>CAWUFW010011381.1:0-619033 GCA_963921515.1 Calotriton arnoldi
GGTGCAGAAAGAGGCAAGAGGGATGTAGAAATTTGCAAAAGAGGTGCAGAAAGAGGCAAGAGACAGTGCAGAAAGAAGCAACAGAGTTGCAGAAACAGGCAAAGGGGTGCAGAAAGAGGGAACAGGTGTGCAGACATAGGCAAGAGAGGTACAGAAAGAAGGAAGAGGGATACAGAAAGAGGCAAGAGGGATGCAGAAATTTTCAACAGAGGAGTAGAAAGAACCAAGAGCAGTGCAGAACGAACCAACAGAGGTGCAGAAAGAGGGAAGAGGAGTACAGAAAGAGGCAAGAAAAGTGCAGAAAGAAGCAAAAGAGGTGCAGAAAGAGGCAAGAGAACTGCAGAAAGAGGCAAGAGAGGTGCAGAAGGAGGCAAGAGAACTGCAGAAAGAGGCAAGAGAGTTGCAGAAACAGGCAAAAGTTGTGCAGAAAGAGGGAACAGGTGTGCAGACAGAGGCGAGAGAGGTGCGCGAGAGGGAAGAGGGGTACAGAAAGACACAAGAGGGATGCAGAAATTTGCAACAGAGGTGCAGAAAGAAGCAAGAGCAGTGCAGAAAGAACCAACAGAGGTGCAGAAAGAGGCAATAGGGGTACAGAAAGAGGCAAGAAAAGTGCAGAAAGAAACAAAAGAGGTACAGAAAGAGGCAAAAGAGGTGGAGAAAGATGCAGGAGAGGTGCATAAAGAGGCAAAAGGGGTACAGAAAGAGGCAAGAGGGGTGCAGAAAGAAGCAAGAGAAGTGCAGAAAGAAGCAATAGAGGTGCAGAAAGAGGCAAGAGAAGTGCAGAAAGAGGCAAGAGAAGTGCAGAAAGAAGCAACAGAGGTGCAGAAAGAGGCAAGAGAAGTGCAAAAAGAGGCAAGAGAGGTGCAGAAACAGGCAAGAGAGGTGCAGAAAGAGGGAACAGGGGTGCAGAAAGAGGCAAGAGAGGTGCAGAAAGAGGGAAGAGGGGTGCAGAAAGAGGCAAGAGGGGTGCAGAAAGAAGCAAGAGAGGTGCAGAAAGAAGCAAGAGAGGTGCAGAAAGACGCAAGAGAGGTGCAGAAACAAGCAAGAGAAGTGCAGAAAGAGGCAAGAGAATTGTTAAAAGAAGCAACAGAGGTGTAGAAAGAAGCAAGAGAAGTGCAGAAAGAGGCAAGTAAGGTGCAGAAAGAGGCCAGACGGGTGCAGAAAGAGGGGAGAGAAGTGCAGAAAGAAGCAAAAGAGGTGCAGAAAGAAGCAAGAGGGGTGCAGAAAGAGGCTAGAGCAGTCCAGAAAAACAAAGATGTGCAGAAAGAGGCAAGAGAGGTGCAGAAAGAGGCAAGAGATGTGCAGAAAAAGGGAAGAAGGGTGCAGAAAGAAGCGAGAGAAGTGCACAAAGAGGCAAGTGAGGTGCAGAAGGAGGCAAGAGAACTGAAGAAAGAGGCAAGAGAGTTGCAGAAACATGCAAAGGGGTGCAGAAAGAGGGAAGAGGGGTACAGAAAGAGGCAAGAAAAGTGCAGAAAGAAGCAATAGAGGTGCAGAAATAGGCAAGAGAACTGCAGAAAGAGGCAAGAGAGGTGTAGAAAGAGGCAATAGAACTGACAGAAAGAGGCAAAAGAGTTGCAGAAACAGGCAAAGGGGTGCAGAAAGAGGGAACAGGTATGCAGACATAGGCAAGAGAGGTACAGAAAGAAGGAAGAGGGATACAGAAAGAGGCAAGAGGGATGCAGAAATTTGCAACAGAGGTGTAGAAAGAACCAAGAGCAGTGCAGAACGAACCAACAGAGGTGCAGAAAGAGGGAAGAGGGGTACAGAAAGAGGCAAGAAAAGTGCAGAAAGAAGCAAAAGAGGTGCAGAAAGAGGCAAGAGAACTGCAGAAAGAGGCAAGAGAGGTGCAGAAGGAGGCAAGAGAACTGCAGAAAGAGGCAAGAGAGTTGCCGAAACAGGCAAAAGGGGTGCAGAAAGAGGGAACAGGTGTGCAGACAGAGGCGAGAGAGGTGCAGAAAGAGGGCTACAGAAAGAGGCAAGAGGGATGCAGAAATTTGCAACAGAGATGCAGAAAGAAGCCAGAGCAGTGCAGAAAGAACCAACAGAGGTGCAGAAAGGGGCAATAGGGGTACAGAAAGAGGCGAGAAAAGTGCAGAAAGAAACAAAAAAGGTACAGAAAGAGGCAAGAGAGTTGAAGAAAGAGGCAGGAGAGGTGCACAAAGAGGCAAAAGGGATACAGAAAGAGGCAAGAGGGGTGCAGAAAGAAGCAAGAGAAGTGCAGAAAGAAGCAATAGAGGTGCAGAAAGAGGCAAGAGAAGTGCAGAAAGAAGCAAGCAGAGGTACAGAAAGAGGCACGAGAAGTGCAAAAAGAGGCAAGAGAGGTGCAGAAACAGACAGGAAAGGTGCAGAAAGAGGGAAGCAGGAGGTACAGAGGGCAGAAAGAGGGAAGAGGGGTACAGAAAGAGGCAAGAGGGGTGCAGATAAAAGCAAGTGAGATGCAGAAAGAGGCAACAGAGGTGCAGAAAGACACAAGAGAGGTGCATAAACAAGCAAGAGAAGTGCAGAAAGAGGCAAGAGAATTGTTAAAAGAAGCAACAGAGGTGTAGAAAGATGCAAGAGAAGTGCAGAAAGAGGCAAGTAAGGTGCAGAAAGAGGCAAGAGAGATGCAGAAAAAGGCAGAACTGTAGAAAGAGGCAAGAGGGATGCAAAAAAGGGAAGAAGGGTGCAGAAAGAAGCAAGAGAGGTGCAGAAAGAAGCAAGAGAAGTGCAGAAAGAGGCAAGAGAAGTGCAGAAAGAAGCAGCAGAGGTGCCGAAAGAGGCAAGAGAGGTACAGAAACAGGCAAGAAAGGTGCAGAAAGAGGGAACAGGGGTACTAAAAGAGGTAAGAGGGTTACAGAAATGTGCAAGAGAGGTGCAGTAAGAAGCAAGAGCAGTGCAGAAAGAAGCAAGAGAACTGCAGAAAGAAGCAAGAGAGGTGGAGAAATAGGAAAGAGGGGTACAGAAAGAGGCAAGAGGGATGTAGACATTTGCAAAAGAGGTGCAGAAAGAAGTAAGAACAGTGCAGACAGAACCAGCAGAGCTGCAAAAAGAGGCAAGAGGGGTGCAGCAAGAGTTAGGAGAGGTCCAGGAAGAGGCAACAGAGATGCAGAAGGAGGCAAGAGAACTACACAAAGGGGCAATAGAGTTGCAGAAACAGAAAAAAGAGGTGCAGAAAGAGGAACCAGGGGTGCAGACAGAGGCAAGAGAATTGCAGAAAGAGGAAAGAGGGATGCAGAAAGAGGCAAGAGAGGTGCAGAAAGAAGTAAGAGCAGTGAAGAAAGAAGCAACAGAGGTGCAGACAGAGGCAAGAGAATTGCAGAAAGAGGAAAGAGGGATGCAGAAAGAGGCAAGAGAGGTGCAGAAAGAAGCAAGAGCAGTGAAGAAAGAAGCAACAGAGGTGCAGAAAGAGGCAAGAGGGGTGCAGAAAGAGGCAAGAGCAGTGCAGAAAGAACAAAGATGTGCAGAAGGAGGCATGAGAGGTGCAGAAAGAGGCAAGAGATGTGCAGAAAAATGGAAGAGGGTGCAGAAAGAAGCTAGAGAGGTGCAGAAAGAAGCAAGAGAGGTGCAGAAAGAAGCAAGAGAAGTGCAGAAAGAAGCAAGAGAGGTGCAGAAAGAGGCAAAAGAAGTATAGAAAGAAGCAACAGAGGTGCAGAAAGAGGCAAGACGGGTGCAGAAAGAGGGGAGAGAAGTGCAGAAAGAAGCAAAAGAGGTGCAGAAAGAAGCAAGAGGGTGCAGAAAGAGGCTAGAGCAGTCCAGAAAAACAAAGATGTGCAGAAAGAGGCAAGAGAGGTGCAGAAAGAGGCAAGAGATGTGCAGAAAAAGGGAAGAAGGGTGCAGAAAGAAGCGAGAGAAGTGCACAAAAAGGCAAGTGAGGTGCAGAAGGAGGCAAGAGAACTGAAGAAAGAGGCAAAAGAGTTGCAGAAACATGCAAAGGGGTGCAGAAAGAGGGAACAGGTGTGCAGACATAGGCAAGAGAGGTACAGAAAGAGGCAAGAGGGATACAGAAAGAGGCAAGAGGGATGCAGAAATTTGCAACAGAGGTGTAGAAAGAACCAAGAGCAGTGCAGAACGAACCAACAGAGGTGCAGAAAGAGGGAAGAGGAGTACAGAAAGAGGCAAGAAAAGTGCAGAAAGAAGCAAAAGAGGTGCAGAAATAGGCAAGAGAACTGCAGAAAGAAGCAAGAGAGGTGCAGAAAGAGGCAAGAGAACTGCAGAAAGAGGCAAGAGAGTTGCCGAAACAGGCAAAAGGGATGCAGAAAGAGGGAACAGGTGTGCAGACAGAGGCGAGAGAGGTGCAGAAAAAGGGAAGAAGGGTACAGAAAGAGGCAAGAGGGATGCAGAAATTTGCAACAGAGGTGCAGAAAGAAGCAAGTGCAGTGCAGAAAGAACCAACAGAGGTGCAGAAAGGGGCAAAAGGGGTACAGAAAGCGGCAAGAAAAGTGCAGAAAGAAATAAAAGAAGTACAGAAAGAGGCAAGAGAGTTGACAGAAAGAGGCAGGAGAGGTGCACAAAGAGGCAAAAGGGGTACAGAAAGAGGCAAGAAGGATGCAGAAAGAAGCAAGAGAAGTGCAGAAAGAAGCAATAGAGGTGCAGAAAGAGGCAAGAGAAGTGCAGAAAGAAGCAAGAGAAGTGCAGAAAGAAGCAACAGAGGTGCAGAAAGAGGCAAGAGAAGTGCAAAAAGAGGCAAGAGAGGTGCAGAAACAGGCAGGAAAGGTGCAGAAAGAGGGAACAGGGTGCAGAAAGAGGCAACAGAGGGGCAGAAAGAGGGAAGAGGGTACAGAAAGAGGCAAGAGGGGTGCAGATAAAAGCAAGAGAGATGCAGAAAGAGGCAACAGAGGTGCAGAAAGACACAAGAGAGGTGCAGAAAGAAGCAAGAGAGGTGCAGAAAGAGGCAAGAGAATTGCAGAAAGAAGCAACAGAGGTGCAGAAAGAAGCAAGAGAAGTGCAGAAAGAGGCAAGTAAGGTGCAGAAAGAGGCAAGAGAGATGCAGAAAGAGGCAAGAGAGGTGCAGAAAGAGGCAAGAGGGATGCAGAAAGAGGAAGAGAGGTGCAGAAAGAAGCAAAAGAGGTGCAGAAAGAAGCAAGAGAAGTGCAGAAAGAGGCAAGAGAAGTGCAGAAAGAAGCAACAGAGGTGCAGAAAGAGGCAAGAGAGGTGCAGAAACGAGGCAAGAAAGGTGCAGAAAGAGGAAGAGGGGTGCAGAAAGAGGCAAGAGGGTTGCAGAAATGTGCAAGAGAGGTGCAGAAAGAAGCAAGAGCAGTGCAGAAAGAAGCAAGAGAGGTGCAGAAAGAAGCAAGAGAACTGAAGAAAGAGGCAAGAGAGTTGCAGAAACATGCAAAGAGGTGCAGAAAGAGGCAAGAGGGGTACAGAAAGAGGCAAGAAAAGTGCAGAAAGAAGCAATAGAGGTGCAGAAATAGGCAAGAGAACTGCAGAAAGAGGCAAGAGAGGTGTAGAAAGAGGCAATAGAACTGCAGAAAGAGGCAAAAGAGTTGCAGAAACAGGCAAAAGGGGTGCAGAAAGAGGGAACAGGTGTGCAGACATAGGCAAGAGAGGTACAGAAAGAAGGAAGAGGGATACAGAAAGAGGCAAGAGGGATGCAGAAATTTGCAACAGAGGTGTAGAAAGAACCAAGAGGAGTGCAGAACGAACCAACAGAGGTACAGAAAGAAGGAAGAGGGGTACAGAAAGAGGCAAGAAAAGTGCAGAAAGAAGCAAAAGAGGTGCAGAAAGAGGCAAGAGAACTGCAGAAAGAGGCAAGAGAGGTGCAGAAGGAGGCAAGAGAACTGCAGAAAGAGGCAAGAGAGTGGCCGAAACAGGCAAAAGGGGTGCAGAAAGAGGGAACAGGTGTGCAGACAGAGGGGAGAGAGGTGCAGAAAGAGGGAAGAGGGCTACAGAAAGAGGCAAGAGGGATGCAGAAATTTGCAACAGAGATGCAGATAGAAGCCAGAGCAGTGCAGAAAGAACCAACAGAGGTGCAGAAAGGGGCAATAGGGGTACAGAAAGAGGCGAGAAAAGTGCAGAAAGAAACAAAAAAGGTACAGAAAGAGGCAAGAGAGTTGAAGAAAGAGGCAGGAGAGGTGCACAAAGAGGCAAAAGGGATACAGAAAGAGGCAAGAGGGGTGCAGAAAGAAGCAAGAGAAGTGCAGAAAGAAGCAATAGAGGTGCAGAAAGAGGCAAGAGAAGTGCAGAAAGAAGCAACAAAGGTACAGAAAGAGGCACGAGAAGTGCAAAAAGAGGCAAGAGAGGTGCAGAAACAGACAGGAAAGGTGCAGAAAGAGGCAAGAGGGGTGCAGAAAGAGGGAAGAGGGGTACAGAAAGAGTCAAGAGGGGTGCAGATAAAAGCAAGTGAGATGCTGAAAGAGGCAACAGAGGTGCAGAAAGACACAAGAGAGGTGCATAAACAAGCAAGAGAAGTGCAGAAAGAGGCAAGAGAATTGTTAAAAGAAGCAACAGAGGTGTAGAAAGAAGCAAGAGAAGTGCAGAAAGAGGCAAGTAAGGTGCAGAAAGAGGCAAGAGAGATGCAGAAAAAGGCAGAACTGTAGAAAGAGGCAAGAGGGATGCAAAAAGGGAAGAAGGGTGCAGAAAGAAGCAAGAGAGGTGCAGAAAGAAGCAAGAGAAGTGCAGAAAGAGGCAAGAGAAGTGCAGAAAGAAGCAGCAGAGGTGCCGAAAGAGGCAAGAGAGGTACAGAAACAGGCAAGAAAGGTGCAGAAAGAGGGAACAGGGGTACTAAAAGAGGTAAGAGGGTTACAGAAATGTGCAAGAGAGGTGCAGTAAGAAGCAAGAGCAGTGCAGAAAGAAGCAAGAGAACTGCAGAAAGAAGCAAGAGAGGTGGAGAAATAGGGCAGAGGGGTACAGAAAGAGGCAAGAGGGATGTAGACATTTGCAAAAGAGGTGCAGAAAGAAGTAAGAACAGTGCAGACAGAACCAGCAGAGCTGCAAAAAGAGGCAAGAGGGGTGCAGCAAGAGTTAGGAGAGGTCCAGGAAGAGGCAACAGAGATGCAGAAGGAGGCAAGAGAACTACACAAAGGGGCAATAGAGTTGCAGAAACAGAAAAAAGAGGTGCAGAAAGAGGAACCAGGGGTGCAGACAGAGGCAAGAGAATTGCAGAAAGAGGAAAGAGGAATGCAGAAAGAGGCAAGAGAGGTGCAGAAAGAAGTAAGAGCAGTGAAGAAAGAAGCAACAGAGGTGCAGACAGAGGCAAGAGAATTGCAGAAAGAGGAAAGAGGGATGCATAAAGAGGCAAGAGAGGTGCAGAAAGAAGCAAGAGCAGTGAAGAAAGAAGCAACAGAGGTGCAGAAAGAGGCAAGAGGGGTGCAGAAAGAGGCAAGAGCAGTGCAGAAAGAACAAAGATGTGCAGGAGGAGGCATGAGAGGTGCAGAAAGAGGCAAGAGATGTGCAGAAAAATGGAAGAGGGTGCAGAAAGAAGCTAGAGAGGTGCAGAAAGAAGCAAGAGAGGTGCAGAAAGAAGCAAGAGAAGTGCAGAAAGAAGCAAGAGAGGTACAGAAAGAGGCAAAAGAAGTATAGAAAGAAGCAACAGAGGTGCAGAAAGAGGCAAGACGGGTGCAGAAAGAGGGAGAGAAGTGCAGAAAGAAGCAAAAGAGGTGCAGAAAGAAGAAAGAGGGGTGCAGAAAGAGGCTAGAGCAGTCCAGAAAAACAAAGATGTGCAGAAAGAGGCAAGAGAGGTGCAGAAAGAGGCAAGAGATGTGCAGAAAAAGGGAAGAAGGGTGCAGAAAGAAGCGAGAGAAGTGCACAAAAAGGCAAGTGAGGTGCAGAAGGAGGCAAGAGAACTGAAGAAAGAGGCAAAAGAGTTGCAGAAACATGCAAAGGGGTGCAGAAAGAGGGAACAGGTATGCAGACATAGGCAAGAGAGGTACAGAAAGAGGTAAGAGGGATACAGAAAGAGGCAAGAGGGATGCAGAAAGTTGCAACAGAGGTGTAGAAAGAAACAAGAGCAGTGCAGAACGAACCAACAGAGGTGCAGAAAGAGGGAAGAGGGGTACAGAAAGAGGCAAGAAAAGTGCAGAAAGAAGCAATAGAGGTGCAGAAATAGGCAAGAGAACTGCAGAAAGAGGCAAGAGAGGTGTAGAAAGAGGCAATAGAACTACAGAAAGAGGCAAAAGAGTTGCAGAAACAGGCAAAAGGGGTGCAGAAAGAGGGAACAGGTGTGCAGACATAGGCAAGAGAGGTACGGAAAGAAGGAAGAGGGATACAGAAAGAGGCAAGAGGGATGCAGAAATTTGCAACAGAGGTGTAGAAAGAACCAAGAGCAGTGCAGAATGAACCAACAGAGGTGCAGAAAGAGGGAAGAGGGGTACAGAAAGAGGCAAGAAAAGTGCAGAAAGAAGCAAAAGAGGTGCAGAAAGAGGCAAGAGAACTGCAGAAAGAGGCAAGAGAGGTGCAGAAGGAGGCAAGAGAACTGCAGAAAGAGGCAAGAGAGTTGCCGAAACAGGCAAAAGGGATGCAGAAAGAGGGAACAGGTGTGCAGACAGAGGCGAGAGAGGTGCAGAAAGAGGGAAGAGGGCTACAGAAAGAGGCAAGAGGGATGCAGAAATTTGCAACAGAGATACAGAAAGAAGCCAGAGCAGTGCAGAAAGAACCAACAGAGGTGCAGAAAGGGGCAATAGGGGTACAGAAAGAGGCGAGAAAAGTGCAGAAAGAAACAAAAAAGGTACAGAAAGAGGCAAGAGAGTTGAAGAAAGAGGCAGGAGAGGTGCACAAAGAGGCAAAAGGGATACAGAAAGAGGCAAGAAAGATGCAGAAAGAAGCAAGAGAAGTGCAGAAAGAAGCAATAGAGGTGCAGAAAGAGGCAAGAGAAGTGCAGAAAGAAGCAAGAGAAGTGCAGAAAGAAGCAACAGAGGTACAGAAAGAGGCAAGAGAAGTGCAAAAAGAGGCAAGAGAGGTGCAGAAACAGACAGGAAAGGTGCAGAAAGAGGGAACAGGGTGCAGAAAGAGGCAACAGAGGGGCAGAAAGAGGGAAGAGGGGTACAGAAAGAGGCAAGAGGGGTGCAGATAAAAGCAAGTGAGATGCAGAAAGAGGCAACAGAGGTGCAGAAAGACACAAGAGAGGTGCATAAACAAGCAAGAGAAGTGCAGAAAGAGGCAAGAGAATTGTTAAAAGAAGCAACAGAGGTGTAGAAAGAAGCAAGAGAAGTGCAGAAAGAGGCAAGTAAGGTGCAGAAAGAGACAAGAGAGATGCAGAAAAAGGCAGAACTGTAGAAAGAGGCAAGAGGGATGCAAAAAAGGGAAGAAGGGTGCAGAAAGAAGCAAGAGAGGTGCAGAAAGAAGCAAGAGAAGTGCAGAAAGAGGCAAGAGAAGTGCAGAAAGAAGCAGCAGAGGTGCCGAAAGAGGCAAGAGAGGTACAGAAACAGGCAAGAAAGGTGCAGAAAGAGGGAACAGGGGTACTAAAAGAGGTAAGAGGGTTACAGAAATGTGCAAGAGAGGTGCAGTAAGAAGCAAGAGCAGTGCAGAAAGAAGCAAGAGAACTGCAGAAAGAAGCAAGAGAGGTGGAGAAATAGGGCAGAGGGGTACAGAAAGAGGCAAGAGGGATGTAGACATTTGCAAAAGAGGTGCAGAAAGAAGTAAGAACAGTGCAGACAGAACCAGCAGAGCTGCAAAAAGAGGCAAGAGGGGTGCAGCAAGAGGTAGGAGAGGTCCAGGAAGAGGCAACAGAGATGCAGAAGGAGGCAAGAGAACTACACAAAGGGGCAATAGAGTTGCAGAAACAGAAAAAAGAGGTGCAGAAAGAGGAACCAGGGGTGCAGACAGAGGCAAGAGAATTGCAGAAAGAGGAAAGAGGGATGCAGAAAGAGGCAAGAGAGGTGCAGAAAGAAGTAAGAGCAGTGAAGAAAGAAGCAACAGAGGTGCAGACAGAGGCAAGAGAATTGCAGAAAGAGGAAAGAGGGATGCAGAAAGAGGCAAGAGAGGTGCAGAAAGAAGCAAGAGCAGTGAAGAAAGAAGCAACAGAGGTGCAGAAAGAGGCAAGAGGGGTGCAGAAAGAGGCAAGAGCAGTGCAGAAAGAACAAAGATGTGCAGAAGGAGGCATGAGAGGTGCAGAAAGAGGCAAGAGATGTGCAGAAAAATGGAAGAGGGTGCAGAAAGAGGCAACAGAGGTGCAGAAAGACACAAGAGAGGTGCATAAACAAGCAAGAGAAGTGCAGAAAGAGGCAAGAGAATTGTTAAAAGAAGCAACAGAGGTGTAGAAAGAAGCAAGAGAAGTGCAGAAAGAGGCAAGTAAGGTGCAGAAAGAGGCAAGAGAGATGCAGAAAAAGGCAGAACTGTAGAAAGAGGCAAGAGGGATGCAAAAAGGGAAGAAGGGTGCAGAAAGAAGCAAGAGAGGTGCAGAAAGAAGCAAGAGAAGTGCAGAAAGAGGCAAGAGAAGTGCAGAAAGAAGCAGCAGAGGTGCCGAAAGAGGCAAGAGAGGTACAGAAACAGGCAAGAAAGGTGCAGAAAGAGGGAACAGGGGTACTAAAAGAGGTAAGAGGGTTACAGAAATGTGCAAGAGAGGTGCAGTAAGAAGCAAGAGCAGTGCAGAAAGAAGCAAGAGAACTGCAGAAAGAAGCAAGAGAGGTGGAGAAATAGGGCAGAGGGGTACAGAAAGAGGCAAGAGGGATGTAGACATTTGCAAAAGAGGTGCAGAAAGAAGTAAGAACAGTGCAGACAGAACCAGCAGAGCTGCAAAAAGAGGCAAGAGGGGTGCAGCAAGAGGTAGGAGAGGTCCAGGAAGAGGCAACAGAGATGCAGAAGGAGGCAAGAGAACTACACAAAGGGGCAATAGAGTTGCAGAAACAGAAAAAAGAGGTGCAGAAAGAGGAACCAGGGGTGCAGACAGAGGCAAGAGAATTGCAGAAAGAGGAAAGAGGGATGCAGAAAGAGGCAAGAGAGGTGCAGAAAGAAGTAAGAGCAGTGAAGAAAGAAGCAACAGAGGTGCAGACAGAGGCAAGAGAATTGCAGAAAGAGGAAAGAGGGATGCAGAAAGAGGCAAGAGAGGTGCAGAAAGAAGCAAGAGCAGTGAAGAAAGAAGCAACAGAGGTGCAGAAAGAGGCAAGAGGGGTGCAGAAAGAGGCAAGAGCAGTGCAGAAAGAACAAAGATGTGCAGAAGGAGGCATGAGAGGTGCAGAAAGAGGCAAGAGATGTGCAGAAAAATGGAAGAGGGTGCAGAAAGAAGCAAGAGAGGTGCAGAAAGAAGCAAGAGAGGTGCAGAAAGAAGCAAGAGAAGTGCAGAAAGAAGCAAGAGAGGTACAGAAAGAGGCAAAAGAAGTATAGAAAGAAGCAACAGAGGTGCAGAAAGAGGCAAGACGGGTGCAGAAAGAGGGGAGAGAAGTGCAGAAAGAAGCAAAAGAGGTGCAGAAAGAAGCAAGAGGGGTGCAGAAAGAGGCTAGAGCAGTCCAGAAAAACAAAGATGTGCAGAAAGAGGCAAGAGAGGTGCAGAAAGAGGCAAGAGATGTGCAGAAAAAGGGAAGAAGGGTGCAGAAAGAAGCGAGAGAAGTGCACAAAAAGGCAAGTGAGGTGCAGAAGGAGGCAAGAGAACTGAAGAAAGAGGCAAAAGAGTTGCAGAAACATGCAAAGGGGTGCAGAAAGAGGGAACAGGTGTGCAGACATAGGCAAGAGAGGTACGGAAAGAAGGAAGAGGGATACAGAAAGAGGCAAGAGGGATGCAGAAATTTGCAACAGAGGTGTAGAAAGAACCAAGAGCAGTGCAGAATGAACCAACAGAGGTGCAGAAAGAGGGAAGAGGGGTACAGAAAGAGGCAAGAAAAGTGCAGAAAGAAGCAAAAGAGGTGCAGAAAGAGGCAAGAGAACTGCAGAAAGAGGCAAGAGAGGTGCAGAAGGAGGCAAGAGAACTGCAGAAAGAGGCAAGAGAGTTGCCGAAACAGGCAAAAGGGGTGCAGAAAGAGGGAACAGGTGTGCAGACAGAGGCGAGAGAGGTGCAGAAAGAGGGAAGATGGCTACAGAAAGAGGCAAGAGGGATGCAGAAATTTGCAACAGAGATGCAGAAAGAAGCCAGAGCAGTGCAGAAAGAACCAACAGAGGAGCAGAAAGGGGCAATAGGGGTACAGAAAGAGGCGAGAAA
The DNA here is from genome assembly GCA_963921515.1 of Calotriton arnoldi. Taxonomy (NCBI): domain Eukaryota; kingdom Metazoa; phylum Chordata; class Amphibia; order Caudata; family Salamandridae; genus Calotriton; species Calotriton arnoldi. The sequence continues at coordinate 12,047 of CAWUFW010011381.1, forward strand.
AGTGCAGAAAGAAACAAAAAAGGTACAGAAAGAGGCAAGAGAGTTGAAGAAAGAGGCAGGAGAGGTGCACAAAGAGGCAAAAGGGATACAGAAAGAGGCAAGAAGGATGCAGAAAGAAGCAAGAGAAGTGCAGAAAGAAGCAATAGAGGTGCAGAAAGAGGCAAGAGAAGTGCAGAAAGAAGCAAGAGAAGTGCAGAAAGAAGCAACAGAGGTACAGAAAGAGGCAAGAGAAGTGCAAAAAGAGGCAAGAGAGGTGCAGAAACAGACAGGAAAGGTGCAGAAAGAGGGAACAGGGTGCAGAAAGAGGCAACAGAGGGGCAGAAAGAGGGAAGAGGGGTACAGAAAGAGGCAAGAGGGGTGCAGATAAAAGCAAGTGAGATGCAGAAAGAGGCAACAGAGGTGCAGAAAGACACAAGAGAGGTGCATAAACAAGCAAGAGAAGTGCAGAAAGAGGCAAGAGAATTGTTAAAAGAAGCAACAGAGGTGTAGAAAGAAGCAAGAGAAGTGCAGAAAGAGGCAAGTAAGGTGCAGAAAGAGACAAGAGAGATGCAGAAAAAGGCAGAACTGTAGAAAGAGGCAAGAGGGATGCAAAAAAGGGAAGAAGGGTGCAGAAAGAAGCAAGAGAGGTGCAGAAAGAAGCAAGAGAAGTGCAGAAAGAGGCAAGAGAAGTGCAGAAAGAAGCAGCAGAGGTGCCGAAAGAGGCAAGAGAGGTACAGAAACAGGCAAGAAAGGTGCAGAAAGAGGGAACAGGGGTACTAAAAGAGGTAAGAGGGTTACAGAAATGTGCAAGAGAGGTGCAGTAAGAAGCAAGAGCAGTGCAGAAAGAAGCAAGAGAACTGCAGAAAGAAGCAAGAGAGGTGGAGAAATAGGGCAGAGGGGTACAGAAAGAGGCAAGAGGGATGTAGACATTTGCAAAAGAGGTGCAGAAAGAAGTAAGAACAGTGCAGACAGAACCAGCAGAGCTGCAAAAAGAGGCAAGAGGGGTGCAGCAAGAGGTAGGAGAGGTCCAGGAAGAGGCAACAGAGATGCAGAAGGAGGCAAGAGAACTACACAAAGGGGCAATAGAGTTGCAGAAACAGAAAAAGAGGTGCAGAAAGAGGAACCAGGGGTGCAGACAGAGGCAAGAGAATTGCAGAAAGAGGAAAGAGGGATGCAGAAAGAGGCAAGAGAGGTGCAGAAAGAAGTAAGAGCAGTGAAGAAAGAAGCAACAGAGGTGCAGACAGAGGCAAGAGAATTGCAGAAAGAGGAAAGAGGGATGCAGAAAGAGGCAAGAGAGGTGCAGAAAGAAGCAAGAGCAGTGAAGAAAGAAGCAACAGAGGTGCAGAAAGAGGCAAGAGGGGTGCAGAAAGAGGCAAGAGCAGTGCAGAAAGAACAAAGATGTGCAGAAGGAGGCATGAGAGGTGCAGAAAGAGGCAAGAGATGTGCAGAAAAATGGAAGAGGGTGCAGAAAGAGGCAACAGAGGTGCAGAAAGACACAAGAGAGGTGCATAAACAAGCAAGAGAAGTGCAGAAAGAGGCAAGAGAATTGTTAAAAGAAGCAACAGAGGTGTAGAAAGAAGCAAGAGAAGTGCAGAAAGAGGCAAGTAAGGTGCAGAAAGAGGCAAGAGAGATGCAGAAAAAGGCAGAACTGTAGAAAGAGGCAAGAGGGATGCAAAAAGGGAAGAAGGGTGCAGAAAGAAGCAAGAGAGGTGCAGAAAGAAGCAAGAGAAGTGCAGAAAGAGGCAAGAGAAGTGCAGAAAGAAGCAGCAGAGGTGCCGAAAGAGGCAAGAGAGGTACAGAAACAGGCAAGAAAGGTGCAGAAAGAGGGAACAGGGGTACTAAAAGAGGTAAGAGGGTTACAGAAATGTGCAAGAGAGGTGCAGTAAGAAGCAAGAGCAGTGCAGAAAGAAGCAAGAGAACTGCAGAAAGAAGCAAGAGAGGTGGAGAAATAGGGCAGAGGGGTACAGAAAGAGGCAAGAGGGATGTAGACATTTGCAAAAGAGGTGCAGAAAGAAGTAAGAACAGTGCAGACAGAACCAGCAGAGCTGCAAAAAGAGGCAAGAGGGGTGCAGCAAGAGGTAGGAGAGGTCCAGGAAGAGGCAACAGAGATGCAGAAGGAGGCAAGAGAACTACACAAAGGGGCAATAGAGTTGCAGAAACAGAAAAAAGAGGTACAGAAAGAGGAACCAGGGGTGCAGACAGAGGCAAGAGAATTGCAGAAAGAGGAAAGAGGGATGCAGAAAGAGGCAAGAGAGGTGCAGAAAGAAGTAAGAGCAGTGAAGAAAGAAGCAACAGAGGTGCAGATAGAGGCAAGAGAATTGCAGAAAGAGGAAAGAGGGATGCAGAAAGAGGCAAGAGAGGTGCAGAAAGAAGCAAGAGCAGTGAAGAAAGAAGCAACAGAGGTGCAGAAAGAGGCAAGAGGGGTGCAGAAAGAGGCAAGAGCAGTGCAGAAAGAACAAAGATGTGCAGAAGGAGGCATGAGAGGTGCAGAAAGAGGCAAGAGATGTGCAGAAAAATGGAAGAGGGTGCAGAAAGAAGCAAGAGAGGTGCAGAAAGAAGCAAGAGAGGTGCAGAAAGAAGCAAGAGAAGTGCAGAAAGAAGCAAGAGAGGTACAGAAAGAGGCAAAAGAAGTATAGAAAGAAGCAACAGAGGTGCAGAAAGAGGCAAGACGGGTGCAGAAAGAGGGGAGAGAAGTGCAGAAAGAAGCAAAAGAGGTGCAGAAAGAAGCAAGAGGGGTGCAGAAAGAGGCTAGAGCAGTCCAGAAAAACAAAGATGTGCAGAAAGAGGCAAGAGAGGTGCAGAAAGAGGCAAGAGATGTGCAGAAAAAGGGAAGAAGGGTGCAGAAAGAAGCGAGAGAAGTGCACAAAAAGGCAAGTGAGGTGCAGAAGGAGGCAAGAGAACTGAAGAAAGAGGCAAAAGAGTTGCAGAAACATGCAAAGGGTGCAGAAAGAGGGAAGAGGGGTACAGAAAGAGGCAAGAAAAGTGCAGAAAGAAGCAATAGAGGTGCAGAAATAGGCAAGAGAACTGCAGAAAGAGGCAAGAGAGGTGTAGAAAGAGGCAATAGAACTACAGAAAGAGGCAAAAGAGTTGCAGAAACAGGCAAAAGGGGTGCAGAAAGAGGGAACAGGTGTGCAGACATAGGCAAGAGAGGTACAGAAAGAAGGAAGAGGGATACAGAAAGAGGCAAGAGGGATGCAGAAATTTGCAACAGAGGTGTAGAAAGAACCAAGAGCAGTGCAGAACGAACCAACAGAGGTGCAGAAAGAAGGAAGAGGGGTACAGAAAGAGGCAAGAAAAGTGCAGAAAGAAGCAAAAGAGGTGCAGAAAGAGGCAAGAGAACTGCAGAAATAGGCAAGAGAGGTGCAGAAGGAGGCAAGAGAACTGCAGAAAGAGGCAAGAGAGTGGCCAAAACAGGCAAAAGGGGTGCAGAAAGAGGGAACAGGTGTGCAGACAGAGGGGAGAGAGGTGCAGAAAGAGGGAAGAGGGCTACAGAAAGAGGCAAGAGGGATGCAGACATTTGCAACAGAGATGCAGAAAGAAGCCAGAGCAGTGCAGAAAGAACCAACAGAGGTGCAGAAAGGGGCAATAGGGGTACAGAAAGAGGCGAGAAAAGTGCAGAAAGAAACAAAAAAGGTACAGAAAGAGGCAAGAGAGTTGAAGAAAGAGGCAGGAGAGGTGCACAAAGAGGCAAAAGGGATACAGAAAGAGGCAAGAGAGGATGCAGAAAGAAGCAAGAGAAGTGCAGAAAGAAGCAATAGAGGTGCAGAAAGAGGCAAGAGAAGTGCAGAAAGAAGCAAGAGAAGTGCAGAAAGAAGCAACAGAGGTACAGAAAGAGGCACGAGAAGTGCAAAAAGAGGCAAGAGAGGTGCAGAAACAGACAGGAAAGGTGCAGAAAGAGGGAACAGGGTGCAGAAAGAGGCAACAGAGGGGCAGAAAGAGGGAAGAGGGGTACAGAAAGAGGCAAGAGGGGTGCAGATAAAAGCAAGTGAGATGCAGAAAGAGGCAACAGAGGTGCAGAAAGACACAAGAGAGGTGCATAAACAAGCAAGAGAAGTGCAGAAAGAGGCAAGAGAATTGTTAAAAGAAGAAACAGAGGTGTAGAAAGAAGCAAGAGAAGTGCAGAAAGAGGCAAGTAAGGTGCAGAAAGAGGCAAGAGAGATGCAGAAAAAGGCAGAACTGTAGAAAGAGGCAAGAGGGATGCAAAAAAGGGAAGAAGGGTGCAGAAAGAAGCAAGAGAGGTGCAGAAAGAAGCAAGAGAAGTGCAGAAAGAGGCAAGAGAAGTGCAGAAAGAAGCAGCAGAGGTGCCGAAAGAGGCAAGAGAGGTACAGAAACAGGCAAGAAAGGTGCAGAAAGAGGGAACAGGGGTACTAAAAGAGGTAAGAGGGTTACAGAAATGTGCAAGAGAGGTGCAGTAAGAAGCAAGAGCAGTGCAGAAAGAAGCAAGAGAACTGCAGAAAGAAGCAAGAGAGGTGGAGAAATAGGGCAGAGGGGTACAGAAAGAGGCAAGAGGGATGTAGACATTTGCAAAAGAGGTGCAGAAAGAAGTAAGAACAGTGCAGACAGAACCAGCAGAGCTGCAAAAAGAGGCAAGAGGGGTGCAGCAAGAGGTAGGAGAGGTCCAGGAAGAGGCAACAGAGATGCAGAAGGAGGCAAGAGAACTACACAAAGGGGCAATAGAGTTGCAGAAACAGAAAAAAGAGGTGCAGAAAGAGGAACCAGGGGTGCAGACAGAGGCAAGAGAATTGCAGAAAGAGGAAAGAGGGATGCAGAAAGAGGCAAGAGAGGTGCAGAAAGAAGTAAGAGCAGTGAAGAAAGAAGCAACAGAGGTGCAGACAGAGGCAAGAGAATTGCAGAAAGAGGAAAGAGGGATGCAGAAAGAGGCAAGAGAGGTGCAGAAAGAAGCAAGAGCAGTGAAGAAAGAAGCAACAGAGGTGCAGAAAGAGGCAAGAGGGGTGCAGAAAGAGGCAAGAGCAGTGCAGAAAGAACAAAGATGTGCAGAAGGAGGCATGAGAGGTGCAGAAAGAGGCAAGAGATGTGCAGAAAAATGGAAGAGGGTGCAGAAAGAAGCAAGAGAGGTGCAGAAAGAAGCAAGAGAGGTGCAGAAAGAAGCAAGAGCAGTGCAGAAAGAAGCAAGAGAACTGCAGAAAGAAGCAAGAGAGGTGGAGAAATAGGGCAGAGGGGTACAGAAAGAGGCAAGAGGGATGTAGACATTTGCAAAAGAGGTGCAGAAAGAAGTAAGAACAGTGCAGACAGAACCAGCAGAGTTGCAGAAACAGGCAAAAGGGGTGCAGAAAGAGGGAACAGGTGTGCAGACATAGGCAAGAGAGGTACAGAAAGAAGGAAGAGGGATACAGAAAGAGGCAAGAGGGATGCAGAAATTTGCAACAGAGGTGCAGAAAGAACCAAGAGCAGTGCAGAACAGAACCAACAGAGGTGCAGAAAGAGGGAAGAGGGGTACAGAAAGAGGCAAGAGAAGTGCAGAAAGAAGCAAGAGAGGTGCAGAAAAAGGCAGGAGAAGTGCAGAAAGAGGCAAAGAGGTGCAGAAGGAGGCAAGAGAACTGCAGAAAGAGGCAAGAGAGTTGCCGAAACAGGCAAAAGGGGTGCAGAAAGAGGGAACAGGTGTGCAGACAGAGACGAGAGAGGTACAGAAAGAGGGAAGAGGGCTACAGAAAGAGGCAAGAGGGATGCAGAAATTTGCAACAGAGATGCAGAAAGAAGCCAGAGCAGTGCAGAAAGAACCAACAGAGGTGCAGAAAGAGGCAATAGGGGTACAGAAAGAGGCGAGAAAAGTGCAGAAAGAAACAAAAAAGGTACAGAAAGAGGCAAGAGAGTTGAAGAAAGAGGCAGGAGAGGTGCACAAAGAGGCAAAAGGGATACAGAAAGAGGCAAGAAAGATGCAGAAAGAAGCAAGAGAAGTGCAGAAAGAAGCAATAGAGGTGCAGAAAGAGGCAAGAGAAGTGCAGAAAGAAGCAAGAGAAGTGCAGAAAGAAGCAACAGAGGTACAGAAAGAGGCACGAGAAGTGCAAAAAGAGGCAAGAGAGGTGCAGAAACAGACAGGAAAGGTGCAGAAAGAGGGAACGAGGGTGCAGAAAGAGGCAACAGAGGGGCAGAAAGAGGGAAGAGGGGTACAGAAAGAGGCAAGAGGGTGCAGATAAAAGCAAGTGAGATGCAGAAAGAGGCAACAGAGGTGCAGAAAGACACAAGAGAGGTGCATAAACAAGCAAGAGAAGTGCAGAAAGAGGCAAGAGAATTGTTAAAAGAAGCAACAGAGGTGTAGAAAGAAGCAAGAGAAGTGCAGAAAGAGGCAAGTAAGGTGCAGAAAGAGGCAAGAGAGATGCAGAAAAAGGCAGAACTGTAGAAAGAGGCAAGAGGGATGCAGAAAGAGGCAAGAAGGGTGCAGAAAGAAGCAAGAGAGGTGCAGAAAGAAGCAAGAGAGGTGCAGAAAGAGGCAAGAGAAGTGCAGAAAGAAGCAGCAGAGGTGCAGAAAGAAGCAAGAGAGGTGCAGAAACAGGCAAGAAAGGTGCAGAAAGAGGCAACAGAGGTACTAGAAAGAGGCAAGAGGGTTGCAGAAATGTGCAAGAGAGGTGCAGAAAGAAGCAAGAGCAGTGCAGAAAGAGGCAAGAGAAGTGCAGAAAGAAGCAAGAGAGGTGCAGAAATAGGCAAGAGGGGTGCAGAAAGAGGCAAGAGGATGTAGACATATGCAAAAGAGGTGCAGAAAGAAGCAAGAGACAGTGCAGAAAGAGGCAAAAGAGTTGCAGAAACAGGCAAAAGGGGTGCAGAAAGAGGGAACAGGTGTGCAGACATAGGCAAGAGAGGTACAGAAAGAAGGAAGAGGGATACAGAAAGAGGCAAGAGGGATGCAGAAATTTGCAACAGAGGTGTAGAAAGAACCAAGAGCAGTGCAGAACGAACCAACAGAGGTGCAGAAAGAGGGAAGAGAGGTGCAGAAAGAGGCAAGAGAGGTGCAGAAAGAGGCAAGAGAGACTGCAGAAAGAGGCAAGAGAACTGCAGAAAGAGGCAAGAGAGGTGCAGAAGGAGGCAAGAGAACTGCAGAAAGAGGCAAGAGAGTTGCCGAAACAGGCAAAAGGGGTGCAGGAAGAGGGAACAGGTGTGCAGACAGAGGCGAGAGAGGTGCAGAAAGAGGGAAGAGGGCTACAGAAAGAGGCAAGAGGGATGCAGAAATTTGCAACAGAGATGCAGAAAGAAGCCAGAGCAGTGCAGAAAGAACCAACAGAGGTGCAGAAAGGGGCAATAGGGGTACAGAAAGAGGCGAGAAAAGTGCAGAAAGAAACAAAAGAGGTACAGAAAGAGGCAAGAGAGTTGAAGAAAGAGGCAGGAGAGGTGCACAAAGAGGCAAAAGGGATACAGAAAGAGGCAAGAAAGATGCAGAAAGAAGCAAGAGAAGTGCAGAAAGAGGCAAGTAAGGTGCAGAAAGAGGCAAGAGAGATGCAGAAAAAGGCAGAACTGTAGAAAGAGGCAAGAGGGATGCAAAAAAGGGAAGAAGGGTGCAGAAAGAAGCAAGAGAGGTGCAGAAAGAAGCAAGAGAAGTGCAGAAAGAGGCAAGAGAAGTGCAGAAAGAAGCAGCAGAGGTGCCGAAAGAGGCAAGAGAGGTACAGAAACAGGCAAGAAAGGTGCAGAAAGAGGGAACAGGGGTACTAAAAGAGGTAAGAGGGTTACAGAAATGTGCAAGAGAGGTGCAGTAAGAAGCAAGAGCAGTGCAGAAAGAAGCAAGAGAACTGCAGAAAGAAGCAAGAGAGGTGGAGAAATAGGGCAAGAGGGGTACAGAAAGAGGCAAGAGGATGTAGACATTTGCAAAAGAGGTGCAGAAAGAAGTAAGAACAGTGCAGACAGAACCAGCAGAGTTGCAGAAACAGGCAAGAGGGGTGCAGAAAGAGGGAACAGAGTGTGCAGAAAGAGGCAAGAGAGGTGCAGAAAGAAGGAAGAGGATGCAGAAAGAGGCAAGAGGGATGCAGAAAGAAGCAACAGAGGTGCAGAAAGAAGCAAGAGCAGTGCAGAACAGAGCCAACAGAGGTGCAGAAAGAGGCAAGAGAGGTGCAGAAAGAGGCAAAGAGGGTGCAGAAAGAGGCAAGAGAAGTGCAGAAAGAAGCAAGAGAGGTGCAGAAAGAAGCAAGAGAGGTGCAGAAAGAGGCAAGAGAACTGCAGAAAGAGGCAAGAGATGTGCAGAAAGAGGCAAAAGAGGTGCAGGAAGAGGCAAGAGGTGTGCAGACAGAGGCGAGAGAGGTGCAGAAAGAGGGAAGAGGAGCTGCAGAAAGAGGCAAGAGAGATGCAGAAAGAGGCAAGAGAGGTGCAGAAAGAAGCAAGAGCAGTGCAGAAAGAAGCAACAGAGGTGCAGAAAGAGGCAATAGGGGTACAGAAAGAGGCAAGAGAAGTGCAGAAAGAGACAAAAGAGGTACAGAAAGAGGCAAGAGAAGTGCAGAAAGCGGCAAGAGAAGTGCAGAAAGAAGCAAGCGGAGTGCAGAAAAAACCAAGAGAGATGCAGAAAGAAGCAAGAGAAGTGCAGAAAGAAGCAAGAGAGGTGCAGAAAGAGGCAAGAGAGGTGCAGAAAGAGGCAAGAGAAGTGCAGAAAGAAGCAACAGAGGTGCAGAAAGAGGCAAGAGAAGTGCAGAAAGAGGCAAGAGAGGTGCAGAAACAGGCAAGAGAGGTGCAGAAAGAGGGAACAGGTGTGCAGAAAGAGGCAAGAGAGGTGCAGAAAGAGGGAAGAGGGGTGCAGAAAGAGGCAAGAGGGGTGCAGAAATAAACAAGAGAGGTGCAGAAAGAGGCAAGAGAGGTGCAGAAAGACACCAACAGAGGTGCATAAAGAAGCAAGAGAGGTGCAGAAAGAGGCAAGAAAAGTGCAGAAAGAAGCAACAGAGGTGCAGAAAGAGGCAAGAGAAGTGCAGAAAGAGGCAAGAGAGGTGCAGAAAGAGGCAAGAGAGATGCAGAAAGAGGCAGAACTGTAGAAAGAGGCAAGAGGGATGCAGAAAAGGGAAGAAGGGTGCAGAAAGAAGCAATAGAGGTGCAGAAAGAGGCAAGAGAAGTGCAGAAAGAGGCAAGAGAAGTGCAGAAAGAAGCAGCAGAGGTGCCGAAAGAGGCAAGAGAGGTGCAGAAACAGGCAAGAAAGGTGCAGAAAGAGGGAACAGGGGTACTAAAAGAGGTAAGAGGGTTACAGAAATGTGCAAGAGAGGTGCAAAAAGAAGCAAGAGCAGTGCAGAAAGAAGCAAGAGAATTTCAGAAAGAAGCAAGAGAGGTGGAGAAATAGGGCAGAGGGGTACAGAAAGAGGCAAGAGGGATGTAGACATTTGCAAAAGAGGTGCAGAAAGAAGTAAGAACAGTGCAGACAGAACCAGCAGAGCTGCAAAAAGAGGCAAGAGGGGTGCAGCAAGAGGTAGGAGAGGTCCAGGAAGAGGCAACAGAGATGCAGAAGGAGGCAAGAGAACTACACAAAGGGGCAATAGAGTTGCAGAAACAGAAAAAAGAGGTGCAGAAAGAGGAAAGAGGGATGCAGAAAGAGGCAAGAGAGGTGCAGAAAGAAGCAAGAGCAGTGAAGAAAGAAGCAACAGAGGTGCAGAAAGAGGCAAGAGAATTGCAGAAAGAGGAAAGAGGGATGCAGAAAGAGGCAAGAGAGGTACAGAAAGAAGCAAGAGCAGTGAAGAAAGAAGCAACAGAGGTGCAGAAAGAGGCAAGAGGGGTGCAGAAAGAGGCAAGAGCAGTGCAGAAAGAACAAAGATGTGCAGAAGGAGGCATGAGAGGTGCAGAAAGAGGCAAGAGATGTGCAGAAAAATGGAAGAGGGTGCAGAAAGAAGCAAGAGAGGTGCAGAAAGAAGCAAGAGAGGTGCAGAAAGAAGCAAGAGAAGTGCAGAAAGAAGCAAGAGAGGTGCAGAAAGAGGCAAAAGAGGTGTAGAAAGAAGCAAGAGAGGTGCAGAAAGAGGCAAGACAGGTGCAGAAAGAGGCAAGAGAGGTGCAGAAAGAGGCAAGAGATGTGCAGAAAAAGGGAAGAAGGGTGCAGAAAGAAGCGAGAGAAGTGCACAAAAAGGCAAGTGAGGTGCAGAAGGAGGCAAGAGAACTGAAGAAAGAGGCAAAAGAGTTGCAGAAACATGCAAGGGGTGCAGAAAGAGGGAAGAGGGTACAGAAAGAGGCAAGAAAAGTGCAGAAAGAAGCAATAGAGGTGCAGAAATAGGCAAGAGAACTGCAGAAAGAGGCAAGAGAGGTGTAGAAAGAGGCAATAGAACTACAGAAAGAGGCAAAAGAGTTGCAGAAACAGGCAAAAGGGGTGCAGAAAGAGGGAACAGGTGTGCAGACATAGGCAAGAGAGGTACAGAAAGAAGGAAGAGGGATACAGAAAGAGGCAAGAGGGATGCAGAAATTTGCAACAGAGGTGTAGAAAGAACCAACAGAGGTGCAGAAAGAAGGAAGAGGGGTACAGAAAGAGGCAAGAAAAGTGCAGAAAGAAGCAAAAGAGGTGCAGAAAGAGGCAAGAGAACTGCAGAAAGAGGCAAGAGAGGTGCAGAAGGAGGCAAGAGAACTGCAGAAAGAGGCAAGAGAGTGGCCGAAACAGGCAAAAGGGTGCAGAAAGAGGGAACAGGTGTGCAGACAGAGGGAGAGAGGTGCAGAAAGAGGGAAGAGGGCTACAGAAAGAGGCAAGAGGGATGCAGAAATTTGCAACAGAGATGCAGAAAGAAGCCAGAGCAGTGCAGAAAGAACCAACAGAGGTGCAGAAAGGGGCAATAGGGGTACAGAAAGAGGCGAGAAAAGTGCAGAAAGAAACAAAAAGGTACAGAAAGAGGCAAGAGAGTTGAAGAAAGAGGCAGGAGAGGTGCACAAAGAGGCAAAAGGGATACAGAAAGAGGCAAGAGAGGTGCAGAAAGAAGCAAGAGAAGTGCAGAAAGAAGCAATAGAGGTGCAGAAAGAGGCAAGAGAAGTGCAGAAAGAAGCAACAGAGGTACAGAAAGAGGCACGAGAAGTGCAAAAAGAGGCAAGAGAGGTGCAGAAACAGACAGGAAAGGTGCAGAAAGAGGGAACAGGGTGCAGAAAGAGGCAAGAGGGGTGCAGAAAGAGGGAAGAGGGGTACAGAAAGAGGCAAGAGGGGTGCAGATAAAAGCAAGTGAGATGCAAAAAGAGGCAACAGAGGTGCAGAAAGACACAAGAGAGGTGCATAAACAAGCAAGAGAAGTGCAGAAAGAGGCAAGAGAATTGTTAAAAGAAGCAACAGAGGTGTAGAAAGAAGCAAGAGAAGTGCAGAAAGAGGCAAGTAAGGTGCAGAAAGAGGCAAAGAGATGCAGAAAAAGGCAGAACTGTAGAAAGAGGCAAGAGGGATGCAAAAAGGGAAGAAGGGTGCAGAAAGAAGCAAGAGAGGTGCAGAAAGAAGCAAGAGAAGTGCAGAAAGAGGCAAGAGAAGTGCAGAAAGAAGCAGCAGAGGTGCCGAAAGAGGCAAGAGAGGTACAGAAACAGGCAAGAAAGGTGCAGAAAGAGGGAACAGGGGTACTAAAAGAGGTAAGAGGGTTACAGAAATGTGCAAGAGAGGTGCAGTAAGAAGCAAGAGCAGTGCAGAAAGAAGCAAGAGAACTGCAGAAAGAAGCAAGAGAGGTGGAGAAATAGGGCAGAGGGGTACAGAAAGAGGCAAGAGGGATGTAGACATTTGCAAAAGAGGTGCAGAAAGAAGTAAGAACAGTGCAGACAGAACCAGCAGAGCTGCAAAAAGAGGCAAGAGGGGTGCAGCAAGAGGTAGGAGAGGTCCAGGAAGAGGCAACAGAGATGCAGAAGGAGGCAAGAGAACTACACAAAGGGGCAATAGAGTTGCAGAAACAGAAAAAAGAGGTGCAGAAAGAGGAACCAGGGGTGCAGACAGAGGCAAGAGAATTGCAGAAAGAGGAAAGAGGGATGCAGAAAGAGGCAAGAGAGGTGCAGAAAGAAGTAAGAGCAGTGAAGAAAGAAGCAACAGAGGTGCAGACAGAGGCAAGAGAATTGCAGAAAGAGGAAAGAGGGATGCAGAAAGAGGCAAGAGAGGTGCAGAAAGAAGCAAGAGCAGTGAAGAAAGAAGCAACAGAGGTGCAGAAAGAGGCAAGAGGGGTGCAGAAAGAGGCAAGAGCAGTGCAGAAAGAACAAAGATGTGCAGAAGGAGGCATGAGAGGTGCAGAAAGAGGCAAGAGATGTGCAGAAAAATGGAAGAGGGTGCAGAAAGAAGCTAGAGAGGTGCAGAAAGAAGCAAGAGAAGTGCAGAAAGAAGCAAGAGAGGTACAGAAAGAGGCAAAAGAAGTATAGAAAGAAGCAACAGAGGTGCAGAAAGAGGCAAGACGGGTGCAGAAAGAGGGGAGAGAAGTGCAGAAAGAAGCAAAAGAGGTGCAGAAAGAAGAAAGAGGGGTGCAGAAAGAGGCTAGAGCAGTCCAGAAAAACAAAGATGTGCAGAAAGAGGCAAGAGAGGTGCAGAAAGAGGCAAGAGATGTGCAGAAAAAGGGAAGAAGGGTGTAGAAAGAAGCGAGAGAAGTGCACAAAAAGGCAAGTGAGGTGCAGAAGGAGGCAAGAGAACTGAAGAAAGAGGCAAAAGAGTTGCAGAAACATGCAAAGGGGTGCAGAAAGAGGGAACAGGTATGTAGACATAGGCAAGAGAGGTACAGAAAGAGGTAAGAGGGATACAGAAAGAGGGATGCAGAAATTTGCAACAGAGATGCAGAAAGAAGCCAGAGCAGTGCAGAAAGAACCAACAGAGGTGCAGAAAGGGGAAATAGGGGTACAGAAAGAGGCGAGGCGAGAAAAGTGCAGAAAGAAACAAAAAAGGTACAGAAAGAGGCAAGAGAGTTGAAGAAAGAGGCAGGAGAGGTGCACAAAGAGGCAAAAGGGATACAGAAAGAGGCAAGAGGGTGCAGAAAGAAGCAAGAGAAGTGCAGAAAGAAGCAATAGAGGTGTGCAGAAAGAGGCAAGAGAAGTGCAGAAAGAAGCAACAGAGGTACAGAAAGAGGCACGAGAAGTGCAAAAAGAGGCAAGAGAGGTGCAGAAACAGACAGGAAAGGTGCAGAAAGAGGGAACAGGGGTGCAGAAAGAGGCAACAGAGGGCAGAAAGAGGAAGGGGTACAGAAAGAGGCAAGAGGGGTGCAGATAAAAGCAAGTGAGATGCAGAAAGAGGCAACAGAGGTGCAGAAAGACACAAGAGAGGTGCATAAACAAGCAAGAGAAGTGCAGAAAGAGGCAAGAGAATTGTTAAAAGAAGCAACAGAGGTGTAGAAAGATGCAAGAGAAGTGCAGAAAGAGGCAAGTAGAGGTGCAGAAAGAGGCAAGAGAGATGCAGAAAAAGGCAGAACTGTAGAAAGAGGCAAGAGGGATGCAGAAAAGGGAAGAAGGGTGCAGAAAGAAGCAAGAGAGGTGCAGAAAGAAGCAAGAGAAGTGCAGAAAGAGGCAAGAGAAGTGCAGAAAGAAGCAGCAGAGGTGCCGAAAGAGGCAAGAAAGGTGCAGAAAGAGGGAACAGGGGTACTAAAAGAGGTAAGAGGGTTACAGAAATGTGCAAGAGAGGTGCAGTAAGAAGCAAGAGCAGTGCAGAAAGAAGCAATAGAACTGCAGAAAGAAGCAAGAGAGGTGGAGAAATAGGGCAGAGGGGTACAGAAAGAGGCAAGAGGGATGTAGACATTTGCAAAAGAGGTGCAGAAAGAAGTAAGAACAGTGCAGACAGAACCAGCAGAGCTGCAGAAAGAGGCAAGAGGGGTGCAGCAAGAGGTAGGAGAGGTCCAGGAAGAGGCAACAGAGATGCAGAAGGAGGCAAGAGAACTACACAAAGAGGCAATAGAGTTGCAGAAACAGACAAAAAGAGGTGCAGAAAGAGGAACCAGGGGTGCAGACAGAGGCAAGAGAATTGCAGAAAGAGGAAAGAGGGATGCAGAAAGAGGCAAGAGAGGTGCAGAAAGAAGTAAGAGCAGTGAAGAAAGAAGCAACAGAGGTGCAGACAGAGGCAAGAGAGTTGCAGAAAGAGGAAAGAGGATGCAGAAAGAGGCAAGAGAGGTGCAGAAAGAAGCAAGAGCAGTGAAGAAAGAAGCAACAGAGGTGCAGAAAGAGGCAAGAGGGGTGCAGAAAGAGGCAAGAGCAGTGCAGAAAGAACAAAGATGTGCAGAAGGAGGCATGAGAGGTGCAGAAAGAGGCAAGAGATGTGCAGAAAAATGGAAGAGGGTGCAGAAAGAAGCAAGAGAGGTGCAGAAAGAAGCAAGAGAGGTGCAGAAAGAAGCGAGAGCAGTGCAGAAAGAAGCAAGAGAACTGCAGAAAGAAGCAAGAGAGGTGGAGAAATAGGGCAGAGGGTTACAGAAAGAGGCAAGAGGGATGTAGACATTTGCAAAAGAGGTGCAGAAAGAAGTAAGAACAGTGCAGACAGAACCAGCAGAGTTGCAGAAACAGGCAAAAGGGGTGCAGAAAGAGGGAACAGGTGTGCAGACATAGGCAAGAGAGGTACAGAAAGAAGGAAGAGGGATACAGAAAGAGGCAAGAGGGATGCAGAAATTTGCAACAGAGGTGTAGAAAGAACCAAGAGCAGTGCAGAACAGAACCAACAGAGGTGCAGAAAGAGGGAAGAGGGGTGCAGAAAGAAGCAAAAGAGGTGCAGAAAGAGGCAAGAGAACTGCAGAAAGAGGCAAGAGAGGTGCAGAAAGAGGCAAGTGAGTTGCAGAAGGAGGCAAGAGAACTGCTGAAAGAGGCAAGAGAGTTGCAGAAACAGGCAAAAGTAGGTCAGAAAGAGGGAACAGGTGTGCAGACAGAGGCGAGAGAGGTGCGCGAGAGGGAAGAGGGGTACAGAAAGACACAAGAGGGATGCAGAAATTTGCAACAGAGATGCAGAAAGAAGCCAGAGCAGTGCAGAAAGAACCAACAGAGGTGCAGAAAGGGGCAATAGGGGTACAGAAAGAGGCGAGAGAAAGTGCAGAAAGAAACAAAAAAGGTACAGAAAGAGGCAAGAGAGTTGAAGAAAGAGGCAGGAGAGGTGCACAAAGAGGCAAAGGGATACAGAAAGAGGCAAGAAAGATGCAGAAAGAAGCAAGAGAAGTGCAGAAAGAAGCAATAGAGGTGCAGAAAGAGGCAAGAGAAGTGCAGAAAGAAGCAAGAGAAGTGCAGAAAGAAGCAACAGAGGTACAGAAAGAGGCACGAGAAGTGCAAAAAGAGGCAAGAGAGGTGCAGAAACAGACAGGAAAGGTGCAGAAAGAGGGAGACGGAGTGCAGAAAGAGGCAACAGAGGGGCAGAAAGAGGGAAGAGGGGTACAGAAAGAGGCAAGAGGGGTGCAGATAAAAGCAAGTGAGATGCAGAAAGAGGCAACAGAGGTGCAGAAAGACACAAGAGAGGTGCATAAACAAGCAAGAGAAGTGCAGAAAGAGGCAAGAGAATTGTTAAAAGAAGCAACAGAGGTGTAGAAAGAAGCAAGAGAAGTGCAGAAAGAGGCAAGTAAGGTGCAGAAAGAGGCAAGAGAGATGCAGAAAAAGGCAGAACTGTAGAAAGAGGCAAGAGGGATGCAAAAAAGGAAGAAGGGTGCAGAAAGAAGCAAGAGAGGTGCAGAAAGAAGCAAGAGAAGTGCAGAAAGAGGCAAGAGAAGTGCAGAAAGAAGCAGCAGAGGTGCCGAAAGAGGCAAGAGAGGTACAGAAACAGGCAAGAAAGGTGCAGAAAGAGGGAACAGGGGTACTAAAAGAGGTAAGAGGGTTACAGAAATGTGCAAGAGAGGTG
Source organism: Calotriton arnoldi (assembly GCA_963921515.1). NCBI lineage: Eukaryota > Metazoa > Chordata > Amphibia > Caudata > Salamandridae > Calotriton > Calotriton arnoldi. The sequence goes on from CAWUFW010011381.1 coordinate 27,705, forward strand.
CAGTAAGAAGCAAGAGCAGTGCAGAAAGAAGCAAGAGAACTGCAGAAAGAAGCAAGAGAGGTGGAGAAATAGGGCAGAGGGGTACAGAAAGAGGCAAGAGGGATGTAGACATTTGCAAAAGAGGTGCAGAAAGAAGTAAGAACAGTGCAGACAGAACCAGCAGAGCTGCAAAAAGAGGCAAGAGGGGTGCAGCAAGAGGTAGGAGAGGTCCAGGAAGAGGCAACAGAGATGCAGAAGGAGGCAAGAGAAATACACAAAGGGGCAATAGAGTTGCAGAAACAGAAAAAAGAGGTGCAGAAAGAGGAACCAGGGGTGCAGACAGAGGCAAGAGAATTTCAGAAAGAGGAAAGAGGGATGCAGAAAGAGGCAAGAGAGGTGCAGAAAGAAGTAAGAGCAGTGAAGAAAGAAGCAACAGAGGTGCAGACAGAGGCAAGAGAATTGCAGAAAGAGGAAAGAGGGATGCAGAAAGAGGCAAGAGAGGTGCAGAAAGAAGCAAGAGCAGTGAAGAAAGAAGCAACAGAGGTGCAGAAAGAGGCAAGAGGGGTGCAGAAAGAGGCAAGAGCAGTGCAGAAAGAACAAAGATGTGCAGAAGGAGGCATGAGAGGGGCAGAAAGAGGCAAGAGATGTGCAGAAAAATGGAAGAGGGTGCAGAAAGAAGCAAGAGAGGTGCAGAAAGAAGCAAGAGAGGTGCAGAAAGAAGCAAGAGAAGTGCAGAAAGAAGCAAGAGAAGTACAGAAAGAGGCAAAAGAAGTATAGAAAGAAGCAACAGAGGTGCAGAAAGAGGCAAGACGGGTGCAGAAAGAGGGGAGAGAAGTGCAGAAAGAAGCAAAAGAGGTGCAGAAAGAAGCAAGAGGGGTGCAGAAAGAGGCTAGAGCAGTCCAGAAAAACAAAGATGTGCAGAAAGAGGCAAGAGAGGTGCAGAAAGAGGCAAGAGATGTGCAGAAAAAGGGAAGAAGGGTGCAGAAAGAAGCGAGAGAAGTGCACAAAAAGGCAAGTGAGGTGCAGAAGGAGGCAAGAGAACTGAAGAAAGAGGCAAAAGAGTTGCAGAAACATGCAAAGGGGTGCAGAAAGAGGGAAGAGGGGTACAGAAAGAGGCAAGAAAAGTGCAGAAAGAAGCAATAGAGGTGCAGAAATAGGCAAGAGAACTGCAGAAAGAGGCAAGAGAGGTGTAGAAAGAGGCAATAGAACTACAGAAAGAGGCAAAAGAGTTGCAGAAACAGGCAAAAGGGGTGCAGAAAGAGGGAACAGGTGTGCAGACATAGGCAAGAGAGGTACAGAAAGAAGGAAGAGGGATACAGAAAGAGGCAAGAGGGATGCAGAAATTTGCAACAGAGGTGTAGAAAGAACCAAGAGCAGTGCAGAACGAGACCAACAGAGGTGCAGAAAGAAGGAAGAGGGGTACAGAAAGAGGCAAGAAAAGTGCAGAAAGAAGCAAAAGAGGTGCAGAAAGAGGCAAGAGAACTGCAGAAAGAGGCAAGAGAGGTGCAGAAGGAGGCAAGAGAACTGCAGAAAGAGGCAAGAGAGTGCCAAAACAGGCAAAAGGGGTGCAGAAAGAGGGAACAGGTGTGCAGACAGAGGGGAGAGAGGTGCAGAAAGAGGGAAGAGGGCTACAGAAAGAGGCAAGAGGGATGCAGACATTTGCAACAGAGATGCAGAAAGAAGCCAGAGCAGTGCAGAAAGAACCAACAGAGGTGCAGAAAGGGGCAATAGAGGTACAGAAAGAGGCGAGAAAAGTGCAGAAAGAACCAAAAAGGTACAGAAAGAGGCAAGAGAGTTGAAGAAAGAGGCAGGAGAGGTGCACAAAGAGGCAAAAGGGATACAGAAAGAGGCAAGAGGGGAACAGAAAGAAGCAAGAGAAGTGCAAAAAGAAGCAATAGAGGTGCAGAAAGAGGCAAGAGAAGTGCAGAAAGAAGCAAGAGAAGTGCAGAAAGAAGCAACAGAGGTACAGAAAGAGGCACGAGAAGTGCAAAAAGAGGCAAGAGAGGTGCAGAAACAGACAGGAAAGGTGCAGAAAGAGGGAACAGGGTGCAGAAAGAGGCAACAGAGGGGCAGAAAGAGGGAAGAGGGGTACAGAAAGAGGCAAGAGGGGTGCAGATAAAAGCAAGTGAGATGCAGAAAGAGGCAACAGAGGTGCAGAAAGACACAAGAGAGGTGCATAAACAAGCAAGAGAAGTGCAGAAAGAGGCAAGAGAATTGTTAAAAGAAGAAACAGAGGTGTAGAAAGAAGCAAGAGAAGTGCAGAAAGAGGCAAGTAAGGTGCAGAAAGAGGCAAGAGAGATGCAGAAAAAGGCAGAACTGTAGAAAGAGGCAAGAGGGATGCAAAAAGGGAAGAAGGGTGCAGAAAGAAGCAAGAGAGGTGCAGAAAGAAGCAAGAGAAGTGCAGAAAGAGGCAAGAGAAGTGCAGAAAGAAGCAGCAGAGGTGCCGAAAGAGGCAAGAGAGGTACAGAAACAGGCAAGAAAGGTGCAGAAAGAGGGAACAGGGGTACTAAAAGAGGTAAGAGGGTTACAGAAATGTGCAAGAGAGGTGCAGTAAGAAGCAAGAGCAGTGCAGAAAGAAGCAAGAGAACTGCAGAAAGAAGCAAGAGAGGTGGAGAAATAGGGCAGAGGGGTACAGAAAGAGGCAAGAGGGATGTAGACATTTGCAAAAGAGGTGCAGAAAGAAGTAAGAACAGTGCAGACAGAACCAGCAGAGCTGCAAAAAGAGGCAAGAGGGGTGCAGCAAGAGGTAGGAGAGGTCCAGGAAGAGGCAACAGAGATGCAGAAGGAGGCAAGAGAACTACACAAAGGGGCAATAGAGTTGCAGAAACAGAAAAAAGAGGTGCAGAAAGAGGAACCAGGGGTGCAGACAGAGGCAAGAGAATTGCAGAAAGAGGAAAGAGGGATGCAGAAAGAGGCAAGAGAGGTGCAGAAAGAAGTAAGAGCAGTGAAGAAAGAAGCAACAGAGGTGCAGACAGAGGCAAGAGAATTGCAGAAAGAGGAAAGAGGGATGCAGAAAGAGGCAAGAGAGGTGCAGAAAGAAGCAAGAGCAGTGAAGAAAGAAGCAACAGAGGTGCAGAAAGAGGCAAGAGGGGTGCAGAAAGAGGCAAGAGCAGTGCAGAAAGAACAAAGATGTGCAGAAGGAGGCATGAGAGGTGCAGAAAGAGGCAAGAGATGTGCAGAAAAATGGAAGAGGGTGCAGAAAGAAGCAAGAGAGGTGCAGAAAGAAGCAAGAGCAGTGCAGAAAGAAGCAAGAGAACTGCAGAAAGAAGCAAGAGAGGTGGAGAAATAGGGCAGAGAGGTGCAGAAAGAGGCAAGAGATGTGCAGAAAAAGGGAAGAAGGGTGCAGAAAGAAGCGAGAGAAGTGCACAAAAAGGCAAGTGAGGTGCAGAAGGAGGCAAGAGAACTGAAGAAAGAGGCAAAAGAGTTGCAGAAACATGCAAGGGTGCAGAAAGAGGGAAGAGGGGTACAGAAAGAGGCAAGAATAGTGCAGAAAGAAGCAATAGAGGTGCAGAAATAGGCAAGAGAACTGCAGAAAGAGGCAAGAGAGGTGTAGAAAGAGGCAATAGAACTACAGAAAGAGGCAAGAGAGTTGCAGAAACAGGCAAAAGGGGTGCAGAAAGAGGGAACAGGTGTGCAGACATAGGCAAGAGAGGTACAGAAAGAAAGAAGAGGGATACAGAAAGAGGCAAGAGGGATGCAGAAATTTGCAACAGAGGTGTAGAAAGAACCAAGAGCAGTGCAGAACGAACCAACAGAGGTGGAGAAAGAAGGAAGAGGGGTACAGAAAGAGGCAAGAAAAGTGCAGAAAGAAGCAAAAGAGGTGCAGAAAGAGGCAAGAGAACTGCAGAAAGAGGCAAGAGAGGTGCAGAAGGAGGCAAGAGAACTGCAGAAAGAGGCAAGAGAGTGGCAAAACAGGCAAAAGGGGTGCAGAAAGAGGGAACAGGTGTGCAGACAGAGGGAGAGAGGTGCAGAAAGAGGGAAGAGGGCTACAGAAAGAGGCAAGAGGGATGCAGACATTTGCAACAGAGATGCAGAAAGAAGCCAGAGCAGTGCAGAAAGAACCAACAGAGGTGCAGAAAGGGGCAATAGAGGTACAGAAAGAGGCGAGAAAAGTGCAGAAAGAACCAAAAAAGGTACAGAAAGAGGCAAGAGAGTTGAAGAAAGAGGCAGGAGAGGTGCACAAAGAGGCAAAAGGGATACAGAAAGAGGCAAGAGGGGTGCAGAAAGAAGCAAGAGAAGTGCAGAAAGAAGCAATAGAGGTGCAGAAAGAGGCAAGAGAAGTGCAGAAAGAAGCAAGAGAAGTGCAGAAAGAAGCAACAGAGGTACAGAAAGAGGCACGAGAAGTGCAAAAAGAGGCAAGAGAGGTGCAGAAACAGACAGGAAAGGTGCAGAAACAGTGAACGGGGTGCAGAAAGAGGCAACAGAGGGGCAGAAAGAGGGAAGAGGGGTACAGAAAGAGGCAAGAGGGGTGCAGATAAAAGCAAGTGAGATGCAGAAAGAGGCAACAGAGGTGCAGAAAGACACAAGAGAGGTGCATAAACAAGCAAGAGAAGTGCAGAAAGAGGCAAGAGAATTGTTAAAAGAAGAAACAGAGGTGTAGAAAGAAGCAAGACAAGTGCAGAAAGAGGCAAGTAAGGTGCAGAAAGAGGCAAGAGAGATGCAGAAAAAGGCAGAACTGTAGAAAGAGGCAAGAGGGATGCAAAAAAGGGAAGAAGGGTGCAGAAAGAAGCAAGTGAGATGCAGAAAGAGGCAACAGAGGTGCAGAAAGACACAAGAGAGGTGCATAAACAAGCAAGAGAAGTGCAGAAAGAGGCAAGAGAATTGTTAAAAGAAGCAACAGAGGTGTAGAAAGAAGCAAGAGAAGTGCAGAAAGAGGCAAGAGAAGTGCAGAAAGAAGCAGCAGAGGTGCCGAAAGAGGCAAGAGAGGTACAGAAACAGGCAAGAAAGGTACAGAAAGAGGGAACAGGGGTACTAAAAGAGGTAAGAGGGTTACAGAAATGTGCAAGAGAGGTGCAGTAAGAAGCAAGAGCAGTGCAGAAAGAAGCAAGAGAACTGCAGAAAGAAGCAAGAGAGGTGGAGAAATAGGGCAGAGGGGTACAGAAAGAGGCAAGAGGGATGTAGACATTTGCAAAAGAGGTGCAGAAAGAAGTAAGAACAGTGCAGACAGAACCAGCAGAGCTGCAAAAAGAGGCAAGAGGGGTGCAGCAAGAGGTAGGAGAGGTCCAGGAAGAGGCAACAGAGATGCAGAAGGAGGCAAGAGAACTACACAAAGGGGCAATAGAGTTGCAGAAACAGAAAAAGAGGTGCAGAAAGAGGAACCAGGGTGCAGACAGAGGCAAGAGAATTGCAGAAAGAGGAAAGAGGGATGCAGAAAGAGGCAAGAGAGGTGCAGAAAGAAGTAAGAGCAGTGAAGAAAGAAGCAACAGAGGTGCAGACAGAGGCAAGAGAATTGCAGAAAGAGGAAAGAGGGATGCAGAAAGAGGCAAGAGAGGTGCAGAAAGAAGCAAGAGCAGTGAAGAAAGAAGCAACAGAGGTGCAGAAAGAGGCAAGAGGGGTGCAGAAAGAGGCAAGAGCAGTGCAGAAAGAACAAAGATGTGCAGAAGGAGGCATGAGAGGTGCAGAAAGAGGCAAGAGATGTGCAGAAAAATGGAAGAGGGTGCAGAAAGAAGCAAGAGAGGTGCAGAAAGAAGCAAGAGCAGTGCAGAAAGAAGCAAGAGAACTGCAGAAAGAAGCAAGAGAGGTGGAGAAATAGGGCAGAGGGGTACAGAAAGAGGCAAGAGGGATGTAGACATTTGCAAAAGAGGTGCAGAAAGAAGTAAGAACAGTGCAGACAGAACCAGCAGAGTTGCAGAAACAGGCAAAAGGGGTGCAGAAAGAGGGAACAGGTGTGCAGACATAGGCAAGAGAGGTACAGAAAGAAGGAAGAGGGATACAGAAAGAGGCAAGAGGGATGCAGAAATTTGCAACAGAGGTGTAGAAAGAACCAAGAGCAGTGCAGAACGAACCAACAGAGGTGCAGAAAGAGGGAAGAGGGGTGCAGAAAGAAGCAAAAGAGGTGCAGAAAGAGGCAAGAGAACTGCAGAAAGAGGCAAGAGAGGTGCAGAAGGAGGCAAGAGAGGTGCAGAAGGAGGCAAGAGAACTGCAGAAAGAGGCAAGAGAGTTGCCGAAACAGGCAAAAGGGGTGCAGAAAGAGGGAACAGGTGTGCAGACAGAGGCGAGAGAGGTGCAGAAAGAGGGAAGAGGGCTACAGAAAGAGGCAAGAGGGATGCAGAAATTTGCAACAGAGATGCAGAAAGAAGCCAGAGCAGTGCAGAAAGAACCAACAGAGGTGCAGAAAGGGGCAATAGGGGTACAGAAAGAGGCGAGAAAAGTGCAGAAAGAAACAAAAAAGGTACAGAAAGAGGCAAGAGAGTTGAAGAAAGAGGCAGGAGAGGTGCACAAAGAGGCAAAAGGGATACAGAAAGAGGCAAGAAAGATGCAGAAAGAAGCAAGAGAAGTGCAGAAAGAAGCAATAGAGGTGCAGAAAGAGGCAAGAGAAGTGCAGAAAGAAGCAAGAGAAGTGCAGAAAGAAGCAACAGAGGTACAGAAAGAGGCACGAGAAGTGCAAAAAGAGGCAAGAGAGGTGCAGAAACAGACAGGAAAGGTGCAGAAAGAGGGAACGGGGTGCAGAAAGAGGCAACAGAGGGGCAGAAAGAGGGAAGAGGGGTACAGAAAGAGGCAAGAGGGGTGCAGATAAAAGCAAGTGAGATGCAGAAAGAGGCAACAGAGGTGCAGAAAGACACAAGAGAGGTGCATAAACAAGCAAGAGAAGTGCAGAAAGAGGCAAGAGAATTGTTAAAAGAAGCAACAGAGGTGTAGAAAGAAGCAAGAGAAGTGCAGAAAGAGGCAAGTAAGGTGCAGAAAGAGGCAAGAGAGATGCAGAAAAAGGCAGAACTGTAGAAAGAGGCAAGAGGGATGCAAAAAAGGGAAGAAGGGTGCAGAAAGAAGCAGCAGAGGTGCCGAAAGAGGCAAGAGAGGTACAGAAACAGGCAAGAAAGGTGCAGAAAGAGGGAACAGGGGTACTAAAAGAGGTAAGAGGGTTACAGAAATGTGCAAGAGAGGTGCAGTAAGAAGCAAGAGCAGTGCAGAAAGAAGCAAGAGAACTGCAGAAAGAAGCAAGAGAGGTGGAGAAATAGGGCAGAGGGGTACAGAAAGAGGCAAGAGGATGTAGACATTTGCAAAAGAGGTGCAGAAAGAAGTAAGAACAGTGCAGACAGAACCAGCAGAGTTGCAGAAACAGGCAAAAGGGGTGCAGAAAGAGGGAACAGGTGTGCAGACATAGGCAAGAGAGGTACAGAAAGAAGGAAGAGGGATACAGAAAGAGGAAAGAGGGATGCAGAAATTTGCAACAGAGGTGTAGAAAGAACCAAGAGCAGTGCAGAACGAACCAACAGAGGTGCAGAAAGAGGGAAGAGGGGTGCAGAAAGAAGCAAAAGAGGTGCAGAAAGAGGCAAGAGAACTGCAGAAAGAGGCAAGAGAGGTGCAGAAGGAGGCAAGAGAGGTGCAGAAGGAGGCAAGAGAACTGCAGAAAGAGTCAAGAGAGTTGCTGAAACAGGCAAAAGGGGTGCAGAAAGAGGGAACAGGTGTGCAGACAGAGGCGAGAGAGGTGCAGAAAGAGGGAAGAGGGGTACAGAAAGAGGCAAGAGGGGTGCAGATAAAAGCAAGTGAGATGCAGAAAGAGGCAACAGAGGTGCAGAAAGACACAAGAGAGGTGCATAAACAAGCAAGAGAAGTGCAGAAAGAGGCAAGAGAATTGTTAAAAGAAGCAACATAGGTGTAGAAAGAAGCAAGAGAAGTGCAGAAAGAGGCAAGTAAGGTGCAGAAAGAGGCAAGAGAGATGCAGAAAAAGGCAGAACTGTAGAAAGAGGCAAGAGTGATGCAAAAAAGGGAAGGGTGCAGAAAGAAGTAAGAGAGGTGCAGAAAGAAGCAAGAGAAGTGCAGAAAGAGGCAAGAGAAGTGCAGAAAGAAGCAGCAGAGGTGCCGAAAGAGGCAAGAGAGGTACAGAAACAGGCAAGAAAGGTGCAGAAAGAGGGAACAGGGGTACTAAAAGAGGTAAGAGGGTTACAGAAATGTGCAAGAGAGGTGCAGTAAGAAGCAAGAGCAGTGCAGAAAGAAGCAAGAGAACTGCAGAAAGCAGCAAGAGAGGTGGAGAAATAGGGCAGAGGGGTACAGAAAGAGGCAAGAGGGATGTAGACATTTGCAAAAGAGGTGCAGAAAGAAGTAAGAACAGTGCAGACAGAACCAGCAGAGCTGCAAAAAGAGGCAAGAGGGGTGCAGCAAGAGGTAGGAGAGGTCCAGGAAGAGGCAACAGAGATGCAGAAGGAGGCAAGAGAACTACACAAAGGGGCAATAGAGTTGCAGAAACAGCAAAAAGAGGTGCAGAAAGAGGAACCAGGGGTGCAGACAGAGGCAAGAGAATTGCAGAAAGAGGGATGCAGAAAGAGGCAAGAGAGGTGTAGAAAGAAGTAAGAGCAGTGAAGAAACTAGCAACAGAGGTGCAGACAGAGGCAAGAGAATTGCAGAAAGAGGCAAGAGGGATGCAAAAAGAGGCAAGAGAGGTGCAGAAAGAAGCAAGAGCAGTGAAGAAAGAAGCAACAGAGGTGCAGAAAGAGGCAAGAGGGGTGCAGAAAGAGGCAAGAGCAGTGCAGAAAGAACAAAGATGTGCAGAAGGAGGCATGAGAGGTGCAGAAAGAGGCAAGAGATGTGCAGAAAAATGGAAGAGGGTGCAGAAAGAAGCAAGAGAGGTGCAGAAAGAAGCAAGAGAGGTGCAGAAAGAAGCAAGAGAAGTGCAGAAAGAAGCAAGAGAGGTACAGAAAGAGGCAAAAGAAGTATAGAAAGAAGCAACAGAGGTGCAGAAAGAGGTAAGACGGGTGCAGAAAGAGGGGAGAGAAGTGCAGAAAGAAGCAAAAGAGGTGCAGAAAGAAGCAAGAGGGGTGCAGAAAGAGGCTAGAGCAGTCCAGAAAAACAAAGATGTGCAGAAAGAGGCAAGAGAGGTGCAGAAAGAGGTAAGAGATGTGCAGAAAAAGGGAAGAAGGGTACAGAAAGAAGCGAGAGAAGTGCACAAAAAGGCAAGTGAGGTGCAGAAGGAGGCAAGAGAACTGAAGAAAGAGGCAAAAGAGTTGCAGAAACATGCAAAGGGGTGCAGAAAGAGGGAACAGGTATGCAGACATAGGCAAGAGAGGTACAGAAAGAGGTAAGAGGGATACAGAAAGAGGCAAGAGGGATGCAGAAAGTTGCAACAGAGGTGTAGAAAGAAACAAGAGCAGTGCAGAACGAACCAACAGAGGTGCAGAAAGAGGGAAGAGGGGTACAGAAAGAGGCAAGAAAAGTGCAGAAAGAAGCAATAGAGGTGCAGAAATAGGCAAGAGAACTGCAGAAAGAGGCAAGAGAGGTGTAGAAAGAGGCAATAGAACTACAGAAAGAGGTAAAAGAGTTGCAGAAACAGGCAAAAGGCGTGCAGAAAGAGGGAACAGGTGCGCAGACATAGGCAAGAGAGGTACAGAAAGAAGGAAGAGGGATACAGAAAGAGGCAAGAGGGATGCAGAAATTTGCAACAGAGGTGTAGAAAGAACCAAGAGCAGTGCAGAACGAACCAACAGAGGTGCAGAAAGAGGGAAGAGGGGTACATAAAGAGGCAAGAAAAGTGCAGAAAGAAGCAAAAGAGGTGCAGAAAGAGGCAAGAGAACTGCAGAAAGAGGCAAGAGAGGTGCAGAAGGAGGCAAGAGAACTGCATAAAAAGGCAAGAGAGTTGCCGAAACAGGCAAAAGGGGTGCAGAAAGAGGGAACAGGTGTGCAGACAGAGGCGAGAGAGGTGCAGAAAGAGGGAAGAGGGCTACAGAAAGAGGCAAGAGGGATGCAGAAATTTGCAACAGAGATGCAGAAAGAAGCCAGAGCAGTGCAGAAAGAACCCACAGAGGTGCAGAAAGTGGCAATAGGGGTACAGAAAGAGGTGAGAAAAGTGGAGAAAGAAACAAAAAAGGTACAGAAAGAGGCAAGAGAGTTGAAGAAAGAGGCAGGAGAGGTGCACAAAGAGGCAAAAGGGATACAGAAAGAGGCAAGAGGGGTGCAGAAAGAAGCAAGAGAAGTGCAGAAAGAAGCAATAGAGGTGCAGAAAGAGGCAAGAGAAGTGCAGAAAGAAGCAAGAGAAGTGCAGAAAGAAGCAACAGAGGTACAGAAAGAGGCAAGAGAAGTGCAAAAAGAGGCAAGAGAGGTGCAGAAACAGACAGGAAAGGTGCAGAAAGAGGGAACGGGGTGCAGAAAGAGGCAACAGAGGGGCAGAAAGAGGGAAGAGGGGTACAGAAAGAGGCAAGAGGGGTGCAGATAAAAGCAAGTGAGATGCATAAAGAGGCAACAGAGGTGCAGAAAAACGCAAGAGAGGTGCAGAAACAAGCAAGAGAAGTGCAGAAAGAGGCAAGAGAATTGTTAAAAGAAGCAACAGAGGTGTAGAAAGAAGCAAGAGAAGTGCAGAAAGAGGCAAGTAAGGTGCCCGAAAGAGGCAAGAGAGATGCAGAAAAAGGCAGAACTGTAGAAAGAGGCAAGAGGGATGCAAAAAAGGGAAGAAGGGTGTAGAAAGAAGCAAGAGAGGTGCAGAAAGAAGCAAAAGAAGTGCAGAAAGAAGCAACAGAGGTGCAGAAAGAGGCAATAGGGGAGCAGAAAGTGGCAAGAGCAGCCCAGAAAAACAGAGATGTGCAGTAAGAGGCCAGAGAGGTACAGAAAGAAGCAAGAGATGTGCAGAAAAATGGAAGAAGGGTGCAGAAAGAAGATAGAGAAGTTCACAAAAAGGCATGTGAGGTGCAGAAGGAGGCAAGAGAACTGCAGAAAGAGGCAAAAGTGTTGCAGAAACACGTAAAAGGGGTGCAGAAAGATGTAACAGGTGTGCAGACATAGGCAAGAGAGGTGCAGGAAGAGGGAAGAGGGATACAGAAAGAGGCAAGAGGGATGCAGAAATTTGCAACAGAGGTGTAGAAAGAACCAAGAGCAGTGCAGAACAAACCAACAGAGGTGCAGAAAGAGGGAAGAAGGGTACAGAAAGAGGCAGGAAAAGTGCAGAAAGAAGCAAAAGAGGTGCAGAAAGAGGCAAGAGAACAGCAGAAAGAGGCAAGAGAGGTGCAGAAAGAGGCAAAACGAGTACAGAAAGAGGCAGGAGGGGTGCAGAAAGAAGCAAGAGAAGTGCAGAAGTGTGAGAAGTTGGCCTGGTATATGCTGTTCACTAATTAAAGTGGACACCTTGCACCAGAACAATTCGACTCTTATGGTAGATAGGTTTAAGACAACCTTTATAGAAAGCTATCCTAGTGGTAGCTGTGGAGAGCAACCTTCAGGCTAAGTCTTGAAGGAATGTAAAGCAGCTTGTTTTACCACACAATCTCTTGAATCACCAAATGAAAAGACACCACACAGGTATATATATCAAATATATATGTATTTATTAATAAACACTCTCTACTAATCTCTTCATGAGATTAGAGGTCAGGAACATATGTACAAGTCAAATGTTATCAAAATAAGTTTAGCACAATCGAATATCACAATCTTAGCTTGCTAGACCTAGGTCTAGGGCATCTAGAATCAAGGGACCCCCAAGAACCACCCCAGGTAGTTGTAGGAGACCCACAGGGGACGGACGCGGTGTCCTGGCACCGGTGCGAGTCCTGTGCGAGTCTATGCGCTCAGACGCGATTGAGATTTCAATGTTAAAGGTCCCTTGCGTGTTCGAGGCGAACACACCGATCTGTCCTTGTACGAGTCGAAGGACGCGGTTACAGATAGAGTTGCAAGGGAGATGGATGCTCTGTGTCTAACACAGACGCGAACCTTGTGCGAGTCAGTGCAATGGAGGTCTCGATGTTACAGGCCCCTTGTGTGTTCGAGGCGAACACCGATCGGACTCAGTACGAGTCGAAGGACACAGTTCTAGATAGTGTTACAAAGGAGATGGACGCGGTGTGTCTAACACAGACGCGAACCCTGTACGAGTCAGCGCAATTGTCGCACTTAGAAAATTAGAGTTTTAGGGCACTTCGAGGGAAGCTACAAGCAAGTCACTTACAGGGTAAGTAGTTCTAGGGCCCACACCCACAGGAGCACCGTAGTGCTGAAGTTACCTCACCCAGGGAGCCGGGTGCATAGGTGTTCTTTGGTGTCGGGTCGCGGCGTCGTTTTCAATGGGAGCCAGTGAAGACTTGCTGCTTGCGGCGACAGGAGAAGTGTCCGGAGGAATCCAAGCCTGGATTCGGAAGATGGAAGACCTGAAAGCAGAGGGGACAGTGTTCAAAGTCACTTGGCAGTGACTCGGGGCAAGGAAGATGGATGCCCACCGTCATTGCAAGATTCAGGTCGTTCGCGGTTGCCTTGACTCTTCAGCCATGAGGTCCAGGAGGTGTCAACGACAACCAGGAGCTGGATTCAGTGTGTTTCACAATGTCTGCAGCTTACTGTGGTGTTGGCGACTCGATTGGAGCCAACAAGCCTTGGTAAGAGCAAGTCTCGGGGAAAGTGTGAAGAGGCAATGGCGCAGACCAGCAAGGTCTGTGGGACTCACCCAGCGAGGGTAAGTCAGGGCAGGCCTGGAGCAACCAGGGGAGCCCTTTGGTGTCTTTAGAAAGTCTTCTGGGGACCCACAAGCTGACTGGCAAGGGATTGCAAAGACGCCTCAGGAGGATTTCCTCAACAGGGGCCCACGGTCACTCGGGATGTGGTAGGCCTCTGATCTTCAGAGGGTTTCCTGCTGGAGGCTAGGACCACACGTGGTACAAAGCACAAGTTCGTGGAACGTTGTGAAGGGGTTGCACTCGACAATAGTGCACGGTACCCAGGGGTCGCAGTTCCTCATCACTCTTGGGGTCCACTAGCCTCAGCTTCACTGGGGACTCACGATGGCCTTTGAGAAGTCAGGAAATCTACTTCTTGGGCTGCAGGGACTTTGGACTCCGGCGGGAGCGGCATAGTTTGCAACCATTGTTTGTAGTTTTTGGTGCCTGCCAAGCAGGGGAGTCACTCCTTGACTCCAAGGGAGATTCTTCAGTCTTCCAAAGGTAGTGGAATGTCGAAGGTCTGGGATTCTTCTTCAGAGCGTCGTCCAGGGAAATCTAGGTTGCAATGCACAGGTTCCCCCTCTTATACTAAAAGAAAGGGAGGGACTAGCTCTATGACCCTACCTATGGGAGGGTCAGGGGAGTGGGTGGCTACACCCACTTCCCTTTGTCCAGTTTCACACCAGAGCAGGGGCAGGTAGCCCCTGAGCCGGTTTGAACTGGCATATGCACAGAGGAGCCTTCTGCTCCCCCAGTGCAGGACTTCAAAGCACTCTAAGAGTGCACCCACCCAGCCCCAATACACTAAACCCTGTCTGGAAGGTGGTCACACCCCCTTGGGACAGGATATCTATTGTTGGGCTTCCTCCTCTGCAAGTGTTGGTCATCAGCAGGAGGGCAGCCCAGTGTCTGTGACTGGTGGCATCCATTTTGTGATGCCAGGGCTCTGCAGGATTCTACCACGTTTCCACAGTAGGTACATGTCTATCCCTCTAGAAGGGTGGAATGCTACCCCGCCGCCAGGACTGGCGGGGGGTAGTATTCCAAGATGTTTGACACCAAACACGACATGTTTCGATGCAGCCATTCCAAAGTTAGCATTCTACCGCGAGGATATAATGCACTTAAAAGTATATGGTTTAACCGCATCCACAAACAGCCCCAGAGAATGGACTCTGAGAGCTGCAGAGGGGCCCTGCTCAGGCAGAGGTACCCCCTCACATGGAAACTAAGCACCCTGCCCTCAGGATTGATAGGGCCTGCTTTAGGGGTGACTGATAAGTCTCAATGTGTGTGCAGGAGAGATATAGGGGACCTATATCTTAGTGAGGAGTGCTAGCACTTCCTCACCCAGGCTGCAGTAGCAGGCCTGTGGTGTCAGATTTAGTCTGCTTCCCAGGGGTGGCATAATACATGCTTCAGCCCCTGGTAGGCCTGTGAAGTACCTATGCCCCTGGTACCTAAGGTACCATATACTAGGGACTCATAAGGTACCACAGTATCCAATCACTAGTGCACCTAGAGTGCACTCCAAATCGTTTAGAGAGAACAGAGAGGCTGGGGCCCTGATTGGCAGGGTCCCAGCCAGACTATAGCCAGAAACCAGTGTAAACATCAGAAAAAAAGTGGGGGCAACATAAGAGGCAGATCCTACTCTCCTACAAGAAGGTAGCAACAGAGGTGATGAAAGAGGCAAGAAGGGTGCAGAGAGAGGCAAGAGAAGTGCAGAAAGAAGCAGCAGAGGTGCCAGAAAGAGGCAAGAGAGGTGCAGAAACAGGCAAGAAAGGTGCAGAAAGAGGGAACAGAGGTGCAGAAAGAGGTAAGAGGCATATTGAAATTTGCAAGAGAGGTGCAGAAAGAAGCAAGAGCAGTGCAGAAAGAAGCAAGAGAAGTGCATAAAGAAGCAAAAGAGGTGGCAAAATAGGGAGGAGGGGTGCAGAAAGAGACAAGAGGGATGCAGAAATTTGCAAAAGAGGTGCAGAAAGAAGCAAGAGGAGGGCAGAAAGAACCAACAGAGGTGCAAAAAGAGGAAAGAGGGGTGCAGACAGAGGAAGGAGAGGTGCACAAAGAGGAAAGATGGGAACAGAAAGAGGCAGGAGGGGTGCAGAAAGAAGGAAGAGAGGTGCAAATAGAGGCAAGAGAGGTGCAGAAACAGGCAGGAAAGGTGCAGAAAGAGGGAACAGGGGTGCAGAAAGAGGCAACAGAGGTGCAGAAAGAGGGAAGAGGGGTGCAGAAAGAGGCAAGAGGGGTGCAGAAAGAAGCAAGTGAGATACAGAAAGAGGCAACGGAGGTGCAGAAAGACGCAAGAGAGGTGCAGAAACAAGCAAGAGAAGTGCAGAAAGAGGCAAGAGAATTGCTGAAAGAAGCAACAGAGTTGTAGAAAGAAGCAAGAGAAGTGCAGAAAGAGGCAAGTAAGGTGCAGAAAGAGGCAAGAGAGATGCATAAAAAGGCAAGGGAACTGCAGAAAGAGGCAAGAGGGGTGCAAAAAAGGGAAGAAGGGTGCAGAAAGAAGCAAGAGAGATGCAGAAAGAAGCAAGAGAAGTGCAGAAAGAAGCAAGAGAGGTGCAGAAAGAGGCAAAAGAAGTACAGAAAGAAGCAACAGAGGTGCAGAAAGAGGCAAGATGGGTGCAGAAAGAGGAGAGAGAAGTGCAGAAAGAAGCAAAAGAGGTGCAGAAAGAAGCAAGAGGGGTGCAGAAAGAGGCTAGAGCAGTCCAGAAAAACAAAGAGATGTACAGAAAGAGGCAAGAGAGGTGCAGAAAGAGGCAAGAGATGTGCAGAAAAATAGAAGAGAGGTGCAGAAAGAAGCAAGAGAGGTGCAGAAAGAAGCAAGAGAAGTGCAGAAAGAAGCAAGAGAGGTGCAGAAAGAGGCAAAAGAAGTATAGAAAGAAGCAACAGAGGTGCAGAAAGAGGCAAGACGAGGTGCAGAAAGAGGCAAGAGAAGTGCAGAAAGAAGCAAAGAGGTGCAGAAAGAAGGCAAGAGAGGTGCAGAAAGAGGCAAGAGCAGTCCAGAAAAAGCAAGAGATGTGCAGAAAGAGGCAAGAGAGGTGAAGAAAGAGGCAAGAGATGTGCAGAAAAAGGGAATAAGGGTGCAGAAAGAAGCAAGAGAAGTGCAGAAAGAGGCAAGCGAGGTGTAGAAGGAGGCAAGAGAACTGAAGAAAGAGGCAAAAGAGTTGCAGAAACATGCAAAGGGGTGCAGAAAGAGGGAACAGGTATGCAGACAGAGGCAAGAGAGGTACAGAAAGAGGTAAGAAGGATACAGAAAGAGGCAAGAGGGATGCAGAAAGTTGCAACTGAGGTGCAGAAAGAAACAAGAGCAGTGCAGAAAGAACCAACAGAGGTGCAGAAAGAGGGAAGAGGGGTACAGAAAGAGGCAAGAAAAGTGCAGAAAGAAGCAATAGAGGTGCAGAAATAGGCAAGAGAACTGCAGAAAGAGGCAAGAGAGGTGTAGAAAGAGGCAATAGAACTACAGAAAGAGGCAAAAGAGTTGCAGAAACAGGCAAAGAGGTGCAGAAAGAGGGAACAGGTGTGCAGACATAGGCAAGAGAGGTACAGAAAGAAGGAAGAGGGATACAGAAAGAGGCAAGAGAGGATGCAGAAATTTGCAACAGAGGTGTAGAAAGAACCAAGAGCAGTGCAGAACAGAACCAACAGAGGTGCAGAAAGAAGGAAGAGGGGTACAGAAAGAGGCAAGAAAAGTGCAGAAAGAAGCAAAAGAGGTGCAGAAAGAGGCAAGAGAACTGCAGAAAGAGGCAAGAGAGGTGCAGAAGGAGGCAAGAGAACTGCAGAAAGAGGCAAGAGAGTGGCTGAAACAGGCAAAAGGGGTGCAGAAAGAGGGTACAGGTGTGTAGACAGAGGCGAGAGAGGTGCAGAAAGAGGGAAGAGGGCTACAGAAAGAGGCAAGAGGGATGCAGAAATTTGCAACAGAGATGCAGAAAGAAGCCAGAGCAGTGCAGAAAGAACCAACAGAGGTGCAGAATGGGGCAATAGGGGTACAGAAAGAGGCGAGAAAAGTGCAGAAAGAAACAAAAAAGGTACAGAAATAGGCAAGAGAGTTGAAGAAAGAGGCAGGAGAGGTGCACAAAGAGACAAAAGGGATACAGAAAGAGGCAAGAGGGGTGCAGAAAGAAGCAAGAGAAGTGCAGAAAGAAGCAATA
This sequence comes from Calotriton arnoldi, assembly GCA_963921515.1. Classification (NCBI taxonomy): domain Eukaryota; kingdom Metazoa; phylum Chordata; class Amphibia; order Caudata; family Salamandridae; genus Calotriton; species Calotriton arnoldi. Next base: position 44,410 of record CAWUFW010011381.1, read on the forward strand.
GAGGTGCAGAAAGAAGCAAGAGAACTGCAGAAAGAAGCAAGAGAGGTGGAGAAATAGGGCAGAGGGGTACAGAAAGAGGCAAGAGGGATGTAGACATTTGCAAAAGAGGTGCAGAAAGAAGTAAGAACAGTGCAGACAGAACCAGCAGAGCTGCAGAAAGAGGCAAGAGGGGTGCAGCAAGAGGTAGGAGAGGTCCAGGAAGAGGCAACAGAGATGCAGAAGGAGGCAAGAGAAGTACACAAAGAGGCAATAGAGTTGCAGAAACAGAGAAAAGAGGTGCAGAAAGACGCAACCAGAGGTGCAGACAGAGGCAAGAGAATTGCAGAAAGAGGAAAGAGGGATGCAGAAAGAGGCAAGAGAGGTGCAGAAAGAAGCAAGAGCAGTGACGAAAGAAGTAACAGAGGTGCAGAAAGAGGCAAGAGGTGTGCAGAAAGAGGAGAGAGAAGTGCAGAAAAAAGCAAAAGAGGTGCAGAAAGAGGCAAAAGGGGTGCAGAAAGAGGCAAGAGCAGTGCAGAAAGAACAAAGATGTGCAGAAGGAGGCATGAAAGGTGCAGAAAGAGTCAAGAGATGTGCAGAAAAATGGAAGAGGGTGCAGAAAGAAGCAAGAGAGGTGCAGAAAGAAGCAAGAGAGGTGCAGAAAGAAGCAAGAGAAGTGCAGAAAGAAGCAAGAGAGGTACAGAAAGAGGCAAAAGAAGTATAGAAAGAAGCAACAGAGGTGCAGAAAGAGGCAAGACAGGTGCACAAAGAGGGAGAGAAGTGCAGAAAGAAGCAAAAGAGGTGCAGAAAGAAGCAAGAGGAGTGCAGAAAGAGGCTAGAGCAGTCCAGAAAAACAAAAATGTGCAGAAAGAGGCAAGAGAGGTGCAGAAAGAGGCAAGAGATGTGCAGAAAAAGGGAAGAAGGGTGCAGAAAGAAGCGAGAGAAGTGCACAAAGAGGCAAGTGAGGTGCAGAAGGAGGCAAGAGAACTGAAGAAAGAGGCAAGAGAGTTGCAGAAACATGCAAAGGGGTGCAGAAAGAGGGAACAGGTGTGCAGACATAGGCAAGAGAGGTACAGAAAGAGGTAAGAGGGATACAGAAAGAGGCAAGAGGGATGCAGAAAGTTGCAACAGAGGTGTAGAAAGAAACAAGAGCAGTGCAGAACAGAACCAACAGAGGTGCAGAAAGAGGGAAGAGGGGTACAGAAAGAGGCAAGAAAAGTGCAGAAAGAAGCAATAGAGGTGCAGAAATAAGCAAGAGAACTGCAGAAAGTGGCAAGAGAGGTGTAGAAAGAGGCAATAGAACTACAGAAAGAGGCAAAAGAGTTGCAGAAACAGGCAAAAGGTGTGAGAAGTTGGCCTGGTATATGCTGTCCACTAATTATAGTGGGCACCTTGCACCAGTCCAAACAACCCCTTATTGGAGATAGGTTAAAGACAACATTTATTGAAAGCTATACTAGTGGTAGCTATGGAGAGCAGCATTCAGGCTAAGTCTTGAAGGAATGTAAAGCAGCTTGTTTTACCAGTCTATAATCTCTTGAGTGACCAAATGAAAGAGGACCACACCAGGTATATATTCAAAATATATGTATTTATTGCTAAACACACCCCTCTAGTCTCTTTATGAGTCTAGAGTTCGAAGTACATAAGTTATAAGTTAGTTATCAACAGTAATAGCACAAATACACGTTTGGGCCCTAGGGGCGTACCAAACCATATACCAATAAAGTGGTATAAGAACCACGACTGAGCTAGACACAAGGCCTAGAGCCTGTAGAAGTGCTTGGACCACAAGGAACCACCCAAGGTAGTGACACAGGGGACCCACGGGGGACGCGTGCAGTGTGAGAACACAGCCACGAATCGCCGTTGACTTCTATGGGGAAAGTCGCGGTTGGAATTTTAAAGAAAAGGGACACTTAGAGGAGGACTTGGAGCAAACCCTTTTAGAACTAGGCTGTTCTAGTGTCAATACCCACGGGAGCACCGGAGTACTCGAGTTACCTCACCCAGGGGAGCTGGGTGCATAGGTGTCTTTCGGGTTCGGGTTTCGTCGTCGTTTTCAATGGCGATCTGCTGCAAAGTGCTGCTGGCGGCCAAGTCGAAAGTGTTCGGGTGGATCCAAAGGTGGATCGGAGATCTGAAGAACCTGAAAGCAGAGGGGACAGAGTCTGGGTCACTAGCCAGTGACCAGGAAGGCAATGAGCAGATGCCCACCGATGTCGAGTGCTTCAGATAGGTTGACGGTCCTCTTGACTCTTCAGCCACCAGGTCCAGGAGGCGTTGACGACAACCAAGAGCTGGATTCGAGCTGTCCCATGATGTCTGTCGATTGCAGGGGTGTCGGCGACCGGATTGGACCCAACAAGCCTTCGCAACAGCAAGTCTTGTAGAAATAGAAGAAGGACAGTGGTGCAGACCAGCAAGGTCTGAGGGACTCACCCAGTGAGGGTAAGTCAGGGCACGCCTGGGGCAACCAGAGAAGCCCAAGAAAAAGAAGAGTTGCCTTCGGGAGGGCCCACTAGCCAACGGACTAGCGACCGCGAAGGAGCCTCAAGTGGACGCACTTGGAGCTGGCTCACAGGACACTCGTAGAGTGGAGGCCAGTGATCTTCTGTGCAGTCGGTGCTGGAGGCTGGGGCTACTCGGAGCCCAAAGCAGAACTTCATGGGACACCCAGAAGAGGATGCACTTGCAAAAGTACTCAGTGTCCAGGGGTCATGGTTCCACATTACCCACGACAGCTATGGGCCTCAGCTTTACTGGGGACTCAGGGCAGCCTCGGGGAAGTCTGGAAATCCACCTCTGGTGTTGCAAAGACTTTGGCGTCCGGCAGGAGCTTCAGCGATGCAGACTGGACAATTGCTTCTTAGGTGCCTGCCAAGCTGGGGAGTCACTCCTTGACCCCAAGGGAGATTCTTCAGTCCTCTAATCTTAAAGTAGAGCGTCGAAGGTCCAGGATTCTGTATCAGAGTTTCGTCCAGGTAAATCTAAAGTCCTAAGGACTGGGGTCCCACACTTATACCAAGTTAGGGGTTTGGACATACTCTGGGGACCCACCTATGGGAGGGTCAGGGCAGAGGGGTGGTTACACCCCTTTCCCTTTTTCCAGTTTCGCGCCAGAGCTGGGGCTGGAAGCCCCTGAGCCGGTTTGAACTGCGGTATGCACAGGGACACCAAATGTGCCCCCAGTGCAGGACTTCAAAGCACCAGAGAGTGCTCCCGCCCAGCCCCAATACACATTATCCTGTCTGGGGAGGTGGTTACACCTCCCTGGGACAGGAAACCTATTGTCCAGGCCTCCCCTGCCGGAGTTTCAGTCAGCAGCAGGAGGCCAGACCCGTGTCTGTGGCAGCGGCATCCATTTTGTGATGCCAGGGCTCTGGAAAGAAGTTACCGGGTATGCCGGTGGGTACATGTCTCTCCCTCTAGAAGGGTGGAATGCTACCCCCGCCGCCAGAACTGGCAGGGGGGTTAGTATTCCAAGATGTTTGACACCAAACACAACATGTTTTGGTGCAGCCAGTCCAAAGTTAGCATTCTACCGCGAGGATATAATGCACTTAAGAGTATATGGTCAGGCTGCACTACAAACAGCATCAGAGAAGGGTCTCCGACCGCTGCAGAGGGGCTCTGCTCATGCAGGGGCACCCTCTCACATAAGAACCAAGCACTCTGCCTTCAGGATTGATAAGGCCTGCAATAGGAGTGACTTATAGGTTTATATGTGTGCATATGCAGTGATATAGGTAACCTATATCACAGTAAGAGGTGCATGCACCACCTTACCCAGGCTGCAGTAGCAGACCTGTGGTGTCCTTTGGCTGGCCTTCCAGGGGTGGCATAATACATGCTTCAGCCCCTGGCAGGCCTCTGAGGTACCTATGCCCTGGGTACATAGTATACCATATACTAGGGACTTATAAGGGCACTCCAGATTCCAATCAGAGATGTGCCTAAGGCACATGGAAACCATTTTAGAGAGGAAGCAGCTAGGCTGGGGTTCTGATTAGCAGGGCCCCAGCCAGACTAAAGTCGAAAAACAGTGAAGCATCAGCAAAAAGTGGGGGTACCCATGTGAAGCAGATCCTACTCTCCTACACCTAGGCCCTGGGTACATAGTATACCATATACTAGGGACTTACAAGGGCACTCCAGATTCCAATCAAAGATGTACCTAAGGTACATGGAAACCATTTTAGAGAGGAAGCAGCTAGGCTGGGGTTCTGATTAGCAGGGCCCCAGCCAGACTAAAGTCGAAAAACAGTGAAGAATCAGCAAAAAGTGAGGGTACCCATGTGAAGCAGATCCTACTCTCCTACAAGAACCAAGAGCAGTGCAGAACGAACCAACAGAGGTGCAGAAAGAAGGAAGAGGGGTACAGAAAGAGGCAAGAAAAGTGCAGAAAGAAGCAAAAGAGGTGCAGAAAGAGGCAAGAGAACTGCAGAAAAAGGCAAGAGAGGTGCAGAAAGAGGCAGGAGGAGGTGCACAAAGAGGCAACAGGGGTACAAAATGAGGCAAGAGGAGTGCAGAAAGAGGCAAGAGAAGTGCAGAAAGAAGCAACAGAGGTGCCGAAAGAGGCAAGAGAGGTGCAGAAACAGGCAAGAAAGGTGCAGAAAGCAGGGAACTGGGGTGTAGAAAGAAGTAAGAGGATATAGAAATTTACAAGAGAGGTGCAGAAAGAAGCAAGAGCAGTGCTGAAAGAAGCAAGAGAAGTGCAGAAAGAGGCAAAAGTGGTGCAGAAAGAGGCAAGAGAACTGCAGAAATAGGCTAGAGAGGTGCAGAAAGAGGCAGGAGAGGTACACAAAGAGGCAAAAGGGGTATAAAATAGAGGCAAGAGGGGTGCAGAAAGAAGCAAGAGAAGTGCAGAAAGAAGCAACAGAGGTGCTGAAAGAGGCAAGAGGGGTGCAGAAAGAGGCAAGAGAAGTGCAGAAAGAAGCAACAGAGGTGCCGAAAGCAGGGAACAGGGGTGTAGAAAGAAGTAAGAGGATATAGAAATTTACAAGAGAGGTGCAGAAAGAAGCAAGAGCAGTGCTGAAAGAAGCAAGAGAAGTGCAGAAAGAGGCAAAAGAGGTGCAGAAAGAGGCAAGAGAACTGCAGAAAATGGCTAGAGAGGTGCAGAAAGAGGCAGGAGAGGTGCACAAAGAGGCAAAAGGGGTATAAAATAGAGGCAAGAGGAGTGCAGAAAGAAGCAAGAGACGTGCAGAAAGAGGCAAGAGAGGTGCAGAAGCAGGCAAGAAAGGTGCAGAAAGAGGGATCAGAGGTGTAGAAAGAGGTAAGAGGGATACAGAAATTTACAAGAGAGGTGCAGAAAGAAGCAAGAGCAGTGCAGAAAGAAGCAAGAGAAGTGCAGAAAGAAGCCAGAGAGGTGGAGAAATAGGGAGGAGGGGTGCAGAAAGAGGTAAGAGGGATACAGAAATTTACAAGAGAGGTGCAGAAAGAAGCAAGGTCAGTGCAGAAAGAAGCAAGAGAAGTGTAGAAAGAAGCAAGAGGGGTGTAGAAAGATGTAGGAGGGGAACACAAAGAGGCAAGAGGTGTACAGAAAGAGGCAGGAGGGGTGCAGAACAAAGGAAGAGAAATGCAGAAAGAAGCAACAGAGGTGCTGAAAGAGGTGTGAAGGGTGCAGAAAGAGGCAAGAGAAGTGCAGAAAGAAGCAACAGAGGTACAGAAAGAGGCAAGAGAGGTGCAGAAACTGGCAGGAAAGGTACAGAAAGAGGGAACAAGAGTGCAGAAAGAGGCAAGAGTTGTGCAGAAAGATGGAAGAAGGGTACAGAAAGAGGCAAGAGGGGTGCAGATAGAAGCAAGTGAAGTGCAGAAAGAGGCAACAGAGGTGCAGAAAGAGGCAAGAGGGGTGCAGAAAGTGGAAGAGATGAGCAGAAAGAGGCAAAAGAAGTGCAGGAAAAGAAAGAAAGGTGCAGAAAGAAGCAATAGAAATGCACAGAGTCAAGAGAGGCGCAGAAAGAAGAAAGAGTTGTTTGCACACCATTAGTACCAATTTAATACCCACATTTAGCAATGAGTAACAGGTGACCTGTAGGAGAGTAGGATCTGCTTCACATGGGTACCCCCACTTTTTGCTGATGCTTCACTGTTTTTCGACCTTAGTCTGGCTGGGGCCCTGCTAATCAGAACCCCAGCCTAGCTGCTTCCTCTCTAAAATGGTTTCCATGTGCCTTAGGCACATCTCTGATTGGAATCTGGAGTGCCCTTATAAGTCCCTAGTATATGGTATACTATGTACCCAGGGCATAGGTACCTCAGAGGCCTACCAGGGGCTGCAGCATGTATTGTGCCACCCCTGGAAGGCCATCCAAACTGACACCACAGGTCTGCTACTGCAGCCTGGGTAAGGTGGTGCATGCACCCCTTACTGTGATATAGGCTACCTATATCACTATATACATACACACATATAAACCTATAAGTCACTCCTATGGCAGGCCTTATCAATCCTGAAGGCAGAGTGCGTGGTTCCTATGTGAGAGGGTGCTCCTGCATGAGCAGGGCCCCTCTGCAGCGTTCGGAGACCCTTCTCTGATGCTGTTTGTAGTGCAGCCTGACCATATACTCTTAAGCGCATTATAACCTCGCGTTAAATGCTAACTTTGGGATGGCTGCACGGAAACATGTCGTGTTTGGTGTCAAACATCTTGGAATACTACCCCCCGCCAGTTCTGGCAGCGGGGGTAGCATTCCACCCTTCTAGAGGGAAAGACATGTACACACCGGTATGCCCGGTACTGACTTTCCAAGCCCTGGCATCACAAAATGGATGCCGCTGCCACAGACACGAGTCTGGCCTCCTGCTGCTGACCGAAACTCCGGCAGGGGAGGCCTGGACAATAGGTTTCCTGTCCCAGGGAGGTGTGACCACCTCCCCAGACAGGATAGTGTGTATTGGGGCTGGGCGGGAGCACTCTCGGGTGCTTTGAAGTCCTGCACTGGGGGCACATTTGGTGTCCCTGTGCATACCCCAGTTCAAACCGGATCAGGGGCTTCCAGCCCCTGCTTTGGCGCGAACTGGACAAAGGGAAAGGGGTGTAGCCACCCCTCTGCCCTGACCCACCCATAGGTGGGACCACAGAGTAAGTCCAACCCCTAAACTTAGTATAAGTATGGGACCCCAGTCCTTAGGACTTTAGATTATCCCTGGACGAAACTCTGACACAGAATCCTGGACCTTCGACGCTCTACTTAAAGATTAGAGGACAGAAGAATCTCCCTTGGGGTCAAGGAGTGACTCCCCTGCTTGGCAGGCACCAAAGAAGCAATTGTCCGGTCTGCATCGCCGAAGCTCCCGTCGGACGCCGAAGTCTTTGCATCACCAGAGGTGGATTTCCAGACTTACCCGAGGCTGCCCTGGGTCTCCAGCAAAGCTGAAGCCCGTAGCTGTCGTGGGTAACGTGGAACTGTGACCCCTGGACACCGCACATATTTGCAAGTGCATCCTCTTCTGGGTATCCCACGAAGTCGTGCTTTGGGCTCCGAGTAGCCGCAGCCTCCAGCACTAACTGCACCGAAGATCACTGGCCTCCACTCCACGAGTGTCCTGTGAGCCAGCTCCACGTGCACTGTCTTGAGGCTCCTTTGCGGTTGCTAGCCCGTTGGCTAGTAGCCCTTCACGAAGGCCAATCTTTTTCTACTTGGGCTCCCTGGTTGCTCCAGGCTTGCCCTCACTTCACCCTTGCTGGGTGAGTTCCTCAGACCTTGCTGGTCTGCACAATCGTCAATCTTCATCTTCATCAAGACTTGCAGTTGCCAAGGCTTGTTGGGTCCAATCCGGTCGCCGACACCTCAGCACTCGACAGACATTGTGTACCAGCCTGAATCCTGCTCCTGGTTGCTGACAACGCCTCCTGGACCTCGTGGCTGAAGAGTCAAGACGACCGTCAACCTACCTGAAGCACTCGACATCGGTGGGCATCTGCTCATCGCCTTCCTGGTCACTGGCTAGTGACCCAGACTCTGTCCCCTCTGCTTTCAGGTTCTTCAGATCTCCGATCCACCTTTGGATCCACCCGGACACTTTTCACTTGGTCGCCAGCAGCACTTTGCAGCAGATCGCCATTCAAATCGACGACGAAACCCGACCCCGAAAGGCACCTATGCACCCGGCTTCCCTGGGTGAGGTAACAAGAGTACTCCAGTGCTCCCGTGGGTAGAGACTCTAGAACGACCTAGTTCTCAAAGGGTTTGCTCCAAGTCCTTCTTTAAGTGTCCCTTTTCTTTAAATTCCAAACCGCGACTTTCTCCATAGAAGTTAACGGCGATTCGCGGCTGTGTTACTACACTGCACGCGTCCCCGTGGGTCCCCTGTGTCACTACCTTGGGTGGTTCCTTGTGGTCCAAGCACTTCTAGAGGCTCTAGGCCTAGTGTCTAGCTCAGTCGTGGTTCTTATACCACTTTATTGGTATATGGTTTGGTACGCCCCTAGGGCCCAAACGTGTATTTGTGCTATTACTGTGTTTAAATAACTTATAACTTATGTACTTCGAACTCTAGCCTCATAAAGAGACTAGAGGGGTGTGTTTAGTAATAAATACATATATTTTGAATATATACCTGGTGTGGTGCTCTTTCATTTGGTCACTCAAGAGATTATAGACTGGTAAAACAAGCTGCTTTACATTCCTTCAAGACTTAGCCTGAAGGCTGCTCTCCATAGCTACCACTAGGATAGCTTTCAATAAAGGTTGTCTTTAACCTATCTCCAATAAGGGGTTGTTTGGACTGGTGCAAGGTGCCCACTATAATTAGTGGACAGCATATACCAGGCCAACTTCTCACATTGGTGTGCAGCGTGTGGGATTCCAGCTTGCTATTGTTTTACCAGATAATCTCAATTGAATTGATCAACTGAAAACCACTAAAGGTACCTAAGGTACATATAAATTAAGCTTAGTATACAGTAAGTTCTACTGAACTTAGAGTTGTGTGTTAAGGGACAGCACACCCTTTCTACAACTCAAGAGAGTTTAGTAGGCCACACTAGAGTAGGTAGTGCATACACCACACCTCACTAGTAATGTCTTCAAAGCCAGGACCCAGTGAGTCCTTGCCAGAAGCCAGTGGGCTTCTTCCCTCCAAGTATGATAAACTCCCATTCTTGGAATTGAGAGCATTATGCAATACTAGGAAGTTGAAGGCAGGCAAAAGTGCCAGCACCCAACACCTCAGGGAGGTGTTACTAGCTGATGATCTCAGCAGGCCCCTAGGGTCTGAAGGGGTAGGCAAAGAGGGTGGGGCAGAAGATGAGGGAGGGGCCAGGGGTGAAGAAACCCAGGACCCCCTCTGAAACTGGCCAGGAAGGTGAAAATGACCTTGTCCTGGAGAATCCAATTCCTCCTGTGGAGGAGGAGGAGGAGAGGATCAGACTGACCTCACCTTTGTCCCCCCAGGAAGAGTTCTGAGTGTGCCCAGAAGGTCTAGGTCTCCTTCTCAGGAGTCTAACCACTCTGACACCTCAATAGGGTCCTCTGTCTCCTCTCATAGGAGGGAATCCTCTCATGAGAGAAGAAAGAGACTGATTCAATATGAGCAAACTCAGCTTGAACTCAGGAAACAGCAATTGGCTATAGACAGGAGTCCCTAGATCTCTATAGAGAGAGACAAAAGTTGGGACTAGAGTCCCATGGTGGCAGCAGTTTCCCCAAAGATAGGGAAAGGTCTTATGACCATAGAAACCTGAGCAAGATTGTCCCTCCCTACCAGAGTGGGGATGACATCCACAAATGGATAACTGCTCTAGAGAGGGCCTGTAAAGTACAGAGGGTCCCTCAGGAGCAGTGGGCAGCAATCTTGTGGCTCTCCTTTGCAGACAAAGGTAGAGACAAGCTCCTCACTGTTAGAGAGGAGGATGCTGATAATTACAAAGTCTTGAAGAGTGCTCTAATTGATGGGTTTGGCCTAACCACTGAACAATACAGGTTAAAGTTCAGGGATACCCAAAAGCACAGACTCAAGACTGGGTAGACTTTGTTGATTGTTCTGCCAAGGCTCTGGAAGGTTGGTTATTGGGCAGTAAGGTATGTGACTTCACAGGATTGTACAATCTGATAATGAGGGAGCAGATTCTTAATAACTGTCAAAATCAGCTGTTGCATCAGCACCTGGTAGACTCTGATCTGACCTCTCCCCAAGAATTGGGAAAGAAGGCAGACAAATGGGTCAGAACCAGGGTGAAGCAGAAGGTACAGAACCAAGGTGGTGACCCTAAGAAGCAAGATTCGAAAACCTCTGATAAGGGTGGGGAGAAGGGTAAAGATCAAAAGTCTTCACAAGGCCCCCAAAAATCTTCTTCAGGTGGGGATTCACAGTCTACCAAAGGGAAAGGCCAAAGAAAACCATGGTGCAAGGTCTGTAAGCAAAAGACCCACTGGACCAGTGATTGCACCAAGTCCAAAGACTCGACTCCAGCCCCCACCAATGCCCCTAAGGCACCTGCTCCCCCTAGTGCAGTTACAGTTGGTGGTGGGAGTACTACAGCCAAGGGTTTAGTAGGGTTGACCCTGGGTACTGAGATGGGCTCTGACCTAGTCAGAGAACTCACTCAGGCTGTCCTAGTCTGTGATGGAGGCATGGATATGACCTCCTCTATGAGTCCCAGTAATCTGGGCAAGTACAGACAACAGCCTTTAATCAATGGACGAGAGGCTTTGGCATTTAGGGACACAGGGGCAAGTGTCACCATGGTGACACAAGACCTTGTGAATCCTGGGCAAGTTATACTTGGTGAGATGTACCAAGTGACCAATGCTAGCAATGTCAGAACAGACCATACTCTGGCAGTTGTTAACTTCTCCTGGGGAGGGGTAACTGGCCTTAAGAAGGTTGTGGTAAGTGCAGACCTACCAGTTGAATGCTTGCTTGGCAATGACTTAGAAACTTCAGCTTGGGCAGAAGTGGAGCTCAGGACCCATGCAGAAATGCTGGGGATCCCTGCAGATGTGTTTGCTGTGACCAGGTCACAAGCCAAAATGTCTAGCACTGAACAGGCCTTGGATTCTGGAATAATGGACCAAGTGCCTTCCAAGAGGAGGAGTAGTAGGGTAAAGGCAGTGCCTTCCCCCTTGGCTCAGAAGGAAGATCAGTCCCTTGAGGGGGATGATCTCAGTCCTGAGGAAGGAACTGTCCCAGAGGAGCTTGAACCTGAACAGGTTGAGTTCTTGGGGACAGGGGGACCTTCCAGGGCAGATCTGAGCCAGGAGCAGCAGAGCTGCCCCTCTCTTGAACCCCTCAGACAGCAAGCTGCTGCTGAGGCTGCTGGGAAAGCTAGTGGTCCCCATACTGTGTATTGGGATGATGGACTCTTGTACTCAGAGTGTAGAGACCCCAAGCCTGGTGCTACCAGGAGGTTGGTTATACCTCTGAAGTTCAGGGGCTTCCTATTGACCCTAGCCCATGATATTCCCTTAGCAGGTCACCTGGGCCAGAACAAGACTTGGGACAGAATTGTCCCTCACTTTCACTGGCCCCACATGTCTGAAGATACCAAGGAGTTTTGTCGCTCCTGTGTAACCTGCCAGGCCAGTGGCAAGGCAGGTGGCACTACAAAGGCCCCCTGATACCACTACCTGTGGTGGGGGTTCCCTTTGAAAGGGTGGGGATTGACATTGTTGGTCCCATGGATCCCCAAACAGCATCTGGGCACAGGTTTATCCTGGTGGTAGTGGATCATGCCACCAGGTACCCAGAGGCTATTCCCCTTAGGACCACTACAGCACCTGTGGTGGCAAGGGCCCTCCTGGGAATTTTCTCAAGAGTGGGCTTTCCTAAGGAGGTTGTATCAGACAGGGGTGCTAACTTTATGTCTGGATACTTAAAAGCAATGTGGAAGGTTTGTGGAGTGACTTACAAGTTCACCACACCCTATCACCCACAATGCAATGGTTTAGTTGAGAGATTCAACAAAACCTTGAAGGGCATGATTAAAGGGCTCCCAGAAAAGCTTAGGCGAAGATGGGACATACTCTTGCCCTGCCTTTTATTTGCATACAGGGAGGTGCCTCAAAAGGGGTTGGCTACAGCCCTTTTGAACTTTTGTTTGGTCACCCTGTCAGGGGTCCACTGTGCTTGGTGAAGGAAGGATGGGAGTTACCTCTCAAGCCCCCAAAGCAAGACATAGTGGACTACGTACTTGGTCTCCGCTCCCGGATGGCTGAGTATATGAAAAAGGCAACTAAAAACCTTGAGGCTAGCCAGGAACTTCAAAAGGCCTGGCATGACCAAAGAGCTGTACTGACTGTTTATCAGCCAGGACAGAAGGTGTGGGTGTTGGAGCCAGTGGCCCCAGCAGCTCTCCAAGACAAATGGAGTGGACCCCACACCATTGTTGAGCAGAAGGGTGAGGTTACCTACTTAGTAGACCTAGGAACACCCAGGAGTCCCCACAGGGTTCTCCATGTCAACAGGTTAAAACCATATGTGGACAGGGCAGACATGGGCTTGCTCATGGCTACTGATGAGGGACAGGAGGAAGAGAGTGACCCACTCCCTGACCTGCTCTCACAGAACCCTGATGATGGGTCAGTGGATGGTGTAGCCTTGGCAGGCAGCCTCACTACCCAGCAGCAAACTGATTGTAGACAGGTGCTCAATCAGTTCAGACACATGTTCTCACTGACTCCAAGTCAGACCACCTGGTGCACTCATGAAGTGGACACTGGGGACAGTCTGCCTATTAAAAATAAGATTTATAGGCAACCTGACCATGTCAGGGACTGTATCAGGACAGAAGTCCAGAAAATGTTGGATTTGGGAGTTATTGAACCCTCAGATAGCCCTTGGGCTAGTCCAGTGGTCCTTGTGCCAAAACCTCACACCAGTGGTGGGAAAAGAGAGATGAGGTTTTGTGTGGACTACAGGGGTCTCAATGCAGTCACTAGGACTGATGCCCATCCAATACCAAGGGCAGATGAGCTAATAGACACTTTGGCCTCAGCCAAGTATCTAAGCACATTTGACTTGACAGCTGGCTACTGGCAGATCAGACTAGCTGATGATGCAAAGCCAAAAACAGCATTCTCAACCCCTAGTGGGCATTATCAATTTGTGGTGATGCCCTTTGGTCTGAAGAATGCACCTGCCACTTTTCAGAGGTTGGTGAATACAGTCCTTACAGGTCTGGAAGCCTATAGTGCAGCATATCTAGATGATATTGCTGTCTTTAGCTCCACCTGGGAGGATCACCTGGTCCACCTCAGAAATGTTTTACAGGCCCTGCAAAAGGCAGGCCTGACTATCAAGGCCACCAAGTGCCAGATAGGGCAGAGTCAGGTTGTGTACCTGGGCCACCTTGTGGGTGGAGGCCAGGTTCAACCCTTGCAGAGCAAGATCCAGACCATCATGGACTGGACTGCTCCAACTACCCAGACTCAGGTGAGAGCCTTCTTAGGCCTGACTGGGTACTATAGGAGATTTGTCAAGGGGTATGGATCAATAGTGACACCCCTGAATGACTTAACTTCCAAGAAAATGCCCAAAAAGGTTCAGTGGACAGTTAGCTGTCAAAAGGCATTTGATGACCTGAAGCAGGCCATGTGCACTGCTCCCATTCTACAGAGTCCTGATTACTCCAAGAAGTTCATTGTTCAAACTGATGCATCTGAATTGGGGGTAGGGGCTGTACTGTCACAATTGAATGAAGAAGGTCAGGATCAGCCAGTAGCTTTCATTAGCAGAAGGCTGACCCCTAGAGAGAAACGTTGGTCAGCCATTGAGAGGGAGGCCTTTGCTGTGGTCTGGGCTCTGAAGAAGTTGAGGCCATACTTGTTTGGTACTCACTTCCTTGTTCAAACAGACCATAAGCCCCTCTTATGGCTAAAACAAATGAAGGGTGAAAACCCCAAACTGCTTAGGTGGTCCATTTCCCTACAGGGGATGGACTTCACAGTGGAACATAGACCTGGGAGTAACCATGCCAATGCAGATGGACTCTCTAGGTACTTCCACTTAGAACATGAAGACTTAACTGGGCAAGGTTAGTTTAATGTCCCTACGTTTGGGGGCGGGTTGTGTAGGAGAGTAGGATCTGCTTCACATGGGTACCCCCACTTTTTGCTGATGCTTCACTGTTTTTCGACCTTAGTCTGGCTGGGGCCCTGCTAATCAGAACCCCAGCCTAGCTGCTTCCTCTCTAAAATGGTTTCCATGTGCCTTAGGCACATCTCTGATTGGAATCTGGAGTGCCCCTATAAGTCCCTAGTATATGGTATACTATGTACCCAGGGCATAGGTACCTCATAGGCCTACCAGGGGCTGCAGCATGTATTGTGCCACCCCTGGAAGGCCATCCAAACTGACACCACAGGTCTGCTACTGCAGCCTGGGTAAGGTGGTGCATGCACCCCTTACTGTGATATAGGCTACCTATATCACTATATACATACACACATATAAACCTATAAGTCACTCCTATGGCAGGCCTTATCAATCCTGAAGGCAGAGTGCGTGGTTCCTATGTGAGAGGGTGCCCCTGCATGAGCAGGGCCCCTCTGCAACATTCGGAGACCCTTCTCTGATGCTGTTTGTAGTGCAGCCTGACCATATACTCTTAAGCGCATTATAACCTCGCGTTAAATGCTAACTTTGGGATGGCTGCACGGAAACATGTCGTGTTTGGTGTCAAACATCTTGGAATACTACCCCCCGCCAGTTCTGGCGGCGGGGGTAGCATTCCACCCTTCTAGAGGGAAAGACATGTACACACCGGTATGCCCGGTACTGACTTTCCAAGCCCTGGCATCACAAAATGGATGCCGCTGCCACAGACACGAGTCTGGCCTCCTGCTGCTGACCGAAACTCCGGTAGGGGAGGCCTGGACAATAGGTTTCCTGTTCCATGGGAGGTGTGACCACCTAGCCAGACAGGATAGTGTGTATTGGGGCAGGGCGGGAGCACTCTCGGGTGCTTTGAAGTCCTGCACTGGGGGCACATTTGGTGTCCCTGTGCATACCCCAGTTCAAACCGGATCAGGGGCTTCCAGCCCCTGCTTTGGCGCGAACTGGACAAAGGGAAAGGGGTGTAGCCACCCCTCTGCCCTGACCCACCCATAGGTGGGACCACAGAGTAAGTCCAACCCCTAAACTTAGTATAAGTATGGGACCCCAGTCCTTAGGACTTTAGATTATCCCTGGACGAAACTCTGACACAGAATCCTGGACCTTCGACGCTCTACTTAAAGATTAGAGGACAGAAGAATCTCCCTTGGGGTCAAGGAGTGACTCCCCTGCTTGGCAGGCACCAAAGAAGCAATTGTCCGGTCTGCATCGCCGAAGCTCCCGTCGGACGCCGAAGTCTTTGCATCACCAGAGGTAGATTTTCAGACTTCCCCGAGGCTGCCCTGAGTTCCCAGCAAAGCTGAGGTCCGTAGCTGTTGTGGGTAACGTGAAACCGTGACCCCTGGACACCGCATGCATTTGCAAGTGCATCCTCTTCTGGGTCTCCCACGAAGTTGTGCTTTGGGCTCCGAGTAGCCCCAGCCTCCAGCACCAACTGCACCGAAGATCACTGGCCTCCACTCCACGAGTGTCCTGTGAGCCAGCTCCACGTGCACCGTCTTGAGGCTCCTTCGCGGTCGCTAGCCCATTGGCTAGTAGCCCTTCACAAAGGCCAATCTTTTTCTACTTGGGCTCCCTGGTTGCTCCAGGCTTGCCCTCACTTACCTTTGCTGGGTGAGTTCCTCCGACCTTGCTGGTCTGCACAATCGTCAATCTTCATCTTCATCAAGACTTGCCGTTGCCAAGGCTTGTTGGGTCCAATCCGGTCGCCGACACCTCAGCAGTCGACAGACATCGTGTACCAGCCAGAATCCTGCTCCTCGTCGCCGACAACACCTCCTGGACCTCGTGGCTGAAGAGTCAAGACGACCGTCAACCTACCTGAAGCACTCGACATCGGTGGGCATCTGCTCATCGCCTTCCTGGTCACTGGCTAGTGACCCAGACTCTGTCCCCTCTGCTTTCAGGTTCTTCAGATCTCCGATCCACCTTTGGATCCACCCGGACACTTTTCACTTGGTCGCCAGCAGCACTTTGCAGCAGATCGCCATTCAAATCGACGACGAAACCCGACCCCGAAAGGCACCTATGCACCCGGCTTCCCTGGGTGAGGTAACAAGAGTACTCCGGTGCTCCCGTGGGTAGAGACTCTAGAACGACCTAGTTCTCAAAGGGTTTGCTCCAAGTCCTTCTTTAAGTGTCCCTTTTCTTTAAATTCCAAACCGCGACTTTCTCCATAGAAGTTAACGGCGATTCGCGGCTGTGTTACTACACTGCACGTGTCCCCGTGGGTCCCCTGTGTCACTACCTTGGGTGGTTCCTTGTGGTCCAAGCACTTCTAGAGGCTCTAGGGCTAGTGTCTAGCTCAGTCGTGGTTCTTATACCACTTTATTGGTATATGGTTTGGTACGCCCCTAGGGCCCAAACGTGTATTTGTGCTATTACTGTGTTTAAATAACTTATAACTTATGTACTTCGAACTCTAGCCTCATAAAGAGACTAGAGGGGTGTGTTTAGTAATAAATACATATATTTTGAATATATACCTGGTGTGGTGCTCTTTCATTTGGTCACTCAAGAGATTATAGACTGGTAAAACAAGCTGCTTTACATTCCTTCAAGACTTAGCCTGAAGGCTGCTCTCCATAGCTACCACTAGGATAGCTTTCAATAAAGGTTGTCTTTAACCTATCTCCAATAAGGGGTTGTTTGGACTGGTGGAAGGTGCCCACTATAATTAGTGGACAGCATATACCAGGCCAACTTCTCACATGACCATTCTAGGTTTGCAAAGGGCCTTCCACCACGCTGTACTTAAGACAAAATCCTAAACTTACTACCATTTTGGTATTCACAGAAGGCACTTACTCATTTTGGTATTCACAGAAGGCACTTACTTACTCATTTTGAGTAACTTACTCATTTGGTATTCACAGAAGGCTCTTACTCATTGATGAGTAAGTGCCTTCTGTGAATACCAAAATGAGTAAGTTACTCAAAACGAGTAAGTTACTCATTTTGGTATTCATAGAAGGCACTTACTCATTAATGAGTAAGTGCCTTCTGTGAATACCAAAATGAGTAAGTTACTCAAAATGAGTAAGTTACTCAAAATGAGTAAGTAAGTGCCTTCTGTGAATACCAAAATGAGTAAGTGCCTTCTGTGAATACCAAAATGGTAGTAAGTTTAGGATTTTGTCTTAAGTTAGTTCTCTGAATCGGGCCCTAAATACCACATACTTTCTATCCACATCAAAGTCTATCCCCATAATTTCACTGCACAACATATCACATAATTCCACTACACACAGCCTACATCCACTCCACTCCACTCCAAGAAACATTAGTAAAACACTTTTACATTTACAACGCCTTTAGCTCTAACTCTTGCAAATGTGAAACCTATTACATTGCAAATGCTTCTTTAACGAGTAGTTGCGTTTGCAGAGAGGTGTAGAAAGGGGGCTGGGTCTCCAACCAGCGCTCAGGAATTCCGCTGCGTAGGACTTACAGGAGGTACCAGGAGGGCTTCTTGGCCCCCAAAGTCCCTCAGGAGCAAAGTGGACTTCATCCCACAACCCGTAGTGTGCCAGGAGGTGCATTTGCAGAGCGGTGGAGAAAGGGGGGCGTGGCCTCCGAAGACATCTTACCAATACCACTGTGTGAGACTTACTGGAGGTAACAGGAGGGGTAGTTGGCCCCCAAGGATAACCTTGGGGGGCAACTACCCCTCCTATTACCTCCAGTAAGTCCCACACAACAGCATTGCTAAGTTCTCATTGCAGGCCATACCCCTTTTCCCCACCACTCTGCAAACACGCTCCCTGGCGCGCTCTTGGATGGGGATTAAAGTCTACTTCACTGCTGGGGGTCCTTAGGGGCCAACTAGCCTACCTGATACCTCCAGTATGCCCCAGATAGTGGGATAGCTGACAGGTGGACACAGGTCACGCCCCCTTTCTCCACCACTCTGCAAACATGCCTCCTGGCACGTTCTGGGTTGGGGGATTAAGTCCCCTTGCCTTGTGAGGGTCCCTGGGGGCCAACTAGCCCACTAGGTACCTCCAGTAAGCCCCACACATCTGGATTGCTGAGAGTGGTCCGAGGCAACGCCCCCATTTTACACCACTCTGCAAACGGGGCCCAACTTAGAACGTGCCAGGAGGCGCGTTTGCAGAGTGGTACAGGGAGGGGGCGGGGCCTCCTGGGAGATGCCGGCTTTTCTTTTTTTTTGTTAGAAGGGGGCTGTGTGGCCCCCCTTCTCTTAATATATTGAAGGCCCTGGGGACCCCATCCCCCAGGACCTGACCCATTTATTTATTTTTTTAAACGGGAAGGGGGCCGCGCGGCCTCCTCCCGAGGCCGATTTCGGCCCAGGGGACCCCATCCCCCGGGGCATGGCCTCGTTTATTATTTTTTTTTTTTATTATTATTACGGAAGGGGGGCCGCATGGCCCCCCTTTCCTGGGCCACTATTGGCCCCAGGGACCCCATCCCCCGGGGCCTGGCCTCGTTTATGAATTAATTACAGGCCTGGCCAGCCTTTATATTTAATTTTAGAGGAGGGCCGCATGGCCCCCCTCCTCAGGCCAACTATAGCCACGGGGAAACCATCCTCGGGGCTGGCCTTAGTTATTTATTTTTTTTATTAAAAAAGGGAGGAGGGCCGGGTGGCCCCCCTGCCGGGGCCTGGCCTCAGCGTTGGGGACCGTGGGGGGAGCCCCAATGCCCCCATGGTCCCAGCCGGCTCTCTGCCTCCTGCGGGAGCCGGCATTGCTTTTGGGCAAGGGGAGCTATTAACATGCAGCTCCCCTTGTCCAAAAGCAATTCTGCTTTGCTTCTTGGAAGCAAGAGCAAGTTTCCTGCTCTCGCTTCCAAGAAGCAAAGTAGTGTTCGCCATGGCAGGGCAGGTGCCATGCTCCTGCCCTGCCATAGCAAACGGCAATGTCCCGGGGGTGGGCACCCCGAGACATTGCAGGAGCTGGCCCTGGGGGACGCCGCTCCCCAGGGCCATGGAGGGCTCCGGGAGGGCACGGCCCCCTTCCTTCGTCAAAATAGCCCCGGGGAGGTGGTGGTCCCCGGAGGTCCACAAGGGACCCCCACCCATAATTAAAGTTTGCCCTGGGGAGGTGGTTGTTTCCGGGGCAGTGTGGGGATGGGCAGGAGGCCCCCCACACTTCTTTAATTATATTTAAGCCCTGGGGAGGTGGCGGTCCCTGGGGCTTGGGGGGGCTTGAGGGGGCGGCGAGCCCCCTCACATAAAGAAGGATGCCCCGGGGAGGTGGAGGTCCCCAGGGCAGCATGGGGGGGCAGGAGCCCCCCCATGCATTTTTTTCAAAGATTCCCCCGGGAGGTTGCGGTCCCCGGGGCTGCGGGGGACCGTGTGTCCCCTGCATATTATTTGAAAATTCCTGGGGAGGTGGCAGTCCCCGGGGCTGCGGGGATCCACGTGGCCCCTGCATACATTATAAACATTGCCCCCGGGACCTGACCCACCCGGGGGCTCATTAAAACAAAGCACGGGAGTTCGTGCTTCATTTAAAAAAAATTATAATTCCGGATTCGCAGAGGGTCCGCGAATCCTGCCGAAAAAAAAGAAATGCTTTTTTTGCCCCCCTGAGCAGGCCTAAGGGGTCAGGGTGTTTCTACCCTGCCCCCTTTTCTTGTTTTTTATCTTATTTCTACTGTTTTCTTGTGACTCGGTTACCGAGTCACAAGATGGCTGCCAACACATTCTGGTTTGGAGTGTTGACAGCCAAATCAGAATTAAGCTCGTGCTCGGGAGGGTTTGCGAATCCTCCTCGGTGCTCAGATATATCAATTTTAAATTTTTTGAATTTCTCAGCAACTACTGAACGGATTTACACCATTTTAAAAAAAGCACGCTTTCTGGACCAAGACCTACCTTTTTGCCAAATTTGGTGTAATTCCGTTCAGCAGTTCGGGCTGTAGCTTTGTCTAAAGTTCCAATGGAAATTAACATGGGGAAAACGCATTTTGGGACCCCCCTTTTTTCTCAGCCCCCGCTTGATGAATCACGCCCAAACTTTCAAGACAGGAACTGACATGAGTGAACCAATAGTTTTGAAAATTTCGCGAAGATTCGTCAAACAGAGCCAAAGATATTGGCAAAAGAAAAAATGCTTTTTGAATAGAAACAAGGTCCCAACTATAACTACCTACTGGCGAACGCCAGTAGGTAATATATATATATATATATATTTACACGCGTGTATGTTTGGTGAATGGAGCGGCAGGGTGAGGGAGCTTTAAGCACTAAGTGAACTTTATTATACATTGATTGGATCATGTACAGTGATGCGGCACGCCGTGAGGCAGCTATCGACATTTTTAAAAGGAAAGGGGACCCACAGAGAAGGAAGAATGGTGGCACCGGCTTAACACAGGGGAGTGACAAATTAAAAGTTAAATTCCTGAAGCTGGAAAGGCTTTACGAAAGAGAGACCCGGAAGTGGTGGGAGGCTACGTCCCTCCAAAATTATATCGATGTGCAGCAGGTGCCACGGGGGCTGCGGATTTATACAGTCCCAGCCTACAAAAATCCAGACCCGTTGCTTCTTGAAGAATGGGCTGACCACACTGCCAATTCCTCCAAAGGGATGCTAACAATACTGGTCAAATTTGCTTGGAGTGACCGTGCACGGGCATTAGAGGAGATTAGCATTCTGGAAAGCGACATTGCCACCCACGATGATAAGAACAAAGGGGATGAGCTCACCGCTGGGATGAAGAAACGACGGGCAAGTTATGAACAGAAAATAAAACAAAGAAAACATGAAAAATTTGAAAGAGATGCTCGAGACTACGAGTTAGGTCGGGTCCTTACATTTGCAAAAAAATTTGACGCACCGCGTCGACAGCTAATGAGCAATAAAAATCAGAGAATGGTGGAGCGACAAGAAACCTCTGAATCAGATGTCACAGATACAGCGCAAACTGGCGATCAAAGGGCAACACAACCAGGCAGCAGTGAACTCCCGACCCCTTTTCACGAAGAATTTCATCTGATCAGACAGACATGGGGCAGAGGGGGGAGGGGCAAGCCACTGGATGCAAAAAGAAACATACAATGAGGAGAGGCGGCTGGCACAAACACAAACAATGCCTCGCCGCGTGTGACAAGGAGCAAACGGGGGGCCAAACGCCAATGAGTGACAATCTGACCATCATAAATCTGACTCCAAGGATATTGACCGAAATAGAGAAGTCAGTGTTACAACTAGGACTGACCTTTTGTCCATCTAGGAAATTTGAATACACACAGACAAGAATTGA
This sequence comes from Calotriton arnoldi, assembly GCA_963921515.1. Classification (NCBI taxonomy): domain Eukaryota; kingdom Metazoa; phylum Chordata; class Amphibia; order Caudata; family Salamandridae; genus Calotriton; species Calotriton arnoldi. The sequence goes on from CAWUFW010011381.1 coordinate 65,681, forward strand.
TCTTTTCAAATTCTCAAGGAAAATGAAGTTGCACAAAGTTTTTAAACTCCAGGGGCCGAGAATCCAATTGAGACCAGTTCAGACACACGATATAGGGTTAGATCTATTGACTGTGAATGATCTAAACACTCTAGCATTCTAGAGGACTTGCAAGAGGAAAGGGCCGCATTCAGTGGTGATGGACCTATTGATCCTGTGAGAACGGGTCATTTGAGTGTGACACAAGAAAGTTTGAAAAGTCCTTTTAAATCTGTGTCGAAATTTATTTCTCAAATGCCGAATGATGCAATTGATATATTTACGGATCTGGTGACAAAAGATCTGATGAAACTCAGAACCAATGAGGATAAACAAGAGACTAGAAGTAACATCATGAAACAGCAAAGGGAAGCACTAAAGGGTCTACAAGAAGATTGAACGATCGTGTGTAAACCCTCTGACAAGGGTGGGAACATTGCGCTCCTCACAGCAGAGAACTACTGTAGGGAAGCACTCAAACAATTACATGATGTTTCAAGTTATATACCGATCGAAATGAAAGATTATGAGAGAAGCATTGAAGAATACAGATGCCTCATTAATAAATGGAAACAAAAAGGAATGCTGGACAGTGATGAATATAACTTTTTGAATTGTAAATATCCGCGCATTCCGACATTTTATCATCTTCCCAAAGTCCATAAGGACAACGTGAATCCCCCTGGTCGTCCTATTGTTTATTCTAAGGGAAGTTTGACTGAAAATATGTCTAGTTTCATTGATCATTTTTTATTTGACTTTGTTGTTGAGTTGGTTTCCTATACTCAGGACACTAAAGACTTCTTGAAGCAAATTGAGGGGGTGTCATGGGAGTCGGATTGTGTAATGATCACGTTAGACATCTCTAGTCTTTATACAAGCATTAATCACAGAAATGGTTTGGAAGCCATTATATATTTTCTGAATGGTCGCTCTTTAAAATACATGGAGCATAATGCTATGTTGCTTGAATTTGTCGACTATTGTTTGAATAACAACATTTTTCTTTTTCAAGAACAGCTGTTCAGACAAATACAGGGCACGGCTATGGGCACCTGCTTCGCCCCCAGCTACGCGAATCTTTTCGTGGGCTGGTGGGAGAAGCAGGTGGCCTGGTCTGATGCCAATGAAGAATGGACCAGCAAATTGGTCAGTTGGAACAGATATATAGATGATTTATTCATCATATACAATGGAACTGAAGAATCAGCTATGGAATATATGAGATTACTGAATATGAATGACTTAAATCTGAAGTTCACTGGAGAGATTAGCAAGACATCAGTTAACTTTCTAGATTTGAAAATATTTGTATCTAATAGGAGGCTGTGTACAATTTTGCACAGAAAGCCTACAGCGGGTAACTCCGTCTTACACGCCAGCAGTTGTCATCTGGAGAAATTAAACAACAGTATTCCGTACAGTGAATTGTTGTGGATCAAAAGGAATTGCACAAGAGAGTGCTATTTCCAGGTGGCAGCTTCTGACAGTGTAGCCAGATTTCAAGTGCGAGGTTACTCGAGGGAGGTTCTATTGAGTACTAAGAAGAAAGTGGATACCAGGTCAAGAATAGAACTGGTTAGTGGGATATCTACCACTAGAATGAAAAAAACTAGAGCTTCTGAAACACAGTTGAAGGAGTGTAGAATGATCACTGATTATTCCAGCAATGCCAATGACATAAGAAAATCATTGGGTAAAAGTTGGCACATTTTAAAAGCTGATCCTATTATAGGGGAAGAACTTGCTAGATCTCCCTTGTTGACATTCAGGAAGGCACGGTCACTAAAAGATCATTTGGTACAAAGCCACTATGTGAAAGAGAACAGACAGTCATGTTTTGGTCTAATAAAGGGTTTTTTCCCTTGCGGGAAATGCAAGGCCTGCAAGAACAGTCATAAAGTTTTATCTTATGAGGTACCTGGGCTCAAGACTCCTAAATTAATTGGGAAATTTATGAATTGTAATACCAGCCACAGGGTATACTGTCTAGTATGTCCGTGTGGACTGAGGTATATCGGAAGTACTATACATCCGACTAAAATAAGGATTTTGGAACACCTCAGAGCCATTGCCACCAAGGATGTCACCTATCAGGTGGCAAGGCACTTTGAAAGCCATCATAACAGCAACAGGGACCTGTTACGCTACTTCTGCTTGGACCATGTGCCCAGAGATATTAGAGGTGGGGATAGACAGTTAAAGCTTTGGAGATTGGAGTCCAGATATATTATAGATATACAAACAAAAATGCCCCATGGATTGAACAGTGGGGAAGAGTTCGCCATACATCTGTAAGATTTAAGCATTGGGATCCGGATTATGTATACTAGCATGATGAAATTGAGGGGAACTTTTCACTTGTAGGATGGGTGAATGGGTGTTGTATATATCAATTGTGTTGTTTGGATATACAAGTTTTGTGTTTTGGATATGCCCATTATGGGCTGAATAATGAATTTATCCAGATCATGTAATAATCCATGAGACATGAAATGTATATGTGTGCCCATTCAGGGTGAGATATTTTGTTCGTTTTATTGAATGCATTCAAGCAACATTGATATGTATTAGGTATGGTATCCTGCATGTTTAAAGATGGCCAAAACAGAATTCAACAAGGACTGTAGTCCTTTGTTAATTTTGACACTCCTAACCCACCAATGAATTTTGTATTTATGTGACGCTGTCTTGGGCTGCTGGTTGATATTGAAAAAGGCAGTCGCCGAAACGCGTCTTGTGTGCATCTAAACCCCAATAGAATTTGGGTTACAAGCTCCCGTGAGTGCTGGTACTTTGAAGTTGCAATATATATATATATATATTGCCTTTCCACCTCCTCGAGTTATGCCGGGACACTCACGCGGTGGTGCACGTCAGGGTCCGAGGTAGCCCTGTATTCAATCTCGATCACCGCACAAACTGCACGCGTGCACTCCTTTCGTAACAAATGCACAAATCCAAAGTGCTTGGGAAAAGTTTTATTTCTCGGTACCAAGCCGGAACAAACCCAATGCGTTTCGGCAAAAAACGCCTTGATCACGGGTAAATTCATTATTTTTTTGTTGGACATATAAATACAGAACTCTAATTACGCACAACGTGCCAAAAGTGAAAACAACATAGAAAATGGACAAAACAGTAAAGACTACGTTTTACATGTTTCAAAGTGTCGGCCATTTTGTAATGGGAGTACGAGCACATACCACCAGCTAATTGTATTCATTTCAAATACATTTCTTTTCAATAACTGGAAAAACTAACCACATCTGGTGGTATGTGCTCGTACTCCCATTACAAAAGAGTTCCTGGGGGCCAAATACTCCTTTGGTGAAGGACCGCTCAACAATATTGCTGCTGCAGAAAAGAACATAGCGGGAGCAGCCACAAAGTCTGTCCGACCGGCAATGTGCCTTGGGTGGAAAGATGAGCAGGTTAGTCCCAGTCTTCTCTTGGTTCCCAGATAAGTTTTTGCCCAAATATTTCTAAGTCCCAAGTTTTGGAGTTTGGCAATCTGAGCACTTTTAGCACCACTGTCAAGGGTTCAAGACTTGAGGAGCATGACTTGGGGGGTTAGGACTCACTCAAGCTGGGTACAGGTGCGAGTTCAACATAGTGGGATCCTGTTATGTCCCTGTGGCTCTGAACAGGAGGCCAGTTAACTAGTTTTTGGAGTTACTTTGGTAGTCCTGGATTCAGGTGAAGAAGCAGTACTCAAGCAGCAGGGCAGGCCTCTGAGGGTTCAAGGCAGGCTCCAGGAAGCAAAGCTGTCCTTCCAGGTGCAGCCAAGCAGTCTTGTGGAGTACAAATCAGGCCACATGAGCAGGCAGTCCTCTGTGAGTCCTTCCACATGTCCAGAAAGTGACCTGAAGAGTTGGTCTGAAGGCCCTATTTTTATTCCTGGTGCCTTCTTTGAAGTTTCTGGAGATTTCTATTTGAAGTGCTTGGAATTTCCTGATTCTCCTGCCCTGGCACCAGCCTGAGTGCAGGAACAATGCAGTGATGACAAGCCCTTTGTGTGAAGGCAGAGCACAACCCATTCAATCGCAAGTGGGGCTGTACCCCACCCTGTCAGCAGATGGCTCATTCATGCACACCTAATCCCTCTATTGTGTGACTGTCTGGAAAGGAATTCGCAAAGTTTAACGACCAGTTACACCCAGTCATGTGACCCAAGACAGGCTGCAGTCACCAAAAGGCTAAGGGCAGGAAAATGCCAACTTTCTAAATGTATAGTACCATGCAACACTGTCTCAACAGGTATCAGTTACAGTGAATGATTCAAGATAAAATCAATTATTGAAAACCGAATGTAAGCATCAAAAACAAATGAATACTGTGGTTTGTATTCTCAAAGCATAAATAAGGAAATACTAGCAGACTGCATCAAAATTACTTAGGTAATGTTCAGTGAATAGATGGTGGACACATAGTGCTCATGGATAGAACCTTGAATGGCGCATGTGAAAGCATGTAAAACAAATGAAAATAACACAGAGAGGCATTAATTTAGACTCAAGCAGAACATGGCAACAGTGGTAAGAAAAAATTTTCAAATCATTTTATTGGTCAGAAGCCATAAGTCTGCTGGTTGATGTCGACAGTACAGGTGGGCGGAGCTTGCGGAGTTCTACTCAGCTGAATTCCGTGGAGTAATCTAAAAACTCCATGAAATTCTGCATGCAGCAGAATGCCGGCACCACTTGGACCTAGCGCTCTAAGTACTGCTGAAAAAGGCAAGGCGCACATAATTACTTACTTGGTGTGTGATGGAACACTCTAATTCAGGGCCTGCATCGGGGGCTCTTATCTCTAGTATCCTCTCCTGCTGCCCTCTTTGCAGTACCGTAGCGGCTGTCTGCTGGGCGCTCACCTCTCAGAGATCGCCAACGGTCTCTGACCCCATCCTTCTTCCTCCTTGTACACCACCTCTTTCCCTTCTGGCTGGCAGCACTCAGCGCGATCCTGGGCAACGGCTCACTGCGCAGCCACAGCAACGTCATGCCCCGGAGGCTAAAAGCTGTGCGGAATGGGATGCCACAGGATTCTAAACTTTAATCATAGGGGTCAAAAAAAGCTGAGGCGGCCATGACTTTGAGGGATAGGTGTGGGTGAACGTCAAGGAGCAAAAGAGCTGAGGTCATCAATCATTCTGTCTGTCTGTGAGGGGCAAGGAGCAGGGCATCCATCTCTGTGACGGGAACGAACCGAGGCAGCCATGTCTCTGGCAGAACGGGGTGAATGTCTGCAAGAAGGAACCAAGGCGGACACAATGTGAGTTGTGACTTGAGCCTGACTCTAACATGGCTGCCACATGTTTGCATGATTACTAGGTGACACAGGCTATAGCGTGCCCGACGCCCATTTGATGTCTCATTCAGCCCCCTGATACCATTCCAAGCAGTCTCCTCCTCCCCAGTGCAGCTCTAGAAGCCGAGACAGGTCTCAGTACCGCCCTACCAGCACCACTGTCTTTGATGAAGTCTCTCCTAAGTCCCTTTTCACTGCTACTGTCTCTGATGCAGCCCCTCTCAAGCCTCTTCCCACTGCGGCTGACTCTAGCGTTCATCATGTGGCATTTCTGGCTTCTGCATCACCAGTGCAGGTGTCTGCCACTGCCAACTGCTACTCTCCTAGCTCCGGTAAATACCACCCTGTCAATGCCTACTGCTGCAGTCCCTCTTACAACATCTGCCCCCCCACGGATGATGTCACTGCTGTTACACCCCAATTTAACTAGAGGTGAGTGAGGCAAGCTGGTGAGCTCCGCTCTGCTGGCGGCTGGTGGATTTTTTGGCTGAACTCTGCCCTCCGCTTAAAGCACAGAGGGCCAAATCTCTGCGAACTCCGCCAGCAGAGCAGAGTTCACTGCCCACCCCTAGTCAACAGCCTTTCGACCTTCGTTAGTTCAGGTCATCATCAGGACAAAAATGCACATGAATCAATTGCTGTCTAGGAGAATAAGAAGGAGAAAGGGATAGAATTTAGAAACCTGATCTGAAAGGGTATGTTTCACAGTTAATGGATACAGACTGCTGGTAAATACCTGGAGGGAGTCCTAGATCATAGGAAAGGAAGCAAAGGACAAGGCTAAGGTAAGCGTGTGACTTATATGAATCAATTTGGAGGAAAAAAGTGCCATAGGTCACATGGAGATTCCACTTACATAAATGATAATTGGGTCAGTCGTACCCAAAGTCCGGGCAGGGGGGTTAATGACGCCACTATTGCAGTAATTGCAGTCCAGGAAAAAGAGGTAAGTTCCTTATTGGATTTACTAGTGTGCCAGATGGTCACACTGTGATAATGGCGATATTTGCAATAGAAAAGAGGGAAAACTGCAAGTTGGGAAAGGCACGATAAGTGGGCACAAGTCTAAATTTAAAGCAATGGCAGTACTCATCATGTCAAGGCCAGGTGTCAGGATATGCAAGTGGCCCGGCCGGCTAGGAATGAAGTCAAAGACTCTCAGAAATTGCGTGTGCAGCTCAGGAGCAGGCAAGCCTATCAAGGGGTATACAGGTCGGAGAACTGCTATTGGAAACAAATAGAGGATTAATCAATCAATCAATTGGGATTTGTAGAGCGCGGCTGCATCACCCACGAGGGTCTTGCAGTGCAATTGGATGATGCTGCCAATTCTCCTATTGGTTGACCATCCATTTTTTGAGGTCTTCCTGAAATGTTGAAGCGATGGTGAGGCTTTGAGGTGCAGGGGGAGGTCGTTCCAGGTCTTGGCCGCCAAATGCCGCCGAATGCAACAAGTGGCAGCTAGGGTGATGAATCCGGATCTGAATTTCCTGGTGGGCTGGTAAAACGTCACATGTTGATTGAGGTAAGCAGGTCCTTCCTTGTGCAATGCCTTGTATGCGTGGGTGAGTAGCTTGTACTGGCATCTCTTCATGACTGGTAGCCAGTGGAGGTGAGGAGTTATGTGCGTCGGCCTGGGGAGGTCGAGGATGAGCCTGGCTGCTATGTTCTGGATTGTCTGGAGTTTCCTCATGAGTTAGGCTGTTATTCCTTTGTAGAGGGAGTTGCCATAGTCGAGTCTGCTGGTGACAAGAGCCTGCGTGACAGTTTGCCTGGTGTTGGTTGGGAGCCATCTGAAAACCGTCCTGAGCATACAAGCTTGAGGAAGCAGGCGGTGGAGAAGGCACCAATGTGCTTCTTCATGGAGGCCACCATTCGTTGTTCCAGTGTGTGACCTTGCCTTTCCCAAAGATAAGTACTTCTGTCTTGCCGGTGTTGAGTTTGAGACAGTTGTTGTTCATCCAGTTGGCAACATCTTTCATGCATCTTTGGAACTTGTCTTTGATAGTTCTTGGATTGTTAGTCAGAGAGAGAATGATTTGGGTGTCGTCGACGTAGGAGATGATGCGGAGTCTGTGGTTTGTAACGATGTTGGCCGGGGAGGTCATGTCAGTGTTGAAGAGGGTTGAGCTGAGGGATGAGCCTTGAGGTAACCCGCAGGTGATGTTCTTAGGAAGCGAGGAGTAGGGAGGGAGGATGATTTTCTGCATTCTTCCAGTGAGGTATGATGCCATCCACTTGAGGGCTGCTCCTTTGATTCCAATCTGGTGGAGCCTTTTGATTAGTGTGTGCTGGGATACGGTGTCAAAAGCTGCTGAGAGCTCAAGGAGGATGAAGGCCACTGTTTCTGCCTGGTTTAGCATCTTTTGGATGTCATCTGTGGCTGCGACTAGAGCTTCCTCTGTTCTGTGGTTTGTTCTGAATCTGGATTGGGAGCAGTCCAGGAGGTTGTGGTTCTCCAGATGTATGGTGAGCTGGATGTTGATTGCCTTCTCGATGACCTTGGCTGAGAATGGAAGCAAAGCGATGGGACAGTAGCTCTTCAGTTCTCCTTGGTCCGTGGATGGCTTCTACAGCAAAGGCTTCACATCCGCATGCTTCCACTTCTGGTGGAAGTGGGCTGTGGTGATCGAGGAGTTGGGAATCTTGGTGAGTTTTTTGCTGATGACTTGATTGCCGAGGTTGACAGCGTGGTGGTGGCAGGGGTCTGCCGGGGCTCCGTAGTGGATGGATCGCATGATGGTAGCTGTATCCTTCTCAGTGAGGGGGTTCCACGATGTAAGCTGGTGGTGCCTGGGGCAGGGGTTTGGGGTGAAAAGTTTTGGTAGATAGTGTTAAATTTGTTGTGGAAAAAGTAGGTCCGGGCCAGGCAGAGATCCTGTGAGGGTGTGATGATGTTTTCTGTTGCTGAGGAGGTGGTGAATTCCTAGGGTGATCTTCTTGGTGTTTTTCAGGAGGTGGTAGTAGCAGCTGAGGGCAGCTTTGAAGCGTATTCGGTCCTCGAGAGTCTTACAGGCATGCCATCTTCTTGACATCTGTCTGCAGTTGCATTTCTGGGTTTTTAGTTCTTCTGTGAACCAGTAGGGGTGTCATGCTTGTTTCTTGGGGTTTGTAGGTTTCCTCTGGGCGACTTCATCAGCGCTTACTGTGATCCAGTTAGTGAACTTGTCCACTGCTTGTTCCGTGTCCTCGGAGGTGATGGGTAGGTGGTAGTTGAGGGTGTTGGTTCAGCGCTGTTCTAATACTTTAGACCAGCTGCGACATGTTTCGCTGACAGTGGAGGTGGGGGTGTTGAGGGGCTCAGAGATTATGAAGTGGACGCAGTGATGGTCGGTCCAGGTGAGCTCTTTAGTGTAGGTGTATTTTACTCTATTGCTGCCTGTGAAGATATGGTCGAGCGTGTGTCCTCCGATGTGAGTGGGGTTGGTGACCAGTTGCCTGAGTCCGAGGTTGGCCATACTTTCTAGGAGGTCAGCCGTGTTTGGTGTCATCGATGTTTTCAAGGTGAAAGTTGAGGTCTCTTAGGAAGATGTACAGATTTGGGTCAATGGCGATAGGAGCGATGAAGTCCGAGATGGCGTCGCAGAAGGGAGGGCGGAGTCCTGGAGGTCTTTAGACAAGGGAGCCTCGGATTGTGGTTTTGCTGTTCGTTTGGAGTTGGAAGTTGAGGTGCTCCATGAAGGGTGTGCTGTTGTCTGTGGAAGTTGCACATTTGAGGGTCTCTTTGTGGATTATGGCTATGCTGCTGATGTTTCTTTTGGTCTGGTCTCGGTGCTTGATCTTGTATCCAGCCGGGTTGGCTGTGGCAATGTCGGGTGCTGATGCGGGGTTCAGCTAGGACTCTGTGATGAAGACGGCGTCTGGGGCGTGGGTGGTGATGGTGTCCCAGATTTACGTGGCATGGTTTCCAAGAGAGCGTGAGTTGATCAGCCGGCAGTTGATCTCTCCAGAGGTGTTGGGGCCATCCCTGCTGTTGGCTGTGAGTGACGGGGTGTGGCTCATGAACGTGGTGTCAGTTGTTTCCCTTGTAATGCAGGTAAAGCAGCAGTTCCGGGAGGAAATGGGCCTTTAGTAGTCCTGGGGAAGGCCTGGGCACAGCAGTTTTTCTGGCATCCGGGGTTCAGGGCTCTAAGTTCGTATGAGGTGAAGCACGGGTGATCCGTGGTGGTTGGAGTCCTAGCGAAGAGTGAGGTCCGTGTGCGTCCACTGCATGGGTGCTCTGTGGTCTTCATTCCCGGAGGGGGTGGTCACTAGGAGGGGATGTTGTGGTGGAGTCCTTAGTGGAAGACAGCAGGAGCAACACGGGGTGATACGGGAGGTGAGGCGTAGGGAGCGGCAGGCTTGCAGATAGCAGAACAGAGGTCCCAGCGGAGATGGGGGAGACGGAGGGTACGGGCCAGCAGGAAGAGAGGGAAGGGGAGGATATCAGACTGCAAGGACAGGTGCAGCTGGCCCAGGCTACTAGGGTCAAGGGGGACACAGCGGGCAGCAACTACTGGGAGTCAGGTGCAGGTTGGGCCGAGGGGAGAGCTCCGGGCTCGGTGTCAGGGGAGACAAGGCCGCAGAGCACTGTACCTGTAAATGTGGGTGTAAGAGGGGTGGCCCAGCCTCCTCCAATCTCTGACGGGTGTGGACGGGCCCAGGCTTCGACACAGTGGCCACCTGAACACGTCCCACAAGGCAGGAGCCACAGAAGGAATAAATTGTCTCCGGGAGGTGCGAAAACAGGCTAGGCCCGTCTCCCGGAGGTTGCTGGGAACTGAAGTTCCCTGAGGCTGATGGCGGCGCTGGTTCAGGCTCCCAAGTGGACCAGTGAGATCCTTGAGGCAGGAGTCAGGGGCTTGGACAGCAGGTGAGGGAGCAGCAGAAACTGCGGTGTCTAAGGATAAGGACTAATGTCCACCAGCTTGAGTCAAACAAATGCGCTAAGATGGGCAGTAATCTTACCATACGTATAATTCAGGAGTGTAAAATTCAGGAGCCTCAACCAGGCTAGCATTCGCATCAATGCAGAAGCGTGAGGGACGCCAGCAGCTGCCGGCATAAAATGAGAAAGCGAGGCATCTCTCATTTTCAAAGGCTAGACCAGGGGGCTCCAACCTTTTGTGTAATAAGATCTACTTAGGTGCAATTAAAATCATCTCGAGCTACTATTATTATTAGTGTTGTCATAGTGACTACATCGGACAAGATTACTTTTGTGGCCACCCTATGCAAGATTACCCTCAGTGATCACCTCAGCATCACACAGGGTTACCAGCAGGAATGTAAAAAAGGCTCTGTCTGTTTTGAATGCCTCTACATAGGTAATCCATGGCAGTCACAGTGCAGTGCCCTTGGCACAAAAGTAATATTAATAGTAATAAGTCTCCCCACATGATTTATCACTCAAAATCAGCTTTAAAATATTTAGGAAATTGAGCCGTTTTTCTCCAAACATCAGCTTATGAGAATTGAAAATACACATAATCTCATCTTGAATACCCAATTTTGGTATATATATATATATATATATATATATATATATATATATATATATATATATATATATATATATATATATATATATATATATATATATATATATATATATATTTATATTTATATTTATATATATATATTCATTTATATATATATATTCATTTAACCAAGCAAAAGGTTACAATGTAGTAGGCTGGGGTGGACACAGGCGAGCTACTTACAGGTAGATGGTGAGCTACCAGTAGCTCACAAGCTACTCAGAGAAGCCTGGGCTAGACCATAACCCTAGAAGAGCATCTATGGGGCTGGGAAGGTGCCCCGGTGGTACTGAAGACAAAATAATTAAATAAATACTGGGAAATAGCCTCTGTAGGAAAGAAATAGAAGAAATAAATAGGGAGAAACACATATGTCACTAACCCTGTGAGAAGGGTGAACAATATACAAGTGCAATATGTGCGATGTTGATTTAACATAAATAAATAAATACAGTGTGTCTTGCATAAAGCTTATATTATATAAACATATGGCCAAGTGGAAATTGCATGTAACACATTTGATCTATTCTAGATAAGTTCAGTATAGAGTGCTTGGGAAGGGTATCCCTAGGGCTCATTAGTTTGATCTCCACTAGGGAGGGAAACAAATTAGATTGTGACCATATTATTTCACTCTTCAAGTGTGCCGATACCATGATTGACATTTTTGGTGCTTCCATTCCTTTTTCAATAATTCCTTTTTTCTTGATTTTTTTGTTGTAACTATTACCTGTTGAGACGTTGCATGGTACAATAATTCACCCGGGTCTCAACTAGGTCTATGGGTTTCTCCTGTTGTGCATAATTATCAACTTTCTAAAAATGGCATTTTCAAAATTGTAATTTAAAATCCAACTTTACCATTAAAGGGGATTTTTCATTACAGCTTCACAGAAGTCAAACATGAAATGCTCCCTGGTCCTAATTAAAAGTTAGCACTTACTATCAATCAATCAATCAATTTTTATTTGTTATGGAACTCCGACGGAGGTCCACAAAATTACACCAGTACAATAAAAAAGACATACTTTAAATACAATACAAAAAATGTTTCTTTTTTTTAAAAAAAGTAGACCAGTAGATTAAAAGAGGAAAAGACATACTTTATATATAGTGCAAAATTCTACAATGTCCAACCATCAGACGTTACAACATACAAACTGAACTTTAAAAAAAAAAAAAAAAAAATCCTAATAAATAGCCAGAAATGTTTTAAAAAATTGAAATATCCAATGGCAAACCATTTCATTTGGTGGGGACAAGACAAAAGATCGGGCCTCCTGAGCAGAATGAATGTTAAATTTAATAAATGATGATCTTAAAAACATACGCCTGGCCCTTTGTAGTTCCGGGCACACAAACAGCATGTGAATAAGATCCTGAATTTGTAAAAAACACAAACAGCACTCCCACAGACCACCTCATTGCGGGATTTAGATTGACTTAAAACTGTGTCTCTTGCCATGCTAATCAAGCTTGCGGACTTCTTTAAAAATAACTTCAGTGTGGGCTTTGGCATCGGTGAATCACTATTTAAACTGAGCCCAAATAAATCATTTGCGTAAGCAAATGATCTAAAGAAAGCTGATTGATCCTTTAATTTGTCAAAAATTTTCATTCTCAAAGCGGCCCTAAGGGTGCCCTCATCCCCCCAGAAGAGGGAATTTCCCCACCTCAGGACCGCTGACAAGGATGAAATATATGAAGAGACTAGGCGGAATTCCAAGCGTAGAACGTGAGGGGCAGCCAGACAGTTTAAATTACAAATTTGGCGGAAAAACCGGCCTTCAGCCTTATCAAAAGCAAGCCAATAGTTCCAATCCAGTACTTCTGCAGCATATGTTAATGAAGGAGGAATTTTAACCTTAAATACTGACAGAACATGACTAAAATGGCATCTCCCACAGGTTTTATAAAATCTATTTAAAGCTCCAGCCTGGGTAGCAGCCTTGCCAACACACAGTTTAATATGCTCTGAATCTCGCCCATTTTATGAAAAAACCTTCCCCAGATACAAATACGAGTCAACCAATTCTAGTTCTTCATGCCCCAACGACCACTTATACCCTTTCTTTATTCTAAAACCTTTCTTGCGGAAGACTAAAATTTGGCTTTTAGCAATATTGATTTTCCGCATATTTGGTTAGGGCGTCCAGACGACGTTGCAAGCCAATAGGAGTTAAGTCAAAAATTGCAACGTCATCTGCATATAATAAGGAACCAATGGACATTGTACCAATTCTAGGGGCATCCCCCCTCACTGAGTTTAACGTGCCGGGGAGATCATATATATAGAAAGAAAACAAAAGAGGGGCCAGCAGGTAACCCTGCTTAAGCCAGTTATAAGTCTTAATCCTACGAGATAACCCCTGCGAGCCTCCCATCATCACTTGACACCAGGTGTCTGTATGTAATTCTATTATGAGGCGCAAGAGGTGGTATGGCATACCAAGATGGGAAAGCTTTCTCCACAGCGTCTGACGATCCACTTTATCAAACGCCGTGGAGAAATCAATGAATGCTGTATAGACTGGCATGCTTCGTGAGAAAACATATTTCTCTACAATAGTCTGGACAGCTGCGACATTGTCCAGGGTTCCATGGTTCTTTCTGAAACCAGCCTGTTCTGGTGGTAAGATGTTCTGGTCATGGGCCCATTGCTGCAGGTGACAAAGTATACTTTTTGCAAATAATTTGCCAGATGCGTCCAACAGCGCAATGTGTCTAAAACTAGTAGGTAAACTTTTCGGGCCCTTTTTGAACAAAGGAACTATAATACTCCCCTTCCAAGAGGAGGGAATATTAATCGTTCGAAAGCAAAATTTATACAATGGCGCCAAAAAGGCTCCCCATGCAGCTGACTCCTTTTTGATTAACATGATCGGCATACCATCCGGTCTTTGTGCGCCGGAGGTTCTGGCATTCTTTATGTGACCTACTACTTCATTCCTTGACGGGGGACCATATTCCAGAGAGAAAGACTCCTCTGTGGCGGGCATCAGAAAAGGTACTGAACTGTTGTTTTTATATAATAGTGAGATATAATCCACCCACTCCCTTTCGGGGATCGGAATAGAGAGAGCTCTCTGTCTAGAGTCACAATATTCTGAAATCAGGTGCCAATACTTTTTTGAATCTTTAGCTCTTGCGGCTTCCCTCAACCCAAACCATTTGGCATCAAACTCCCTTCTCTTTTCTCTGAGTTTATAAAGACTTCTTGCTCGCTTAAGGCGCTTAATTTCCTTCTGTTTGCCCGTAGAAAATTTTAAATGTTGTTTTCGGACTAAACAGTTAATTTTTTGATTTAATACTTTCAGCAAAGGCGTACCCTGGTTTACCAGGCGGGGACCTGTGGATTCAGAACTCAAATTTTTTATCGCCTTCATTTGGGCCTCAAAGAACTGTATAATAATAGTATAAGCATGGCCCTGCTGTTCTACATAGGTTTTCTTCACTATCACACCTATCTCGGAGGTATTTTTTTGCGTCCAAAAGGAACGTCCATTTGCTTTATTAAAAACCACCGAGCCCTGGCTCAAGTTCCCTTGATGCAGTGCGGGTAGATTAAAGGCCATTGTCAAACCTATTATGCTGTGATCACTCCATACTGACGGAGAGACTGCTAGGTTTTCACAGGCCCCAAACATTTGATAGGAAACGACCACGTAGTCCAATAGGCTTTGTGTATGATGGGAGTGAAAAGTAAATTGTGCTATTTTATCAACAGGCACCCTCCCATTTAAACATGAAATGCTCCCTAGTCCTAATTAAAAGTTAGCACTTACTAAATTTAACCCCTTCGCTGCTAGGCCTTTTCCCCTCCTGTGCTAAGCCTTTTTTTGGCTATTTGGGGTAGTTCGCGCTTAGGCCCCTGTAACTTTTTGACCACATAACGTATCCACGCCAAATTTGCGTCCTTTTTGTCCAACATCATGGGGATTCTAAAGGTACCCAGGGTTTGTGGATTCCCCTGGAGGGGACCCAGAAATTAGCCAAAATACAGCTAATTTTTGGTTTTTTGGGGAAAAATGCGAAAAAAGGGCTTCAGATGAAAGCGTCTGGTTTTTTCCCTGCAAATGGCATCAAAAAAGGGGTTGTGGTGCTGAAATCACCATTTTCCCAGCTTTCAGGGACAAGCAGACTTTTGTCAGAAAACCAAAATGTTTTACACGGTTTTGGCATTTTTCTGGGACATAGTCTATTTTTGCTATTTTTTGTGCTTTCAACCTTTTTCCAGTTAATGGTAGAAATGGGTATGAAAGCAATAATGGATCCTGGAAAGCCATACATTTCTGAAAATTAGACAAAATTCTGAATTCAGCAAGGGGTCATTTGTGTAGATCCTTCAAGTTTTCTTTATAGAAACAAACAGTTAAATATAGGAAAAATTGAAAATTAGTTGAAAAAATCAGCCATTTGTGTCAACGTTTTCACCTGTAACTTCTTCTAATTATGACAGCTATTTGAAAGCAATATACCGTTACATCCGCTGGACCTTTCTGGTTGTGGCGATATATAGGACTTGTAGGTTCACCAAGAACCCGACGAATCCAGAGCCAATAACTGAGCAACGTCTTGCAATGGTTTTTATTATGTACCGGGTATATAGCAATTATTCTGGGAAAATTTATACATGGAAAAATCGGTATGAAAGACACCTATGTATTTCTGAAATGGGAACAAAATATAGAGTTTAGAAATAGTAGATATTTGCACATTTCCGAAATTGGGAGTACCCATACTAGCATGAGAATTATAGGACATTTTTCAAAATGACTTCTTTTTACATATTGTCTTTCATTTGGAAGGCAGAAATGCATCAAAAGTGAATAGATAATAACAGTTGCTCTACAATTTTGTGTTACCCTAAGTCTCCCGATAAAAATGGTACCTCACTTGTGTGGGTAGGCCTAGTGCCTGCGACAGGAAACAGCCCAAAACGCAACGTGGACACACCACATTTTCACAGTGAAAAATGACCCTTTTTTTGCAAAGTGCCTAGCTGTAGTTTTTTAATCCTAGCTCTGCCGGCACCTAGGGAAACCTAGCAAACCAATACATTTTTGAAAACTAGACACCCAGGGGAATCCAGGATGGGGTGACTTGACTGGCTCTCACCTGGTTCTGTTACCCAGAATCCCTTGCAAACCTAAAATATTGTCAAAAAAATCAAATTTTCCTCACTTTTCTGTGGTGGAAAGTTCTGGAATCTTCATGGATCCACAAAATTCCACCCACCCCGCGTTCCCCAAAGTCTTTTGAGAAAAACGGTACCTCACTTGTGTGGGTAGGCCTAGTGCCCGTGACAGGAAACGGCCCAAAACGCAACGTGGACACACCACATTTTCACAGTGAAAAAATACCCCTTTTTGCAAAGTGCCTAGCTGTAGTTTTTGAACCCTAGCTCTGCCGGCACCTAGGGAAACCTAGCAAACTTATACATTTTTGAAAACTAGACACCCAGGGGAATACAGGATGGGGTGACTTGACTGGCTCTCACCAGGTTCTGTTACCCAGAATCCCTTGCAAACCTAAAAAAGTGTAAAACAAACACATTTTCCTCGCTTTTCTGTGGTGGAAAGTTCTGGAATCTGCATGGATCCACAAAATTCCACCCACCCCGCGTTCCCAAAGTCTTCTGAGAAAAATGGTACCTCACTTGTGTGGGTAGGCCTAGTGCCCGCGACAGGAAACGACGCAAAACGCAACGTGGACACACCACAATTTCACTGTGAAAAATGACCCTTTTTTGGCAAAGTGCCTAGCTGTAGTTTTTGAACCCTAGCTCGGTCGGCACCTAGGGAAACCTACCAAACCCACACATTTCTGAAAAGTAGACACATGGGAGATTCCAGGGAGGTATGGCTTGCGTGGATCCCCCAATGTTTTCTTACCCAGAATCCCCCAGAAACCTGAAATTTTGCTGAAAAAATCACTGTTTTCACACATTATTGTGTGGGAAAGTTGTGGCATCACCGGGCTGACACAAATTTCCTACCACCCAGCATTGCCCCAGGTCTCCCGATAAAAATTGTGCCTCACTCGGGTGGGAGGCCCAAGTACCCGCGACAGGCAAGGGCCCAAAACGTATTGAGGCGACATCAAAAATGCCTATCACAAAACGACCTGGTTTTGCAAGGGGGTCCCATGACTTTTTGGCCCGGGGCTCGGCGGCCACCTAGGGAAACCTAGCAAACCCACACATTTCTGAAAAGTAGACACCCGGGGATTCCAGGGAGGTATGGCTTGCGTGGATCCACCAACGTTTTCTTACCCAGAATTCCCTGCAAACCTGAAATTTTGCTGAAAAAAATCTCTTTTTTCACACATGTTTGTGTGGGAAAGTTGTGGCATCACCGGGCTGACACAAATTTCCTACCACCCAGCGTTCCCCCAGGTCTCCCGATAAAAATGGTGCCTCACTCGGGTGGGAGGCCCAAGTACGCGCGATAGGCAAGGGCCCAAAACGTATTGAGGCGACATCAAAATTGCCTATCAGAAGACGACCTGGTTTTGCAAGGGGGTCCCATGACTTTTGGCCCGGGGCTCGGCGGCCACCTAGGAAACCTAGCAAACCCACACATTTCTGAAAAGTAGACACCCGGGGATTCCAGGGAGGTATGGATTGCGTGGATCCACCAACGTTTTCTTACCCAGAATCCCCTGCAAACCTGAAATTTTGCTGAAAAATCACTTTTTCACACATTTTTGTGTGGGAAAGTTGTGGCATCACCGGGCTGACACAAATTTCCTACCACCCAGCGTTCCCCAGGTCTCCCGATAAAAATGGTGCCTCACTCGGGTGGGAGGCCCAAGTACGCGCGACAGGCAAGGGCCCAAAACGTATTGAGGCAACATCAAAATTGCCTATCAGAAGACGACCTGGTTTTGCAAGGGCGGTGCCATGACTTTTGGCCCGGGGCTCGGCGGCCACCTAGGGAAACCTAGCAAACCCACACATTTCTGAAAAGTAGACACCGGGGATTCCAGGGAGGTATGGCTTGCGTGGATCCACCAACGTTTTCTGACCCAGAATCCCCTGCAAACCTGAAATTTTGCTGAAAAAATCACTTTTTCACACATTTTTGTGTGGGAAAGTTGTGGCATCACCAGGCTGACACAAATTTCCAATTACCCAGCGTTCCCCCAGGTCTCCCGATAAAAATGGTTCCTCACTCGGGTGGGAGGCCCAAGTACGCGCGACAGGGAAGGGTCCAAAACGTATTGAGGCAACATCAAAAATGCCTATCACAAAACGACCTGGTTTTGCAAGGGGGTCCCATGACTTTTGGCCCGGGGCTCGGCGGCCACCTATCAAAAGCTAGCAAACCCACACATTTCTGAAAAGTAGACACCCGGGGATTCCAGGAGGTATGGCTTGCGTGGATCCACCAACGTTTTCTTCCAGAATCCCTGCAAACCTGAAAGTTTGCTGAAAAAATCACTTTTTCACACATTGTTGTGTGGGAAAGTTGTGGCATCACCGGGATGACACAAATTTCCTACCACCCAGCGTTCCCCCAGGTCTCCCGATACAAATGGTGCCTCACTCAGGTGGGAGGCCCAAGTACCCGCAACAGGCATGGGCCCAAAACGTATTGATGCGGGTACTTGGGCCTCCCACCTGAGTGAGGCACCATTTGTATCGGGAGACCTGGGGGAACGCTGGGTGGTAGGAAATTTGTGTCATCCCGGTGATGCCACAACTTTCCCACACAAAATGTGTGAAAAAGTGATTTTTTCAGCAAACCTTCAGGTTTGCAGGGATTCTGGAAGAAAACGTTGGTGGATCCACGCAGCCATACCTCCCTGGAATCCCCGGTGTCTACTTTTCAGAAATGTATGGGTTTGCTAGGTTTCCTAGGTGGCCGCCGAGCCCCGGGCCAAAAAGTCATGGGACCTCCCTGCAAAACCAGGTCGTTTTGTGATAGGCACTTTTGATGTCGCCTCAATACATTTTGGGCCATTGCCTGTCGCGCGTACTTGGGCCTCCCACCCGAGTGAGGCACCATTTTTATCGGGAGACCTGGAGGAACGCTGGGTGGTAGGAAATTTGTGTCAGCCTGGTGATGCCACAACTTTCCACACAAAATGTGTGAAAATAGTGATTTTTTCAGCAAAATTTCAGGTTTGCAGGGGATTCTGGGTAAGAAAACGTTGGTGGATCCATGCAAGCCATACCTCCCTGGAATCCCCGGGTGTCTACTTTTCAGAAATGTGTGGGTTTGCTAGGTTTCCCTAGGTGGCCGCTGAGCCCCGGGCCAAAGTCATGGGACCTCCTTGCAAAGCCAGGTCGTCTTCTGATAGGCAGTTCTGATGTCGCCTCAATATGTTTTGGGCCCATGCCTGTTGCGAGTACTTGGGCCTCCCACCCGAGTGAGGCACCATTTCTATCGGGAGCCCTGGAGGCACTGGGTGGTAGGAAATTTGTGTCAGCCCAGTGATGCCACAACTTTCCTACACAAAAATGTGTGAAAAAGTGACTTTTTCAGCAAAATTTCAGGTTTCTGGGAGATTCTGGGTAAGAAAACGTTGGGGGATCCACGCAAGCCATACCTCAATGAATCCCCGGGTGTCTACTTTTCAGAAATGTGTGGGTTTGCTAGGTTTCCCTAGGTCGCCGAGCCCCGGGCCAAAAGTCATGGGACCCCTTGCAAAACCAGGTCGTCTTCTGATAGGCAATTTTGATGTTGCCTCAATATGTTTTGGGCCCATGCCTATTGCGAGTACTTGGGCCTCCCACCCGAGTGAGGCACCATTTGTATCGGGAGACCTGGAGAACGCTAGGTGGTAGGAAATTTGTGTCAGCCCGGTGATGCTACAACTTTCCTACACAAAATGTGTGAAAAACTGACTTTTTCAGCAAAATTTCAGGTTTCTTGGGGATTCTGGGTAAGAAAACGTTGGGGGATCCACGCAAGCCATACCTCCCTGAATCCCCGGGTGTCTACTTTTCAGAAATGTGTGGGTTTGCTAGGTTTCCTAGGTGGCGCCGAGCCCCGGGCAACATTCATGGGACCCCCTTGCAAACCAGGTCGTCTTCTGATAGGCAATTTTGATGTCGCCTCAATACGTTTTGGGCCCTTGCCTGTCGCGCGTACTTGAACCTCCCACCCGAGTGAGGCACCATTTTTATCGGGAGACCTGGGGGAACGCTGGGTGGTAGGAAATTTGTGTCAGCCCGGTGATGCCACAAATTTCCCACACAAAAATGTATGAAAAAAGTGATTGTTTCTGTAAAATTTCAGATTTCTGGGGGATTCTGGATAAGAAAACGTTGGTGGATCCACGCAAGCCATACCTCCCTGGAATTCCCTGGGTGTCTACTTTTCAGAAATGTGTGGGTTTGGTAGGTTTCCCTAGGTGGCCGCCGAGCACCGGGCCAAAAATTCATGGGACCCCACTTGCAAAACCAGGTTGTCTTCTGATAGGCAATTTTGATGTCGCCTCAATATGTTTTGGGCCCTTGCCTGTCACGGGTACTTGGGCCTCCCACCCGAGTGATGCACCGTTTTTATCGGGAGACCTGGGGGAACACTGGGTGGTAGGAAATTTGTTTCAGCCCGGTGATGCCACAACTTTCCCACACAAAAATGTGTGAAAAAAGTGATTTTTTTCAGCAAAATTTCAGGTTTCTGGGGAATTCTGGGTAAGAAACCGTTGGGGGATCCACGCAAGCCATACCTCCCTGGAATCCCCAGGTGTCTAGTTTTCAGAAATGTGTGGGTTTGGTAGGTTTCCCTAGGTGGCCGCCGAACCCGGGGCCAAAAACTCATGGGACCCCCCTTGAAACCAGGTTGGTTTGTGATAGGTAATTTTGATGTCGCCTCACTAGGTTTTGGGCCCTTGCCTGTCGCGGGTACTTGCCCCACCCACGCGTGTGAGGTACCATTTTTATTGGGAGACCAGGGGGAGCAGAAAGGCTGTAATGGTGGCGGGGATGTGGGCATTGGCGTGCCCACTTCGGGCAGCCCCCACCCTAAAAACAAATGCGCAAAAAAAATCCCTGGCGTCAAGTGGGCTTTCTGCCGCCCCGGGGGGGCAGAAAGACTGTTATGGTTGCAAGGGCGTGGGGGCATTGGCGTGCCCATTTTGGGCAGCCCCCACCCTAAAAACAATTGCACACAAAAAAATCCCTGGCGTTTAGTGGGCTTTCTGCCCCCCCAGGGGGGCAGATTGGGGGCTACTGCCCCCATCTGCCTCCCAGGGGGGCAGAAAGGCTGTAATGGTGGCGGCGGGGTGGGGGCATTGGCGTGCCTGTTTTGGGCAGCCCCCACCCTAAAACAAATTGCAAAAAAAAAAATCCCTGGCGTTTAGTGGGCTTTCTGCCCCACCGGGGGGCAGATTGGGGGCTACAGCCCCCATCTGCCCCCCATGGCGGGGCAGAAAGGCTGTAATGGTGACGGGGGTGGGGGCATTGGCGTGCCCGTTTTGGGCAGCCCCCACCCTAAAAACGATTGCACAAAAAAAAATCCCTGGCGTTTAGTGGGCTTTCTGCCCCACCGGGGGGGCAGAAAGGCTGTAATGGTGATGGGGGTGGGGGCATTAGCGTGCCCGTTTTGGGCAGCCCCCACCCTAAAAAAAAAATTACAAAAAAAAAAAATCCCTGCCGTTTAGTGGGCTCTCTGCCCCCCGGGGCGGCAGATTGGGGGCTACTGCCCCCATCTGCCTCCCAGGGGGGCAGAAAGGCTGTAATGGTGGAGGGAGGGTGGGGGCATTAGCGTGCCCGTTTCGGGCAGCCTCCACCCTAAATAAAAATGCGTCCAAAAAAAATCCCTGGTGTTTAGTGCTACTGCCCCCATCTGCCCCCCAGGGGGGGCAGAAAGACTGAACATTGGCAATTTTTTGGGGGGAGCAAAAGCCCTTCCCCAAGGGGCCGCTCCCCCCTCCCTGGTGCCTTAGTGGGTGGATCCCTGCTTGGGGATCACCATCCTGGGGCGATCACCAAGCAGGGATCCACTGGGGAGAGGTACCATTGGAAAGGGGAGATTCTCCCCTTTCCAATGATACCTCTCCCGTCTTTCTACATGCTCAGGGGCTGAGATAGCCCCCTGAGCACGTAGAAAGTGAAACTCAAATGAGCCTAAAGGCTCATTTTAGTTTCGTTTTCAGTGAAATGAAGTCAGCGCGACGTGCGCGCTGATCTTCATTTCACTGAAAGGGAGGGGGGCCTCGGGAGCTGGGGAAGCTCTTCCCCAGCTCCCGAGGCTGTGGGGGAGAAAAGGAAATCCCTCTGCTGTCTGCACCAGAGGGATTTCGTGCCCCTGGCCTCATGACAAAATGGTTCCGTCATGAGCACAGGGGCACCGATGCTCATGACGGAACCATTCCATCATGAGCATCAAAGGGGTTAATAAGGCAACCCAATATTATCCTATGGGACAGGTAGGCCTTACAGTAGCGAAAGGCGAATTTAGGAGTTTTTCGCTGCCAGGCCATGCACAACCTAAGAGAATATATTTCCATCCTCCTATTTACAATGCACCCTGCCCTATGGGCTACCTGGGCCCACCTTAGGGGTAAGTTATAGGCAATAAAATGGGAGTTTAAGGCTTGGCAATGGAATTATATTGCTAAGTCGAATTGACCGTTTAAAACTACATTCAGGCCCCAATGGCGGCCCCGAGTTATGCTTTAAGGGGCTACCTATGTGAATGGCACAATAAGTGCTGCAGGCCCACTAGTACCATTTAATTTACAGGCCCTGGGTACATGGTGTACAACTCTACTAAGGATATATAAGTAAAGCAAATATGCCAATAGGATATAAGCCAATTCTACCATGCTTAAAGGCGAGATCACAAGCACTTTAGCTCTGGTTAGAAGTGGTAAAGAGTCCTAAGGCCAACTAAAACAAATTCAGCAACAATAGGAGGAGAGAAACAAAAGGTTTGGGGGGTGACTCTGTAGAGAGGGTTAAGTTCAACACTGTTTAAAACTGTTATTTTGTGTCATTGCCACCAAATATTATAGCATCTGCAACACACAACCAGTTCAGACTTTAAAAAACATGAAAGCATAGGACTCTCAAACTGATACAATTATGATGGCATTAAATACATTCAGATATATTCAGCTGAAATTGATCGATTTGCAAAAAAATTATCTTTTCAATATCTAATGGAGAGCAAATAGAACACTAGGTCTAAGAATAAACTGTCATCAAACAAACATTTGAAAATCAGTGTTCTATAGAACATTGTGATCGAAATAATGTTTACCAATGTTATGTCTTCTTTCCAAAGTACTATTTTAATTGCACATGGAATGGTATGCTAAACATATTCACCCTTAACTGATATTAACAATTTCAATTGCAATTAAATGTCTTTGTCTTGATTTTTTTAACACACATCACATCTTCTGCCGAAATAAGCACACTGTGGCCCTCTATACAAGAGCTAAAAAGTACATATTAATCACAAGAGTGCCTAAACACAATATACAATATTTTCACAAACAAAAATAGCATAAAACATTAAATATAACCCTACATATTCTTATTACAAATTAAAATTAACCCAATACCACTGTCACCACAAGGCATTAATTGCTCCCAATGACTTTAACATCTGTGTACATGAATATATACCAATTTTTAAGATCACTGGACACAAATACTGTCTTCTTTACTTTAAAGATAAAGGATAGTCTAAAAGCAGATTACGTGAAGGAAACGGACAAATAAGCACTTCAGAAACATCACCCTTATTTAAAAGCGATATAAAGTGTAAATTTCCTGTTGAACAAGAGAGCCCTCTATATTCTGAAAAACGTCATTGTTTGCTTCTCGATTCTACCCCCATCTTTCAATCTATTATAACACCCAATGGCCGTGATCATATGACGACCAAGACTTCTTATCAATTTGTTTCATAGAATATAGAAGGCTTGGGATCCAAGTTAAATATTACAGACTGGTGAGCATTAATTAAAAAATCTGACATTGTTTTTGGTCAGGAAACGTGGGCCATGCATTTCCATATAGATGGGTTTATTTCATTACCTCCCGTACTTCCCTCGTCCTCTTCTTTAACCAATGAGGCCCCTGCCTCCCATAGACCCACCATTAACCTATAAAAACATCCCCTGTCCCCACCCCCTCCTGTTCTTTTTTGTATCCAGAGTAAGACTTACCTTTGGCTTTCCCCTCCGTGGCAGGCTGGGGGTCTTCAGGACTTGAACATGGCCTGTGCGGTGTGGCTGTCTCCTGCAGCTCTTCGGTGGAAGGGTGTGGAGCGCTGGTGTGTGGATGATGGTCCTCTGGTTGCTGGGGCTGCGTTTCAGGGTCACGGTCGTGGAGCGGCTGGACCGGCTGTGCAACGCGAGGGATACCTACGGCGGACGGATTGGGTACAATGGGCGGTAAGAAACAGGTTTTTGCCCGTTTTCTGTATTTGTGGCACTTGCTGTTCGTGATGGATCGGTAAAGGTTGTTTCAGAAGAATGATGTGGTTTGCTCCACCTCTTTCTCGGAGGAGGAAACCACTGTTCCTCGTATGATGGCTTTGTGTAAGGACCCCTGCTAGGGGCGAGAGGCCTCTCATGTCCAGGGATTAAGTGCAGGGCATGATTGAGGCAGCGGTGGCCAAGGCTCTGCAGGCACATTCTAGGTCACCTAGTGGTCCTTCACATCCTAGGACTATGGATCCTGGTGCTGTCTCTTCAGCATTGGATATGAAGGTCCCGCCCGTTTCCTATGGAGGGAAGTGTGTCTCTGGGAGAAGATGTGGGAGGTTTTGGCCCATGTCTGTGTAAACTTAGGGTTGCCTGCTTCCAGCCTTTGTAAGAGGGGGGGAGGGGTGTTTTACCCAGTATGTGGAGCCCTCTGGTTTGGCATGCCCTATCATGGTTCAGTACAGGAGATGGTTCTGAGGGTGTGGAAGGAGGTGGACATGATCCAGGTCCGTCACTTTCTATAGTCTATAGTTACTGTACATGTTGAAGGGGGATGACCCTTTGCCCCACTCTGTGCGTTTGGATTCCATTTTGGCTACCTTGGTTGGGAAGACTCCCATTAGTCCAGAGGACTGTACCCCAGTTGATGCCACAGACAAGAAGGTGGATTCTGGCCTTAAGTGCACTCTTTCTGCGGAGAGTTTGGTTTGAGGGGAAGTTTTTTTTCAGCGTATTCGGCCCAGTCTCTGGTGCAGGATTTGGCAATTTGGCCCTGGCTGTGCAGGAAGGTTCTGTGTGTTCAGGGCTGTTGACTGCCATGGAACAACAGGCTAATCTACTGGCTGACCTTTCTTCTGACATTATTCTGGCTTCAGCAATGTCCACTGGGGCATTGCTGGCAGCCTGGGGGTCATTCTGGTTTCGGCAGTGGAAGGTGGATGCAGGCGAGAAGACCGCCTTGCTGAAGATGCCTTTTGAGGGCCGAGCTCTCTTTAGGGGTCTATTGCCTGCCATGATTTCAAAGGCTTTCAAGGAAAGGAAGCATGCCCTGCCATATATGGGTGTGGCATCATCATCGTTGGAGTAGGTCCTCACGGGGGAAACAGCCTTAATAACGAAGTTTTTAAAACGACTGACCTGAACAACGAATCCTAAACAACAACGACATCCTTAACCACGACATCCTTAACTACGACTTACTCGAACAACGACTTTCCTAATCCACAAGAAAAAAAAACTTGTGACTGGCCAATAGATGGCACTATTGCAATTACAATGACAAGCCTTTCCAGATTGGTTCCCGCTCCTGGCAGATGAGGACCATCAAGTGAGTGAAGTTATTATTTCAAGCACAAATAAGACCCTCATTTCCCTGTCAGCTCTGTTTACAGTGTTCTCGCTAGGAACAAGTGATAAAGGAGACAACTAAAGCTATTTCAGTGAGCAGAACAACGATGCCACTTTTTTTAAGCAGTTACCGCATATCTTCCTTGAACTGGGCTCAGTTGATAAGGGAACCTATCCCTTTCGAGCAACTTGCGTGTCATCCTTACATTGAAGATGTCATTAACAATGATTATCAGTACAAACTTCCGGACATTCAGTCAATACTTTTGAAAATAAAGCAAGCACACGAAGGTGACCTTCAGGCATCTGTTCCTTCCAAGATAGAATGAGGCGCGGAAAGCATCGGAAGACCATGCAGGCATTATTATGCATGAAAGAAAGAAACATTTGTTCAGGCGGTTTGAGTCTATGGTAGCTATATGACATCATCTAAATTCTGAAGAGTGAATTTGTGTTATGCTAAAAAAAAAATTATTGTTTTACTGGAGAAATGCACATATATTATAAGACCGAACAACAAAATGAGAACATTCTAATAAAATAAATGTTTACTGAAGCTTTATGAATGTTTGATTCTGGAAAGCCATTAAATATGAAACATTTTCATGGTTAAGGAACTCGTTGTTAATAATGTAGTGGTTTGGCATTGCTCGTGGTTTAGCCTTCGTGGTTAAGGAAGTCGTTGTTTAGGCAGTAGTTGTTTAATCATATATCCCCTCACGGTCTTCTGGGACCATGAGTCCCAGCTGTCTTTCAGGAACTGGAGATTCCAGCCGCATTTTTTCCCTTAACGTCATGACCTCATCCAAAGAGGGCTGCCATGATGGGTCCCTGTCATTCCCAGTCTGGGGGGTCGGTGCCTGTGGGTGGCAAGTTCAGGCATTTCCTTCAGGTGTGTCTTGTGGGTGTCTTGGATAGTTGGGTCCTGGACGCTGTGGCAGATGGTTATGTGATTGACTTTTGGCAGGTTCTCCCGCATACTGGTGTGCAATTGACTCCTGTCCTGGCCGCCGGGCGAAGAGGTTGGCACTGGTGGAGAGGGGTCTAGGAGTTGCTAGCAATAGGACCATTTGCAGGATGCCAGAGTCTGAAGTAGGCACAGAGGCCTATTCCGTTTTATTCCTGGGTCGAAAGGTCTCCTTCTGGATCTGCAGTGGGTCCACTCCTGAGTCCGGGCTGTTCCCTTTAGGATGTTGACTATCCAGGCAATTATTCCTCTAGTAAGATTGGATCTCGAGGACCCTTATTTGCATGTCCCTGTTGCGGTTTCCTTTCAGCGATTCCTGAGGTTCGCTGTAGGGGACGCCCTTTTTCAGTTCTGGGTTCTCCCTTTCAGCCTCAAGTCCTCTCTCGGGTGTTTCCAAAGATCCTGGCGTTACTGGTGGCACTCCTTCATGCAGGGGGGTTCTTCATTCATCCATATTTGGGTGATCTATTGATTTGTGCGGCAGAGGGGTCACTGTTGGTTGCTCAATTCAGCAGGGTCTTGGAGGTTCTACTGGGACACGGATTTTTGGTCCATTGGGGGAAATCTTTGGCTCCCTCTAAGGGCATAGTCTTCATCGGATCTCACTTTCTGAATCTCAAGGGGCGAATTACTCTGTCCGACAGGAGATTGGCCTCGTTGCGGGCTCAGGATCAGGCCTTGGTGTCTCAGTTGGCTCCTCTGGCTGTGGATGCACAGGCATTTAGCTTCTGCTGTTTCTTGTGCCCTGGTCCCGGTTTCATCTTTTTTGACTGGCCAACTGGATTCTGGCTTTGTGGTCTCAGGGCGCCCAGGATCTGCTGGCCCCTCTCGGATGACAGAACTGGTCTGGGACGATTTGTCCTGGTGGCTGTGACCGGAGCTTCTCCTGAGAGGGGTCTCGTTGTCTCCCCCTGCTACGCTGGTGGTGTCGTTGGGTGCCATCCTCTCCTGGGGGGGCTTGGCTTGGGTGGAGCAGGTTCAGGGGTTCTGGTCTCTTCTGACAGCTTGATGGTCATCGGTCTGAAGGGAGTTGAGGGTGGTGTGGCTCGCTCTGCTCCATTTTCAGGTTGTTTGATGGTGCCTTCCTGTGGTGGACCTGTTTGCGTGTCCAGGGAATGCCAAGGTGCAGCAATTTTGTTCTCAGGGTCAGGGTCCCAGGGCTTGGGAGATAGACAGCTTGATGTATCATTGGCCTCTGGCCTGTTATATGCCTTTCCTCCGTCTCCGGCTGGTCAGGGTGTTACTGGTTGGGTCCGGAGAGTGCAGGCTCTGGTGGTGTTGATTGCGGCCCGGTGGCCTCATGCGGATTGGGGAGTGGGTTCTTACTGTGGTTCAGTCTCCGTTGGTTCTTCCAGAATTTTTCCTGTGCACCTTCAGTAAGTTGCACTTGATGGTGTGGAGGTTGTGCGGCTGGGGCTCAGCCGGTTTGGGGGTCCCTGAGCATTTAGCGGTGAACTTGCAGGCTTCTCGTGGGTCTTCTCCACTGCTTTAATTTACCAGGCATTGGAGCGTGTTTCGGCCTGGCGTGATGGGAAGCAAGAGGATCCTACTATGGCTCTTCTCTTTTTAGTTATGCTATTCCTGCAGGATGGTGCCCCGTTAGGTTTGTCTGTTGCTACGCTGAGGGTGCAGTGGGCAGCCATTCAGATTTTAGGGGTACCTGCCGCAATTTGCATGGTGTCGCTAGTCTGATGCTTCAGTTTTTTTTCAGGGTCTATAGGACCTTTTAACTCGGCCTGTTTGCTTTTTTCCATGTTGGAACCTGCAGTTGGTCTTGGATGTGTTGACTTCCCCTCTGTTTGAACCCCTAGTGGAGCTGGAGTTAAAGCTCTTGACTTTTAAGGCTTGTTTCTTTGTGGCCATAATGTCGGTAAGACGATTGGGTGAGTTGGGGCTTTGTCCTGTTAGTATACCTTCTAATAGGTTTTTCCAGATCAGGTGGTGCTGGTGCTGGTGCCGGTTCCGTCATTTGTCCCTAAAATGAATTCAGCTTTTCATCTCAGTCAAGAGGTGATTTTTTCTGTGTTTTGTCCTGAGCCTTCCTCGGAGGAGGAATGCCGGTTGCTCTGTTTAAATGTGCAGTGGACTTTATTGTGGTATTTGCAGGTGGTGAAGTCATTCAGGAAGGGGGACACTTTGTTGTCCATTTTGCTCCTACTATGAAAGGGATAATGCCATCCATGGCTAATTAGAGTCTGTGGTTTCGGTCCATGGTCCTTTTGGCTTGCAGAGCGAAAGGGGTGGTTCCTCCTGTTGGGGTGTAAGGGATCTCTCTGCACTTTATGGCAGCTACTGTGGCTGATTTGCAGGGGACTTCTGTTGTGGAGATTTGTCAGGCTGCAAATTGGTCTTCCCCTTCCACTGTTACCGCCACTGTCGGATTTCTGATAATGTTCTAGGTCACAGAGTTTTATCCTACATGTGGGAATAGGGGGGTTGTATTGTGATATGTGCACTGTATTTAAGTGTGTTCTTCACTCCGTTGTCCATCTCTATCTTGCTATTTCCTCATTGATTAAGAAGGAAGGCAAGGGAGGTATGGGACGTAATGCGCCTGTTACTTACTTACTATGCCACTGCTCCTAATCCTACTCCCTCGCCTTCCTTCAGGATCCCTCCCACCCTCCTGGTGCGGTCCAACAGAGTTCCGGCTCAGCTTGTTTAAGTACATGAGGTGGTGGGGGATGTTTTTATATGCTAAGGGTGGGTCTATGGGAAGCAAGGGGCCTCACTGATTAAGAAGGAAGGCAAGGCAGTAGGACTAAGAGTAATGCCATTATCAGTAAGAGAAAATTAAAACTCTTCCTTCCCGCTAATGACTTCAAATTGGCAGTACAAACTCTAGTAATCCCCAGACTAGATTATGGGAGTGCAACTCCCTGCGGACTTCCCAGGTCTACAACGGCCCCTCTAAGAGCCTCCCTCAATTCAGCTGCCAGGCTCATCATGGGTTCTAAAAGAAACTGCCACATTTCCCCTGACCTTAGAGCTCTCAATTGGCTCCCATTCGAAGCAAGAATTCAACTACAAATCGCTTGCATGACTCACAAAGCCCTTCACCACAAGACCCCGAGATATCTGGCCCAGAAATTGGTGCTCTCATGTGGCGGTAGATCCTCCAGATGTTCCAGCACTCTTCTTCTGAAACCACAAAGATTTGCCAAAAAGAAAACATACAACAGAGCCTACTCTGGAATCGCCCCAAGGATCTGGAACACATTGCCCCCAGAAACCAGACTGAATCCCTCTACTGCCTCTTTCAAGAAAGAAGTAAAGTCTCTACTCATGAGTAAATGTACATGAACAACGAACTGACCCGCATAACGGATGTTGTCCTCCACTGTTTTTGAAGTCTTTGTATTTTATGTCTCTGTGCATACACCTTTGTAACTATCTATAGCAGGAGACAATAATGGCATACTTCGTACTTTGCTCTATGTTTCCACCTGTAAAGTGCTCTGATATCCACAAGGGTCATGTTCGCTCTATATAAAACCTTCAAAATAAAAAAATAAAAAAAAATATGTAAGTAATGGATGCATATTTGTCTCCTGCAGTCCGTGCAAGTTCTGGCAGAGCAAAGGGTGGGCACCTTACCTTGATTTCTCTTCTTTTTAAAAGGCAGATGTATCTGGTCATATCTGGGCTCACCAAATTTCCAACTATTGTGGCTTCAATGTAGTCCCAACAAGTTTGGTTAATACATTTTCATAAAAATAGCTTCAACTCTAACAACATTGACATCATCGACTCATTTAGGGAAATTGAGGGTTTTATTTATACGCATGTGTCTATATTTTTGATGGGGGATTTTAATATTTGTCACTGCTATCTTTCGGTTACCACTGCCTGTGGAATAATTGATCCAACAGGTGAGGGTTTGACCCACTTCCATCACTGAGGCTACAGCGATGCCCTTCACCTGCTCCTCTTTAAATATTAAGGCCTACATTTATTGGTAGGGACAATAGTAGTGTAATCAATTTTATATTAATCTCACATGATACACTGATTAAACAGTGACCGACAACGTGCATCGTGACCATAACCTATTGTCAGTCTCCTTTTGTGGGCATCATATTGCCCTAGAGCCAATATGTGATCCCCCACTCCCAGTTGCAGATAAAAATAAGGGGGCTTAGCTGAGATGGAGCCGAATCAATAAGGGAAAACTTTTACTCAATCTAATCTCTAACAAGAAAACCGAGTTGCTAACATGTCTAGATGAGGGATCTAAAGCAAAAGCTTGGGGAGAGGATGTAGCCTTACTGCTAGAGCGGTCGACTTCGAAGCTGGGGAACCGGGTTCGAGTCTCTGCAATGATGCTCAACATTCTGTGATTCTGGGCAAATTACTTCATGTCCCGGTGCCTAACAAAAATGAATGTGTCCTTCTGTAACGAAACTGGAGCTCATGTAAAGCGCTCTGATACCCGATGTCTCTGGTATAGTTTGCGCTATATAAAACGCTAAAAAGCAATTATTAACTGTTATGCCACACTAAGTGGAACAATTAGGGAGTTCCAGTCAACCCCTTATGGACCCCATAAGGTGAAGCCAGCTAGATGGTTTGATAAGCTTTGCTCAAAGGCACATAGCAATTTGATTAAGGTACTTAAATCAGTCCCTATGAACATTGATTATTTGTGCCAGTACAGTCAGCCTACAAAAGGGCCACTGCTGCTAGAAAGAAAGTTGTGAGGATATGCCTGTTATTCACTATCAGCCGCTAGTGCCCAAAAAGATATCCATGCTTTCTGGCAGGTGGTTAATCCACCTTTCTTTAGGGATTCCTTGGAGGTTGGCCATACTGCTGTAATTCATGCCTATGATTTAATTAGCCATTTACTCTGGTTTATGGTGGTTCACTTGTGACTGATGACCCTTTGAGAATATAACGGGACAATGAAAAGGGGCAGTCTGAAGGCTTTGTGGTTGAGGTGCAGGATGTGCTAATGGCATTAAATTGGTGCCCCAATGCCAAGGCAGTGGGCCCTGATGGAGGATGGAGTTCCTGTTGATTTATTTAGGGCGACCATTGCCGTATGTGTCCCATTATTGACAAATGTATTGAAGGCCATTACCAGATCTGGCCCTCCTCTTACTCAGTCTAATGCAACCATTCTGTCTAACTTTAAAATGGGCAGCATAGGTGATCCTAAATGTTACCACCCAATTTCACTTATTGATTCAACTGCTAATTAATGGGCAGGATTCTGTCAGATCATTTTTGCGGCTTAGTCCCATGAGAATCATATCTATTCCGACCTACAGTTCAGGTTTTAAGTAGGCATCAGCACAGTTCAGCAGAGCCTTAACCTTTACCTCCTCATAAGCAAATACTTCATAGCCAAAGAGGGGTGTCTTTAACTAACTTTATGGATCTAAGCTCAGCTTTTGATCATGCAAATTGCTCCAAACTTTGGGATATAATGCTTGATTTGGGTGTAGAGGTTAACAGTGTCAAGTGCACAATAAGGTGTCTACTAGTGTAAAATAAGGCCCAAGCGGTGAGACAACAAAAACTTTGAAACCTGCTGGGGGGGTATGGCAGGATGTTTGCTTGCATCTTTTTTTGCATCTTATTTTAATTAATATGTCAATGGGTTTAAAAAACACTTGGATACATTTGGTTTACGGTGTCCCTCGAGTAGGCACTTACCCCATGCCTTGCTCTCTCTATGCTGATGATGTGGTACTCATAGCTCAGACCCCACTTGGGTTACAGAGACTGTTGTACTAATTTTGCTTTTTTATTACAAACCTAAATTTAAAAATAAACCAGACTTAGACCCACATAATAGTGTAATTTCAAATCTAGGTCCTATGTGGTAGTTTAGCCCTGTCTCCACCTTTCCCTACTTGGAAGTATTATTTGATGACACCTGTAACTGGAGCATGCAGAGATGCATGAGGTCAGCTGACTTAGTGAGAAGTGCGGAGGCTATTTTTAATTTTACATCGAAATTGGGTATAAGACCTTTTAAAGAAATGATGGCGACATATAAATCCAAATGCCTTTCGATTGCCACCTCTGGTGCTGGGCTCTGGGGTGTATGAGTTTTTATGGCTATTAAGAAGGTAGAGAATGGGTTCTTGAGAAAGCTGTTGGACGTCCCTCTGAGCACTTCTACTTATCTTTGTCATACAGAATTGAGATTAAAACATATAGCTGATCAGATTAAGCTTTGCCCCCTTTATTTGTGGCTTCCTATTTGGATCAAACAGCAGACTGTTTTAAATCAATTGTTATTGTCTGATTGTATCAATGCCCTAGAGATTCTATGGTTGGCCTATATTAAAAATGGCTGACATAGCTTGAACATGTCAGATGTTTTTCCAATCTGGTGGCTGTGATCTCCTCTTGTAAAAATGCACTAAAGGCTTGCTTTTGTGCTATTTGCACATTGTGATAAATTACATGTCAGTCAATACAACTTTTGGCATGGAACCTTATCTTGTATTGGTCCAGGATAGTAACCATAGATATTTACTGACAAGATTGAGGCTAAACACTGT
The DNA here is from genome assembly GCA_963921515.1 of Calotriton arnoldi. Lineage (NCBI taxonomy): Eukaryota > Metazoa > Chordata > Amphibia > Caudata > Salamandridae > Calotriton > Calotriton arnoldi. Next base: position 98,758 of record CAWUFW010011381.1, read on the forward strand.
ACACTATATATGTGCCTTCCCTGAAACTTGTGTTTATCATGTTAAATTACCATCATGCCCTTATAATTTTAGATATTCTCAAGTGCACAATTCACTTTATGCGTCTTTGCAAATTTTATTTGCCAATTCGAAAGCGCTTCTTTATTTCAATTTTGAGGCATGCCAATTTCAGCCAATGCAGAAAAGCTATGTTTCTTATGCAATCACTACCATTGACCCATATTTACTGGGTGGCAGCCATGTTTATCCAGCTTGCCATCAGATTGCGGAAGACTGTTACAGGCTTTAATGCCTCCTGCGCTTGCTTGGTATTTGCTGCATGTTTGCACATACCCACTTTTTTCCCATTTCAGAGATGTTAATTTTGTTTTTGCTTTATCTAAAATTTTATGAGATCTTGTAATTTGTATATATCTTTTATGTATTTTGTGTATTCATCTCATGATGTATCTTGAAATGCTAAATGCCATGTAACTTTTAATGTATTTTGTTCTTTTTATGGTTAAATTGTTAACTAAATAAAGATATAATGACAACATGATGAGCATTTAAGACCACTGAGCAAATAAATAAACCATTATGCCCACTCCAGACTTCATCAGACTCTTCACTCTTCAACCTGGAATCACTCGAACTCTATTTGAGGATTTCCTCACACAGTGTCTTACGGTACTGTGTGTCCGGACAACACATATGGGTACTGAGTACACGCCTATAATCAGAATATGTTGCCTCTATTTCTGGCTATCTCACAGTGCGCCATCTGAACCCCTAAACCTGACAGGGTACTGGATGGTGTCTGCAACCTCAGAACATGACCACTCTAATTCCCCCAAGTAAATTGTGGTAACAGATCTACCCTTTCGTTGTTACCTCAGGGATGCCCAAAGGGAGACACAAGAAATACACAAATTGAAATTTCAAACGTTTATTGAAGCAATTGGATTCTTGTGTAAAAGACATGAGCTGCAATTATTAGTACAAGGAAACAAAGCATTGTTACCAGCATTACAAGAATGGTGAAAAAGAAGAATAATTATACCATGATTATTATTGCAGTGATTATGTGAATATATATCATAATAATACTCCTACCTAACACTACCTACAATCTAGAGAGCAGAATGAGAATGCATTCTGCCAGATTGCTTGGAGCAGCCTAGCTCCCCATTTACCTGTGTGTGATGTATCAGGAGGCTAATCTGGTGTAGAACAGGCCGTCGTCCTTATAGTGATGGGAGTCAGCAGGGCTGGCAACCAGGCACAGACAAGCATCCAGGATAATCCATGGAAGTGCTCCTCTGACAAGCTAGGCTCAGAAGAAGTTCATATAATAAAAACTGGTTCCATTTGCACTGTGTCTGAGGTCCATTGCTGGTGTTATTGTTTGTCTTTCCGATTCAGAGTTGTCTCCTAACGGACAACAAAATGCAACTGCAGCATGCTCAGTGCACTTTATCCTTGAACAAAATGTACAGCGTTGTGATAAAATGCTTTTAAAGAAATGTGCTTGCAAGCAGAACACCTTCTGAGTACGTTATCATATATGGGCAAAGTATGAAGAAAGTCACTGCCTAAAAATGATGTCAAGTTTAAATGTGACCCTGTAAAATGGAAGCTTTTGTGCAAGGGCCCTGTTAAAGTGCACAACAACAGTGTATGATCAGGAATTTGAATTTATTTCAAGCAATTAAAAGAAGAAAAGTCCTCTGAATAAAGAAATATGTTTGTAACAAAATACTTCCTACCCAAGTAATGAATTTTGGCCTGACAACTCTAGAGTAACATTTTCGAAAAGGCAATGGGCAATGACTCCTAGCTCTTTGGATTTAACTCAGCCATGGTGGCCTGCGGCATGGATTAGCTAGGCCGGCCGAGGTCCTCGCATACACTTTTCCCTCTGGAGTTGAAAAGTTGATATACCCATCAATAATCAAAAGAGGACCCATCACAAGCAATAGTTCCACTAATCCTTTGGGTGTTTTCAGGATATTACATTTTATCAAGATCACAAGTGATCTAAACACTTTAGCCATTGCAGTCTTCAAGGTCAATGACTGCAAAAAACATAGTTTCATATTTATGAAAGGGTTGTGCACTTTTGCACCACGCAACAGGGTGCAAAAGCAATGCAACCCTTAAAATGCAATTTATCAAGTCACGCAAGGCCTCCTTGAGTGGTTCTGAGTGGCTTGATACATACAGAGTAACACAATGCAGCACAAATAAATATGCCCCATAATTTCTAGATTGTGAAAAGTGTACCACTTCTAGCATTACCCATACCTCAACCACCATGAACACCTTAATCTGCTATGATCACAGACTGGGGGGCATATTTAACAAAAAGTCACTCAGCACAGCAAGTCAACTTGCTGCGCTGTGCTGCATGACAGGGATAAGAGGAGGAATATATAAAATGTAACATAATATGGTACATTCTTGTCTTTTCGCAGTGCTGGCGCACAATGTGCTGCCTAGTGCCAACGCAAGCACCCTTGGTGCCTGCGTTGTAAGCAGGATTGCTTCTGTGCAGGAAGGGAAACCTTCCTACACAGAAACAATCCCATGAGGCGTTTTCCTCTTTCTATGTGTGCTGCAGAATGCAGCACAAATAGAGGAAGTAATGAGGAGAAATAAAGATATTTCTCTTTGGTACGCCTCCCTCGGAAGGCGTAACATTCTGACAAATGCCAAGGTCTACCAGTATTGGTTGCTCTGGGAATGCCTCAGAATCCATGGGTGGATGCCTGGGAACACTCACACTCCACCAATGGAATGCCTTTCCAGGGTGGAGTAACATAACACAGAGATTTGTACTGTGTCTATTACTTTGGATTTATCAAGCCACTCAGTGCCAAGCAATGTGGCTTCTTTACTCCAACTTAAGGGTGCCGTCGCTTTTGGACACCATTGCATGGTGCAAAAGCGATACAACTTTATGCTGAATATGCCCCTAAGACCTTAGTTTTAACCCTCTTGATTAGTCACTTGTCCTCTAAACCAGACTTGCAGGTAGCAAAGGTTACAGGGATCGTCTGAAAATCACAATTGCATTTTGTCTCTCACTATCCTATTATTTGTCAATGACTAACTCTGTTTCTGTCTTTTTAAATGTGTTTGGTGATACATTTCCTGCACCATACAGAGTAGTGCATTATTTATTAATAATGTGTCCCTTTGTATTCAATTCTGGCCTCATCATAATTATATAACATTTGGGAATAAATATACAGCCTAGCAGTACAGTACTGGAAGCCAGAATGGCAAATATCTCCACAGCCACCATATATCTGCCTTTGGTGCTGATGTATGCTGGGATGAATGACACCCAGACACTACAGAAGACCAGCATGCTGAACGAGATGTGCTGAGCTTCGTTGAAAGAGTCTGGTAGCTTTCGAGCCAAGAATGCCACAAAGAAGCTCATTAGAGCCAAGGTTCCCATGTATCCAATCACACAGTAAAAAAGTGCGTCAGACCCTTCATTACAGAGCAATATCATCTTCCCTGTTTCAGTCTTTGTGTCATAATCTGGAAAAGGTGGGTATTGAAGAAGCCATATGGTGCAGATCAGAACTTCTCCTAGCGTACAGACAAAGATTAGACAGAGAGACACTCTGGGATCTACCCACTTTCTTAACCTGCTGTTGGGCTTTGTAGCATTGAAAGCAATGACAACTGTAATGGTTTTTGCCAGGATTGAGGACAGTGAAAGTACAAAAATTATTCCAAAGGCAACTTGTCGGAGCAGACATGTCACATTTATTGGGCGACCAAGAAATAAAAATGTACAGAGAAAGGCCAGCAAGATGGAGATGAGGAGAATATAACTGAGATCCTGATTGTTTGCCTTTACTATTGCTGTGTCTTTGTGCTTAATGAAGATACCCAGAACTCCAGCAGCAAATGAGGCAAGTAGGACAGCCATTAAAGCCAATGACAGGCACAGGGGGTCCTCATATGAGAGGAACTCTATTACCCTCGGAACACAGAGGTCTCGCTTCTCGTTAGACCAGTGGTCTTCCGGGCACCTCACGCACGCTTTCATATCTAAAAAAAAATCAGTGGGTAAAAAAAAAGAACACATTAAAAGCTATAATTAGCACGTTTTGACCTTTACAAATTCAGCACAATGAGGGTCAATTTTTTAAAAGTGTCTTATATAAAAAATAAGCTAGAGGTTGGCAGAAATGCATTCCTAGAAGGCAGTTACCAGCCACAAGGTGAAATGATAGTGTTACTGCATAAGAAATTATTCTAAAATTCCATCTGCTCCATCAGTGTTTCCTAGAATGTACTCAGAGGGATTGTACTCAAACATATCACATTGATTTACAAAATCATCAGTATGAGTTGTAGAACATGTTTGCTTTTGATGTACATTTGCTAAAAGTAAGGTGATTACAGACTTATTCAAAGGAGGAAAAACACTCCTCTCAGCTCCAAGTATTTCTCCATCTGCTGGAATGATGTGATTTGCAAAAACTGCCAGCTCTCCTGAAAGTTTAACATTAATCCATACGTGCCACATAATTTAATAAGAATCCATGCTACAATGGGGGACCCAGGGGGAGCTTGGCGTGAGCCGGTCTCCCCCTGGGTGTTTTCACACAATGGAGCAGGCCACGTTTGGATAGGTGCGGGTAGTTGTGAGGGCGGGTCTTAGGGGGAGGTAATATATAGAGGTGTTTTGGGCAGGAAGGCACTCGCAACAGTGGTATTTAGGGTGGTAGGAGATTTTAGATGACCGAATTCTTCAGTCAGGTAATTCTTTGGTGGTTTAATTGGGAATTTTTTCAGTTCCTAGGCGGGTATTATGGCGGGGAATGAGGAAATTTGTAAGGCGATAAGGGTACTTTGTGAGGCAGGTAGGGAGGACCTCTTGAAGCCAGGAGTGCCAGGTGAAGCTTGGGTAGGTTTGGAGAGTCATAAAAGGAAGTCGGCGCACGGGGTTGCGGTCACAGCGTGTTTGCCGGCGACGTGCAAAGCAAAGAATGCGCCTGTGAGCGGGAAAATGGAGAGTATTTTACCGGGCAAGGAGAATGTTCCAGAGGTGCCTTCGGGGCAGCTCGCATCATCTGCGATCCCTGGGCAGACTGTTCAGGAAGAAGAAGGCACAGTGCAGGTTCAGTGCGCTACCCCAGCCACTCGTCGGGGGCGTTCCGTGAGAGGTGCTGCGAGGCGCAAAGGAGGTACCAGTTCAGCAGAGCCGGCAGCGACGCTATCGCGTGGAAAAGGGTGGTGGGCTAAGAGCGTGGCCGCTAGGGTGCTCGAACCTCGCGTGCTGGTTGAGGCGGGCCCCTCCCCTGTTGGGCGGAGGTCAGGAATTGTTTTGGCTGGCAGCAGGAACGTCTATATTTCGCCCGGTCAGGCATATTTTGTCAATGCTGAGCCGAGTTTTAAATGTGTGCGCTTGTCTTCAGTGCCTGCAGTTCACATATCTGGGGGGGGAGGAGGAGGATCTGGTACTGAGGGAATTGTTCTCGGCACCGCATGCACTATTTATGAGGCAGCCCTCACGCCGTGGGGAAGTTTTTGTGCAAAATGAGTCAATCAATCAAATTGCACTTTATTCGATTTAAAATATTAAATCATAAAAGCATAAAACAGTTAAAAGAAAAAAGACATTTATATTGAAACATTAAAAAGAGAAAAATTCATCATACTTTGACAATAAAAAGCGATGATTAATACAAGATTAAAACTTATAATAAAATGCTAAAACCTCCGAAACATAGTATAAGGTCAAGTACGGTTCTGATTTAAGCAATATCCTGCATGCTCATTCTAAATCTAACTACCCCTTTCAAAAATTTAGCAATGTGATCGGTGAACAGCACTTCATCAAGAAACTGCAGCTTAGTAAAAGCGGGCGGCACTGTCTCAGTCCAAGCCATTTAAAAATTGGCAATATCCATCTTTTCCTGATCAGGGTGTAAAACTTACAAAAAAAAGATAATATGGATTGTGGACTGGGCCGATAAGTCATCACAGGGGCATGGACATAAGGTGCGTGACCAATCATTTGGCTTAGGGAACGTTACCTTAAGATGAAAGCTGGCTAGGCGAAAGCGCGTCAAGAGCATCGTATCATGATCACCCAGAGATGAAGATAGATAGGGTTGTAACCCTGATTGTGTCAAGAGTAGCTGGTGTTCTCTGACAGATGGTTTCATCACATTAGTAGACAGTCTAAACATCTCTAGGTGCTCAAGGCGTAACGATCTTAACTCTTTCCTGGTGACACGGGACAGACTGACAGGATTGGCATAAAACTCAGGATGACCCAAATCGTTCATAATTTTTTTTAAGAAAAGCAAGTCACGGGATGCTTGAAGCCCGTTCCATATTCTGACAATCATTAAGCACATCCCGGTTTAACACGGTCGTTGGGCCAGTCCACACCTTGTGCCAAAGTAAAGCTGGTTGGATTTTGATTAAGTCAGATAAATATGGGAGGCCTAGCTCTGCGTGGCAAATGAACGTAGCTGTGCTATTTGGGACGGCCAAGAGATATCTTAAAAACCTGTTCTCGGCCAGCTGGAGAGGCACTATGTTTGCAAATCCCCAAATGCCCGCTACGTACATAGCAACAGGAATACATTTAGCTTTGTAGATAGTTAACATATCACCAATAGGACGCTTCCCTAGTTTCCTTGAAAAATTTATCAGGGCTCCAATAGATTTTAGAAACAGAAGCTTTCTTGTGTTGATAGCTACGACCCATAGGCCCTTTTTTCAAACATAATACCCAGATAGGAAAAATTATTAACAAATTCGAGTTTCCTATCATCTATAAAAATGTCTCGACACTTAACATTAGGTTTGCTACATTTCATGACAAAGGTTTTAGTGATGTTTACCTTAAGATCCAACCTCGTCATGAAAGACACAAAGCTCGAGACAGTTTTCTGAAGTCCTAATGGGGTACGGGACAGGAGAACAGCGTCATCAGCATATAATAATGCTCCAATTTGCCGACTGCCGATACTAGGTAAGTCCTGGCCCTCCCTTGTCAATGTAGTGCCCAAACTATTTATATAGAGGGTGAAAAGAAGGGGGCTAATACACAACCCTGCCTGAAGCCCTTCTTAATGGAAAATTTACGGCTGCGTTCGCCCGCTGGCCCATAACGAACGCTTGCCTGGGCGTCTAGGTAGGAGTGTTTAAGGAAATTTTGCACCAACACTTCCACCCCCATAGATTCTAGGATACTCCAGAGTTTCGTATGGCTAACACAGTCAAACGCCGAACTTAAGTCGACGAAACACAAAAAAAGGCTCCCCTTTTTGGCCTTTATATATTTACCCCACTGGAGGCTTAAATTTAGGCCCTGCTCTATTGTGCCAAGCCCTTGACGAAACCCATACTGCAGCTCCGAAAGGGTACCCCTAGCCTCCACCCACTGCTGTAGTCTGTTCAGGACAACACGCCCGGCCACTTTCACGATGGAGTCCAGGAGTGAAATCGGTCTATAGCAGGCCGGGTCGTTGCGATCTCCTTTTTTGAAAATGGGCACAAGAATAGACTCAGTCCAAGTTGCGGTGAGGCCCTGTGTACAACACGCCTTCAGGACCATTGTAATTAAAGGGCCCCATAGGTGAGGGCAAGATTTATATAAGTCCACCGGGACACAATCAGGTCCCGGGGCTTTTCCCCCCACACTCTCATTTATGGCCAGAATCACCTCATCTACATTGAAGTCAATTTCGATAGGAAGATAGTTCTTGTGCCGAGTTATGGAATTCTCGCACAAGCTCTGATTTTCGTTGTCGTAATATAGCCTCGAAAAATGGGTTACCCAGTCATCCTCTCCAACCGTGATTTCTATACTTGGGATATTATTGGCGGCTAGGAATGGGGCGTTCACAGCCTGCCAAAAGCCTTTGGAATCCCTTAACTCAGAGGCTTTCTTGAGTGACAGCCACAGATCCCTTCTTATCCCCTCCTTACGGTCTTTTAGAGAGAATCTATAGGCGACTCTTGCCCTTTTTATCGCTTCCTGGTCTCTCTGGAGTTTAGATAAAACAGCTTTTAAGTTAGCGTGTGCTTTCCTGCAATTAGTATCAAACCAACCTGTCTTTGCAGTTGGTCGTTTCTTCGAGTCCAGGGACAAGTTTTTTGTATGGCCATTGTGATGTTACAAAATGAATGTAAAATGTCGGGATCAGCAGCCATCTCATCGAGGCAGACAGCAAAGTCAATTTTACAGGAGCATAATATAGACTTAGTTAACTTCAATGTATTTACCCCCTTCCATTTGATAGTACAACCGTCGGTTCTGTTTATAGCTATGTCAGGTGCGGGTATGACAGAAGAGCCCCCGGATAACACATTGGCCGGTAGGTCCATAGTGATACTGATGGGGTAGTGATCACTAAATGCGACAGAATGAGTTTCAAAATTTAAAATTCTGTCGGCATATCTGTTGGAAACTAAAATGAAGTCTATAGTTGAGAATAACCCACAGCCATTGAAGGTGCTGTTAAACGGCAGGGATGGTGAACATAGTTCGTTTGCAAAGCCCAAATCCATAGTATATTTAATGTGGTTTAGATAGTCTCCTAGAGTGGTATGCGGGAAATGAGAGGCATCAGCGTCATCATCAAATGCTAAACTACAATTACCACTCTCAGCTATAACACAAGGGCCAATGTTAAAGTCATCACCCCAAATTAAACACAAGTCCACTTTGGATGACTTTTGTATTTTATCCAAATGCTTTTGAAGTTGGGACAAAACAACACTAATTTGCGACACAGGGAAATTATTATAAAAATTAATTAAAATTGTGTTGTGTGAGGCGTCGATGTACATATTGATGATTTGATAATAAGTATTGGAAGCCATAAAGTCTATCTTTTTTACGTTTAACCTATGAGAAATGTATGTACACAAACCACCCTTTTTCCTCCCACGCCTGGACGAGACAGCGGGTGTAAAAAATGTTTTATACCCATTAATATGCTGTGGGCTATCAATCCAGGCTTCCTGAATACATAAAATGGCATTACCAGCAATAAAGTCATGCCAGGCAGGATTTGTGTGTTAAGTAGCTATACCCGCCACGTTCCATGATAAGATTTTAGTTATACTAGACCTGGTCTCCCCCTGGTTTGTACTTTTCTTAAGAGTTAAGTCATGGTTTGTAGTAATGGAGTGATGGACAGGATTTGCAACGATGCTAGAATAAGAAGAGGTTAAATCTATCAACTCTGCTCCCAATACTGTAGGACAATGCACAATAGTGTCAATAACTGCGGTACATTCAGGCAGGTTATCGGCCTGAGTCCCCATGTTGCTATTACAGGGGTCAGCACATGGGTCGCCTCTTCGTCCTACGACGCAGTGTTTAAGTTCCAGACAGTCAGTTCCTGTCCGGGAGGGTAATCGGCGATGACCTGGCAGCGGGTTGTGATAACTGTGTGAAGCAGTGAGTCAGTCTATGTCTTCAAGAGCAAGAATTTCAAATCTGTTATGGGTAGGAATGGTAAAGCGGTGGTGGTAAGTAGAATTAGTAGGTCTCAACTGAAAGGGGTTAGGGAATTTATTCTTGGGGGGGTAGAAATAACCCAAGGGTAGTACGTTAATACCTTGATTGGTCACATAATCACTCCTAAGTCTCCGTAGGACTTCGCTTACCAGTCTCGGTGTTCTGAGAGTGAGGACTATGCAATCACCGGGGTGCGATTTTTCACTAGTCCCAACCCATCCCACTCTTCTAACCATCTTAAATTCGCTAAACAATGCTTCAGTTAGCCCAGTTTTAGAACCAATCCAGCAAAGAGATTTATTTCTCAGAGCCTCCCAGGTTTCGTTTATCTGATGGGCCAGGGGTGGGACGTTTGACAATATAATAGTATAGGGAGTGGCATCAGGTGGTAAATCAAGTGTCACATCCTCCCCGTCCCCAGTAAGAATGCAAGATGGACGGGGTACATTTTGCACCCTGGGCCCAGATAGGACTGCTCCGTTGTTGCTAGTGTTACTGGAGTTATCTGCTGGTACATTTGCTATAATATGAGTAAAATCCGCCTGGTTGGGGGCAGCTACCTTTCCGCTTCCGGCAGCGGAAATTGACGGAGGGGTAATGACATGTGCATCATAACTTTTAACTAACTCTTCAATGGCTGCTACCCTAACCGCCAGTTTCGCCATAGGTTCTACAACTGCAGCATGGAGAGCATCCAGTCTAAGGCATAATAAATCATGAGCCACTTTTGGACTAAAGTTATCAATTGGCAAAGTTGGAGGCAGATTTGAAGGTTCAAAGTGGCCCATCCCGTTAATTTTTAATTTATCAAATAAATCTTTAAACTGTGAGAGAGCTGAGATTAAATCAGATTCCCCGGCAGTATCCGGTACAATGTCCCCTGAAACGCTATAGTTAGGTTAAAGCAATGCTGCGTCAGTCTGTGTACTGATAGTACTAGTTTGTGTTACGGAGTTAGGATGCCGAGACCGTTTCAATTGTGTGGGTTTTTGGGCCCCCGTGCCCTTCCTTCGCAGGGGGGTCTTTTGGCCTGGTCACAGTTTGGGGTTTGGTAGGCCTTGTCCGTGTCTGTGTCCTTGTAACAGCCCCAGGGCCGACTTCATTTTCCATAGGCAATACTTCAAAATCATGTGTGGGGTGAGTTTGCAACAGCCCTTGTGAGTTGGGAGACAAGGAAGGTTGTGATGTTTCTAGCGTGATGATGGGGCTCATTGGGCCCAAAGAGGAATGCCTCTGCAGGGATGAAGGTCCAAGGGAAAGCCGCATCTCGGTAAGTTCGATTTCGTGGCTGAGCATGGATTCAGCCCTGACGATAAAGGCGTGAAGTGTCCCCGCCATCCCCTTACGTTTGCTCATTGTTAAATCAGGCCTTGCTGTCGCAATTCAGAGTGCAGAGCGATAAATGCCCTCGTTGTTAGAGGGGGTGCCCAGCCCAGCCTCCTCCGGGCTACGACGGGCGTGGACGGGCCCGCCCTTGGCCAGGGCTTGGCCCGCGCGCATCCCGCTCTGCGGGAGGCTGCAGTTGTTTATGTAGCGCCTCTTGGCGCTAAAGAATGACGATGGCAGCCGGGCGCGGTGAAGGCAAGGCAAGCTGGTCCTGGAAGTCCGGCAGGGCAGGAATGCAGCAAAAGCGGGACCCGCGCTGCGGGAGGCCGCAGTTGTTTTTGTAGCGCCTCTTGGCGCTGAAGAATGACGATGGCAGCCGGGAGCGGTGAAGGCAAAGCAAGCTGGTCCTGGAAGTCCGGTAGGGCAGGAATGGAGCAAAAGCGTGTCCCACGCTACGGGAGGCCGCGGTTGTTTTTGTAGCGCCTCTTGGCGCTGAAGAATGACTATGGCAGCCGGGCACGGTGAAGGCAAGGCAAGCTGGTCCTGGAAGTCCGGCAGGGCAAGAATGCAGCAAAAGCGGGTGGCACTCGCAACAGTGGTATTTAGGGTGGTAGGAGATTTTAGATGACCGAATTCTTCAGTCAGGTAATACTTTGGTGGTTTAATTGGGAATTTTTTCAGTTCCTAGGGGGGTATTATGGCGGGGAATGAGGAAATTCGTAAGGCGATAAGGGTACTTTGTGAGGCAGGTAGGGAGGACCTTTTGAAGCCGGGAGTGCCAGGTGAAGCTTGGGTAGGTTTGGAGCGTCCTAAAAGGAAGTCGGCGCACAGGGTTGCGGTCACAGCATTGTTGCCGGCGGCGTGCAAAACAAAGAATGCGCCTGTGAGCGGAAAAATGGAGAGTATTTTACCGGGCAAGGAGAATGTTCCAGAGGTGCCTTCGGGGCAGCTCGAATCGTCTGCGATCCGTGGGCAGACTGTTCAGGAAGAAGAAGGCGCAGTGCAGGTTCAGTGCGCTACCCCAGCCACTCGTCGGGGGCGTTCCGTGAGAGGTGCTGCGAGGAGCAAAGCAGGTACCAGTTCAGCAGAGCCGGCAGCGACGCTATCGCATGGAAAAGGGAGGTGGGCTAAGAGCGTGGCCACTAGGGTGCTCGAACCTCGCGTGCTGGATGAGGCGGGCCCCTCCCCTGTTGGGCGGAGGTCAGGAGTTGTTTTGGCTGGCAGCAGGAACGTCTATATTTCGCCCGGTCAGGCATATTTTGTCAACGCTGAGCCGAGTTTTAAATGTGTGCGCTTGTCTTCAGTGCCTGCAGTTCACATGTCTGGGGGGGGGAGGAGGAGGATCTGGTAGTGAGGGAATTGTTCTCGGCACCGCATGCACTAATTATGAGGCAGCCCTCACGCCGTGGGGAAGTTTTTGTGCAAAATGAGTCAAGAGACAGCGTTGTGGTATCAAAGGTCCCAATTGTGTCTGAGCAGGAAGTTTTTGTGGACACATCAGTAGTGGATGGGAGGAATGCAAACAAAGCATCAGAACAACAATTGCTTTTGAGGCAAAGTTTGCGGCCTTATAATGAAGCTTTATTGGGTCAGCAATTTCAGTACATGGGGGTAGATGAGCAAGATGAACCCTTTAATAAAGGCTGTGGTTTTAAGACTAGTTTGCACAGAGGCTCCACAGCGGATTCTCAAATTTGTGCGGACTTTGGTAAAGAATCAGGTGAGCAGTCAGGGCAGTAGGTATGGGTAGAACATACAGATAGGGTTTCAGCAGAGGGTAAGAGTAGCAAGTTGGTTAAGGAGGGGTGCTTGGGCACAATTGAGAAGTCAGGTCAGAGCTGCTTGAAAAGAAAGGCGTCAGTAAATAAGTTGGTGGAATCGGGAGGTGCAAGAGGGTTGCCAACAGAGCACAAGGTGGCTCTTATACATTGGCCCGAAGAAAAAGAAAGATCACGAGCGGATTTTCCTTCATCGTCAGAACAATTAAACCTATGACGGTGCCTCAATGGAGGTTGTATGATGGTGGTGTGGGAGATGGGGAAAAGCCAGGTGTGAGGGAGGCTTGTCTGAGTGGGTATGAAGAACAATTGGATTATGAGGATGATGGTGAGGAATTAGAGGAAGGTGAGTTGAGAGATGGGGACCGTGGAGAACATGAAAAAGTTCAAATGCAAAGGGACAGGGTTCAAAGGGGTTGGTCGGGGCAAACAAGTGTTCTTAGTATATTGCAGACGTCAAGAGTGGACCGAGCAATTTAGCAAGACGAGCTAAAGACCAGACAACATAAAGATGACCCCAAGCAATTTCACAGGTGTTCATCACAATTGCCCAAAGGTAAGGCATCGTGGTGGGCAGCGTGGCAAAAATCTGATGATGTGCAAAAGTCTAAAACAAGATCTATTGGTATTGGTGGGGGGAATTGGGTAATGATTCTGACACTGTCAAACAGGGTGAAGTACAGTCTGAGGTTGTGGTTCAAGAAGAAGTTAAAGGGAGCATACAAGAAGAAGGGAACAGTAGTAAACAAGCAAAGAAGGTGGTTGAGGTAGCGAAAGATGATCATGAGGAGAAGGAGGAAGATAAAAATATACATAAAAAACTTACTTATATGGGTATTGCAATGCCCTTAGGTTCTCACTTATCAGAAGAGACTAAGAATAGGATATGGAGGCATGAGTTTGTTGATGTCTTTAAACTATTACATAGGGATATTCAGGCAAAAGAGGGCTCCAAGGAGGAAGAGTGGGAATTAGCTAAAAGACCTAGAGTTCCCAAAACAATAGAAAATTGGACATCTGCTTTCCTTATCTATGTGAGCATTTACTGTGAACGGCATCAGGAAAGAGCAGTGGCTATGTTGAAATACATAGACATAATAAGCAAGGCACAAATGCATTATGGTGGGTACACTTGGTTAAGTTACGACGAAGAGTTTAGAGCGAGGATTAGTATCTTCAACGATAAACCATGGGGTGGCATTGACTCTGAATTATGGTTACAATGGATGTCCTCCTCTCACCCTCCAGCTACGACACATACAGCAAGCGGTTTACCAGTCACTTATCGGCCCTTTCAGTATCGCACCGCCCAGTCTGGGGCGGGGTTGTATAGGAGAGGTCAGACACCAGTTACAGGAGCATGCTGGAGTTTTAACAGAGGATTTTGTAACAGGCAATTCTGCCGTTACAAGCATGAGTGCTCGTAATGTGGGGGAAAACACCCACTCACCCAATGTTTCACGGGCTCAAGGTTTGGTGAGCAAGGGAGAGTGTAGTGGGGGAGAGGTCAGTCATTTCAGTTTACATCAAAGGGCCCATACACCAATTAGACTTGAGGTATTAGCAAACTGGTTGAAGTTTTATCCAGATTCAGAGGCGGCATCTAAATTGTTTTGGGGGTTCAAAGATGGTTTTAAAATTGGTTATCAGGGGCCTAGGCAGAAGCGTTGGTCAGATAACTTAAAATCTGCTAAAGAGCTTCCACAAGTAGTACAGCAGAAGCTAAACTCAGAATTAGCAGCAGGCAGAATAGCTTGCCCTTTCTTACGGTGTCCCCTTGTTAATTTGATCATTTCTCCGCTGGGGGTAGTACCCTCGAAAGCTGTTGGGAAATATCGCCTAATACACCATTTATCGTGGCCAAAAGGTCAGTCAGTAAATGACTTTATTTCCCAATCAGATTCAAGCGTGTCTTATGCATCGGTGGTTGATGCATTGAAATTGGTCAGATCAGCTGGGAAAGCAGCGGAACTGGCAAAAAGTGGTATTCAGTCATCATTTAGACTTTTGCCTATACATCCTTCTGATTTTGAGTTGCTAGGCATGTATTTTAACAGCGAATTTTATGTGGATAAGGTACTCCCTATGGGTTTTTCAGTATCTTGCGCCCTATTTGAGACATTTAGCACTTTTTTGCAATGGTGCTTTACACAGTTTAGTGGTACAGAAGAAAATGGTCCTAGTGGAACACAATTGAAAACAAACAATAATTTGTGATAGCATTCGTTAAATTACTCACAAACACTTCCTGTTCAACATTGTTTAATTATATTGAACACATGTTGGCATGTCCATTTACAAGCTGGTGAACGGACGCTCTTATCTTTAGAAGGAGAAACACGGAGCATTACGAATGACTATATGCCGTACCCTTGATCAAATCTTAAGTCATTTGAAGACATTTCGAAATTGCCATCCAGGTTCCCTCTCTGCTTTAGGAGCCCACAGGCCCACTCTGACCAATTGCCCACCACAGACACGGGTGGACAATGGTGCCCCCTAGTCCTGAGGAAGACCCTCTTGTAAGGATTTAGGTTACCCTACACTTTCATTGGGTTGAAACGTCGACAACTCCACTACTTATGCCAATGTGGGCAACAGTGTTTTCTTCACTGCGCCAAACTAAACATAATGGCTCTGAATATTTGTTTTTAGCCCTGTGTCAGGCTGGACAGGCTTTTGTAGATAATACTTTTGATGTATATATTGTCACTGCCCTTCCTTTTTTCCACTGAACCCTCACTTTTGCACTTTGCTAAACCTTCCCTTTTCCCTTCCTTGGGGCACCACTGCATGAATCATTCAGATATGTGCCGTTTTTTGAACATGCCAACAGGTGTTCAATATAATTAAACAATGTTGAACAGGAAGTGTTTGTGAGTAATTAAACAAATGCTATCACAAATTATTGTTTGTTTTCAATTGTGTTCCACTGGGACCATTTTCTTCTGAACCGTTATTCACCCAGGTCCTAGTGACGTTTCTGGGTCGTACCCATTGTTTGTAATTACACAGTTTAGTGGTCACAACCTGGTTTGTCATTACCTAGATGATTTCATGTTCATAGGTGCAAGGAACACTGATCAATGCAGGAAGGCGCTACAACAATTTCAGGTTATGGCACAAGAACTTGGTGTACCGTTGGCCCCAGAAAAAACTGAAGGTCCAAGCATAAGGTTGACTTTCCTGGGGAGTGAAATAGATACAGTGGAAATGTTAGCCAGGCTACCTGCTGAGAAAGTTCAAGAGATAAGGTCCTTCTTGTTGTCAGTAATCGATGAAAGGAAATTGGAACTAAGAAAGGTACAGAGATTATTGGGTTACCTGAATTTTGTATGTAGAGTGGTCAGGGCGGGCAGAACTTTTTGTAGGCGTTTGGGCATGCCCATGTCTGGTGCCTATCTCCCTCATCACAGAGTAAGGATATCCATGGCTATTAGGGCAGACTTGCACATTTGGCTGAAGTTTCTTGTGGACTTTAATGGAGTTTTGTTGTATTTTGTCGAGGAAGACATGATCTGGCAGATACAAATTTTTTCTGACGCGTCAGGTGCGAAAGGATTTGGTTTGTTTTGGGAGGGTCATTGGTGCGCTGAAAGTTGGCCTGGGCAGTGGTTGCAGCAGGGGCGCAGCATAGCCTTCCTAGAGTTCTTCCCATTGATTGTGGCGTTGTTTGTCTGGGGGGGTGAATTCAGAAACAGATCAGTTCTTTTTAAATGTGGACAATATGCCTGTTGTTGAATGATAAACAAACAGAAAGCGAAGGATCTGAGAGTTTTGCGTC
This sequence comes from Calotriton arnoldi, assembly GCA_963921515.1. Classification (NCBI taxonomy): domain Eukaryota; kingdom Metazoa; phylum Chordata; class Amphibia; order Caudata; family Salamandridae; genus Calotriton; species Calotriton arnoldi. The sequence goes on from CAWUFW010011381.1 coordinate 115,142, forward strand.
TCTTACGAGCTTTTATGCTAAAATGTTTGCAACTTAATATTGTATTTAAGGCTAGGCACATTCCTGGAACAAATAACAATATAGCAGACACTCTGTCTCGATTTCAGTGGCAGAAGTTTCGCAATCTGGCGCCAGGGGCAGACATCAACAAGACTCAGATCCCACAGAACGTTTGGGCGTGGGGGGATAGAGGATAGTCGAGCTCGTAGAAAAGTCACTAGCCTCATCCACAAGAAGATGTTATCAGCAAGCTTGGAGAGAATTCTTAAGTTATAGTAACATTGATGCTCGGTTTGGGAATGTGGCAGATAAGGAACCACTCTTACTAGGTTTTGTGTTGCACTTGATAAACAAAGGTTTATCACACACAACTATTGCAGGAAAATTAGCAGGAATTTCTTTTTATGGTCAGTTGTGGTGAGGTCAGGACCCAGTGGAGGCAGTACTGGTGAGGAAAGTTTTAAAAGGTCTAAGCAGGGAACAAAGTAGCAAAAAACGGTTAAGAGAACCAGTGACTTTTGATTTACTACAACAAATGTTATTACAGTTGCCTTTGTACTGCTATGATGAATTTGAATGTTTCAAGTTTAGGTTATGCATGCTGTGTGTGTTTTTTGGTGCATTTACGGCATCTGAGTTGTTGGGTTTAAGAAGTCAGGCGGGCATCCGAAGTGATGAGATATTTCTGGAGCAGCAAAGAATAAGGATTTGGCTGAGAGCATCCAAAACGGATCAATTAGGCAGAGGAAAATGGGTATCTTTGAACAGGAGGGGGGTGGAGGGTTGTTGCCCAGTAGAGGAATGGAAACATTTTCTAAGTTCAGTGTTTTTCAGAACAAGGGAGATTTTTTGGCATGCAAACGGGAGAAGGATTACTATTGCACAGCTATTAGCAGTATTGAGAAAGGCTATCGGCAGGTTGGGGAAAGATCCTAGGTTTTTTGGCACTCATTCCTTCCGTATTGGGGCAGCTACAGAGGCTGCAAGACTGGGTTGGTCATGTCAGATATCCGCAGAATTGGAAGATGGAAATCAAAATGCTGTGAAAGATACGTTAGAAAATAAGTAAATCTATAATTTTTCCTGTTGCTAATATTTGTTTTTCTATTTAGGCTGTGTGCAAGGGCCATTATCTGGAAAAATTAACACTTGGATAGTGGGACATTCCTTCATAAAATGGGCAGCTATATACGCTGGACTGCAAATTTATGGCAGATCACTTGGACTCCCAAGTAGCAGGCATGAGGTGGTATGGAGGGGGAAAGGTGGAATGCGTTGGGGGGATTATTTAATACATTAACTGAAATGTGCTCTAATAGGGGTTGCCCTGACATGTTAGTCATTCATTTAGGCGAAAATGATTTAGTAAATTCATCGGGTCTGTCATTAATAAAGCAAATGAAAGTGGATTTGGCTGTTATAAAGAATAACTGGGGTGGTACATGTGTAATTTGGACTGAATTTATAACTGGGCAACATTGGGCTCTTCGGTTTTCCTGGGTGGCGGGTTTATGGGGGGGGTGGACAGTCTGGAGCAGGCTTATCCATCCCTCGGGGGAGGGGGGAGGACAGGAAACAGGGGAGGGAAAGAGAAATGATGAGGCTTTCAACAACATGAGTGCAGTTCGTTTGAGGATGCTCGAAGACCATGGGGTTTGCTCTTGAAGCTATGTTGAGCTAATTTGGGGATTGAGTTATTTTGAGGTATTAGTAATTTTGAGTTGGTTTAATGCTGTTTACATAAAGTTACATAATGCACCTGTCTTAATAAAGTGGCCTTTTTTTGCTAAACAAAGAAGTAGTGGGCTGTGATTTATTGTGCGATAAACAAGCAAATGTTGACAAACCTACAAGTTGCTTATTTGTCTCTCTCTTTGTGTTTACATACATTGTATTATTACGCATTTAGACCAGAACCATAGCATGATGATTAGGAGAAAATGTCAGTAAAAACAAAAAACATAACATTTTAAACTCAAAAACCACTTAAATACCTGAAGTAACTATAACTCACACCCACACTAAGAACAGTGTTGTCATCAATTATGTTATTTCAGATGTCATCAGCAATGTTAACAATGATTCCATAGAACATGTCATCACTGATGTAACAGGTGAGGCCATAAGCAATTCATCAGGAGGCATCAAGTTATATTTCTATGTACATAGATGGCAATGATTGATACAAATTACTGTGCAAAATGTTTAAATTAAAGCATTACTATGCAAAACAATAATAAACATGTGTGGTTTCTTTTTTACACAAATTAAAGCCATAGAGACTAACTGCAACATGTATAAATGTCCCTAGAGAGGCTGCCGTGCTCACTGCAGACCCTCACAATATCAAATGCTTTGTGGTGCCCCTGTCCCTTCTAGGGGCACAACAAGTATGTATTAATATATGTAACTTGCCCTCTCAGGTCATTATGGGGCTCTCCCTGGCAGGAGCAGTAAATATAAAATGACCAGTTGTTCTGCTTATTTCATATTTGTGCCCCAGGACGTTTGTTTATTTTTTTGGGGGGGAGCTGGCTATATATATTTTTTTTGCATGAGTGCCGTGGTCCCACCCAGGGCACCCAACACCTTTAAATCCATGGGGACAGGGTGCAGGCAGGAGCCAGCAATCATGTTTTGTGGGTGTGGGTGCCCTTGTTTCACCCAGGCCACCCACAACATTCACAAGCCCCAAAACATTTTTGGCCCCTCACAAATCTTAGGGGGTCAGGGTATCCCTATCCTCCCCCCTTTGTTTTTTTTATTTTTTCAGGACACTGAGACTATGTTCTTGAGTCCTAAAATGGCTGCCAAACATTTTGGTTGCTATGAGGCACCCAATCAGATCAAATCTTGATATCTGCCAGACCCACAGTACTACTGTGTCTCGCTCTATATATACATTTTGAATGTTAATTTCTCAAAAACTGCAGAACTGATTTACACTAAACAACAAAAAGCACGCTTTTTGGTTAAAGATCTAGCTTTCTGCCAAATTTGGTGTAATTCCTTTCAGACATTTTGTCTTAATCATTGTTACATTTTCTTATTTAAAAATTTGCATGGGTAAAATGTGTTTTTGGGACCTCCGACTTTTTTCTCAGACTCCACTTGATGGAACATCCCGAAATGTTACAGGAAGAAGTTGAGATGGATGAACTTTTCTTTTTAAGTTTCATGAAGATTTGTCAAACTGCGCCAAAGTTATTAGCAAAACAAAAACGTCTCATCCCATGAAAAGTCTGATATAACTATAACTACACTGGACTGACAGGTATTCATTGGTTTGATAGTTGCATGATCATCAAGCATCCCCAGTCATGGGATGCCACAATGTGCCCATTGTAGGACTACTGTGTGATAACATATTTCAGGTATTTTTCCCAATAGGAAAATAACTATTTTATAGTGGTATAAAGAAACCGTTTACCTATTGTTGCAATATTTGTTTAGCATCCTCTGGTACCTTAAACCTAAACTGTCAGCAGCCACCCAGAGGCCATCTAACCCAAAGACATTTCATGTATGCAGATCTCTGTTTCATTGAATTTATAATTAATCAATGTGGCTAATCTTCTACTCATAGCTGGACAGTAGTATAGCTGGATGTCTGATAATGACCAGCCTCCTTGATCTTCTGGTATTTAAAGGAATTTAGCCGCTCCTCATATCTTTTTATATCCCCAAAAACAGCAGATATTGCCACCTGCAATTGATTGAAAAAAGTATGTTGATAAATAAATAGATTTTTTAGACAGCTATAAAATCTTTGTCAGTATATTCTTTCTCAAGAAATGACACCTACCCATTTTTGTAATTGGTGCTCTCTCCCATTGCTTCATTGATATTATTGAGCTCGCTAGCAAGGGATCGTAACAAATCTCAAAAATCTTATATATACTCACACTAATATTGAGGTACTTGGCCTGTGGCTTAGCATTATTATACTTATTGTTTGCCATTACCTCAGTTTTAGTAGTGTTAAGTTCATAGCAAAAGACCCTAAACAACTCTGATGCAATCTCTCCAACAGCTGATATTGCCTTGGCAACATCTTCAGAAAATATTGCAAAGTTGTCTGCATGGGCAGCGACCTTCACTCTATCTGACTTGAGACTTACTGGATCGATTTGTTACTCGTTTTTAGCAATAAATTGATTGTGTTCCTAAAATAAAGAAAACAGCAGAGGAGACAGAGGGCATCCCTGCCGCATATCTCTTTGCATTGTAATACTTGCTGACAGTTTCCACATTACACTTAGACTAGCTTTAGGTTGGTTTTTACTAAGTAGCTGAATTTAGTGCAAAAATGCATCTGACCCAATAATAACAAGTATTTCAAAGAAACCTGGTCAGATGCTTTCTCTGCATCTAGAAAGACCACACCGGCCTGTTTTGTCTTTGTGCATTAGCCGCGTCAATAGTTATTGCTATATTTTTACATGTTGTGGTACCCCGTCCTGGTATAAATGCATGTTGTTCCCCCGAGACCAATGTTTGCATGACATTAGTTGGCTAATATTTTTTAATATATTTTGTCATCTGCATTAATCAATGAGGTAGGCCCGTACGATTGTCTAGCTTCTGTCCGCTTCTCTTTCCTTTAAAAATATCGAAATAATGTTATTTTTTTCTCCAGAGATAAAGGGACCGGCCTTCCATGGTATATACTGTTAACAACTTCTGTAAGCAAAGGGAAAATTACATTACCAAATGATTTATAAAACTCAGGAGGGATCGAGCCTGGCTTACAGTACCATTTATCATGTTGACTAATACTACTTCTAGGCATAAAATCCCAGCCAACCACATAGGATTGTGCTTTGTCACTATTGCAGTGGCCAGATTGTTTATTGCTATGAACTGGGTAGATGAAAATTCCACTGAATATATACAATGATGGCATTCGAGGTGTTCCGCGTTTGAGATTGAGAATGCTATATACAAGAACAAAGGCAAGAAGGGGACCAAAATCGGAACTGAAGAGTGGATACATATATACTCATATTTATAGTATGTATCATTTTTACAGAGTGGAAATCGGAAGTGCTAGGACAAGAGTAACACTAACATAGCTTCCGGTTGTTATCACCGTCCTGATTTGTGAATGTATAGAATATATTATATTCTGTATTTTATGTATTTTCTTCTATATGATATATTGTCCTCTGTCTCTTTCAAAGAGAACAAAACACTGAAGGTAAAAGACAAGGTACATACAAAACAAATACATCTAAGTCAGTGTGGCTAAAACACAGTCAAATATACAGAGTTTCAATTTCCAAGAAATGTTTTTGAAGCATTTTTCATACTTTACTAAACACACATACTCAGACACGGATGTATGATGTTACAAAGCATGCAATTACCATGCATGCCTTTACCACACATTTTTTACAGCACGTCTTTACCACACATATGCCTTTACCACACAGGTAAGTATAAATAAGGTATTATTTAAATATAAATTATCTACTGGCGGTCGCCAGTAGATGGTTATAGTTAGGACCTATTATCCATAGGAAATCCGTAACATTCTATTCCCAATAACTTTGGCGTCGTTTGACGAATCATCGCGAAATTTTCAAAACTAGTGGGGCGCTCCGGTCCGCTCCTGTCTTGCAAGTTTCGGGGTGATTCATCAAGCGAGGGCCGAGAAAAAGGGGTCCCAAAACGTGTTTTCTCCATGTTAATTCCCATAGGAAATTTTAGCCACGGCTACAGCCCGAACTGCTGAACGGAATTACACCAAATTTTGCAAAAAGGTAGCGCTTGGTTCAGAAAGCGACCTTTTTTTAAATGGTGTAAATCCGTTCAGTAGTTGCGGAGAAATTCAAAAAATAAGAGTGAAAAAATCAATTTCCCATAGGAAACTTTATGCAAGGCTACAGCCAAAACTGCTGAACGGAATTACACCAAATTTGGCAAAAAGGTAGTGCTTGGTTCAGAAAGCACCCTTTTTAAAAATGGTGTAAATCCGTTCAGTAGTTGCTGAGAAAATTCAAAATAAATGTTTTGATATCTATGGCCGCGGTGGATCGGCGCTCCCTCCCGACCACGAGCTGCATGCTAATTGGCTGTCAACACTCCAAACCAGGAAGTGTTGGCAGCCATCTTGTTCCTCGGTAGAACCGAGGAACAAGAAAGCAGTAAAACAAGTGCGCAAAATGCAAAAGGGGGCAGGGTAGAAACACCCTGACCCCCTAGGCCTGCTCAGGGGGTCCTACAAGGACCCCCAGGGCCCCCCAATTTTTTTTTTTTTTTAAATCGGCAAAAAAATGCGCTGGGTGCGCGGATCCTGCCGATAAAAAAAAAAAATGAACGCGGGCTCCTGCGCTTCGTGGTTAATTGGCCCCCGGGTGGGCCAAGTCCCGGGGGCATGCGGGGGTTTATTATTAATTATATGGGGGGGCCTCTAAGGCCCCCCCAAGCCCCGGGGACCGCCACCCCCTGGGGCTTCTTTTAAAAAAAATAATATACCTGTGTGGGGGGGCTCGAGCCACCCCACACGCCCCGGGGACCGCCACATCCCCGGGGCACTAAAAAAAAATGCTAATTTGGGGGTCCGGAACGGACCCCCAAGCCCCCGGGACCACCACCTCCCGGGGCTGTGCATGTGAAGGGAGGGGGGCCGTGTGGCCCCCCTCCTGGAGCCCTTGATGGCCCTGGGGACCACCACCCCCCAGGGCCGGCTCCTGCAGTGTCCCGGGGTGCCTACCCCCGGGACACTATAGTTTGCTATGACAGGACGGGAGCCTCGCGGCTCCCGTCCTGTCATAGCAAACTGCTTTGGTTTTTGGAACAGAGAGCAGTCTCTCTTCCAAAAACCAAAGCAGATTGCTTTCCACATGGGGAGCTGCATCTTAGCAGCTCCCCATGTGGAAAGCAATGCCGGCTCCCGAGGGACGCGGGAGCCGGCGGGACCGTGGGGGATTGGAGACCCCCACGGTCCCCAACGGAGAGGGCCAGCCCTGGGGGATGGGGTCCCCGGGGCTAGTAGTGGCCCGGGAGGGGGCCACGCAGCCCCCTCCCCATAATTAAAAGATTTTTTGTTTTTAAATAATAACTAAATAAAGGCCGCCCGGGGAATGGGGTCCCGGGGCCAGTAGAGACCTCAGGAGGGGGCCACGCAGCCCCCTCCATAAACAAAAATATATATTTGGCCATGCCCCGGGGATGGGGTCCCCGGGGCCGGAATTGGCCACGGGAGGGGGGCCCACGCGGCCCCCTTCCCGTTAATTTTTTTTTTTTTTTTTATTAAAAAAGGGGTCAGGCCCTGGGGGATGGGGTCCCCAGGGCCCAAAAAAAGTAAAAAGAAGAGGGGCCACACATCCCCCCTTCCAAAAAACAAAAAAACACGCGATCGTGCCGAGGCTCCGCCCCCTCCCAGCAACACTCTGCAAACGCGCCCTGTGGCGCGTTTTAAGTTGGGAAATGAATTCCCCTTCAATACTGGGGGTCCCTGGGGGCCAACTAGCCCACTAGGAACCTCCAGTATGCGCCAGGGGGCTGCGTTGCAGAGAGGTGGTCCAGGCCACGCCCCTTTTTACACCTCTCTGCAACGCAGCTCTGTGGTGCTTACTGGAGGTACCTGGTGGGCTAGTTGGACCCCAGGGTCCCTCAGGATTCAAGGGGACTTAATCCCCAACTTAAAACGCGCCACGGGCGCGTTTGCACAGTGGTGAAGGGAGGGCGGGGCTTCAGGTGACATGTGTGCAAACAGGCCCACTGGCGCGTTTTAAGATGGGGAATTAAATCCCCTTCAATCCTGAGGGTCCCTGGGGGCCAACTAGCCCACCAGGTACCTCCAGTAAGCGCCACGGAGCTGCGTTGCAGAGTGTTGTAAAAAGGGGCGTGGCCTCTGAACACCTCTCTACAACGCAGCTCTCTGGCGCATACTGGAGGTATCTGGTGGGCTAGTTGGCCTCGGGATTGAGGAGGAATTAATTCTCCAACTTAAAACGCGCCACAGGGCGTGTTTGCAGACATGTCACCTCAGGCCCCACCCCCTTCCTTCACCATTGTGCAAATATTCCTCTAAAATCAGCCGAACTACGAATTCCGATTTACTCACCTGTTATCAGGAGAGACCTCAGTGCTGCATCTTTGAGCCCAGTACAGATCCTGAAAAGTAATTCTAACCAAACTTACCAGTAACTTGAATTTCCTTCCATAGGCTAACATTGACTGGTTTCACTTGGAAATTCTTCTAAGTGTGGAGTTTTGGAACTTTATAATATTCCTCTAAAATCAGCCGAACTACGAATTCCGATTTACTCACCTGTTATCAGGAGAGAACCCAGTGCTGCATCTTTTAGCCCAGCACTGACCCTGAAAAGTAATTCTAACCGTACTTACCAGTAACTTGTATTTCCTTCCTTAGGAATCCATTGTCTGGTTTTCAGCAGAAAAGTTTCAAAGTGTCGATTTTCACAAACTACAAATATTCCTTAAAAATCGCCTGTATGACTTAAACGCATTCTTTCAACTGTTTACAGGAGATGCACCAGTGCTGGATCCAGGATCCACCACTTAGTAAGAAAAAGTAACGATAACACTACTTACCTGCTAAGTGAATTTCCTCCCATAGGATAACATTGGTGATTCTATGTGAAAAAGTTTCTAAGTGTCAACTTTTAAAATACAATAATATTCCTTAAAAATCACTACTGTAACCAAAACGCTTTTACTCAACTGTTTACAGGAGATGTCCCAGGACTGAATCTAGGATCCAGTCCTGTAACTAAAGCAACTAATTGCATTTAACTAGAAATTCACATTGAGCTCAATGTTGCATTGTGTTTGAAATTGTGTTGCCCATTGCAACAACTGTAACTACTGTACTTAAAAGTCTATTGCCTATTTGCAAAGTATTTAAACTAAAGTAATTCATTCTGAGAAAGTATATTTTGTAATGTAATGTATAATGTAATTACAATGTAATTTAAAAAATAAAATATCTAAAAATAAATAGTTTAAAAAAATGTAGTAAATCAGTATCAAAAAAATAAAGATAACAATTAATACATTTAAAAATTGTCATTTACAAAACCTTTGAAATTCCCTGAAAAAAACCATAGGTTTCAGACATGTTATAGTTAGGAATTAGCATTTAAAAAACCTTTGAAATTCACTGTAAAAACCATAGATTTCAGGCACGTTATAGTTAGAAATTAGCATTTAAAAAACCTTACAAATTCACTGAAAAAACCATAGGTTTTAGGGACAGTTATAGTTAGTTGGACATTGCACTCGTACAAAACCCGTGAAATTCCCCCGTTATAGTTAGTTCAGCTAACTATAACTCGCGCCCCGCAATGCACTGCTGATGACCTCACATATTACATCACTCATGACATGGTCAGTGACATCACTGATGACATCACTGATGACATCTCAAATGACATCACTGATGACATCATCCAGTGACTGTGTGTTTCTGTAAAGTTTAAATATTTTTAATATATATAGGGAAAGGCGTATTGAAGAATGAGTGGGTGTTTAAGTGTCTGTATGGATGATTTAGTAAGTGCATGACTAACTCTATAAGTGAGTGATTAAACGTATCTTACTGAATGCATGGGTTAGTGACTAAACTGGGTGAATGTCTGTATCCGTCTGTCTGTTGCTGTGTAAGTGGTGCATGGGTTTGTGAATAGCTACATGAGTGTCTATATGAGTTATTGATTGGTTGTCTGAGTATCTGTTTGGGTGCCATAGTGTTTGTGTGGGTGGGGTGTGTGCGACTCTGTGCATAGATGTGTGAGTGGGTGATTCACTGGGTGGATGGTTTCAAGAGTGCATCTGTGATAGACTGTATGGGTGGGTAAGTGTGTGTAAGAGTGTGTTAGTGAGTGAATGTATGTCCCAGTGGTACATGTGTGAGTAACTACATATGTGAAAGGCAGTATATATGTGTGTTGGAGTATATAAATAGCTATAAGCGAGTGTGTGATTGTGAGAGTGACTGTATGGATGAGTGTGTGCTTGTATCAGTGATTGTATAAGAGCGTAAGAATGTGCTAGTATTTGTATGAGTAAGTGAGCTGGTGTGTGTATAACTGTATAGGTGAGTAAATGGCAGTGTGTTTAGTTATTTGCATGACTGACTAGGTGTGTGAGTACCTCTATGGATGAGTGGCGGTGTTTGAGTATGAGTAGTAGGAGTATGAGTGCATATGATAGTCCTGTACTGAGTGACCATAAGTATGAGTGACTGTACGGGTGAGTGAGTGGATGTGTGTGTGTAGACCTAAGAATCAGTGAGTGGGTATGTAGTTATTGGTGTTGGAGTGTCTATGGTTTTACGAATGGCAGTCTGTAATTTAGAGTGGGTGTATCAAAGGTTATATTAGGGTGTGAGGAGGTGCATCAGATTATCACGTGGATGATGTCATCAGTGATGTCATCAGTGATGTCATTTGAGATGTCATTTGAGATGTCATCAGTGATGTCACTGACCATGTCATGAGTGATGTAATATGTGACGTCATCAGCAGTGCATTGCGGGGCGCGAGTTATAGTTAGCTGAACTAACTATAACGGGGAATTTCACGGGTTTTGTACGAGTGCAATGTCCAACTAACTATAACTGTCCCTAAAACCTATGGTTTTTTCAGTGAATTTGTAAGGTTTTTAAATGCAAATTTCTAACTATAACGTGCCTGAAACCTATGGTTTTTTCAGTGAATTTCAAAGGTTTTTTAAATGCTAATTCCTAACTATAACATGTCTGAAACCTATGGTTTTTTTCAGTGAATATATATATATATATGCACAGAAAAAACCATAGGTTTCAGGGGTGTTATAGTTAGTTGGACATTTCACTCGTACAAAACCATAGAAATTCCCCCGTTATAGTTAGTTCAGCTAACTATAACTCGCGCCCCGCAATGCACTGCTGATGACGTCACATATTACATCACTCATGACATGGTCAGTGACATCACTGATGACATCACTGATGACATCTCAAATGACATCACTGATGACATCATCCAGTGACTGTGTGTTTCTGTAAAGTTTAAATATGTTTAATATATATAGGGAAAGGCATATTGAAGAATGAGTGGGTGTATAAGTGTCTGAATGGATGATTTGGTATGTGCGTGACTGACTCTACAAGTGAGTGATTAAACGTATCTTACTGAATGCATGGGTTAGTGACTAAACTGTGTGAATGTCTGTATCCGTCTGTCTGTTGGTGTGTAAGTGGATGCATGGATTTGCGAATAGCTACATGAGTGTCTCTATGGGTTATTGATTGGTTCTCTGAGTATCTGTATGGGTGCCTGAGTGTTTGTGTGGGTGGGGTGTGTGTGACTCTGTACATAGATGTGTGAGTGGGTGATTCACTGGGTGCATGATTTGAAGAGTGCATCTGTGATGGACTGCTTGGGTGGGTGAGTGTGTGTATGGGTGTGTTAGTGAGTGAATGTCTATCTCAGTGGTACATGTGCGAGTAACTACATATGTGAAAAGCAGTATATATGTGTGTTGGAGTATTTAAATGGCTATAAGTGAGAGTGTGTGATTGTGAGAGTGGCTGTATGGATGCGTGTGTGCTTGTATCAGTTATTGTATAAGAGCATAAGAATGTGCTAGTATTTGTATGAGTAAGTGAGCTGGTGTGTGTATAACTGTATAGGTGAGTAAATTGGTGTGTGATTAATTTTTTGCATGACTGACTAGGTGTGTGAGTACCTCTATGGATGAGTGGTGGTGTGTGAGTGTTTATATAGGTGTATGAGTGCTTATGATAGTCCTGTACTGAGTGACTGTAAGTATGAGTGACTGTACGGGTGAGTGAGTAGATGTGTGTGTGTAGACCTAAGAATCAGTGATTTGTTATGTAGTTATTGGTGTTGGAGTGTGTATGGTTTTGAGAATGGCTGTCTGTAATTTACAGTGGGTGTATCAAAAGTTATATTAGGGTGTGAGAAGATGCATGAAATTATCACATGGATGATGTCATCAGTGATGTCATTTGAGATGTCATCAGTGATGTCATCAGTGATGTCACTGACCATGTCATGAGTGATGTAATATGTGACGTCATCAGCAGTGCATTGCGGGCGCGAGTTATAGTTAGCTGAACTAACTATAACGGGGGAATTTCTATGGTTTTGTACGAGTGAAATGTCCAACTAACTATAACACCCCTGAAACCTATGGTTTTTTCTGTGAATTTCTAAGGTTTTTTAAATGCTGATTTCTAACTATAACGTCTCTGAAACCTATGGTTTTTTCAGTGAATATATATATGTGTATGTATGTCTATATATATAGTATATATATATATATATATATATATATATATATTATTCACCAAAATATCCAACCAAGGATTCACCGCACACCAAGGGAATCTATTTCAATCTTTTATTTGCAAACGTGCAAAATGTCCCACTTCCACCATAGGTGGTAGAAGTGGGACATTTTGCACGTTTCAAATAAAGATTGAAATAGATTCCCTTGGTGTGCGATGAATCCTTGGTTGGATATTTTGGTGAATAATAATTATCACGAGGGGCAGTCCACCCTCGACACCGGCACCCTCTGTGAGATAGAGCGCGCTACCACGGACAAATTGGTGGTGTGTATATATATATATATATATATATATATATATATATATTATTCAACAAACACGGTCCTTTTCGGGGGGAGCACCCTCCAGCTGGTGCTCGTGGCGAGACAGGACCACCTCTCGCATAAAGTATTATCCAACAACAGCTTACACGGCACTCTCCTTGGTACAAAAATATATCTTTATTGAGACCTCCTTCTCCACCACCTACGCGTTTCGAACACAAAGTTCTTGTTCACGGTAGTATACGAAGTCCTACTTCGATTTCCAACCTTTTATACATAGTCTCCACGTAGCCCATAATGAGGCATTGTGGGACAGGTAGTTTTGCATGTATTACAATTACTTTTTTTATATTTATGTCTTATTACCCAAAAATGTTGCAAGAAAAAGATGTTAATTATAAAAGCCATTATTATACATTCACATCTTGTACACAGGATTTACCCAATGAGTGCTATACTATCAAGTATTCATTCCATTTTACTTATGGAGAGTGTCCGTTTTTACAGAACCACTCATCCATTTCAAAAAAATTCATGACTTGGTGTCCCATATGCTTGCGGGCTAAGTGCCCCACTGTCTTACAGACAGTTTGAATAGATGCTACTAAGTTAGGCTTATTAGAAAGAAACTACTTGCAACACAATAATAATCCAATACCTGTTACGTGTTCTTTTAAAATCTAAATCACATTCTAATTCAAGGAAAACACATTATTGTATGGAGAAATAATATCTCTGAAAAATATACTCATTAACACTCTATATCTCAAAGGCTGAACCAAATATTTACAAATGTATATACATTTCTTCGTCCCCATTGAGCCCAAGGGGGACCTTGGTTTTAAAACGAATAATCAATTTTGATTCCATGCGTCTCAACTTGAGTACTCGATTTCCTCCTCTCTCATGTGGGGGAATTGTAACCAGTCCTGAATATTTCATGTCTAACCATGTCCGATTTGTATGTGTCTTCATATGCTTGGCAAGAGCATAAGTTGCATCTTCATTTTGTACAGCTCTTATGTGTTCTAATATACGTTTTTCAAAGAACATTTGGTACTTCCGATGTATCTTTTCCCACAAAAACACTCTAAGAGGTATACAACATGGGTAGATTCACAGGTGATTTTTTCTTTAATTTCAAAGACTCTGTCCCTTGGATCTTTAAGCGATTTCAGATTTTTCCCAATCTTGCATGCTTTGCATGTTATGCATTTTCCAAAGCCTAGTTGTTTCGTTCCTAGCCATGTTGTTTTCTTCTCACTCTCAAAATGGCTTCTTATAATTGTATCAGATATAGATGGAGCTTTCCTATATGTTATCATCGGTCGATTGCCCAAATCCTTCCCGATGTCAGGATCCTTCTTAAGTACATTCCAGTATTTTGTCAAGATTTTTTGAATTTTGTAGCTCTCTTTGCTGTAAGTTAAAATCAATCGTGGTTTTTCATCTTCCACGGTTATTTCGTGTGATTTGCAACTCACCAATGTTTGTGCTCTGCTTTTTTGTCTTGCTCTCTTTTCCCCCTTCTGTACATCCTTATGTTTATATCCTCTCTGAAGGAAACGTGAAGTTGTTTCTTCAAACGTCTTTTCCATTTCCGATGGTTCAGAGCAGTTGCGTTTCATCCTTATAAATTCCCCATAGGGGATGCTCTTTATAAGGGATTGAGGGTGAAAGCTTGATCCGTGGAGAAGACTATTTGTGGCTGTTTTTTCCTAAAAACAGTCGTCTGGATTTTATTTTCTTTTATATAAACTTTCGTATCCAGAAACTCAATTTCTGTAGGGTGGATGTTATGGGTAAATTTTAAACCCACCTCATTGTTATTCAGAATTGTCATATAGATTAAGAATTCCGCTTCAGTTCCTCTCCATAGTATGAAAAGATCATCAATGAAGCGTAGCCATAAGGCTACCCTCATTGTATGGGAATCATTCTCTTCTCTCCAAGCTATGCTCCTCTCCCACCACCCCATCACGAGATTAGCATAACTTGGAGAAAGGAAACTCCCATGGCAGTGCCACAGCTCTGGGAGTACAATTTTTTATTAAAAAGAAAAATGTTATTTTTCAAACACAGTTCCATCATATCCAATAGCATAGTTGTATGTTTTTGTTCCCCTATTGGTCGTTGTTTTAAAAAATACATAGTTGCTTGTATCCCAACATTGTGTTTAATGGAGGTATATAATGACACAACGTCTATTGTAACTAAGAGGTAGTCCGGCTGCCATGTCGTCTCCATAAGTATCCTCAAAAAGTCACCTGTGTCCTTAATATATGAACTGAGTGTTGGTACTATTGGTGATAAAAAATTGTCCACATATAATGCAACGTTTTCATACAAACTTCCACAGCTAGAAATTATTGGGCGTCCTGGAGGTTTGTTTAAGGTCTTATGAATCTTCGGTAAGAAGTAAATGGTCGGAACCACTGGGTTCTCCACCATCAGAAATTTTCTTTCATCATCGCTAATAAGTCCTTGTTCTTGCCAATTAGTTAGTCTTTTGTTCAGATCAATAATCAGGTCAGTTATCGGATTATTTTTCAAAATCTGGTAATTTGTAGTGTTATTCAATTGCCGCATGGCCTCATTCACATAATCTTGTTTATCCATTATTACCAGGTTCCCACCTTTGTCAGCTGGCTTGATTTCTATTAAAACGTTGTTTTTTAAAGAATTAAGCGCCTCACGTTCTTTACGGACAAATTCTCCTTTTGTTCTGTTTCACATTATCCATGCCATCTATTTCTGCTACTACCAAATCATGGAATATATCCACCTTGTTCCCCGGATGTAATGCAGGACAGAATTTTGATTTACTTTTAAACTTTGTTCTTGATTGTTGAGTCATAGTTACTCCCATTTCATTCAATACTTGGCTGTCTGAAAGATCAGTTGTAGTTAGATTGTGTGCTAGTTCATAGGCTGTTCTTAAATGGGGTATGTCACCCACAGTATAGGATGCCTGTTGTTCACTTGTTGAAGCGGTTGGTCCATCAGTAGTGGATCTAGGCAGTATTTTTGTGAAATACTTTTTAAGCTTTAATTTTCGGACATATTTATATATGTCAATTTTCGTTTCTACTAGATCATGATGTCTTTCTGGACAAAAAGTTAGACCTTTATTCATGAGTGTGCGTTCAGCTGTTGTAAGTTGATATCTTGAGAGATTGACGATTAGATCCTGTTTATTCGTCTTGGCGGTATGTTTTAATATTTCATTACTGTCCGATTCCGTAGATGATAGCCCCTTCCTCTTTCTTGAGCTTCTTCTGGTCTTGCGTTTCCTTCCCTGAAGACGGCTGCTCCCAATAGCTTTGTGTCTCCGTGTTTGAAGCCAGAGTGAAGCCAGTGATCAAGAGCGTGTTATCGCTCGAAGCGCGTTTGGCATTTTGCATTTCAATGGAAGCAAGTGAGCGGGAGTGCTGACACTGCTGCCACCGGGGGAGTTTGAGTCTATACCCTCCGTGTGTGGCATCTTCAGTGGGGCAACCTTCTGTTTTTGATGTTAAGTGGCCAGTCCAGCCGCGAAGATGCCCCGCCGCCGGAAAGGCGGATCTTCAATGCTCGGAACCGCAAGCGTGACAAGGAACAAAGGGGACCTTTGCCACCGGTACATATTGGCATCAGTACAGTGATTCCCGTATTGCTTTTACCCACTGGTGTCAGTTATTTTTGAATATTTTACTGCAGCAGTTATTGTGAACACGGAGCCAGTGACACCCATAGGGGTTAAACAAAGGGGATTACAAGTTCTGTGGCAGCGGATTATGGGACTACCAGAACCATGAGGCCATGTGTGTTAACGCCCATTGGGGCGGGACTTGTTCATTTATTAAACCAGCTGTTCCCAATAGCTTTGTGTCTCCGTGTTTGAAGCCAGAGTGAAGCCAGTGATCAAGAGCGTGTTATCGCTCGAAACGCGATTGGCATTTGCATTCCAATGGAAGCAAGTGAGCGGGAATGCTGACACTGCTGCCGCCTGGGGTGTTTGAGTCTATACCCTCCGTGTGTGGAATTTTCAGTGGGGCAACCTTCTGTTTTTGATGTTAAGCGGCCAATCCAGCCGCGAAGATGCCCCGCCGCCGGAAAGGCAGATCTTCAATGCTTGGAACCGCGAGCGTGACAAGGAACGAAGGGGACCTTTGCCGCCGGTACATATTGACATCAGTACAGTGATTCCAGTATTGCTTTTACCCACTGGGGTCAGTTATTTTTGAACATTTTACTGCGGCAGTTATTGTTAACACGGAGCCAGTGACACCCACAGGTGTTAAACAAAGGGACTACAAGTTCTGTGGCAGCGGATTATGGGACTACCAGAACCATGAGGCCATGTGTGTTAACGCCCATTGGGGCGGGATTTGTTCATTTATTAAACCAGCTGTTCCCAATAGCTTTGTGTCTCCGTGTTTGAAGCCAGAGTGAAGCCAGTGATCAAGAGCGTGTTATCGCTCAAAACGCGTTTGGCATTTTGCATTTCAATGGAAGCAAGTGAGCGGGAGTGCTGACACTGCTGCCGCCGGGGGTGTTTGAGTCTATACCCTCCGCGTGTGGCATCTTCAGTGGGGCAACCTCGTGTTTTTGATGTTAAGTGGCCAGTCCAGCTGCGAAGATGCCCCGCCGCCGGAAAGGCGGATCTTCAATGCTCAGAACCGCGAGCGTGACAAGGAACAAAGGGGCCCTTTGCCGCCGGTACATATTGGCATCAGTACAGTCATTCCCGTATTGCTTTTACCCACTGGGGTCAGATCATTTTTGAACATTTTACTGCGGCAGTTATTGTGAACATGGAGCCAGTGACACCCACAGGGGTTAAACAAAGGGACTACAAGTTCAGTGGCAGCAGGATAATGGGACTACCAGAACAATGAGGCCATGTGTGTTAACGCCCATTGGGGCGGGACTTGTTCATTTATTAAACCAGCTGTTCCCAATAGCTTTGTGTCTCTGTGTTTGAAGCCAGAGTGAAGCCAGTGATCAAGAGCGTGTTATCGCTCGAAACGCGTTTGGCATTTTGCATTTCAATGGAAGCAAGTGGGCGGGAGTGCTGACACTGCTGCCACCGGGGGTGTTTGAGTCTATACCCTCCGTGTGTGGCATCTTCAGTGGGGCAACCTTCTGTTTTTGATGTTAAGCGGTCAGTCCAGCCGCGAAGATGCCCCGCCGCCGCAAAGGCGGATCTTCAATGCTCGGAACCCCGAGCGTGACAAGGAACAAAGGGGACCTTTGCCGCCGGTACATATTGGCATCAGTACAGTGATTCCCGTATTGCTTTTACCCACTGGGGTCAGTTATTTTTTAACATTTTACTGCGGCAGTTATTGTGAACACGGAGCCAGTGACACCCACAGGGGTTAAACAAAGGGACTACAAGTTCTGTGGCAGCGGATTATGGGACTACCAGAACCATGAGGCCATGTTTGTTAACGCCCATTGGGGCTGGACTTGTTCATTTATTAAACCAGCTGTTCCCAATAGCTTTGTGTCTCCGTGTTTGAAGCCAGAGTGAAGCCAGTGATCAAGAGCGTGTTATCGCTCGAAACGCGTTTGGCATTTTGCATTTCAATGGAAGCAAGTGAGCGGGAGTGCTGACACTGCTGCTACCGGGGGTGTTTCAGTCTATACCCTCTGTGTGTGGCATCTTCAGTGGGGCAACCTTCTGTTTTTGATACATATATATATATATATATATATATATATATATATATATATATATATATATATATATATATATATATATATCCAAAACAGCAACGCTCCGTTCCTGGCCAAGGACCCGTGAGAGGTGGTACGTGCACCGGCAGAGCAACTGGCAAACAAAATTCCAAAGGGTTACCGCAACGCGGATAAACGCCCTCTCAGGACACAGCTGGATTGCAAGTTCAGGAAACTTTATTCCGCTTCTACGTTACGCGTTTCGGCAGTAAACTGCCTTGTTCACACGTAAGAAGCGTTGTACACACAGTGAAGAAATACAGAATTATTGAAAGTGAGGGCGGAAACACCATACACAAATTCGGTGCTCTGATATGGCGGCCATATTGAAGTGTCAAAAACGTAGGGTAAGTAATGGCAAAAACTGTAGTACACATCAACAGGTAAATTGCAAATAAAAACATGATTGTAAAGATTACAGATCCGTGTTCTGCGTTATACATACTGCTTAGGTACTTATACAAATTTGAACACAAACCTCGATGCATGCACTCTCAATACAAGGTGGCGTGCGCCTCGGTCACCGTATTAGCTGTAAGTGACACTACCTTGTATGGCGTAGTTGGTATACACAACTAAGGTGGATAGTTAACTGCTCCCAGACAGGGTACAAGGGAGCAGGAACTAACGTCGGCCATATGTAAATGATCTAAATCGCTAAGCCTGGTATAGCCTGTCCCACTGTCGCAGCTATACTCAAGGTAAATACCTAGTCTAAGATTGCTCAGGCTTCCTTATTATGACAGTCATGGCCCGATCGAAAATATCAGTATGAGTACCTATACCTGCAAACAAATGCAATGCCCCCAAGTGGGTCCTGGTATTGTAAAAACAGCAAGCTGTTATTCTGACGATCTGAGTTGGAGTAGCAGGTGTGTTGTCCCCACAAGTTTCTGGTTAAGCGTGCAGAAATCGTGACTGTGTCTCATCTCACCCCCGGAAGGTAACTGTCCCTAAGTGTATATCATTATGTGAATAGGCTCATGGTACAGGACACTGATGAAGAGATAGCGGGTCAGTACCCCTGTCTAGTCTACCTATCGGAATTAATGCAGGTACTAGTGATCTTACATGACAAATTCATACAAATAGTATCTAATATCATATTACATTTCGAAATCACGATGTCGTTTGAAGTTATAGGCAAATGCCTCACCACCTCGTACATGGACCTAATACATTATTAACACTGTGGAACAAGTATAGTATTAAGTAACATAGTGCATAGTTGATCATGAATACAATGTATAACGGGCAAGTGCCCAAATGATAAAGCATGAATCGAATCCGGAAGGAGACAAGAGGAGAAAAATAAATAAAGATAAAGCAAAGCACAGGTGCACATTCTTGGTTGAAGTGACTATCATCGCCACGTGCCTCTGAAGAAAAGGGTAGGGAGCCCATGAAGGTGAACTGTCCCCATAGGTTGGGTCCCTTCCTTTACTCCTGTTGTGAAAAAACAAGGGAGAAAAAAACAAAATTATAACCACTGAGTATATCCTTGTGTCTACAAGTGATTAAAAACAGATCAATAATAATACTACATCCCTAGAAGCATGAAGAGGTTACAATTTCACAGAGTCAAATTTACAGTTACATTCCATGGAGATGAATACCCAGTTCTTCATCAAGATTCAGGGCCCGGGCTTTTAGTCTGGCACTCAATGATATACTTGGATTCGGATTGTCTGAGTCTCAATGTGCTATCCACCCCCTCTGTGTGGTCTAGGGATATGTTCAATACACAGGTAACTCAACAGTGCACTATTTGAGTAATGGTGTGTTTGGAAATGTTGGGCAACAGGGTATTGTTGATCGACGTTCGTAATCGCTCTCATGTGTTCCAAAATGCTTTTTTTGGCTGGTTGGATCGTACTACCAATATATCTGAGTTTACACGGACATTCCAGCACATACACTACGTATGGCGTGCTACAGGTAAGAAATTGGGTGATCTTTTTCTTAAACCCATTATTCATGGTAAATATTTTCCTCATGTAACTGTTCTTACAGGCTTTACAATGCCCGCAGGAAATGAAACCTGTCAAGCCTGGGTCTCTGTTGGTGTTATAAAGGGTGCCGTCACTATGGACCAGTTTGTCCCTCAGACTTTGGCCCCTTCTGTATGTTATACTTGGTCTCTCTTTAACAAGATGACCAATGGTGGGGTCACTTGTGAGTATGTCCCAATGTCTGGTGAGAATGTTTTTGATTCCCTTGGCACTTACATTATGTGTGAGGATAATCCTCATGTTGCTCTCCGTCTCCGTGTTCCCGCTTTCTCCTTCAGGTTGTGTGTATAAGGTGTCATTTCTGTGTACTTGTTCAACTTTCCTAATGGCTTTATTTAAAACCCATTGGGGGTACCCTCTTGCCCTGAATCTGGCAGTCATGGTCTGCACTTCTTCTAGAAATGCTGTATTTGAACTACAGTTACGCTTTGCTCTTAGCAGTTCCCCATATGGTATGCTCCATTTAAGGGGGTCCGGATGACTGCTAAGAGCGTGGAGCAGTGTGTTGCCTGCTGTCTCTTTGCGAAACAGCTTAGTGTGGATGATGTTTTCTCTGATCTCAATTTTAATATCCAGGAACTCAACTGAGTGTTTGTTGACTGTTCTAGTGATATTGATATTGCGGGAATTTCTGTTGAGTTTGTCAATAAAATTATTGACCTCCTCCTCACTGCCTTTCCATATCATAAAAATATTGTCAATGTAGCGTAGCCATAAAATGGCTTGCTCCACCTCCGGAAAGTCAGGATTGTCCATGAATATTTCCTCCTCCCACTGCCCTAGGAAAAGGTTGGCAAAACTTGGGTCAAAACAAGTGCCCATCGCAGTGCCGAGGACTTGTTTATACAGGGCCCCATCAAACAGGAAGATATTGTTGGTAAGGCAAAACTCAATCATCTCTAGAATCATAGCAGTATGAGCTTTGAATCTTATATGTCTGGTTTGTAGGTAATGAAGACAGGCCTGGATGCCTTGGTTATGATCGATGATGGTATAAAGTGAGCTCACATCAAGGGTGACCAACAAGAAGTCCTCTTCCCAATGCATCCCTTCCAATTTACCTAAAAAATCTTTTGTATCCTTAACATGCGATGGTAAATTGCTCACAAATTCCCGTAAAAAATGATCAACATATTTCGAGATATTCTTAGTAGTACTGCCTTTGGACGACACAATGGGTCTGCCTGGTGGGTTGTCCCTGTCTTTGTGGACCTTTGGTAAAAGGTATAGAACCGGTAGGATGGGACGATCTTTCTTAAGGTAACAGTATTCCTCCCACTCCAAAATACCTTTGTCTTTCCAATTTCTCAATTTGTCCCAGATTTCCTTTACACTTTGTGAGTATACCTCTCTATTGACTATGTAGAACGTCTCATCGTTAAGTTGGTGAAATGCTTCCTTGAAGTACTTGTCTCTACTTAAGATTACAATATTTCTTCCCTTATCTGCTGGCCGTATGACAATACTGTTGTCCTCCGCTAGAGATCTGAGGGCTTGTCTTTGTTGGAATGTGAGGTTGTGTGCCCCCGGTTCCCTGAACCATTTTTTATGGTGGAATTTGACGAGGTTGTTCGTGACGACATCCTGAAAAGTATCGATGTTGTCATGAGCAAGTGAGGGGAAAAATGTGGAACGAGGTCTGAATTGTGTTTTGGCTGTGTCATCATATGTGATATTAAGATCATCCAGGACATTGTCAATGTCAGTGCTATTGACATCATTATCTATGCCTGTTTCAAGTTGGTGTAATGTAATGAGGGTGTCAATTTCGCTTATGTACAAATCAAGATCATTACTCCTGCTCGATGTCCCCTGTATGTTGGGAGCACCCCCTACTTTCAGTAAATGCCATTTCTTTAGTTTCAACTTCCGTATAAAGTTGAACAAATCAATTCGAGTTTCAGTATAATTAAACGGTAGGGTGGGGCAAAACGAGAGGCCTAAGCATAGTGTTCTTTTGTCAACCTCATTCAAATGTCTCTCAGATAAATTAATAATGGTTTTGTTCACCATGTCCATATCCATCATAATGCTGCTTCGGAGCTTCTCGTCTAAGTTCCCAAGCGCCCCCTTCCTCTGCCTCTTTTGCCACCTCTGTCTGATTCTTTTCCGTCTTTCGTGGTTACGCCTCTTCCTCGTCCTCGGCCTCTCTGGCACTTTGGTCTTGTTGTCGGTGTCCCTCTTGGTGCTTGTCGGCCCCATCGCAGGAGTCTGTACTTGTCTAAAAAAGTCACGGGTTTATTCCCCAATTCCTTTTCAGAAGACAAGTTACTTGATATCATTGAGTTGTCGGTTTCATTGCCGCTGACTGTAACATCCTCAGAGATGGAGCTTTCCGATGTTCTTGATGAGGGTCCAGTGCCTGGCATATGAGAGTTGAATATGTGGTCATATTTCTTGCTAAATGTGAGTATGCGTCCATGTTCATAATCCTCACAGTCCCTGTGAAGTTTCCATTGTTTTCTTTCTTTAATTTCGCCTTCGTGTTTTTTGAGTCTTTGTTTTATATCTTCCATTGCTTTGTTCAGGGCAACCGTTTCCATTGATTATTCCATGTCTTCTTTTAGCGTTTTAATGTCTTGTAGTAAAGTCTTCCTGTCCAACCATGTATATTTTACAAGGATTTCAAGCATCCTCCTTGAGCTTGTAGCAGAGTTTTCTGCCCATTCCTTGAGCATTTTGAGGTGTGGTGTCTCATACGAAGGGATGGTATATATTCTGAGACCTCTGGGAACCATACCCTTATCAATATAATCCTGTAAGGATATGGCTTCCCACCATTTGAAAACTTCTGACTTACGTAATTTCTCCAATTTCCTTAGTTTTTCCTCCTTACTCCTATCTTTATTCAATTTGATAGGTGCCTTGGTATTTACCCCAGGTGCCCTTGCGAACAGCGATTGGGCCGCTGCCCTTCTCTCTGTGTCCTCTTCCATGTAAGCGCGATATGCCACTTATCGTGATCATGAGTCCTGAACCTAAGATATTGGCCCAGTTTGTGTCCCCTTGATCAGTATCAAGTTCCTCTTGCCGCTATTAAGTAAAGAATGGTGCTTCTTGACAATCTCGAAGGACTTCTGGTTTCGAAAGACCAACCGCACCCAGAGACGTAAACCCATCCGTGCTAGGTACCCATTTAAAGTCAGAAAGGGCGCGCGGTGATCCCCACGCGTCCTCCCCTCCCCACAACCAGCCCCACACAGCCCGCTTACCTATGGGACGCGCAGTACATACCGTATTGGTTCCAGTGAAGTCTTTCATAGCGCCCGGTCCGCTGAAGGTCAGGTCAATAATCCAAAACAGCAACGCTCCGTTCCTGGCCAAGGACCCGTGATATATTGGCAGTACGATCCAACAAGCCAAAAAACGCATATTGGAACACATGAGAGCGATTACGAACGTCGATCAACAATACCCTGTTGTTAGACCTGGCACCATTGGCGTGGGTCTCCCTTCCATTTTTCGCTGTTGTCTCCTCTGTTTTACTGGTGTTAGATGCTCTGGGCGCTGTGCCACTGCCATTCAGTGTCACAGCGCGAATGCTCCCTGTGTAAATATGTCTATGTGAATTGGTATACCCCTGATTGTCTTATTTGGTTTACCTGTTAGTCCCTAGTAGTGTGGCCTATGTGTGCCCAGGGCTGGTAAACCAAATGCTGCTGGTGGGCCTGCAGCACTGATGTGTGCCACCCACAGAAGCAGCTTGTAAAGTGTGTCTCAGACCTGCCACTGCAGTGTCTGTGTGCAGTCCAGAACTGCCATCTTGGCTGTGAAGTGCACTCACTTCCCAGCCCCTGAACCTTCCCTTGGCAGCCTGTAAGTCACCCCTATGGTAGGGTGCATTGTATGTGTAAGGTAGGACATGCCTTGGTGTATGTAGCATGTCCTGGTAGTGAATTACACCCCATTTCGTTTTTCACTACTGTAAGGCTACCTGTTCCTCATAGGCTAGAATGGGCAGTTTGACTATTACATTCTATAGTCCTAACTGACCCCAGGGACATGGTAGAAAAACGAATTTAGTATGCCTGAGCTCAGAATATTAAAATACATCTTTTAGTGAAGTTTATTTTTATATTCTGTGTTTGAAAATACCACTTTTAGAAAGTAGGTATTTTCTTGCCTAAGCCTTCCAGTGTGCTCTGCCGTTATGTGTATTGGCTGTCTGGTTTTAGAGGGGCAGGACAGGCTGAGTCAGACCTGGGTTGAATAGAGAGATCTGCATTTAGAGTGTGGGGAGGGGTGGCTCCTTGACCTGAATAGGGCTGTGCCTGGCAAGGTGAATGCTGGCTCCACCTCCCACTGTGTGTCTGCTAGCAGACCCCTCTTTCTGAAAGGAAGGATGCAGCCTGGTAAACAAAGTGCTCCAGGCCTGAGCAGAACTGGTTCTGGCTAGGTTCAGTGACTGGTAGCTTCTAAGAACAAAGGCTTTTGGGGTATAAATATCTGTGCTCAAACCCCTACATTTTGTATTGCTTTTGGATCTGGAGAGGAAACTCTGTCCGTGCCACTGGAGGAATCTGCAGGAAGTGACTGTCCCTGTGCTTGTGTGTTGTTTCTTGCACTGGCCGGCAGCAGTGACCACTGGACCTTGAAGAAGAGGAAAAGGAACTCTTGAGAGAACTTTTATTTTTGTTACAAGCAATTACCCAAGGGCTAGGAAAAGAGCTAGCCTCCTGCTGGAGTCTCAGGCACATCAGACTCCACCACCAACCTCCTGCTTCCTCCCTGCGAGGACTGCTATCTGCTGATGAGGCTCCTGTGAGTTCCAGGGCCTCTAGGTTGCATCAGAGAAGAGAGTGTGGGAAATCGACGCTAGCGCATCTTTGCGGGCCGCTGCAGTCGAGAGCGCTGGGAAAATCATTGCGCTACTGCCGCCGAGGGCCCGCAACACGAAACCATCGCTGACGCCCCTTTGGGAGCCGCGGCAGCCGAGACGCGCTGGAAAGATCATCGCGCTGCTGTCGCCGCGCACTCGCAACCCTTAAAGAAATCATCGCTTCGAGACATCGCATTGCGGACGCCGTGCGTCCGCCACTTTGATCGCATCGCACCGAATTTCGTCGCTCCCTCGCGGAGCGTCTTGTCTTCGCATCGCAACACGATCGCACAGCGCAACAGGATCGCCGCATCGACTTCTCCCACGCGGCAAGAAAGTCATCGCATCGGCGGTCCAGCGTGCAGAAGTTTGTCGCATCGTCTCCGCACGCATCACGCAGATCGGCGCATCATCCTCCCTTGCGGCAAGGATTTCAACGCATCGCCGGCCTCGCGTGCCGAGAATCATCGCTACAGCTTATTTGCGACATTTTGTTGGTTTTGCTACTAAACCCAGGTACTTTGTGAAAGAAAGGGTCGCAGAGACCACTGCTTTGAACTTGAACCTTATTTTTGCAACCTTTGAACTATTTTTGACAGCCCTTCAACAGCTATCCTATTTTTGACAGTATTGTGGCTTTTACAGTTATTGGTCTTGTGATAAATCTGCCTTTATATAAAGATACTTATTTTTTATAACTACTTGTGTGGTGTCCCTTTGTAGTGTTCCTCACTGTGTTACTGTGTATGGTCATAAATGCTTCACACCCTGCCTCTGAGATAAGCCTACCTGCTCGTGCTACGTTACCACAGGGTTGAGCAGGGGTATTAAAGAGGGTAGCCCTCTCACTCTGACTTAGGAAGAAGGGTCCCTACTTGGACAGTGGCCAGCCATTGCCAACTAGAGACCCCCATTTCTAACATTGGTGGTCAGCGGTGAGGATCTGGACTTGCATTTATGATCGCATACAGTAATTATAGTGTACACTACTAGTGAGTGCAGACCATAACGTACCGCATACATTTTTTGAGAGTTTTTTTGGATCCTATATTGTAATTGATATTGCCGGTGATTTTTCACCCGCACACATTTTCTGAGAGTTTTTGGGATCCTATATTGTGATTGATATTGCCGGTGATTTTTCACCCGCGCCCATTTTTTGAAAGTTTTTGGATCCCCTATTGTAATTGATATTGCCGGTGATTTTTCACCCGCGCACATTTCTGAGAGTTTTTGGGATCCTATATTGTGATTGATATTGCCGGTGATTTTTCACCCGCGCCCATTTTTTGAAGGTTTTTGGATCCCCTATTGTAATTGATATTGCCGGTGATTTTTCACCCGCGCACATTTCTGAGAGTTTTAGGATCCTATATTGTGATTGATATTGCCGGTGATTTTTCACCCGCTTACATTTTTTTGAGAAGTTTTCTTCTGTCCTTTATTGATATTGCCAGTTATTTCTACAATGGGCAAGCCCAGATCCAATGCCTCAGAGGATCTCTCCTGGGAAGAAGAGAAAATAGAAACCTACAATGCCAAGCAGCTCAAATATTTTTGCAAGCAATTCACAGTCCCTATCACAGGTCTCACTAGAAGGGAGGAGTATTACAAGGCGCTGAAGGCCTGGCTAGAAGCCAGGGATGCCCCTAAGGATATAGGAGAGCTTGTGGAGGTGGGAGAGAATGCAGGAGAGCAGCAGGGCGATGTAGTAGACTTAGTAGGAGATCCAGCCCTTTCCAACCCGGGCTCTAGTGTGTCCGCTAAGGGTCTGTCCCCAGAAGAGCTGGAGGACAGGGAGAGAGATAGGCGGCATAATATGGAGATGGCTAAGCTTAAAATGGATGGTCACCGGGACCTAGAGAACAAGAAGTTAGAAATTGAGATTATGAGAATGAAGCTTGAGCATGAGAGAGTATTGAGGGAGTTGGAGATTAAAGCTAAGAGCATGGAAATCTCCCCCTCTGGTGGCAGCGTACCTGTAGTGCACCCTGAGAGTAGGGTGTATATACCCAAGGAGGTTATTAAGGATTTCCACAAAAGTGAAGATATTGGGCAATGGTTTGCCGCTTATGAATTAGCCATGGTGTCCCACCGGGTCCCTGAGAAGGATTGGGGAGCGGGGTTGTGGGGACGCTTTGTGAGTGAGGGGAGGGATACCTTGTTGGACCTGCCCCCAGAAAGTAGGATGGTTTATGCCCACATGAAGGAAGCGTTGATGACCCGCTATGGTTTGACCCCTGAGATGTATAGGCAGAGGTTTAGGGTCTGCAAGAAGCTAGAGGGTACCACGTGGGTTGAATATGTGTCTTTTTTTTGCAGAGCCATGGAACGCTGGGTAAAAGGTAGCAAAGTAGAAACTTTTGCGCAGTTTTATGATTTGATTGCATGGGAGCATTTATCTAGTAATTGTTTTCCTGAGCTACGCCAGCACCTAATTGATTGCAAGCTGACTAACCCTAGAAAGCTTGCTGAGGAGGCGGACCGCTGGGTGAGCACCCGGGTCCGCAAGGGTCCAGTGGGAGACGTCGCCAAAGGTGGGCAGGGTCCCCAGCAGAGGAGTGGGGGGGACAAGGGTCAACAGAGGGAGTTCCACCGAGGGCCCCAAAGTAATCCCCCAGGGAACCAAGCAGTGGTGTCCCAGCCCCCCCAAGAAAGGAGGACAGGGCCCCCAACAGGTAGGCCTGTTCCCAGGGGGCCCCCACTTGTTACAACTGTGGTCAAGTGGGCCACAGATATTTTGATCCCCAGTGCCCCCAAAGGGGGCCAGTGCACCACCCGTGCACCACCCCGCCAGATTGCTAGTGTAGCCCTGGGAGAGGAGGAGATGGGTGCCCAAGAGGGGTGGGATCCCGTAGAGTTGACCCTTGTCTCATTAGGGGACTTTGAGATGGTCCCCAAGCCTGCACTGCCTGCTAACACTAAAAAATACAGGCAGTGGGTGACCATCAATGGCCATAGGGTGGAGGCTCTAAGAGACACAGGGGCCAGTGTAACTGCTGTCAGCTCCCGGTTGGTGTCCAAAGAGCAGGTTGTCCCCCATGCATTCTACCCAGTAGTGTCCGCAGACAACTCAGAGAGCCAATGTGAGGTGGCTCAGGTTCCCTTTGAGTGGGGGGGGGTCTCAGGAACTCTTCAGGTAGCTGTGAGGCCCGCCATGCCTGTAGACTGTCTGCTGGGCAATGATTTAGAGGACTCCCCGTGGGCTACGGTGGAGAGGAAGGCTCACTTAGAGATGTTGGGTCTGCCTGAGTGGGCGTGTGCTACCACTCGGTCCATGGCAGCCAAGGAGGGTGTTGAGAAGGATCTGGAGCCTGAGAGTATGGCCCAGATCCCTGCCTTAGAGAGAAGGGGCAGGGGGCGCGGGAAGCCGGCCCCCTTGGTTCCCACGGCCCAGGAAGGAGCAGACCCTGAAGGGGATGCCCTGGAGCCTACCGGGGAGCAGATCACCGAACTGGGGGACCTGCCTGAGCTGACCCATTGGCAGCAGGAAGGGGGACCCACCAGGGAGGAATTTTGTGAGCAGCAGAGAGTTTGCCCCTCTCTTGAGGGTATGCGGCGACAGGCTGCAGCCCAGGCAGAAGGTGACATGTCTGGTTCACATCTGATTTATTGGGAGAACAGTCTCCTGTATAGCGAGCCTAAGGTTGCTGAGCCAGGGTCAGCCCGTGTGCTGGTGGTACCCGAGTGCTTCAGAACCTTCCTACTGGGGTTGGCTCATGACATTCCATTGGCAGGACATCTGGGGCAGACCAAGACCTTTGAGAGGCTGGCCGCCCACTTTTATTGGCCCCAGATGCACAAGAGTTCAGACACTCATTGCAGGACCTGTGAGACTTGCCAGGCAAGTGGGAAGAGTGGGGGAAGATCAAGGCCCCACTCCAGCCCTTTCCAGTTGTGAGTACCCCATTCGAGCGAGTGGGCATTGACATTGTGGGGCCTCTGGACCCCAAGACAGCCATGGGCAACAGGTTCATCCTGGTCTTGGTGGACCATGCCACCCGGTACCCTGAAGCCATCCCGCTCAGGACAGTGACGGCCCCCGTGGTGGGACGTGCACTGATGGGGATTTTCTCCCGTGTGGGATTCCCCAGAGAGGTGGTGTCTGACAGGGGGACCAACTTCATCTCCCAGTACATGAAGTCTCTGTGGAAGGAGTGTGGGGTAACGTATAAGTTCACCACTCCTTACCACCCCCAAGGTAATGGTCTGGTTGAAAGGTTCAACCGGACCTTGAAGGGCATGATCATGGGCCTAGAAGAGCCCCTGAGGCGTAAGTGGGACGTCCTCTTGCCATGCCTGTTGTTTGCCTACCGTGAGGTGCCACAGAAGTCCTTAGGGTTCAGTCCCTTTGAACTCCTCTATGGCCACCCGGTTAGAGGACCTCTGAGTCTGGTCAAGGAAGGCTGGGAGCAATCTCCCAGGAAACCTCCCCAAGATGTATTTAGCTACATGTTGGCCTTCAGGAACCAGACTCGGCGTTTCAGAAAGATTGCTGAGGCAAATCTGGAAGCCAGCCAGGAAGAAATGAAACGTTGGCACGACCAGAATGCCACTCTGGTCGAATTTCAACCTGGTCAGAAGGTTTGGGTACTGGCCCCAGTGGAGCCTTGTGCGCTCCAAGATAAGTGGACCGGTCCATTTGAGGTGGTGGAGCGCAAAAGTCCAGTTACCTACTTGGTGGACTTTCAGTCTCCCAGGAACCCCTTGCGGGTCCTGCATGTGAACCGCCTAAAGCCCCACTTTGAGAGGTCTGAAGTGGGCATGCTTCTTGCCACAGATGATGGGGTTGAGGAGGAGAGTGAGCCTCTCCCTGACCTCCTGTGTGCAGAAGAGAAGGATGGGTCAGTGGAGGGTGTGATCCTCTCCACCACACTGACCCCTGAGCAGCAGAGAGATTGTCACCACCTGTTGGGGCAATTTTCTGATTTGTTCTCCCTGGTACCTGGTGTCACTGATTGGTGCGTCCATGAGGTGGATACCGGGGACAGTTCTCCTGTCAAGCACAAGGCTTACAGGGTGACTGACAGGGTCAGGGCTTGCATTAAGGAGGAGGTCTCCAAAATGTTCGCCCTAGGGGTGGTTGAGTCCTCTAGCAGCCCCTGGTCCAGCCCCGTGGTCTTGGTACCAAAAGCTGCGACGCCTGGTGCCACTCCTGAACTTAGGTTCTGTGTGGACTACCGAGGTCTCAATTCGGTCACCAAGACCGACGCGCACCCCATCCCCAGAGCTGATGAGCTCATAGACCGGTTAGGGGCTGCCCGGTACCTCAGCACGTTTGATCTGACGTCTGGGTACTGGCAGATCGCCTTAACTGATGGGGCAAAGGAGAGGTCAGCATTCTCCACACCAGATGGGCACTACCAGTTCCGTGTGATGCCCTTTGGGATGAAGAATGCCCCTGCCACCTTTCAGAGATTGGTCAACCAGGTGTTGGTTGGGCTGGAGGCTTTCAGTGCCGCCTACCTGGATGACATTGCAGTGTTTAGTTCCTCCTGGGAGGACCACTTGCGCCACCTCTGGGAAGTGTTGATGGCGCTGCGCAGAGCAGGCCTCACAATCAAGGCCAGTAAGTGCCAGATTGGGCAGGGTTCTGTGGTGTACTTGGGACACCAGGTGGGGAGCGGCCAGGTGGCGCCCCTGCAGCCCAAGATTGAAACCATCCTGGCTTGGGAGCCCCCAAGGACCCAGACCCAGGTGAGGGCCTTCTTAGGACTCACGGGTTATTACAGGAGGTTTGTCAAGGGGTATGGCAACATTGTTGCACCCTTGACTGAGCTGACTTCCAAGAAGCGGCCAAAGATTGTGAACTGGACTGACACCTGTCAGAAAGCCTTTGATGCCCTCAAAACTGCTATGTGTACAGCACCCGTACTCCAGGCGCCCAATTTTGCTAAGGAATTTGTTGTCCAGACAGACGCTTCAGAGCATGGGGTGGGGGCCGTTCTGTCACAGATAAATGAGGAGGGACTAGACCAACCTGTAGCCTTCATCAGTAGGAGGTTACTTCCACGGGAACAGAGGTGGAGTGCAATTGAGCGTGAGGCATTTGCTGTGGTCTGGGCACTGAAGAAGCTGAGACCATACCTGTTTGGGACTCACTTCCGGGTTCAGACAGACCACAGGCCCCTCAGATGGTTGATGCAGATGAGGGGTGAGAATCCCAAGTTGTTGAGGTGGTCCATTTCCCTACAGGGTATGGACTTCACGGTGGAACACCGCCCTGGTACAGAACACGCCAATGCTGATGGTCTGTCCAGATTTTTCCGCCTTAGCGATGAGAACTTCCAAGGGGATGGGTAGTTCTCCCCACATTTCAGCTGGAGGGGACGTGTGTTAGACCTGGCACCATTGGCGTGGGTCTCCCTTCCATTTTTCGCTGTTGTCTCCTCTGTTTTACTGGTGTTAGATGCTCTGGGCGCTGTGCCACTGCCATTCAGTGTCACAGCGCGAATGCTCCCTGTGTAAATATGTCTATGTGAATTGGTATATCCCTGATTGGCTTATTTGGTTTACCTGTTAGTCCCTAGTAGTGTGGCCTATGTGTGCCCAGGGCTGGTAAACCAAATGCTGCTGGTGGGCCTGCAGCACTGATGTGTGCCACCCACAGAAGCAGCTTGTAAAGTGTGTCTCAGACCTGCCACTGCAGTGTCTGTGTGCAGTCCAGAACTGCCATCTTGGCTGTGAAGTGCACTCACTTCCCAGCCCCTGAACCTTCCCTTGGCAGCCTGTAAGTCACCCCTATGGTAGGGTGCATTGTATGTGTAAGGTAGGACATGCCTTGGTGTATGTAGCATGTCCTGGTAGTGAATTACACCCCATTTCGTTTTTCACTACTGTAAGGCTACCTGTTCCTCATAGGCTAGAATGGGCAGTTTGACTATTACATTCTATAGTCCTAACTGACCCCAGGGACATGGTAGAAAAACGAATTTAGTATGCCTGAGCTCAGAATATTAAAATACATCTTTTAGTGAAGTTTATTTTTATATTCTGTGTTTGAAAATACCACTTTTAGAAAGTAGGTATTTTCTTGCCTAAGCCTTCCAGTGTGCTCTGCCGTTATGTGTATTGGCTGTCTGGTTTTAGAGGGGCAGGACAGGCTGAGTCAGACCTGGGTTGAATAGAGAGATCTGCATTTAGAGTGTGGGGAGGGGTGGCTCCTTGACCTGAATAGGGCTGTGCCTGGCAAGGTGAATGCTGGCTCCACCTCCCACTGTGTGTCTGCTAGCAGACCCCCTCTTTCTGAAAGGAAGGATGCAGCCTGGTAAACAAAGTGCTCCAGGCCTGAGCAGAACTGGTTCTGGCTAGGTTCAGTGACTGGTAGCTTCTAAGAACAAAGGCTTTTGGGGTATAAATATCTGTGCTCAAACCCCTACATTTTGTATTGCTTTTGGATCTGGAGAGGAAACTCTGTCCGTGCCACTGGAGGAATCTGCAGGAAGTGACTGTCCCTGTGCTT
The DNA here is from genome assembly GCA_963921515.1 of Calotriton arnoldi. NCBI lineage: Eukaryota > Metazoa > Chordata > Amphibia > Caudata > Salamandridae > Calotriton > Calotriton arnoldi. Next base: position 147,753 of record CAWUFW010011381.1, read on the forward strand.
GTGTGTTGTTTCTTGCACTGGCCTGCAGCAGTGACCACTGGACCTTGAAGAAGAGGAAAAGGAACTCTTGAGAGAACTTTTATTTTTGTTACAAGCAATTACCCAAGGGCTAGGAAAAGAGCTAGCCTCCTGCTGGAGTCTCAGGCACATCAGACTCCACCACCAACCTCCTGCTTCCTCCCTGCGAGGACTGCTATCTGCTGATGAGGCTCCTGTGAGTTCCAGGGCCTCTAGTTTGCATCAGAGAAGAGAGTGTGGGAAATCGACGCTAACGCATCTTTGCGGGCCGCTGCAGTCGAGAGCGCTGGGAAAATCATCGCGCTACTGCCGCCGAGGGCCCGCAACACGAAACCATCGCTGACGCCCCTTTGCGAGCCGCTGCAGCCGAGACGCGCTGGAAAGATCATCGCGCTGCTGTCGCCGCGCACTCGCAACCCTTAAAGAAATCATCGCTTCGAGACATCGCATTGCGGACGCCGTGCGTCCGCCACTTTGATCGCATCGCACCGAATTTCGTCGCTCCCTCGCGGAGCGTCTTGTCTTCGCATCGCAACACGATCGCACAGCGCAACAGGATCGCCGCATCGACTTCTCCCACGCGGCAAGAAAGTCATCGCATCGGCGGTCCAGCGTGCAGAAGTTTGTCGCATCGTCTCCGCACGCATCACGCAGATCGGCGCATCATCCTCCCTTGCGGCAAGGATTTCAACGCATCGCCGGCCTCGCGTGCCGAGAATCATCGCTACAGCTTATTTGCGACATTTTGTTGGTTTTGCTACTAAACCCAGGTACTTTGTGAAAGAAAGGGTCGCAGAGACCACTGCTTTGAACTTGAACCTTATTTTTGCAACCTTTGAACTATTTTTGACAGCCCTTCAACAGCTATCCTATTTTTGACAGTATTGTGGCTTTTACAGTTATTGGTCTTGTGATAAATCTGCCTTTATATAAAGATACTTATTTTTTATAACTACTTGTGTGGTGTCCCTTTGTAGTGTTCCTCACTGTGTTACTGTGTATGGTCATAAATGCTTCACACCCTGCCTCTGAGATAAGCCTACCTGCTCGTGCTACGTTACCACAGGGTTGAGCAGGGGTATTAAAGAGGGTAGCCCTCTCACTCTGACTTAGGAAGAAGGGTCCCTACTTGGACAGTGGCCAGCCATTGCCAACTAGAGACCCCCATTTCTAACATTGGTGGTCAGCGGTGAGGATCTGGACTTGCATTTATGATCGCATACAGTAATTATAGTGTACACTACTAGTGAGTGCAGACCATAACGTACCGCATACATTTTTTGAGAGTTTTTTTGGATCCTATATTGTAATTGATATTGCCGGTGATTTTTCACCCGCACACATTTTCTGAGAGTTTTTGGGATCCTATATTGTGATTGATATTGCCGGTGATTTTTCACCCGCGCCCATTTTTTGAAAGTTTTTGGATCCCCTATTGTAATTGATATTGCCGGTGATTTTTCACCCGCGCACATTTCTGAGAGTTTTTGGGATCCTATATTGTGATTGATATTGCCGGTGATTTTTCACCCGCGCCCATTTTTTGAAAGTTTTTGGATCCCCTATTGTAATTGATATTGCCGGTGATTTTTCACCCGCGCACATTTCTGAGAGTTTTTAGGATCCTATATTGTGATTGATATTGCCGGTGATTTTTCACCCGCTTACATTTTTTTGAGAAGTTTTCTTCTGTCCTTTATTGATATTGCCAGTTATTTCTACAATGGGCAAGCCCAGATCCAATGCCTCAGAGGATCTCTCCTGGGAAGAAGAGAAAATAGAAACCTACAATGCCAAGCAGCTCAAATATTTTTGCAAGCAATTCACAGTCCCTATCACAGGTCTCACTAGAAGGGAGGAGTATTACAAGGCGCTGAAGGCCTGGCTAGAAGCCAGGGATGCCCCTAAGGATATAGGAGAGCTTGTGGAGGTGGGAGAGAATGCAGGAGAGCAGCAGGGCGATGTAGTAGACTTAGTAGGAGATCCAGCCCTTTCCAACCCGGGCTCTAGTGTGTCCGCTAAGGGTCTGTCCCCAGAAGAGCTGGAGGACAGGGAGAGAGATAGGCGGCATAATATGGAGATGGCTAAGCTTAAAATGGATGGTCACCGGGACCTAGAGAACAAGAAGTTAGAAATTGAGATTATGAGAATGAAGCTTGAGCATGAGAGAGTATTGAGGGAGTTGGAGATTAAAGCTAAGAGCATGGAAATCTCCCCCTCTGGTGGCAGCGTACCTGTAGTGCACCCTGAGAGTAGGGTGTATATACCCAAGGAGGTTATTAAGGATTTCCACAAAAGTGAAGATATTGGGCAATGGTTTGCCGCTTATGAATTAGCCATGGTGTCCCACCGGGTCCCTGAGAAGGATTGGGGAGCGGGGTTGTGGGGACGCTTTGTGAGTGAGGGGAGGGATACCTTGTTGGACCTGCCCCCAGAAAGTAGGATGGTTTATGCCCACATGAAGGAAGCGTTGATGACCCGCTATGGTTTGACCCCTGAGATGTATAGGCAGAGGTTTAGGGTCTGCAAGAAGCTAGAGGGTACCACGTGGGTTGAATATGTGTCTTTTTTTTGCAGAGCCATGGAACGCTGGGTAAAAGGTAGCAAAGTAGAAACTTTTGCGCAGTTTTATGATTTGATTGCATGGGAGCATTTATCTAGTAATTGTTTTCCTGAGCTACGCCAGCACCTAATTGATTGCAAGCTGACTAACCCTAGAAAGCTTGCTGAGGAGGCGGACCGCTGGGTGAGCACCCGGGTCCGCAAGGGTCCAGTGGGAGACGTCGCCAAAGGTGGGCAGGGTCCCCAGCAGAGGAGTGGGGGGGACAAGGGTCAACAGAGGGAGTTCCACCGAGGGCCCCAAAGTAATCCCCCAGGGAACCAAGCAGTGGTGTCCCAGCCCCCCCAAGAAAGGAGGACAGGGCCCCCAACAGGTAGGCCTGTTCCCAGGGGGCCCCCACTTGTTACAACTGTGGTCAAGTGGGCCACAGATATTTTGATCCCCAGTGCCCCCAAAGGGGGGCCAGTGCACCACCCCGTGCACCACCCCGCCAGATTGCTAGTGTAGCCCTGGGAGAGGAGGAGATGGGTGCCCAAGAGGGGTGGGATCCCGTAGAGTTGACCCTTGTCTCATTAGGGGACTTTGAGATGGTCCCCAAGCCTGCACTGCCTGCTAACACTAAAAAATACAGGCAGTGGGTGACCATCAATGGCCATAGGGTGGAGGCTCTAAGAGACACAGGGGCCAGTGTAACTGCTGTCAGCTCCCGGTTGGTGTCCAAAGAGCAGGTTGTCCCCCATGCATTCTACCCAGTAGTGTCCGCAGACAACTCAGAGAGCCAATGTGAGGTGGCTCAGGTTCCCTTTGAGTGGGGGGGTCTCAGGAACTCTTCAGGTAGCTGTGAGGCCCGCCATGCCTGTAGACTGTCTGCTGGGCAATGATTTAGAGGACTCCCCGTGGGCTACGGTGGAGAGGAAGGCTCACTTAGAGATGTTGGGTCTGCCTGAGTGGGCGTGTGCTACCACTCGGTCCATGGCAGCCAAGGAGGGTGTTGAGAAGGATCTGGAGCCTGAGAGTATGGCCCAGATCCCTGCCTTAGAGAGAAGGGGCAGGGGGCGCGGGAAGCCGGCCCCCTTGGTTCCCACGGCCCAGGAAGGAGCAGACCCTGAAGGGGATGCCCTGGAGCCTACCGGGGAGCAGATCACCGAACTGGGGGACCTGCCTGAGCTGACCCATTGGCAGCAGGAAGGGGGACCCACCAGGGAGGAATTTTGTGAGCAGCAGAGAGTTTGCCCCTCTCTTGAGGGTATGCGGCGACAGGCTGCAGCCCAGGCAGAAGGTGACATGTCTGGTTCACATCTGATTTATTGGGAGAACAGTCTCCTGTATAGCGAGCCTAAGGTTGCTGAGCCAGGGTCAGCCCGTGTGCTGGTGGTACCCGAGTGCTTCAGAACCTTCCTACTGGGGTTGGCTCATGACATTCCATTGGCAGGACATCTGGGGCAGACCAAGACCTTTGAGAGGCTGGCCGCCCACTTTTATTGGCCCCAGATGCACAAGAGTTCAGACACTCATTGCAGGACCTGTGAGACTTGCCAGGCAAGTGGGAAGAGTGGGGGAAGATCAAGGCCCCACTCCAGCCCTTTCCAGTTGTGAGTACCCCATTCGAGCGAGTGGGCATTGACATTGTGGGGCCTCTGGACCCCAAGACAGCCATGGGCAACAGGTTCATCCTGGTCTTGGTGGACCATGCCACCCGGTACCCTGAAGCCATCCCGCTCAGGACAGTGACGGCCCCCGTGGTGGGACGTGCACTGATGGGGATTTTCTCCCGTGTGGGATTCCCCAGAGAGGTGGTGTCTGACAGGGGGACCAACTTCATCTCCCAGTACATGAAGTCTCTGTGGAAGGAGTGTGGGGTAACGTATAAGTTCACCACTCCTTACCACCCCCAAGGTAATGGTCTGGTTGAAAGGTTCAACCGGACCTTGAAGGGCATGATCATGGGCCTAGAAGAGCCCCTGAGGCGTAAGTGGGACGTCCTCTTGCCATGCCTGTTGTTTGCCTACCGTGAGGTGCCACAGAAGTCCTTAGGGTTCAGTCCCTTTGAACTCCTCTATGGCCACCCGGTTAGAGGACCTCTGAGTCTGGTCAAGGAAGGCTGGGAGCAATCTCCCAGGAAACCTCCCCAAGATGTATTTAGCTACATGTTGGCCTTCAGGAACCAGACTCGGCGTTTCAGAAAGATTGCTGAGGCAAATCTGGAAGCCAGCCAGGAAGAAATGAAACGTTGGCACGACCAGAATGCCACTCTGGTCGAATTTCAACCTGGTCAGAAGGTTTGGGTACTGGCCCCAGTGGAGCCTTGTGCGCTCCAAGATAAGTGGACCGGTCCATTTGAGGTGGTGGAGCGCAAAAGTCCAGTTACCTACTTGGTGGACTTTCAGTCTCCCAGGAACCCCTTGCGGGTCCTGCATGTGAACCGCCTAAAGCCCCACTTTGAGAGGTCTGAAGTGGGCATGCTTCTTGCCACAGATGATGGGGTTGAGGAGGAGAGTGAGCCTCTCCCTGACCTCCTGTGTGCAGAAGAGAAGGATGGGTCAGTGGAGGGTGTGATCCTCTCCACCACACTGACCCCTGAGCAGCAGAGAGATTGTCACCACCTGTTGGGGCAATTTTCTGATTTGTTCTCCCTGGTACCTGGTGTCACTGATTGGTGCGTCCATGAGGTGGATACCGGGGACAGTTCTCCTGTCAAGCACAAGGCTTACAGGGTGACTGACAGGGTCAGGGCTTGCATTAAGGAGGAGGTCTCCAAAATGTTCGCCCTAGGGGTGGTTGAGTCCTCTAGCAGCCCCTGGTCCAGCCCCGTGGTCTTGGTACCAAAAGCTGCGACGCCTGGTGCCACTCCTGAACTTAGGTTCTGTGTGGACTACCGAGGTCTCAATTCGGTCACCAAGACCGACGCGCACCCCATCCCCAGAGCTGATGAGCTCATAGACCGGTTAGGGGCTGCCCGGTACCTCAGCACGTTTGATCTGACGTCTGGGTACTGGCAGATCGCCTTAACTGATGGGGCAAAGGAGAGGTCAGCATTCTCCACACCAGATGGGCACTACCAGTTCCGTGTGATGCCCTTTGGGATGAAGAATGCCCCTGCCACCTTTCAGAGATTGGTCAACCAGGTGTTGGTTGGGCTGGAGGCTTTCAGTGCCGCCTACCTGGATGACATTGCAGTGTTTAGTTCCTCCTGGGAGGACCACTTGCGCCACCTCTGGGAAGTGTTGATGGCGCTGCGCAGAGCAGGCCTCACAATCAAGGCCAGTAAGTGCCAGATTGGGCAGGGTTCTGTGGTGTACTTGGGACACCAGGTGGGGAGCGGCCAGGTGGCGCCCCTGCAGCCCAAGATTGAAACCATCCTGGCTTGGGAGCCCCCAAGGACCCAGACCCAGGTGAGGGCCTTCTTAGGACTCACGGGTTATTACAGGAGGTTTGTCAAGGGGTATGGCAACATTGTTGCACCCTTGACTGAGCTGACTTCCAAGAAGCGGCCAAAGATTGTGAACTGGACTGACACCTGTCAGAAAGCCTTTGATGCCCTCAAAACTGCTATGTGTACAGCACCCGTACTCCAGGCGCCCAATTTTGCTAAGGAATTTGTTGTCCAGACAGACGCTTCAGAGCATGGGGTGGGGGCCGTTCTGTCACAGATAAATGAGGAGGGACTAGACCAACCTGTAGCCTTCATCAGTAGGAGGTTACTTCCACGGGAACAGAGGTGGAGTGCAATTGAGCGTGAGGCATTTGCTGTGGTCTGGGCACTGAAGAAGCTGAGACCATACCTGTTTGGGACTCACTTCCGGGTTCAGACAGACCACAGGCCCCTCAGATGGTTGATGCAGATGAGGGGTGAGAATCCCAAGTTGTTGAGGTGGTCCATTTCCCTACAGGGTATGGACTTCACGGTGGAACACCGCCCTGGTACAGAACACGCCAATGCTGATGGTCTGTCCAGATTTTTCCGCCTTAGCGATGAGAACTTCCAAGGGGATGGGTAGTTCTCCCCACATTTCAGCTGGAGGGGACGTGTGTTAGACCTGGCACCATTGGCGTGGGTCTCCCTTCCATTTTTCGCTGTTGTCTCCTCTGTTTTACTGGTGTTAGATGCTCTGGGCGCTGTGCCACTGCCATTCAGTGTCACAGCGCGAATGCTCCCTGTGTAAATATGTCTATGTGAATTGGTATATCCCTGATTGGCTTATTTGGTTTACCTGTTAGTCCCTAGTAGTGTGGCCTATGTGTGCCCAGGGCTGGTAAACCAAATGCTGCTGGTGGGCCTGCAGCACTGATGTGTGCCACCCACAGAAGCAGCTTGTAAAGTGTGTCTCAGACCTGCCACTGCAGTGTCTGTGTGCAGTCCAGAACTGCCATCTTGGCTGTGAAGTGCACTCACTTCCCAGCCCCTGAACCTTCCCTTGGCAGCCTGTAAGTCACCCCTATGGTAGGGTGCATTGTATGTGTAAGGTAGGACATGCCTTGGTGTATGTAGCATGTCCTGGTAGTGAATTACACCCCATTTCGTTTTTCACTACTGTAAGGCTACCTGTTCCTCATAGGCTAGAATGGGCAGTTTGACTATTACATTCTATAGTCCTAACTGACCCCAGGGACATGGTAGAAAAACGAATTTAGTATGCCTGAGCTCAGAATATTAAAATACATCTTTTAGTGAAGTTTATTTTTATATTCTGTGTTTGAAAATACCACTTTTAGAAAGTAGGTATTTTCTTGCCTAAGCCTTCCAGTGTGCTCTGCCGTTATGTGTATTGGCTGTCTGGTTTTAGAGGGGCAGGACAGGCTGAGTCAGACCTGGGTTGAATAGAGAGATCTGCATTTAGAGTGTGGGGAGGGGTGGCTCCTTGACCTGAATAGGGCTGTGCCTGGCAAGGTGAATGCTGGCTCCACCTCCCACTGTGTGTCTGCTAGCAGACCCCCTCTTTCTGAAAGGAAGGATGCAGCCTGGTAAACAAAGTGCTCCAGGCCTGAGCAGAACTGGTTCTGGCTAGGTTCAGTGACTGGTAGCTTCTAAGAACAAAGGCTTTTGGGGTATAAATATCTGTGCTCAAACCCCTACATTTTGTATTGCTTTTGGATCTGGAGAGGAAACTCTGTCCGTGCCACTGGAGGAATCTGCAGGAAGTGACTGTCCCTGTGCTTGTGTGTTGTTTCTTGCACTGGCCTGCAGCAGTGACCACTGGACCTTGAAGAAGAGGAAAAGGAACTCTTGAGAGAACTTTTATTTTTGTTACAAGCAATTACCCAAGGGCTAGGAAAAGAGCTAGCCTCCTGCTGGAGTCTCAGGCACATCAGACTCCACCACCAACCTCCTGCTTCCTCCCTGCGAGGACTGCTATCTGCTGATGAGGCTCCTGTGAGTTCCAGGGCCTCTAGTTTGCATCAGAGAAGAGAGTGTGGGAAATCGACGCTAACGCATCTTTGCGGGCCGCTGCAGTCGAGAGCGCTGGGAAAATCATCGCGCTACTGCCGCCGAGGGCCCGCAACACGAAACCATCGCTGACGCCCCTTTGCGAGCCGCTGCAGCCGAGACGCGCTGGAAAGATCATCGCGCTGCTGTCGCCGCGCACTCGCAACCCTTAAAGAAATCATCGCTTCGAGACATCGCATTGCGGACGCCGTGCGTCCGCCACTTTGATCGCATCGCACCGAATTTCGTCGCTCCCTCGCGGAGCGTCTTGTCTTCGCATCGCAACACGATCGCACAGCGCAACAGGATCGCCGCATCGACTTCTCCCACGCGGCAAGAAAGTCATCGCATCGGCGGTCCAGCGTGCAGAAGTTTGTCGCATCGTCTCCGCACGCATCACGCAGATCGGCGCATCATCCTCCCTTGCGGCAAGGATTTCAACGCATCGCCGGCCTCGCGTGCCGAGAATCATCGCTACAGCTTATTTGCGACATTTTGTTGGTTTTGCTACTAAACCCAGGTACTTTGTGAAAGAAAGGGTCGCAGAGACCACTGCTTTGAACTTGAACCTTATTTTTGCAACCTTTGAACTATTTTTGACAGCCCTTCAACAGCTATCCTATTTTTGACAGTATTGTGGCTTTTACAGTTATTGGTCTTGTGATAAATCTGCCTTTATATAAAGATACTTATTTTTTATAACTACTTGTGTGGTGTCCCTTTGTAGTGTTCCTCACTGTGTTACTGTGTATGGTCATAAATGCTTCACACCCTGCCTCTGAGATAAGCCTACCTGCTCGTGCTACGTTACCACAGGGTTGAGCAGGGGTATTAAAGAGGGTAGCCCTCTCACTCTGACTTAGGAAGAAGGGTCCCTACTTGGACAGTGGCCAGCCATTGCCAACTAGAGACCCCCATTTCTAACACCTGTTGCCCGACATTTCCAAACACACCATTACTCAAATAGTGCACTGTTGAGTTACCTGTGTATTGAACATATCCCTAGACCACACAGAGGGGGGAATAGGACATTGAGACTCAGACAATGCAAATCCAAGTATATCATTGAGTGCCAGACTAAAAGCCCGGGGGGCCTGAATCTTGATGAAGAACTGGGTATTCATCTCCATGGAATGTAACTGTAAATTTGTCACTGTGAAATTGTAACCTCTTCATGCTTCTAGGGATGTAGTATTATTATTGATCTGTTTTTAATCACTTGTAGACACAAGGATATACTCAGTGGTTTTAATTCTGTCTTTTTCTCCCTTGTTTTTTCACAACAGGATGAAAGGAAGTGGGGACAGTTCACCTTCACGGGCTCCCCACCCTTTTCCTCAGAGGCACGTGGCGATGATAGTCACTTCAACCAAGAATGTGCACCTGAGGTTTGCTTTATCTTTATTTATTTTTCTCCTCTTGTCTCCTTCCGGATTCGATTCATGCTTTATCATTTGGGCACTTGCCCGTTATACATTGTATTCATGATCAACTATGCACTATGTTACTTAATACTATACTTGTTCCACAGTGTTAATAATGTATTAGGTCCATGTACGAGTTGGTGAGGCATTTGCCTATAACTTCAAACGACATCGTGATTTCGAAATGTAATATGACATTAGATACTATTTGTATGAATTTGTCATGTAAGATCACTAGTACCTGCATTAATTCTGATAGGTACACTAGACAGGGGTACTGACCCGTTATCTCTTTATCAGTGTCCTGTACCATGAGCCTATTCACATAATGATATACACTTAGGGACAGATACCTTCCGGGGGTGAGATGAGACATAGTCACAATTTCTGCATGCTTAACCAGAAACTTGTGGGGACAACACACCTGCTACTCCAACTCAGATCGTCAGAATAACAGCTTGCTGTTTTTACAATACCAGGACCCACTTGGGGGTATTGAATTTGTTTGCAGGTATAGGTACTCATACTGATATTTTCGATCGGGCCATGACTGTCATAATAGGGAAGCCTGAGCAATCTTAGACTGGGTATTTACCTTGAGTATAGATACGACAGTGGGACAGGCTATACCAGGCTTAGCTATTTAGATCATTTCCATATGGCCGACATTAGTTCCTGATCCCTTGTACCCTGTCTGGGAGCAGTTAACTATCCACCTCAGTTGTGTATACCAACTATGCCATACAAGGTAGTATTACTTACAGCTAATACGGTGACCAAGGCGCACACCATCTTGTATTGAGAGTGCACGCATCGAGGTTTGTGTTCAAATTTGTTTAAGTACCTAAGCAGTATGTATAATGCAGAACACGGATCTGTACACTTTACAATCATGTTTTTATTTGCAATTTACCTGTTGATGTGTACTACAGTCTTTGCCATTAGTTACCCTACGTTTTTGACACTTCAATATTGCCGCCATATCAGAGCACCGAATTTGTGTATGGTGTGTCCGCACTCACTTTCAATAATTCTGTATTTCTTCACTGTGTGTACAACGCTTCTTACGTGTGAACAAGGCAGTTTACTGCCGAAACGCGTAACGTAGAAGCGGAATAAAGTTTCCTGAACTTGCAATCCAGCTGTGTCCTGAGAGGGCGTTTATCCGCGTTGCGGTAACCCTTTGGAAATATATATATATATATATGTATATATATATATTTTATTTTTTTAGGGGATAAACAATTTTAAATAACAATTTTTTCTGATTGGGGAACCACCCCAAACCTTCCTTTATTAATTAATTACCCTTGCCACCCTAACCACTCCTAAACCATAAAATATACTTTTCCACCATGTGGCCCGACCATCACCAAACTCCTAAGAAATACCCTTAGCAACCAATTCCCTTACCCACACTTAAAACCTAAAAAAACACCCATACCAGACTATACCCCTACCCACCCCTAGACCCTAAAAACACACTTACAATTCTATGCCTTTACCTATCCCTAAACCCTAAATTACCCTTGCCACCCTCTTCCCCTACCTACCCCCAAACCCTAAAAGCACCCTTACAACCCAACACCCTTACCCACCCCTAAACCCTAAAAATACCCTTACCGCCCTATACCCCTACTCACCCCTAAACCATAAAAAACCTCTCTTACTACCCTATACCCTTACCTACTCCTAAATCCTAAAACAACTGTTTTCACCCTACACTCACGCTATACCCATACCCATTCCCACCCATATATATATAGGTTTCAGGCACGTTATAGTTAGAAATTAGCATTGAAAAACCTTAGAAATTCACTGAAAAAACCATAGGTTTCAGGCACGTTATAGTTAGAAATTAGCATTTAAAAAACCTTAGAAATTCACAAAAAAAAACATAGGTTTTAGGGAAAGTTATACTTAGTTGGACATTGCACACGTACAAAACCCGTGAAATTCCCCCGTTATAGTTAGTTCAGCTAACTATAACTCGCGCCCCCAATGCACTGCTGATGACATCACATATTACATCACTCATGAATTTCAAAGGTTTTTCAAATGCTAGTTTGTAACTATGCCTACAGAAGTAGGACATGTGAAGAAAGAAGAAAAAACGCACAGAAAGAAGCAAAAGAAATGTAGAAAGAAACAGAAGTCCACAAGACGAAGAAAAATGCAGGAAGAAGCAAGACATGTGCAGAAAGAACCAACAGAGGAGCAGAAAGAACCAACAGAGGAGCAGAAAGAGGCCTTGTTGCAAAATCATCCTGTGCCCACACCTTTTCCAGATGGGTACTGGTGGTAACTGACTCTGACTAACCAGGCCTAGAGCCAGTGCTATGGTAAAAGACACTTAGAATACAGTTAAAACACCTACATACACTAGGGAACACTATGCGTTGGGGTACCCCTGTGATTAGCATGACCTCCTCTGTAACTCTCTAGTACATAATAGGGCAGGGGGATTAAAACTACCTCTTAAAACGCGCCATGGGGCGTGTTTGCACACTGGTGTAGGGAGGGGGGCCTGAGGTTACATGTGTGCAAACACGCCCTCTGGCCGTTTTAAGTTGGGGGATAAAGTCCCCTTGAATCCTAAGGGTCCCTGGGCTCCAACTAGCCCACCAGGTACCTCCAGTAAGCGCCACAGAGTTGCGTTGCAGAGAGGTGTAAAAAGGGGCATGGCCTGGACCACCTCTCTGCAACGCAGCGCAGTGGCGCTTACTGGAAGCACCTGGTGGGCTAGTTGGCCCCCAGGGGCCCTCCTGATTGATTAATTCCCCAACTTAAAACGCGCCACAGGGCGTGTTTGCACACGTCACCTCAGGCCCCGTCCCCTCCCTTCACCACTGTGTAAACACACCCTGTGGCCGTTTTAAGTTGGCAAATTAGGTCCCCTTGAATCCTGAGGGTCCCAGGGGTCCAACTAGCCCACTAAGTGCCTCCAGTAAGCGCCACAGAGCTGCGTTGCAGAAAGGTGTAAAAAGGGGTGTGGCCTCTGAACACCTCTCTGCAACGCAGCTCCCTGGCGCATACTGGAGGTACCTGGTGGTCTAGTTGGCCCCCAGGGACCCTCAGTATTCAAGGGCAATTAATTCCCCAACTTACAACTCACCAGGGGGCGCATTTGCACAGTGGTGAAGGAAGGGGCGGGGCCTGAGGTGACATGTGTACAAACACACACTGTGGCGCGTTTTAAGTTGGGGAATTAATTCCTCTTCAATCCTGAAGGTCCCTGGGGGCCAACTAGCCCACCAGGTACCTCCAGTATGCGCCAGGGAGCTGCCTTGCAGAGAGGTGTTCAGAGGCCACGCCCCTTTTTATACCACTCTGCAACGCAGCTCTGTGGCGCTTACTGGAGGTACCTGGTGGGCTAGTTGGCCCCCAGGGACCCTCCGGATTGAAGAGGAATTAATTCCCCAACTGAAAACGCTCCACAGGGCGTGTTTGCACACATGTCACATCAGGCCCCGCCCCCTCCTTTCACCACTGTGAAGGGGGGCTGTGTGGCCCCCGTTTTTTCCTATTTTTGGGCCCTGGGGACTCCATCCCCCAGGGCCTGACCCCTATTTGGCTACATTAAAAAAAAAACTGAAGGGGGGCCACGTGGCCTCCCTCCTTAGGCCATTTTCGGCCCCAGGGACCCCATCCCCCGGGGCATGGCCATTGTTTTTTGTAAATAATTGGAGGGGGGCTGCGTGCCCCCCCTCCTCAGGCCATTTATGGCCCCAGGGACCCCATCCCCCGGGGCCGGCCTTTGCGTTTAAAAAATATATATATTATTATGGGGAGGGAGCGCGTGGCCCCCTCCACGCCACTCATGGCCCCGGGGACCCCATCCCCCAGGGCCTGGCCTTTCGTTGGGGACCATGGGGTCCCCAATCCCCCACGGTCCCGCCGGCTCCCGCGTCCTGTGGGAGCCGGCATTGCTTTCCACAAGGGAGCTGCTGACATGCAGCTCCCTTATGGAAAGCAATTCTGCTTGCTTCATTGAAGCGAGAGCAGGTTTCCTGCTCTCGCTTCAATGAAGCAAAGCAGAAGTTTGCAATGACAGGGCGGGACCCCCAAATTAGCATTTTAGTGCCCCGGGGAGGTGGCGGTCCCGGGGTGTGGGGGGGCTCGAGCCCCCACACACAGGTATATTTTTTTAAAAAGAAGCCCCGGGGGTGGCGGTCCCCGAGGCTTGGGAGGCCTTAGAGGCCCCCAAACTTTAAAAAACAAGCCCCGGGGGTGGCGGTCCCCGGGGCTGTGGGGAGGATTGCATGCCCCCCGCAACTCATTATTTAAGCCCCGGGGAGGTGGCAGTCCCCGGGGCAGTGTGGGGGGGGATTGGGGCCCCCCCCACACTTTTTTTTTACTGCCCCCGGGACTTGGCCCACCTGGGGGCTAATTAGTAACGAAGCGCGGGAGCCCGCGCTTTGTTTTTTTTTTTTTCGGCCAAAATTCGCACTGGGTGCGCAAATCTCGCTGATTTTTAAAAAAAAAAATACTTTTTTGGGCCCTGGGGGTCCTTGTGGGACCCCCTAAGCAGGCCTAGGGGGTCAGGGTGTTTCTACCCTGCCCCCTTTTTGCGTTTTGCGCACTTGTTTCTCTGATTTCTTGTGCCTCAGTTCTACAGAGGCACAAGATGGCTGCCAACACTTCCTGGTTTGGAGTGTTGACAGCCAATTAGCATAAAGCTCGTGATCGGGAAGGTGCGCGGATCCTCCGCGGCCATAGATATATATGTGTTTTTACTTTTGATTTTCTCAGCAAGTACTGAATGGATTTACACCATTTAACAAAAAGGGTTCTTTCTGAACCAAGAACTACCTCTTTGCCAAATTTGGTGTAATTCCGTTCAGCAGTTCGGGCTGTAGCCGTGTCTAAAGTTTCCTATGGGAAATTGCATGGGGAAAACACGTTTTGGGACCCCCCTTTTTTCTCAGCCCCCGCTTGCCGAATCACCCTGAAACTTTCAAGATAGGAGCGGACCGGAGCGCCCCACGAGTTTTGAAACTTTCGCGAAGATTCGTTAACCGGCGCCAAAGTTATTGGAAATAGAATGTTGTGAATTTCCTATGGAAAATAGGTCCTAACTAACTATCTACTGGCGACAGCCAGTAGATAATATATATATATAGTGCTTAAAGCTCCCTCACCCTGCCGCTCCATTCACCAAACATACATGCGTGTAAATATATATATATATATATATATATATTACCCACTGGCGGTCGCCAATAGGTAGTTATAGTTAGGACCTAGTTTCCATAGGAAAAGCATTTTTTTATTTGCCAATATCTTTGGCACCGTTTAATGAATCTTCGCGAAATTTTCAAAACTAATGGCCCGCTCCAGTCAGCTCCTGTCTTGAAAGTTTCGGGGTGATTCATAAAGCGGGGGCCGAGAAAAAAGGGGGGTCCCAAAACGCGTTTTCGCCCTGTTAATTTCCATAGGAACTTTCGTCGCGACTACAGCCCGAACTGCTGATCGGAATTACACCAAATTTGGGAGAGAGGTAGCTCTTGGTCCAGAGTGCACTCTTTGCTTTAAATGGTGTAAATCCGTTCAATAGTTCCTGAGAAATTTAAAAATAAAAAATATTGATATCTGGTGACCGCAGTGGATCCGCGAACCCTCCGGATCACGAGCTTTATTTTGATTGGCTGTCAACACTCCAAACCAAGAAGTGTTGGCAGCCATCTTGTGACTAGGTAAAACTGAGTCACAAGAAAAAAGAGAATAAAATGATTTAAAAAAAAAGAAAAGAGGGCAGGGTAGAAACACCCTAACACCCTAACCCCCTAGGCCTGGTCATGGGTCCCACAGGGACCCCCAGGGCCTCAAAAAGCATTTTTTTTTTTAAACAGCAGGATTTGCGCTGAGTGTGCGAATCACGCCAAGAAAAAATAAAAAAACAAAGCGCAGTGTCCCGTGCTTCATTTTAATCAGCCCCCGGGTGGGCCAGGTCCCAAGGGCAATAAGTAAAATATATGCAGGGGACCGCAGGGGCCCCTGCATCCCCGGGGACCACCACCTCCCCGGGGCATGATTAATATTATGCAGAGGGCACAAGGCCCCCCGCAGCCCTGGGGTTCGCCACCTCCCCGGGGCTTTTATAATTTATGTGTGGGGGCTCCTGCCCCCACGCTGTCCCGGAGACCACCACCTCCCCGGGGCATTAGTAAAATGGAGTAGGCGGGCCTCGCGGGCCCCCCCAAGTCCCGGGGACCACCACCTCCCTGGGTTTACAATATAAATAAAAGTGTGGGTGGGCTTTTGCCCCCCCACACTGCCCCGGGGACCACCACCTCCCTGGGGCACTGACTAAATTAAATACGGGGGTCCACGCGGCCCCCCTCATGGAGCCCTGAATGGCCCTGGGGACCGCCACCCCCCAGGACTGGCTCCAGCAATGTCCTGGGATGCCCACCCCGGGACATTGCAAACTTCTGCTTTGATTCGTGGAAGCGAGAGCAGGAAACCTGATCTTACTTCCACGGAGGAAAGCAGGATTGCTTTTGGGCAAAGGGAGCTACATGTCAGCAGCTCCCTTTGCCCAAAAGCAATGGCGGCTCCCGCAGGAGGCGGGGAGCCGGCAGGGACCGCAGGGGCATTGGGGATCCCCCAACGGTCCCCAATGTGAGGGCTGGCCCCGGGGGACGGAGTCCCCGGGGCCAAAGTGGCACAGGGAAGGGAGAACATGGGGCCCCCTCCCGAATATTTAATTCTTTTTTTTTTTAAATGAGGCAATGCCCCGGGGGATGGGGCCCCCCTCCATTAAAAATATTTAAAAATAAAAATATATGTGGCCATGCCCCGGTGAATGGGGTCCCCGGGGCCGAAATCAGCCTCAGGAGGGGGGGGGGCTGCGCGGCCCCTTCTCATTTTTTTTTTATCAAAACCATGTCTCAGGCCCTGGGGGATGGGGTCCCCAGGGCCCAAAAATAATTAAGGGAAGGGGAGCTACACAGCCCCTCTTCCCAAAAAAAAAAAAAAAGCTGGCATCTTGCCGGAGGCCCCGCCCCCTCCCTGCACCACTCTGCAAACGCACCCCCTGGCATGATCTGGGTTGGGGGATTAAGTCCACTAGAATCTTAAGGGTCCTTATGGGCCAACTAGCCCACCAGGTACCTCCAGTAAGCCCCACACAGTGGGAATGCTGAGAGGTGATCCGAGGCCACGCCCCTTTTTACACCACTCTGCAAACGTCCCTCTTGGGGCACTGCTGGTGTTGCGATGAGGTCCACATGTGTCCTGAGGACCTCAGGACTAAAGTGGACTTCATCCCCCGAGCAGCAGTGCGCCAGGAGGCACGTTTGCAGAGTGTTGTAAAAAGGGGGTGTGGCCTCAGACCACTCTCAGCAATCCAGCTGTGTGGGGCTTACTAGAGATAACAGGAGGGCTAGTTGGCCCCCAGGGACCTTCAGGAGGCAAGGGGACTTCATCCCCCAACCAAGAGTGCACCAGGAGGCGTGTTTGCAGAGTGGTGGAGAAAGGGGGCATAGCCTGTGTTCAAGTCTCAGCAATCCCACTATCTGGGGCTTTCTGGAGGTGTCAGGTAGGCTAGTTGGCATCTTAGGACCCCCAGCATCGAAGGGGACTTTAATCCCCATCCAAGAGCGTGCCGGGGAGCGAATTTGTAGACTGGTGGGCAAAGGGGGCGTGTTCTGCTTTGAGAACTTACCAATGCTGCTGTGTGGGACTTACTAGAGGTAATAGGAGGGGTAGTTAGCCCCCAAGGACATCCTTGGGGGCCAATACCCCTCCTGTTAGCTCCAGTAAGTCCACACAGAGGTACTGCTAAGAGGTCTTTGGAGGCCATGCCCCCCTTTCTCCACCACTCTGCAAACACGCTTCCTGGCACACTACGGGTTTGGGGATGAAGTCCACTTTACTCCTGAGGGACTTTGGGGGCCAAGAAGCCCTCCATGTACCTCTTGTAAGTCCTACGCAGCAGAATTCCTGAGCACTGATCAGAGGCCCAGCTCTCTTTCAGCAGCACTCTGCAAACGCAACTACTATGTTAAAGTTATAAATTAGCATGTAAAAAACCTTAGAAATTCACTGAACAACCATAGGTTTCAGGGACGTTATAGTTTGTTATTAGCATTTAAAAAACCTTAGAAATTCACTGCAAAAAACCATAGGTTTTAGGGACGTTATAGTTAGCATTTAAAAAACCATAGAAATTCACTGAAAAAACCATAGGTTTCAGGGACGTTATAGTTAGTTGGACATTTCATTCGTACAAAACCAGAGAAATTCGGCTGTTATAGTTAGTTGAGCTAACTATAACTTGCGCCCCCGCAATGCACTGCTAATGATGTCACATATTACATCACTCATGACATGGTCAGTGACATCACTGATGACATCACTGAGGCCCTTTTTCTCCCCAGTCCATCAAGAATTAACACTATGTTTTGCTGGCACTCTCCAGGGAGAAATTTGCGATCAGCGCATCAAAATCGGCTCATGGTGCCTAGAACTAAAAGTAAGAAATGGGGTGACAGAGCATTCTCAATTTCGACAGGCAGACTTTGGAACTTGCTCCTGTAAAGCCTGAGGGCTATCCCTCAGTTGTTGCCCTTCAGGAAAGCACTTAAGACCTGGCTCTATACGCCATAGACAATTCTTTCCTGAATATTTATAGTCTGAGCATGGTTCTCTGGATGGTCGGCTACAGCGCCTTGACGCCTTCGGGTAATTGTCACGCTTCATAAAATTTCAAATCAATCCATTCTGGTACTACTCATGCACTCATCCAAACACCCAGATAGTAGCAATATACCCGTGTAAACACACAGGCAGTAATTTTGCAGGTATGGTACTGCCGATGTAGTTCCCACATACTCAGGGAATCATCCAGGCACTACCTATATTCTCACCAAGGCACTACCGATGGAGAAATATGTAGTCTTTTAAAACCATCTGATGAATTATATATGTAACCTGTCACACACTGTTTGCATGTACTCTGAAGAATTAGTGAGCTATATGCTCTGAGAGAGATTAATTTGTAGATTTTGATATGCACTGTGTCCCCAAATTTAAATCTGACGCATCTAAGTAGAAAAGTACTAAAGCACTAAATCTACCAGTGACACGGTGGTAGAGAGGCACAGAAATAGCTCTTATGTTGTGTTTTCAGATTTATAGTATTGAGACACTGTATGTACTTTTACACTTTGTCTGATGATTATTTTAAAATGTACTACAGAAGGGATAAAGAGGTCTTTTACCATGTATATGTGAGAACTGAGATATGGTGCAGCTCTGTTGTAGAAGACGGTGCTAAAATAATAAAAAGTATGGGTTTGGTATATTAAAGTAAGTGCATGTAGTTATATAGCTATGTTCGTCTGTAGATTTAAAACTGCAACATTACATAAAAACTTTTTGTATTATGTTTAAATTATGTGTAAGTCATTAGTAAAGTAGTTGGTACCTTGGCTAGAATAAAAATTTAAATATACTTTTTTATACAGAAGAATATCTACATAACTATAGACAGAATGCCTACAAAAGCTCTGAGGAAAAAGCAACAGAAGCACCTACAGTATCTATGCAGAACTGAGACACAAAAGGGGCAAAATGCTGAAAAAGTGGTGAAATTAAAAAGTACTACTGGTAAGAGGACAAAGTCATTTCTTAAAAATATATGTGGATATTTACAAAGATTACAAAATAATGACAATAGAATTCAAACTATGATAAAGAATAAGAGTGTACAAGTGTATATTGCAAGAACAGGAAAAAATGTAACAAAGATGGATACACTTTAACCAGGAGACAGAAGCAGGTTAAGAAAATCAGAGCCAGGATGTTTCGTAGTAGATTGGTTGTAAATTCACTGAGAACTCTGAAGAAGTATAGAAGAAGGAGAGAGGCACTGAAACAGAAAGAATGAGTTGAGAGAGAAGTTGGTAAGGCCTTTCCTTTGAAAAGGAAGCTTTTCATTTTAATTATAAATATAATGAAGACTCTTGACAAAATTGTGTTGTGCATGAGGAGACAAAACCAGAAGAAACGATTAGTGAAAAGAAGTAACTTATGTACAGTTTTTAGTGGAGAAAGGATACCTACTTCTAGTACAGAGCCTTTCTTTAATGAAGAAGGCTATCTCCAGGATAACAGATTAGTTCATGCTATTGATGAAAGAGGAAGATGGTATAAAATGAAGAATATATAAACACACTTCCCCGGGAGGTAACCCGGGTAGGAAACTAGAGGCTCTGGGGTCCCAAGGGTGAGCTGGCCTCCCAACACAACATATGTATACAACAGCATGGCACCTGGTGGTCTGTGAGGACAATCCCTTACATTGTCTTGTATGCCTAACACTTGTACTGAGTAGCGTTGGGAGGGGTACATCACATATCTCTATAAATTGCTAAATTCTCGGGGAGCTTATTTTGTGTACATATGAAATGAAGAATGGCACTCCTACAGTGAAAGAGGTGATGGTACCTACAAATATTGAACACATTATTGCAGAAGAGGTACAAGGAAGGTGTAGTTAGGCCCCTGTATACAAATGGAATTGTAGTAGTGTTTGTATTTGACAGCAATCCATTAATATATTAAGAACATTCCTACGTATCTTTCCAAGGCAAAGTTTAAAACACAAAATAAGTACTTTACAAGGATTGGATCCTTGCAAGGTTAGAAAGCATACAAATATGCAGGGACACTCCCTAGCTTGTTTATAAAAGAAAGTGTGCTAAAGAATCTTTCATCATTTCAGGATGTTAGATGTACACCACTCAACAATGCGAACTTTAGTTAGGAGGCTGTACTATGTGAAAACTCCTGCTTTATGTTTAGAAGAAATGAACAGAGCACTTTTGCATGGTAGTGTGGCAGATGTAGAAAAGGTTTATGATGATGTGCAGTTTCATTTCTTTGGTCCTGATCAGGACTCTAGGGAAAATGAAGAGTTGTTAACAGGAGGAGTTGCAGAACAGGACACAGGTATTACAGTTGATAGTTTTGAAGAAGAGATTACAAAATGTAAAACAGTGTGCTCTGAAAAACCAGAGTATGTTTGTATATGTTGTCGACCCACTCACTACAAGATTCAAACATGGACTGTTGACTTGTATTTAAAAAGTGAAAAAGAAAAAAATTATAACTGGCAAATGTTAGCTGTGTACTTATTTGTAGGGGAACGCTTTGACCTGTCCACATGGCAAGTTATATGTAAATGCTGTTATAAATTAGAAGATAATAAAATGCCTGCTAGAGCTATGCATAACAAGGTAGAACTGATTTCTATTCCAGAAGCACTTCAAGGTTTAAATATTAATGAGACCATTTTCATCCAAAGTATACATCAGTTTCAGGCAAGTTACCGCAAACAGAGCTGCAGAAAGGTCTAAAAGGTAGAGTAGTGTACTAGCCATTAGATTTCAAGACAAATATTTAAACTGTAGGGGTAGATAGAGATTTAGAAGAAGGACTTGTAATTCTTGTAAATGGTGTGCCTACTAAGAACAACAAGATATGGCAGGAGTTAGAGGTTATCAAAGTTAAAAAAGCAACTTTATATCTGGAATAAAATAATGTTTACTATAGAAATGCAGAAAGCTTGCAAAGTATCACACATATGGAGGATCAAACATTTTGATCAACAGGTCAGATTGAGAAGGTGGATCAGTCCAGAACAGAAGAAATTCATGAACATTATAGTATCCACCCTTCGCATTCTAATGAGGTTATTGGTGATGCCATTGATCTGTTTCAAATGAAGGTGGTGAAAGGAGCTCCATTAAGTATGTGGGAGAAAATTGTAGAAGCTCTGTGGTTCCCACATCTTTTTCCCACTGGAGTAGCTGGTAGGTATGAAGAGCGGCCTGCGCTTTTACAGGACAACGGAGTAGAGATCTTGCTTTACTTTATTCAGAAGACCTTAGATTTTGTCAGTGTATTCCGTATATATTTCACCTAATATTTGAGAGTGACTTGTCTGGCCTCTCATATGCTGTGAATCACATTTTAAAAACAGGACTTAATTTGCAGAATAGATCAGCAAGAGAATTTCTGGAGGAAGTTCAAGGAAAAGATGAACACTTGGAATACAATTTAATAAACCTAATGACATGTCAACGTAGGGCTACGCAATATTGGTATCAGCGTCATGGTGAACTCAAGTGCATGTTGAGGAACCTTGGAGCACCTCCTGGGTTTCTGATGCTTAGTTGTTCTGAGTATGCATGGGATGACCTGCTAGAATTCTTGCATGAGGCAAATTCAAATATAAAAGACATTCCTCTGAAGACACCAGGAGAACTGTGCTCACTAGACCCTGCAAATGTTTGCAGGTATTTTAATCATAGATTTCAAGCAAAGATGGCTTTCATCTTGAACAAAACAAAACCTCCCCTTGGTGAAGTGACTGATTTCTTTTGGAGCAAAGAGTACCAAGCCAGAGGTGCTCGCCATATTCCTTCACACACAAAAGAGAAGTAGGAGTATTTGGTTTTGTGCGGTTATATTTAGTGGCACATGCTTTGTATGTTAAAACTGCCCTCACCTACAAATAGTGGCATGCTTCATCATAGGGCTTGCTAAACAACACCCCCACACAGACCAACACCTGGGGTGGAGCAAAAGGGAGGGAGAAGACAATACAAACATGAAATTGTAGGGATCAAAATAGAAATATTAGTGCAGAAAAGGAATCTAAAACTGGCTCAGGAATATCAACTCTTATACTTTATTCCTGGATTTCCTGGTCAGGATTAAAACTAAGGATAGGATAGTGGTGTCGGGGATTATTAGTAGCCCCTCACCCCTCCTAACTATATATTTATCAACATGTTTCAGCCGATTGGATGTAGCTCTAACACGGGTCTTTTCGGCTTTTGTCAGGCCTTAGATCCCCTATATCCCCCTTCTTTCCTACCTTACATTTGTAGGTTGAGGATAGACCCACTCTGGTCTGGGGCTCTTTAAACACACTGTGGTAATACCGAATTTCACAGTAGTTGAAGCTCGAAAAGGCGAGGGAGCGATGGCAGCTCCCTGTAGTCAAATATTCGTCAAGGTGAGGCCGCCATCTCTGTACTTCCCTCCTCGCGCCGTATAGGTGCTCCCCATATTTGCATGCTGTTGAGGGTAAAAGATGCCCCAAAGTTTGGAACAGACAGTGATGAGTCTGTGTTGTCTTTCATTGAGAGGTAGTAGATGTGGGAGGAGATTTCAGCAGAAAAGAGTCTTACAAAGTAATTGTACAGTGTTAGTTTGAAAATGCTTTCTCACAGAGAGCTAGGCTGTTATGAATGCGTAGACTGGTTAAGCTCAGCTAGTTTGTTTTCTAAATCTAGAGGAGTTCTATGGATGAGTTTAGGGCTTGATAATACTCGTAACTACGAAGTACTGAAGTATTTTCCTGAAATCCAATATCTTGCAGAATTTGAGCCATACAGTACAGCTATTCTGAAGAGTAACATGCTGGATACGTACTATCCAAGAAGAAGTCCTCATCTGGAAAGGCTGTGTCTCTATGAAATACTTCAACATTATACGTTCAGAAATAATGACAGTGAAAACATAGAAGAAAGAAAATTTGCTGTAGTTGGATGTAAAGGATGTGTCATCAGACATAACAAAGGAAATGTAATCAACCATTGAAAGCTAAATTGCCAAACTCCAGAAAAAAGAGAGTTTTTCTATTTAGCCTTGTTTACAGTTGTTCAAGCCATGGTGAACTGAAAGCGAGCTACTTGGAGAATTTGACTGTTATGAAGACTCATTCAATGCTGTGAAAGACAGCATTGAGTGCTCTGTGTGGCAGTGTATCTTCAAATGTTGAGAGATGAGATTGAACAAGAAGAAACAATTGCTGCTGAGATATCAAGAGAGAGTTCTCAGAGCAGTCAAAGTACAGCACCTGGAAGTCAAGATCCTCTTGGACAGCCAATCATTCAAAATGAAGCTGCAATAGCCAGGAATGAGGTGGAAAATGCAATGCAGCAAGTAAGACAGGAAACTGTGGATGTAGAACAACTAATACAGCTATTGAATACAGATCACAAAGACATTTTTGAAGTTGTAAAAGGTAAAGTAGAACATGGATTTCTGCATGAGAAAAAAGAGTGTGCATGTTCTACATATAAACCAGTTCTATTGTACATAAGTGGTCAAGCTGGAACTGGTAAACGTTTCTTGAATAAAGTACTGGCAAGTTATCTACAGAAGACAACAGATTCCAATTTATCGTGTGTAGTTACTGCACCAACAGGCTTAGCTGTACATAATATTAAGAGAGTTACCCTTCATTGATTATTAATGCTGCCTTTTGAACATGACAACAAATTAGAATACAACAAATTATCTGGTGATGCTTGCCATGAAGTGGCAAGAGCATTAAAGAAATTAAAGCTACTAATTATTGATGAAGTCAGCATGCTGTCTAACCAAATGCTAGCTTTTTATATGTTTAAGAATACTACAAATATTAAAAACTGACTACAACTTGCTTTTTGGAGGAAAACACTTAATTGTCTTTGGAGACCTGCTACAACTAACTCCAGTAAAAGGACAACCTGTATTCAAGTAACTACTACATAATGGAACAAGGAATTCACTAGGAAGTATTGGAAATATAAACATTTGGGAAAAATTTCAATACAAAGAGTTAATCAAAAATATGCACCAAGCATCAGATAGGCAATATGGAGATATACTAAAGGACATATGAGTGGGAGTCCTCACAAAAGAGGGAAAGAGAGTATTACAAACCCGTCTCATCAAAAATCTGTTTCCAACTAATGTTTCAGCTGCAGAAGTAATGTATAATTTTGTAACAGAAGAGAAGTCTATTGTTTGTTTTAATGCCAATTCTTGAGGATTGTAGCAAATTCAATGAACAATTATTGAAACTGGAAAAAGAAGAGATCATCGAAATTAGAGTAAATGATAAAATGGAACATCAAGGAGTTACAGTGCTACTAACAGAAAAACTGCAATCAAAATTGGATAGTTTAGAAAAGTCTGTCGAAAACTGCAAGATTAGAAAAACAGTTACATATCTGCAAAAGCGTTCGTGTAATCTTATGTCATAATTTAAATGTTGAAGAAGGGCTAGTGAATGGCGCAATGGGTAAAGTTATGACATTTATTAATTATCCAAACAGAAATGACGTTGAATACTTAGCCATAAAATGTGATGATGTTGGTAAAGTTTAAGCAGATTGGTAGATGTGTTGTAAGTTTCCTACTCATGAAAGACTTGCATGTCCAGCAAAAGAATTTCCCAGTGTCTTTAGCGTATGCAGTAACTATCCACAAATCACAAGGTTTAAGTGTAGATACAGCTCTTGTTAATATTGGTAATAATGTATTCAAAGAAGGAAAGTCATACGTAGCTTTGTCGCGAATTAGAACATTGTCTGATTTATTTGTAATTGATCTTGATGGGAAGAAAGTAAGTGCTGACCTGAGCTGTGTAACAGAGTATAATCAGTTAAGAGGTCAATATGCTCCTCATTTAGGCCAGTATCCTGTGTTGAAAAACGGACAATGCGTAAAATATCAAAGCAGCCTAGCAGAGCTCAACAGAAAGACAAAGAAAAAGAAAAACATAAAACAATGAGGAAATGGAAGGATATCACTTTGATAATAATGCTGGAGTGAACAGTTATCCAAATGTAGTGTTAAATGGACTATACCATTTGCCTCATTTTACAAATTCTATTAAAGAAAAAGTAGATAAAAGAATGTCTTCACAACTATGGGGTTGATTCCGATGTCGTTCGGAAAGCTCTCTGACCGAAACGGTTTAGGAATGGTTTCTGACCGACTCGATCCAGAGCTTTCCGAATGACGGATTAGGATAAATTGCATGTTAAACTCCTACCAAGTCAGTCGGAAAGCAATCCGCAAGACCGAATCATCCAGAATCAAGCCCGATGCGAGCGACTCATTCGGAAATGTTGAAGAATAGCATTCCGGTTACGAATCAGACTCGGTTCCCCTGCGACCAGATGACGATGCATCCGACGCGGTTTCGGAACTGTGTTGGTTTGTGTTACAAATGCCAATTGGAAACTAATAGAAACAGTCAAAACAAGCATTGGCAACGTCAAATAAATAAAAAAATATATATATATTAGCCACACCCTCCAATCAACCTATATAAAGGGCCAAAAACATGACCATGATCCTTTGCTCTAACAGAACTGCTGCTAGGTCACATGAGTCACCACATATTCCCTGCTCTCTGCCTCATACACTCACACTTCACCCACCACACAACTTGCACATATTTTTTTATTTTTAAACAATTCCTACAAACACACACTCTTTTTCATATTCATACTCACCCTCACCTTCACACTCGCCCTCACCTTTACCCTCACCCTCCCAAGCAAGCAGCCACGGTTCACAGAGAAGGAGTTGGAAGTGCCTGTACATGAAATAGTCAGAGTAGAGCCACAGTTATTTGGGAACCTAGTCCAACAGACCCCCCCATGCCAAGAGAGATAAGATGTGGGACAGGATAGTCAACGAGGTAAACACTGATGCACCTGTCCTGCGCACAATGGATGATATCAGGAGTAGTTACTATGATGTGCGAAGAAGGGTCAAAAAACTGCTGGCCAGAGAACACGCTCAAAGCCAGCAGACTGGCGGTGGCCCTCCTGCACCACCTATGCACTTCACTTCCTGGGAGGAGAAGGTGGGTGCCATCCTTCCGCCGGCGAGCGTCTATGGACTACCAGAAGCACCAGAGTCTGGTAAGTACCTACTACACATTCAAATTAAGTTAACAATTACACCTTCATAGACATCACTGTAAAGGATACAATGAAATAAATGACTGTTTTTAAATTTAAAAAAACTAGAGGAAATAAGCATGTGATGTGTATGTCATATTGATAAACAACAGACCTGCAATGAAAATGAAAATCATAAACTTCCTACCATGTACATACTTCTTACAAACTCACAGCAAGGCTTTGTGCTCTAAACACCAGTCACCAGTGTCAGCCATCTTGACAGCACATTTACACATACTCTCAGGAAAGCTGAGTCACAGGTAGGCTGGTTGGGATGGCATGTGTGGGCACAGGCCCCATGGGAGTTGTAGTCACAGCAAACACTCCTCCTCCCACATAGCGCAACAAGCCCACCTGAAACTATGCTTTCCTCACAGTGAGTGGAAATGTACTAGCAAGATGGCTGACACTGTTGCATGCTGCCTGGAGTATAAGGCCTTGATGGGAGTTGTAGTCAACTCAAACAACAGGCACCAGTGTCAGAGATCTTGATAGTAGACTTCCATTAACTGTCAGGTAGCCATAGGCCCAGATGAGCTGGTTGGGCTGTGTGGGAGGAGGAGTGTTTGCACTGACTACATCTCTCATTAGGATCTGTCCTACACACACCTTCCCACCCAGCTCAAACAGCACACCTGGGACTATGTTGTCCATGATGGTGAGTGGAAATTTACTGGCAAGATGGCTGACACTGGGGACTGGGGACTTTCTACATCATGTTGCATTGCACTTATCTCTATGATGTGTGTTGCACATGTTTTTAATGTGGGAATTTTCTAAATTTCTTGAAACGCACCTGTATGGTAACTTTAAAAAAAAATTCTGATATCCTGTCCATGTTTTTGCTGTCCCTTAGTTTGAATTCAAACCCTGGGCTCATTCAGACCTGCACCACTTGATGGTAACTGTTTCGTAGGCTGCGGTGTGTCATCTGTCTGCTCTTGTTTTTTAGAGTTTTTTGAGGCATTGCCAGGAGGTGTGTTTGCCCCTAAGATTCGGTGTAGATCAACTGCCAGCACCTGCTAGGATAGCAGGATGAAGTTCTTTCATTTTTAAACTTACACTTTTCTATTTGTACCATTAGATATGCGTTGGGACTTCTTTAGTGTTTTTTGCTCTTTCTTAGAGATTTGTACTACTATTTACTATTTTCAAAATCATATGCATCCTTTTTCATTAGACTCACTGGGTCTCCTACTAATAGTCACTTTATCTTCAATGTTTGGAAGAAGTTCTTTCTCTGTGAAAGATAGATTACATCTACAGTGACAAAAAAGGCACAGGGAGAAAATAGAAATTCCGTAAAAACAGTCATAATAATACAAAAAGCATATAGTGCCTGATTCTCAAAGGTAAAGTTTGACTTTTGGTCTAAGTTTAGACCAAAAGTCTAACTTTACTGAATTTCGGTATTCACAAAGGTAAGTTACAAGTAATATCTTTATGTCCGCAGTGGAGCAGCATCTTCTCTGAATGTGGAGTGGAATTTCCTCACTCAGGGCGGAGATTGCGCCCCGATTGCGGAAATTCCACCTTGAGTGTGGACGCAAAGATACTACTCATAACAAAAGTTGTAAACTTAGACTTCAGGTCTAAGTTTACCTTTGTGAATCGGGCACATAAAATTTATAAATTCATATTATGATCTATACAATAATTTCTAAAGTGATTTCCTTAATTGTAGTCTGGTAGTATTTAGCACTCGCAGTACTCTAGATAATATAAGAGAGTACACTTTCTTTCACAAATCTTTATTTGGATAAAATGATATCCATAAAAGAATCACAAGAATAAAACAAAATGACGTGTCAGTTAGTGGACGTGAGGATGTGAGGGCGGAGACAGCACGGAAGCACAGAGGAGTGAGGAGAGAGCAAGCTCTATCGGGCTCCACCGCCCGTGAGTCCTTGAGTCCTTGAGCCCTTGAATTGCTTACACGAGTTGTGACCCGCGACTCATGACCCACGCCCGCTGGCCTAACTATCTAACCCCATCTAACTCCGGTGAGACGCGGACCGGGAGGAGCGGAGGTAAAATAAAACAAGTGCAGCCACCATTAGCGGCCTGACAAGGATCGGGTGTGGCCTGCAGGTACGCTGCATAGTCTCCCGCTTGTCTGCTCGATACTCCAACAAGAGAGCCAAAAAGGACCCCAAAAACTAACCTCCACCGCCAACGCCCACTAACAGTCATCAAGGCTGGATCTTCGATGCACAAGCAGGTACGGAGGCACGCAGGTACTGAGGGTGCAGTGCGAGCAGGGACACGAGCGACGGGAGTGAGACACTGTGGAGCCATGGCTTCCAATCTGAAACAATACTCCCTCTGCGAATACAGTAGATACCTTGTATGGGTAGGTAGATCTTTCGTCAGCTCTGCAGAGTTTGGAGAAGTTTCAGGTTTTACCCGGAGTACTGCGGCCAGTTCTGGATGTCTCACCTGCAAAATTGTGCTCTGTTCTTGAGGCTCCGTTTGGAGTAAGGTGTCTAGTTCTAAAAGCCAGAAGAATGGTATTTGATGTTGTGGCCAAATCTGGAGTGGTGTGTGCAGTTTCAAACAGCAGAGCTTAGAAAAGTGAGGAGGCCTGTGTGTTGTGTAACGGGGAGAACGTTATTAAAATCAGGAGACTAGAGACGCCAAAAACACTGTAACGCTGTCGGAGGAGGGGGAGGAGCAGCACGTCACAGCAGTTTTTGTACACTGCCTGTTCTCTGCTCCGGCCCTGGCCCCGGTCCCCCACAGCTTTCTACAAACGTCCGAACTACAACAGCCCGGCATTCGGAAAAATGCTCTGGCCCCCTAGCAGAGAACTAGCGGCCATTGGAGGCCCCCCCACTTGGACTAGACATAATTTTTGAGAGTGCGAATGCGGCTGCTGACAGTCAGCGGCCACAGAGAGCTCCCCCGGAGACCTATGGAGGTGGCCCAATTAGTACGGGTGCGGCTTGTGGGCTACCAGGGGGGCCCCACTCGCCTAACATAATGACACAAACCGGTGCTGCCTGGGAGAACGTATTTACATTACAGCTCCAGATATTGGGGCAATCACTTGCTGCAGTTGCCTGTCACACCTACAGCGCTGGATTCCAAGTCAGGTGGAGGTGCTGGTAAATCGGAGTCCACGTTGGGGGTGTACCTTAATCTGCAGACAAGAGGTAAGAGCGGTGAGGCTGTGAAAAGTGAGGCAGGGGGATAGACCAGCAAGAAGCGGTAGTGAGCGGTGTCCTTACTGGTCCCCCACTTTGCTGGACCTTCCTGCACCATCAGGTCTAGTGTTGCACCCCTCCCACTGCCCCACAATGGCATATAAGAAACTTAGGTCCAGAACTATTCACATGAAAAGACTGGGCACGGAACAGCCCTTAAGAAAGAATAAAGGCAAAGCCCTTCATATTGGAGAAGTCCCTGGAACTATTGGGATAACAAAAATTTTCTCTAGTATACCTAAATCAAGCGACGCAATGACAGGAGACAACCATGGAAACCTTCAGAGAAAACATATGCATCTGGACAGTGAATCTTCAATTCTCATACACGATCTGGCTCATAAAGCGGAACAAGAAAGGAAGTCCTCTACTGATTATCCAAAAGGAGAACAACCTCAAGACCTCCAGGAAATAAAACTACAAAAGGCAGAGGAGATTCCACCCTCAATATCAGTGAATGACTTTACTCTACCAGACATAAATTTTAATTCAGCTTCTCCTTCAGCGATTTCAAAACCAACAAAGGAGACTTTGCTAATATTTAACAGTGCTCCTAGCCTCACCCCTGACAAACTAGAAAATCTTTCTCAGTCACCAGATTTTCCGTTATTTAACTCATTGCACTCGCTAAATAGACAAGATTCAGTATCCAGTGCACTTTTTACTCTCCCAAAAATTCTAGAATCTATATTGGCTCTCATGGAAAATTACATGGATAACTCTGATCAGATATTGGAAACCCAAACTGGTATTCTCCAGTACCTAGTAGACAAAAAGAGGATAAAAGAACTTAACCAAAACCAACAAATTCCTCCAAGAAAACCAGAAAAAGCAGGCGAGGGAACAGTACAAAATTTGGCACCCTTTCGCCAAAAGGGTTACTGGTAATAAAGATGTGAACAAAGACCCACTCGATGACAAAACCTATTCACTCCGGAAATTATTTAAGGAGCCTTCCAGTGTCACTAATACAAAAGAAGGTATCTCATTTTTTCCAATCTTTGACCAGAAAAGAAGTCAAGACTCGACAAACCAAACACTTCGTAAAGAGGCAGCCATCACTATTGAACCCCCAACCGCATCAGAGACAGGATCATATTTAAAGCAGAAGGGAAAGAGATACAAAAATCATTGCAAAGGTAAAGGGCACAAGAAGAGAGTAAAATGAAGACTCTCTCGGTAATCAACAAGGAAAATAAAATTCCCACCCTGTACATCCCCAGAAAGGGAAATGGTGGATAAGGTAATGAAGGTTACTTTTCCCCAGGAAATCCAAACAAAAAAGAGAAGTCCATTGTCTCTTGTACCCTAGAAATAATAGATCTGTTTCCTGTAGGCATATGATGGCAAATGTGGAATTCTGGTCGATTGTGATACCTACAATTATCCTAAAAGAGAAGGCTATCATCCATAAAAACGGATTTGATGTGGTTGAAATTAAGGAAAACTCAAAATGTCCCAAAAAATCAGAAGGTAAATGTAGATAACAAGATCACTTGCCATAATCATATTTCTCACAGCGCAGGAGCCCAAATAAAGGCCCCTGAAGTAGCATTAATCATCTCCATTAAAAAAAAGGAGAGCTACGAATCCTGTACCATACCCAAAAAATCCTAGGTCTCAGCCTCACGATCTCTCTTGGATATCCAAAAACTTGAACAGCCATAAGCAGGGCAAGGCAAACAAGCTACCCTTTTAGCAGATCTTTAAGCATTGCATCATGGAATATAGCTGGGAAGGACCCTGGAAAATTAGCTCTGATTCTGGAAAACTCTCCCTCGATAGTGACCTTACAAGAGACATGGGCATTACAATCCTTCGATCAAAAAGATTACATAATATATGATCTCCCGGCAGAGGCTGTGAGAAGGGGGCATGCAAAAGGAGGCCTTGCAATTCTATTGAAGGAAGACATATTCTGGGATCAGGAAGTACTTAATATGTGTTTGCCGAACATCCAATGCATAAACATCAAGTACAGGAAAGAGAATCCGGACTCCATTAACGATCTCCTTATTTTTAACGTTTACATACCCCCAGGGCCTAAGAATGATCACTTAATGATCAAAGCATTTGCCAAAATCGATTCCGTTATAGAATCCAAAGGATTTCCATTGGTTATGATAACGGGGGATTTTAATGGAAACATTTCTAATACTCTACTGACTGAATGGGGCACCCACGCATATGAGGAAATGTTGTCAATTCCATCATCGCTATTCCCTATAAATGCTAAAGCGGATTAAAGGGAGAAAATGCTTGTTGCCTCTGTGATGGCATCTAATGGGTTCATATTAAATGGAAGACTAGAAGGGGATATTCCTGCGGCTTACACCAGAAAGGGGCCATTTTGTTCCTCCATTCTTGACTATGTAATCTGCAGCTTCAACCTCTTTGGGAAAATACAAACCCTGTTTGTTAAAAACACAAAAGAAAGTGATCATGCAATCTTGTTCTTGGAAACTGAGATCTCTCTGCAATCCTCTGACACATGGTCCCTATCTCATCAAAACGGAGCCGTAGAAGTTGATTTAAAAAATGGACAGATAATATGGAATACTAAAGCAATTGCAAAAATAAATTCGGCTATCACTGCTTCACTACTGACCAATGGAAGCACAGTTGCCGACCCGATAACAGTTTACGAGGATACGGTCACTGAGGTAGTGGACTACCTGACCAGCCGTACAGTCAGGCATGGTAAACGCAGGGGCCACTTTGCCCTAAAGCACTCAGACTGCGTAACCTCTAATTTAAACAACTTGATCAGATTGCAATTTCTAAACTACTCCGGAGCCAGACAAAAAGAGATCGCAAAGTTGAAAAAAGCGCGCCAATGACAGAAGGAAAAACTCAGACGCACACAACATGATAAAAGTTGGGTGGACATTCAAATTGCAGTAAACCGAAAAAATAGTAAGGAGTTCTGGAGGATAGTAACAGAAGCAACAGGCACAAGGAAAACCCTCCACTCTTCTCCAGTTCACCCGTCAGAGTGGGAAAAGTATCTTTTTGAGCTTTACAAACCAAATTTTCACGGCTTGGTAAAACCAATACAATCTTGGCCCGGAAAGAAGGAAAAACTCCATGACACGTTAGCACCATCAATGAAAGAAATAGCATTATACATAAAGGCAGCAAGATCAACTGCAGCAACAGGCTCAGACAACTTTTTTTATTAAAGTTCTCCAAAATAATCCCGAAGACTGGAGTAAGTTTTTGGCCCTTTTATTCTTCCACTGTCTCTCCACCTGGAGAATCCAAAAATCATGGCAGGGGAGTATCGTGGTTCCTATCCTGAAAAAAGGGTCTCGACTATCGCCCAACAATTACCGACAGATAGCCCTACTGGACGCTACTGGGCAGATTTTTGCAACATGCATATTGGAACAGCTGAAAGACTGGGCATTCTCCACAGGAGCGATACAAACGACTCAGGCCAGCTTTCGACCAAAGCATTCTGTAACGGATAACATCGTAGTCCTCCAAACTGTTATAGACAAATATGTAGTAGCGAAGCAGCAGGCTGTTTACTGTGCCTTTGTTTTTACCACTGCCTTTGATCGTGTAGACAGGCCAACCCTTTGGTCAAAGTTAGTGAGTCTTGGAATTCCTAATAACCTGCTCACTATAATTATGTCATTACACTCTGCAACATGGTGTAAAGTCCAGCGAGGGGGCGAAAAGGGTTTGACGGGGCCTATCGCCACGAGGAACGGCCTTAAGCAAGGCTGCGTCCTTGCCCCCATTCTATTTTCCCTTTATATAAGTGACCTCCCAGAGCGTTTACAAACAATTAATAATTCTCCGCCAAAAATAGCTTTAAGCAATATGCACATATTAATGTACGCCGACGATGTAGCAATCATTGATCTTATTCCGATAGGCTTACAAAGAAACTTAAATGCCCTAAATCAGCATGCTAAAGAAAATCTTCTTATACCAAACATCTCTAAAACTGAAATTCTTCCCTTTAGAGGGAGAAAGCATTGCCTTCACTATAACTGGACATTAGATGGAAAGCCTACAGAGATTGTTAAGGAATATGTCTACTTGGGGAGAATTTTTACACAGACTTTACAAAATTCTTCTCACCTTGGGCACAATAGCCTAAAGGCGGATGCTCACGATGGTGGTTTACTGAAATTTTACTCTTCCTCAGGGAATAGACACTTTGCAGCCATGCTCGAGGTCTACCGTTCAAAAATAACTCCAATTTTAATATATGTCTTAGAATATATTCCGATCAAGGCCTGGAACAAAGTAAACGTAAAAGAAGGGACTCTATTACGTAAATTGCTGAGAGCAAATTAGTCAGTCCCTGTCCAAGCAATCTGCCTGGAGTTATCTATAGTCCGTGCGTATGCAAAAGCTATTATAAACTGTTAGAACTGGGGGTCTCTAGTTGGCTGAGGTAGGTACCTTAGTCCAAATAGGGACCCTTGCTTCTAGTCAGGGTAAGGAGGGACACACGCTTAGATAACCCCTGCTCACCCCCTGGTAGCTTGGCACGAGCAGCCAGGCTTATCTCCAAGGCAATGTGTAAAGTATTTGCAACCACACTCCCAGTAACACAGTGATAACACCACAAATGGGCACCACACTGGTTTCATAAAAATAGTGGTATCTTTATAAAAGGAATACGATGAGACCAAACAATAGAAATCCAACATATGCATATTCGTAATATTTCGCTTTGCCGGTTATTAGGCCAGCAATCACTTGTAGGTTCTTGCGGTATTAAATGAGCAATTCACGATCTCTAATGCAGTCCTAATGCAATACTATGCAGTTCGTAATGCAGTTCGTAATGTAGTAATAAGACAGTTCTTAATGCAAGAATCAGGCAGTTCGTAATGCAAGAATAATGCGGTTCGTAATGCAAGAATCAGGCAGTTCGTAATGCAAGAATAATGCGGTTCGTAATGCAAGAATAAGGCAGTTCGTAATGCAAGAATAATGCGGTTCATAATGCAAGAATAATGCGGTTCGTAATGCAAGAATCAGGCAGTTCGTAAGGCAAGAATAATGCGGTTAGCCAATCTGCGCGGTCAACTCGGGCACCACTAGGCCCCAACAACAGAGACAACGGTGGTAAGCTTAAAGGGGCGGCCCCGGTACTGCTGGGCAGGTACGGGCCGCTCGGGGACTCAGCGCGTCTAACGCGGTGCAGCAGGAGAGAGCTCGGAGCACTCCTGTACTCCTCCTGCACGCCTCCCCAGGCCACACACGCTTGCGGCTCCTGACCGGAGTCCAAGCCTTACCTGGGGGTGTGCGCTGCCTCGCTCTCTCTCTTCGCTCGTCGGACGTCCTGCTGGGCGATCCCGATCACGTTGCAGCTCTGTTGCGAGGCGACGCTGTAGCCGGATGGGTTACGGTTAGGCCTGGGCGGTAAATTCCGTTCCGCTCGCGGAATTTGCGGAATTTGGGTAATTTCGCGTTCCGCGGAGAACGCGGAACTACCAAAAATTCCGCGATCCGCGGCTTCGCGGAATTTTTTGCTTGTTCGCGCTTTCAAAATGCGTGTTCGCGAGATATTTCTCCCCGAGCACGCAAACAGCGCTCGCGAACAGGAAAAAAGCATCGCGAACGGGCAGAACAAGCAATTCCGCATGTTCGCAGAACTTTTGCGTGCTCGCGGAGATTTTTTACCGTTTCGCGGAGCTTTGCGTAGCGCGACTACGCAAATTCCGCCCACCCCTAGTTACGGTGCTGCCTTCTCCTTTGTTGACGATCTTGGTCAGATTCCTTTCGACGAACAATGATCACGATCCCTTTCACCTTGTAGCTTCCTTAGCTTCAAGAAATCCTTTAGCAGGTTGCGACTCGGGCCGGCGGCGGCGATCTTTACTCACAGCCTCAGTTACGATGACGGCTCGGGCCACAAACAGCAATGCAGCAGCGTGGACGAAGTTTCACGCTGCGGGGGCAATGCGGTCATGGGGCACCTCGTAAACAGCACCACGGACCACACGGCAGTCTCAGGCGTGCAAAAAGCACACGCACACAGCATTGCTGAGACACACTTGGAAACTTTTATGTTCCTGAGTTTCCACAACAGGGGACCAGCTCTCCTCGGGCCCTTGGAGACAAGTTACTTCAGGACACAGCACACAGCAAAGTCCTCTCAAGCAGGGGGTACAGCACACAGCAAAGTCCCTTGTCCTCTCCTCAGTCAAATCAGCAAACTGCAGGCCAGCCCCAGAACACACAGCAAGGGCAGTCCTTCTCTTGTATCATCCATGTGACCATCTGCGTGGCAAATACACAAACACACATCAGCCTGCCATTTGTATCTGATGGGAGAGGGGGGTGATAGGGCCTGAGCACCACTAATACGCCTATGGAAATCCACATCCATCAAATCTAGGCCCACTTTCACACCACACGTAGGGCCAACGTTGAGGGGAATGGGTGTTGTCACTGTCTGTTCAGCCTGCAACAACAATAGAAACTCACGCTGCACCATACTCACAATGGGTAAGCCAACAGGAGGGCAGTAAGCAATGCATGCAAGGAAAACCATGACTGACGACATGCACACAAGAGAAATCACAAGAGCCAAAGATACCTGGATGTACATGTGTACTGCATTGTGCAGCACACATAGAAGCCCATCATTGCCAATCTGCCTAAAGGGTTCCCTCATCACACATAACCATTCTCGCACCAAACCCAGCAAACCTGACTGTCTGTGAGCCACACTGACAAGGCAAGTGACAGTGCATGATGAATTGCATGCCTGCACCATAAACATTTTAACATGGTGTAGGCCACGGTCACTGAAGTGGCTGAGTGTGGAGTTCATCCTTAAAGGAGCAGGTCACACTCTGACACTTCCTCGTGTACAAACAACCCCTGTTGTAAAGACGATTTCTGCTGCCAAACAATGCACAAGTGTCCCAACTTTGATCAAGACCCATATTTACTCCAGCTTGCAACATCTCATCATTGTAAATGCACATAAGTGAAAGGCTCACTGGCTGAAAGGGATAATCGGCAGTAAAACCAAAGCTGCAGGGGTGACTCTCCCACAATGCAGTGCACAGACACATACATCTGAGCTAATGAACATTGACTACAATGTGGTACAAACTGCATCACTTCCACTACTGAGCCGAGGACACAACTTGTGCCGCTTGTGTATAGAAATGGGCCATTCACATTTGGCATAGCTGTAAACTGTGAGATGATAATGTACAACCACAACGTCCAATCTGTGATGTTGTACAAATAATCACTATCCAGCATCTAATAGGCATCTACTCCTAAATAGTCAGAATGGACATTGTCATGCAGTCTGCTAGTAAACTCATCCGATGCATGACCATACTTGAAACACACATTTAACAGCATCTCCCCTTTACATTGCAGAGGTCGAAACATCACCACCTGTACAGAAGCCTGTCCCACTCTTCACTGATGAAGATGAGGAATTTTCCACCATCAACCAGGACACCCTCCAACAGCTGCTAGACTCATTTAGCACACCACCTCCGGAAGCAGGGCCATCCAGCTGCGTTGTGGAAAGTCCACCCCCTGCACAAACCACCCACCAGCAAGCACCTACCACCACAGCTGTCTCCCAGGACCTTGAGGACCCACTTCTGGCGTTTCAACGCCATGCGGTAGAGGTCCAGCAGGAGATGGCTGATCTGGTCCGAGTGGGTTTTGCCACCCTGGAGGCCAAACTCGATGCTGTACGTGGGTGTCTGAGTCCCATTCGGGACCACCTACAGAACATCACAGACACCCACAGTCCACTCCATGCTCTCTGACATTCCATGGCTGACATCTCTGGAGTCATGACTCAGAGACAAGAACAACTGTCCAGTCAGAGTGGCTCCATCGATGTCAGCCAGGAGTTGGCCCGCATGCGAATGATAATGGAGAACATGGAGCGGATGCAAGCAGAACAAATGGCTGCCACGGCTGCACACCAACAAGACGTAGCTGGAATCTTCCATGCCCTGCAGCAGATCATCACTGCATTGCTGCATCAAGGTTTGGCACAGATGAATGCTGCTGCTGCTTCTACATCCACATCTCTGGCCCCTGATGTGTCAGTGGCTCACAGTGCTGCAGCCAATCTACCACCACGCACATGTGAGGCACATGACACATCCAAAGATGTGGATGAATCTGCATTATTGCAAAGAAGAAAGCGGTAGCATCCATCTGTGTCAAATGGACTGTTTTGACCTGGATCACTGCTTAGCATCATGCCCCGGAACATCAGCTTCCACTGTCCCCAGATGCACTCTTTGACACTCACCTTGGACCTCAGTATGGACTGCCATGATTTGTGTTGTTCCCAATGACACTGCCATCAGCCTGCTGACTGAACTCAACCTCTTCCTCTGGACATGTCACCCCTGAAGTACTCTGTCAGGCCCCCACTGGGCATCTCTGGAATATGGGGCTTGTTTGAGCCAAGTCCTGGCCCAGTCTCCAACAGAGACAATGTGCATTAAAATAAAATTATTGAAGCTACACAGGTGTGTGTTGTCTATGACCATTAAAGTATAGAAGTCTGTAACAATGTTGGGCCAGTGAATCCATCAAAACATACACCAAGGGACATATGAGAAATGTCCATGTCTAACTGAGTCCCAGATAGGCAGTGAGATGACCGGGTATGTGTGAACTAGCTGTGCCCTCATTGCTCAAATACAACATTCTAGCAAGATCCCAACTTAGCCCTACGTACAAGATGGAAATAGGCATGTGTGCAAATTTGTCCAAGTCAGTCGCATGCCACAAGTAGTGTCTCCTTTTACCATTGCTACAAAGTCTCACTTGGCAGATCGACTCACACTCTGCAGGGTAGACAAAGCTTGTTGTGATGGGGCACATTGCATGT
Source organism: Calotriton arnoldi (assembly GCA_963921515.1). Lineage (NCBI taxonomy): Eukaryota > Metazoa > Chordata > Amphibia > Caudata > Salamandridae > Calotriton > Calotriton arnoldi. The sequence continues at coordinate 186,018 of CAWUFW010011381.1, forward strand.
CACATTCCAAGATGGAGCACACCATATTCACATAGATGAAGAATCGTCAGGGCATATGTCTACCAGCCGCTATTGGAACCACAATGTGTGCTTCAGTGAAGTGGTGTTGGCAATAGGGACTTCTCCCAAAGTGCAAGTCCTCAGTCAGCCCCTTCCTGTGGACTAACAATGCCTTATCAATAAGGAAGCCTCTCATGCTGTGACCACTGTGAGCGGATAGGGCAATGTGTCCAGGGATGTGTAGTGCACTGCATTGTGCATATAGTCAGAGACAAAATCCTAACGTTACGACTTTCAGTAGTCACAAAAGGCAATTAGGAGTAGTAAAGTTAGTATTCCTAACTTAACTACTCCTAAATGCCATTTGTGAATACCGAAAGTCGTACAGGACTTACTCACAGATTACTTTTGTGAATCGGGCCCACAGGTCTGCCATATGCCGTTTAATATAGATCCGCAAAATGACAACATCTTGCATGCATGGGCAGGAGGGTGAGCCTCCATGCACAGGAACATACAATTCAAATGATACTGACACACTTGCACCACGCAGCAAGTGTGCCAAGGTCTGTGCATGGTAGATGGACTCTGCGCCAGGCTCATGTGATATGCAGGGGAGGGGAAGGAATCTGTGTTACCCGGCGCATACATCCATCTCCATGATGGATAAGAGTTGCAACTTCAATATCCGCTCAAGGCCATGTCCCTACGTTGTGTTGTAAATTTGCAACAATGTGCTGTCCAACTCCGTGAGTCACACTCAAGATGTTAAACTTCCCAAAAGAGTGTCCCTAGACTAGGATGTAAATCCTACTTGCCACCCTGTTATCCATGCAAGTTTACTGTTCTCACATCTAAGGTATCCTGACACAATCCATCCTGCTAAGGAACATGTCATGTCACACGTACACATTCAACGGATTGTCCAGTGATAGTATAAGTTGCATACATGGTAAAAAGCCACACTCCACCACATCACCCCTGACATAAGTGCAACCAGAATTCTAAAGTAGTAACAATTATTTATTAAAGTACCAAATAAACTACCCTAAACCAACACTAATCACTACTACAACTAATCTAATCTAAACTAACTGGAACAAAGTGAATGATAACCTAAACTATCTACCATAACTAATCCTAAACACGCAACAACATATCTAAGACATCAACCCCCCTCCCACCCTTAAGGCACATCATGAGACTGGACTAAGACATCTAAGCTAATCATAAACTAACTGCACAGTTATCCTACACAAATATATATATATATAAAAAAAAATTATAACCACAAAGACATCAACCCCCCACCCAAAGGAAAAGGAAACTTATCCCCAAATACTATAGAATAATAAATATCTTAATACTACCTTAAAATCTAACACTAACTATGCCTACACTACAACTACACTACCTAACACTTAAAATACTTACCTAACACTAACTAAGAACAAGATAAAACATTGGGGGAAGGGAGAAGAGGAGGATGGGGCTCAACATATCCAGTCATTAAGGGAGACCCAGGGCTGCCTTCATGTCCTGCAGGTGCCTGGTATGCTCCGCCATTTCCCTCCGTATTTCAGCCAGCAAAACATTGTTGTCCAATATAGTGCGCCGGTCCCGCACAGTGAACGGCACCACCTGATCTGCTGGTGCAGGTGGCATTGTCCCTTGGGTGTGTGGTGTTGAAGGGGGATGGGTTACTGCCTGTCCACACCGGGAGCCACGCCTGTTGCCAGAGGGGCCAGGGATGGCCTGTGTGCCACTCTTGCTACCGTCTGTCATCACCTCGGGCACCGACTTCCAACTCCCAGCTGCTCGGTCTTCTTGGTACCTCCGTGCCATGTTGCGAAATCCCTTAGCGACCTTGCAGATGCGGAGGTACCGGTCCTTCCTCACCTGGAAGGCGTGGGACTCCTCTGGCGACATGTTGTCTGTAAAATAAGAACAATGACAAAATGTGAGTCCTGTAGACTATGTAAATGTTCTCCATTTAACTCAGAAACACAAGGTCAGTGCAACATGGGAGCCTACACTCTAACGTAACATTGTGAAGTTAGTGAGTGACCTGGACAATGATATGTTGAATCCAGGATCAGTGACTACATGCTGGGGAGACTGACATGACAGTGCATGGCATGTGACATGTACTATCACAACCAAATGAGACTCTCAGTGTCAAATGATGGTGCTATGACATACCCTGCTTGAGGGTGACATGTACAAGGAATCGAAGGAGGGAAGCATAGCCCTCCGGGTGTAGCGCCTCCCTCATCCTCTTCTGTTACACAGTGCTGCATCATATGTACAATGATCAGGTGCAGCCCTGCGTGTCCCCCAGCGATGGCGTGAAGTTCCCCAAGTCAGCGCAAATACAGCCACTCTTGCACAAGAGTGCAAGGGTGTCTGTGGGCAGGGGAGGCTTGTTAATGTGTAGGAAGGTTACCCTACCTGCACATGAGCAATCCAGGACCAGCCCTACTCACACTTTCATCTGTGCTGCATCATGCAGCACACATGGAAACACGTTTGGTGGCTGAACACTGACTTGTACATGAGGTGCTGGCCCTCTCTCCACCACAACTTTACAATAGGTAACGCGTTGCTGGCAAGAGGGGTAAACATTGTTTACTCAAATTTGTCAAATATGCATGTCTTTGATCCGCTATTATCACTCAGTTGACAATTTAACAACGCAGGCCTTTACAATGCAAACTGTTACAATGCATTCCCCATAGTAACGGGCCCCTGGAGTCAATGGTATTTGTGTTGTAATGGGGAACGCGTATTAACGAATAGCGTTGTAGAGCCCAGCATTGTAAAATATATGGCACAGTAATAAATGCTGAGCAAAAGCATGCGGGGTAAATGCATGCGGAGTGATGTCACTAATTCGGACAGAAGGGCTTGTACACTTGAGCCTGAGTCTACCAGGGAATGAGCCCAAGGAGACAGCTTGACAACACCATTGCAGTGGCCAAACATGCCAATGAGATTCATAGGTCCATCGTTGCTTGGTGTTTGGGGAACGTGCCATTGATATGCTTCGCTCAGAGCTACTCACTGCTACTTCTGTGAAGCTGGTATGCAGCATACCTACAATATTACTGTGCCGACCTGTGTCTTAGCACACACGGCCTGAAAAACACTGCCTCCTTGTGCATGATTGGGCCCACTTGCACAGTCATCTCAGTCAAGGATGTACATGCATTCCATGTCTGGTCATACTCATCAGCAACACCACTCACATGTCTCCTCTCCTATCTGTACGCTCTGTAATCCACATGCATGTGCTGTAGTGACAGAACCCATAGATTTTACTTGCATGTGTATCACTGACTGGGGATGTGCAAAGTTACATCTGGAAGACAAATGCATAGGTCCATCTTCACTTCCTGATTTGTACACACTTCATACTTCCACAAAACATCATCACACTGTAGGCAAGGTACATGTGATACATGCCCATACTGCATACTACTACGTCTATGAATTGACCCAGACATTCATAACATCGCACAATGCCAATATTTATTGGCTGAACTCACCAGTGGCGTGTGGGTCCTTGAAGGTGTCGATATCCCCCTGTGTGATGAGAGGTCTTCCAGCTGTGAAACATGAAAAGAAAAGTGTGTTGGTATCAGACGTAAAATCACACGTGTCCTATTCATCATACAATTCATCACCATCACTGACAATGCTCCGTAACTGTACTGTTGCAGTTCATGTTGCCTACATGATTGGGTCTACTTTGCCTGCCATTCACACAAAATCTATGAATGCTGAGTTGGGCCAAACAAGACAATAATGCAAGCAAACTTGCACAGACTAGTTGTGTGACACATTCACAAGGCCCCATTTCTACACGCAACATGATGTTATACATGCTCGATGCAGATCGCACAATCAATCAATCAATCAATCATGTCACTTATAAAGCGCACTACATACCCGCGAGGGTCTCAAGGCGCTGGGGGAAGAGGGGGTGGTGCTGCTACTGATCGAAGAGCCAGGTCTTGAGGAGTCTTCTGAAGGCCAGTAGGTCTTGGGTCTGTCGGAGGTTGGTGGGGAGGGTGTTCCAGGTCTTGGCGGCGAGGTGGGAGAAGGATCTGCCGCCGGCAGTCGTTTTCCGGATGCGGGGGACTGTGGCGAGGGCGAGGCTGGTCGAGCGGAGCTGGCGGGTGGGGGTGTAGAAACTGAGTCGTCTGTTGAGGTAGGCTGGTCCGGAGTTGTGGAGTGCTTTGTGTGCGTGGGTGAGGAGCTTGAAGGTTATCCTCTTGTTGACAAGGAGCCAGTGCAGGTCTCTCAGGTGGGGTGTGATGTGGCTGCGTCGGGGGATGTCGAGGATAAGACGTGCAGAGGCGTTCTGGATGCGTTGCAGCCGTCTCAGGAGCTTAGCCGTCGTTCCTGCATAGAGGGCGTTTCCGTAGTCCAGCCTGCTGGTGACGAGGGCCTGGGTGACTGTTTTTCTTGTTTCGGTGGGGATCCACTTGAAGATCCTGCGGAGCATTCGGAGGATGTTGAAGCAGGATGAGGAAACGGCGTTGACCTGCTTAGTCATGGAGAGGGTGGGGTCGAGGATGACCCCTAGGTTGCGTACGTGGTCGGTGGGTGGCGGGGCTGTTCCCAGTGATGTTGGCCACCAGGAGTCATCCCAGGCTGAAGGGTTGGAACCAAGGATGAGGACCTCCGTCTTGTCCGAGTTCAGCTTCAGGCGGCTGGTCCTCATCCATTCGGCGACGGCCTTCATTCCTTCGTGGAGGTGGGCTTTGGCGGTGTGAGGGTCTTTGGTGAGGGAGAGGATCAGCTGGGTGTCGTCGGCGTAGGAGATGATGTTGAGGTTGTGCTGTCGGGCGACGTGGGCGAGGGGTGCCATGTAGATGTTGAACAGCGTTGGGCTGAGGGAGGAGCCTTGGGGTACGCCGCAGATGATCTTGGTGGCCTTGGATCGGAAGGGGCGAGGCGGACGCTTTGTGTTCTGCCGGAAAGGAAGGATGTGGTCCAGTCCAGGGCCTTCTCTTGGATCCTGGCGTCGTGAAGGCGTGTTCGTAGTGTGTGGTGGCAGACCGTGTCGAAGGCGGCTGATAGGTCCAGGAGGATGAGGGCTGCTGTTTCTCCGTTGTCTAGCAGGGTCCTGATGTCATCGGTGGCGGCGATGAGGGCGGTTTCGGTGCTGTGGTTGCTGCGGAAGCCGGACTGGGAAGGGTCCAGGATGTTGTTCTCCTCGAGGTAGCGGGTCAGTTGTTTGTTGACGATTTTCTCGGTGACCTTCGCGGGGAACGGGAGCAGAGAGATGGGTCGGAAGTTCTTGAGGTCCTTGGGGTCTGCCTTGGGTTTCTTGAGTAAGGCGGTGATCTCGGCGTGCTTCCAGCTTTCCGGGAAGGTTGCTGTCTCGAAGGAGATGTTGATTATTTTCCGGAGATGGGGCGCGATGGCTGTACTGGCTTTGTTGAAGATGTGGTGAGGGCACGGGTCTAGCGGTGAACCGGAGTGGATGGTGTTCATGATCTCGCTGGTGTCCTCGTCGTTGATGTTGGTCCAGGAGAGCAGGCAGTTGGTGGTTGTGGGGGCAGTGGTCTCGGTGGTTGCCGGGGCGGTCGTGGTGTTGAAGCTGTCGTGGATGTCGGCGATTTTGCGGTGGAAGAAGGTGGCCAGTGAGTCGCACAGGTCTCGCGACGGCTGGATGTCGTTGGTGTTGGAGCTGGGGTTGGAGAGTTCCTTCACGATGTTGAAGAGCTCTTTGCTGTTGTGTGCGTTGTTGTCTAGGCGGTCTTTGAGTGAGGCCCTTTGGCGGATCTGATGAGGTGATGGTGACTGCGGGTGGCGCTCTTGTGGGCGGCGTAGCTGTCCGCTGTCCGTTCGTGGAGCCAGATCTTCTCCAGTTTTCGGCATGTTCGTTTGGAGGCCTGGAGGTCTTCGGTGAACCAGGTGGCTTTCTTGCTGGTGTGGCTGTTGGGCGGATTCTTGAGCGGGGCGAGGGTGTTGGCGCAGTCGTCGATCCACTGTCTGAGGTTGCGGGCGGTGGTGTCGGGGTCGGAGGGTTCGGCGGGTGGGCTCAGGGCGAGGGTTGTGGTTAGCTGGTCTTCCGTGACTCTGCTCCAGCAGCGGTGAGGCATTTGTTCGGTGCGGTGGTGCGTGGTGGGCTTCCTGTAGGTGAAGTGGATGCAGTGGTGGTCAGTCCAGTGGGGTTCGGAGGTGTGGTTGAAGGAGACGTGTGGGCTTGCGGAAAAGATGGAGTCTAGTGTGTGGCCGGCGGCATGGGTGGGTGTAGTCACGAGCTGTCTGAGTCCGAGGGTGGCAAGGTTGTCGATCAGGGTGGTGGAGTTGGTGTCCTTGTTGTTCTCGAGGTGGAAGTTCAGGTCCCCGAGGAGGATGTAGTCCGTGGAGGCGATGGCGTGTGTGCTGACGAAGTCAGCGATGGAATCGCTGAACTGTGGTCGGGGTCCGGGGGTCTGTAGATGAGGGTTCCTCTGAGGGTGGTGTTGGGATCGGTGTGGATCTGGAAGTGCATGTGTTCGGCGGTGCTGAGGGTGTCGTCGGTGTTGGTTGAGACTCTGAGGGTGTTCCTGTGGACGATGGCGAGGCCTCCTCTGACTCCGTTGGTGCGGTCCCTGCGGGTGATCTTGTATCCGTCCGGGATGGCAATGGCGATGTCGGGGGCTGAAGCGGGATTCAGCCAGGTCTCCGTCAGGAATGCGACGTCTGGGGAGGTTGAGTCGAGAAGGTCCCAGAGTTCGATGGCGTGTTTGCGGGCGGAGCAGGTGTTGAGGAGGATGCATCTGAGGTAGTTGGGTTCTTTCCTGGGCGGTGGTTTGGCGGGGTGGGTGCTGGCGAAGCTGCAGTTCCGGCAGGTGAAGGGCCCTTGGGTGCGCTTCGGGTGGCCTGGTAGCAGGCGTGATCTTTTCCGGGGTTGAGTGCGTGGAGGGTGCTGGCGTCGTATCGGCGTCTGTTGATGTGGCGGGCGCGGGGATGCCCGGACCAGGGGTCTGGCGCTGGGCGCGGTCACGGCGCGGACGGGCGCAGACGGGCTTGCCTTAGGCGCGCCTTCGGCGCGCAAGCGCGCGCGCCGCTGCGCGCGGCCGCCATAAATGGGGAGGTGGGAGGGAGGAGCAGGGAATGGGGCAGCGAATGGGCAGTGAGGGGCGGGGCCGCAGGCGCAGCGGCGGGAAACAGGCACAGAAGGGAAAACGAGCACAATCAGGGCATCAAGGGGGCACAGAAAGGAAAAAAACGAGCACAATCAGGGGCAGCAAGGGGGCACAGAAAGGAAAAACTAGCACAATCAGGGGCAGCAAGGGGGCACAGAAAGGAAAACGAGCACAATCAGGGGCAGCAAGGGGGCACAGAAAGGAAAACGAGCACAATCAGGGGCAGCAACGAGGCACAGAAAGGAAAAAACTAGCACAATCAGGGGCAGCAAGGGGGCACAGAAAGGAAAAACTAGCACAATCAGGGGCAGCAAGGGGGCACAGAAAGGAAAACGAGCACAATCAGGGGCAGCAAGGGGGCACAGAAAGGAAAAACGAGCACAATCAGGGGCAGCAAGGGGGCACAGAAAGGAAAACGAGCACAATCAGGGGCAGCAAGAGGGCACAGAAAGGAAAAGCGAGCACAATCAGGGGCAGCAAGGGGGGCACAGAAAGGAAAAGACGAGCACAATCAGGGGCAGCAAGGGGGCACAGAAAGGAAAAGACGAGCACAATCAGGGGCAGCAAGGGGGCACAGAAAGGAAAAACGAGCACAATCAGGGGCAGCAAGGGGGGCACAGAAAGGAAAACGAGCACAATCAGGGGCAGCAAGGGGGCACAAAAAGGTAAAACGAGCACAATCAGGGGCAGCAGCATGGCACACAGACGGAGCTGTGTGGTGGGGGAGCGACCTACCAGTCAAGGTCAGTTTCACAAATGTTGGTGGTGTATGACACTCTGGAGATGTCCTTTTTCCTTTGAGCTATTGTTCCTATCTCACCCATTGTCACATGGAGCCTATGTACAAGGGCAGCGTACCTAACTTAGCAAAACAAGGAGAAAAGTATTTGTACTCTTCTTTTTGTACAGCACACAGGTCCCAGAAACAATGCCTTGGATTGTTTATGTACAGTCACCTTCCTGTACATGAACAACCTTTGCCCTGCACGCAGTATGGTGCAAGGGTGCCAGTGTTGGCACTACAGTGGGAAACACAAACCTGCACCCTATGCTTGTCAATATGATGCAGCGTTGTGTTTCTGATGTGATAACGTTAGGCGTGAAGGCATGACATCTCACGCCTCACTCTGCCACATTTTTGCACATGGACACCAGTGTGTCCCACACGGCATTTTTGGCTGTTCGTAAGAGTGTTCATATATAAATGTAGAGGTTGAACTTACCACACTGTACGCCAATGATGACTCCCAGGTGATCCAATAGGTCACCCTCACGGCCCACGCAATCCTGCCAGCAGTGCTTCCATTGGCGCACAGTCCTGTCAACACCAAAGACACGCTGCATCTGTGCCCTCTCACGCTCCCACCTGACCTTCCGCACACGGACGGCATATCCAGAAAGGATACGACCCCCCCTCTCTAGCATCAAGGGCAGGTAAAAGTTGATGAGCCAGATGAAGCCCCCCAATCCCCCCTCTGACTTCCTGCCCTCCCTGCCCACATCCACCATCTCCCTGCACACACCTAAACCCACTACAAAGAAAATAAAACCCCAATATGTGCCCCAACAACTAGTAAGAAAGTTAACTACCCCTTGGACAAACACCCGACAAGATTGAGGACAAGAGACCAAAAACACATAATAACAAGTACACAACACTTAACGGAGACACTATCAACAGGACACAGCAACACTCTCTCTATCACAAATCTGCAGCACACACCACCAAACACCTCCAACACTCTCCACAATCACCAGCAATGTGCTCAAAAGAGAAAGTGAAAGTGCACAGCACTTCTCCAGCAAACAGGAAGCATGCAGACTTCACGTTCTGTGTGTTTGCGGCCCGTTTTTTGACAACGCGGTGAGATTCTGCACGCAAATTGGCTTAGGGGTAATATTTTGTGTGGTTCAATGTGTATAGCGATAGATTTTCCATCGCGAGTATGAAAAAAACATTGTGTTAACGTAAAAGCGGTTGCGATTTTGCACGCTATGTGCAAGTTGTTACACAGATGAACAGTCTTAGATGTAATTTCATTTCAGAACCCAATTTACACCCTAAAATTCTTATTTTACCCCAAATGACACCCTAAAATTCATAATTTACCCCAAATGACACCCTAAAATTCATAAATGACCCCAAATGACACCCTAAAATACATAAATGACCCCAAATGACACCCTGAAAGCATCTCTGAACACATGAGACATACCCACCATCAAATTACAATTGTACTATTCTTACCACAAAATGTTTGACTTTCACATGTCAGAGAGATGTACTTATGCAGAGGATGAACATGCACACAGGGTATGTGTGTTGTGTGGTTTTATTGCACAAACTGTGCTTAGGTGCATTTTGGACAGATAAATGGCAAAGGACTGTCACATTGTGACGTGCTCAGGTGAAGAAATTGTTTATTATTCTGTTCCTTCGGGCAGTTCCTGCAGCAGAAACTGTGGGGTGTGCTACACCAGCCTCATCTTCTTCATCATCCTCAGCATCGTCCGGTGCATCTGGCAACTTGAATCCATGGGGATTCAAGTTGCATACATATATATTGTGCAACACACAACATGCTATGATTATCTTGCACACTATTTCCGGGCTGTACAACAGTCTGCCACCTGTGATGTCAAGGCACCGGAAGCGTGACTTTAGCATGCCAAAAGTGCGCTCCACAATGGCCCTGGTGCGTCCACGGGACAAATTATACTGCCTCTGGGCCTGGGTGTTAGTGGCTCGGAGGGGTGTCATAAGCCATGGGGAGAGTGCATATCCTTGATCACCTGACACATGTAATGGAGAGATGTGTCCATTAGTAGTTGTGCATGCTGTGTTTGCAGTGTTTATATTTTGTGGTGTGTGATTTGTGCAACTTTGGATTTCAGGTAAGCCATGTGTAGCTTCTGACAATTGACCAGCATCAATGCAAATTACATTGCCTCACATCTGCTCCTACCTCCCCCCTAGCCTATTTTATTGTGTGACATACAATTGGTGGTCAGCAATAGGCAAATGGCGCTCTAAGGTCTATCACAAGTATAAATCAGTTATGGCAGGTAATCTTGCATGGTGCATAAGGTAGGGAAAAACCACCAAATCCCCACGAGTGTGGCCAGCAGACCACTTTACTATATATACAAATCCTCTGCACACGTTTAGAAATAAATACATAAAGTTGCATAAATATATCACAATGATGCTTGTCTTTGTACTTTCAGATGTCTTTAATTCAAAGTCTTTAAGCCTTCTTAGCCAACACGTGTTTCGTTGCTGTTACAGGGGATTAACCAGCGACTTCTTCAGGGCTGAGGTCAGTTTCAAGTAGTCTCTTAATTCCGGTGATAATTCCAACCCGGAAGGGGTTCCTATAAATTCCGTGCCTGGAGAAGTAGACTGATTAGTCTCGTGTCTGGATTGCTTAATGTGCTTCCAAAAGTAAAGGAGTTTTTAAAATGCTGCCCCATCCGGCAGTTAAGTAGAACCTTTCGGATCTCCAGGCCGTGGCATGTTCGCCGTGCGGGTCCGCAATCAAACAGCAGCAAAAGAAAGCAGTAGGGGATTGAACTAATCACAAAGGTTTTAGCAGTGAGGGAGGGACTACAAACAGCTGCACTCAGTCAGATTTACATACAGGGATACTATCTGGAAAAGTATCACTCCAAATAAAGGAATTACATTGTCAGTCTTTTGCTATCCAACAACCTCCAGCAAAGAACCAAGAACATAAACAGCACCACTTACACAGGAACACACTCGGGTGTAATCACAGAGATCTCAAGACTCCGATGATGAGTAAGGTCAATGAGGCAGTGGGTGTCCAACACAGATCCTAGATCACAGACACCGGCTCTAACTGAGGTATTCAGTCACAGTAAAATAATAAAATTGAGTTAACATGGTGTTTCTTTTTCCAACTAGCAGATACAGTTACATTTTACTAAAGGAATAAATGTAAATTTATTGTCAATCTGGTAAGAAACTGCTAATTCTGAAAAGTGTGTGATCACAAATGAAAAAAATTACATGCTAATCCTTAATTTAAAGCTAAATCTCTTTTTTTTTTTTTTAAAGCTATTAAAATTCACTGAAAAGCACATTTAAATACTGCTTCATGGTTCTGACTCAAATTCATTAATCAACGGAAATTTGCCAGTTATGGTTTGAGGCACAGACCATAACTGTCACCTCCTATTTACATCACTTGTGAAGTCATTAGTGATTTAATCAATCATGTCACTTATGATGTCATATGTGATGTAATAGGCAACTCAAGGAGGTTGTGCAAGTTATAGTTCAAGCAATCATGTCAATGGTGATGCCATAAGTGATGTACTTAATATTGTTACTTATGATGTCATTAATCATGTCATGTGTGATGACATTTGCAAAGCAAGGGGAACATGATAGTTATGCTTTGTGCCACCACAATTGCTTCAATAGTTTAACAAATTTGAGCCACAACCATTACTTTTTCAGTTAACATATATGTCAATATATGTGAAGTTCTGGTTAGCTTTGGTTACAATACCTCGACTTATCTATTTTTTTTTTAAACTCTGCAATTCACCTAAAAATATCAATGTTAAAGTGCAGTTATGATTATGAATCAAAACTGTGAAACCACTGAAATTCGCAAGTTATGGTAAGGAGCTAAAATCAATAACTCGCACAACCACAAGGCAAACCATAACTTGCATCAAATGCAATCCTTGTGATCTCACAGTATTTATACCAATAAAACTAACTTGAAATATAATTAAACAACAACACATAATCAAATCATTTATTGATACTACATTCTTAGTCACCTGTGCCAAAGTGGTAAGGGTAGTATGATATGTAATATCATCTTGTAAGATGAAAAACTAAAGACTGTCACTGAAGTGAGTGTTATCATGCACTAACATGGGTGAACTGAGTGCTGGGATGTGAGGCAGTATGCTCCCACCCTCTTTTTGTTTGAATAGGCTCCCTTGAGCTAATGAGTTGACAAGCTCTGGCTGATGCACCTGCACCCAGGGAGTGGTAGAGGGACCTGAGACATTGGGTAGCATTTCCAGCACCCTCAAAATGATGTGTTGCTCTATACTGAAGAAGGCCAACTATCCTGATACACGTGTCTAGAGATACACAGCACTGTCTGCACTAACAAGGGTGAAAAACTAAAGACTGTCACTGAAGTAAGTATTAGCATGCACTACGTTTACCATAATGCATTGGGAGAAATGGAGTGCTGGGATATTACTCCTCAGCAGCAGATCATGCACTCGTCAGCAGCAGACTCGACTACGGCAATGCACTCTATGCCGGCACCACAGAAAAACTCCAAACAGATGCTGCAAAACATCCAAAACACCTCCAAAACACCTCCACCAGACTCACCTTGAACATTCATCGCCCCAGCCACATCACCGACCACTTGAGAGACCTCCACTGGCACCTGGTCAACAAAAGGATCACCTACAAGCTCCTCATGCATACCCACAAAGCCCTCCACAACGCCGGACCCACATACCTCAACCACCGTCTCTCCTACCATACCCCCACCAGACGTCTCTGCTCCGCCCATCAGGCCCTGGTCACCATCCCATGGATCCGCAGGACCACTGCTGGAGGAAGATCCTTCTCCTACCTCACTGCAAGGACCTGGAACTCCCTTCCTCTGCATCTCAGGCAATCACCATCTCTGCCTCAATTCTGGAAGGACCTCAAGACTTGGCTCTTCAACTAAACTGCAGACCCCCCCCCCCCAAAGCTTCTTGAGTCCCTTATGAATGAATAATCGCGCTCTACAAATCTCTGATTGATTGATGTGAGGCAGTGTGCTTCCATCCTCTTTTTATTGTGAGCAGTGACTGTTCACAAAATCAGAACTTGAGCTGTGAAGCTATTCTCAATACCACCAAGTGGCATATAGACTGTTTCATCATAACCTTGATCAAGCAAACATAAATGTCACCAGTACTAACTGTATTAAGTTAACAAAAGAATGTATAATGCACAGCTCTCATCCAGTAATAAATTCATTTGTACTAAAAATTAAAAAGCCCTGATGCAAGTTATTCCAGAATGAATGCAACATATACCTTGATATTGTTAAAGACAATGTCTAAAATTTCTATTCTTAGGTTGTTTCGCTAAATTCTCTATCTTACCTATACTCACCATACATTTAAATATACAGTTTGCAAGTCATTTCCTTTATGTTTTCTTAATCATAGTAACTGAATCTCACCCTTTGTATTTAAAAAGGGTTATCTTCTCCAATCCCTCCTTCCATATATCTAATTAATTCTGGGTGTAAGTTTAACAAGTGACATCTGTAAGAAGCCCAGAAACTTTTGATTGCTCTTCCCTCTAATCTTTTATTTTTGCCTCAGCTACACTTTGGACTTTTGAAAAGTGCTTCCAATGAATATGTGCTGGTTGTCAAATAAACCATGCAACTTTCCTTTCACCACAGAGCACACTCATATCCTAAAAAAGAGTCTAGAACAGATTTAGAAGGCCCCCTTAAGACAAACTCTTAGATATTTCTGGCTCATTGACAAAACTAAAGGAATGGCAGAAATGCCCAATGAGTCAGGTGGCTAAATTGGCCCAAGAAGTGCTGGGATGATCAGTCCAGAGAGCCATTTCCTTCTGGGTCACATTAACTATGCAAATGCTGTAGAGATGTACTGCAGCCTCCTGGTTAAGGAAGATCCAATCTGTGGAAGCATGTCACACAGAGGCTTGACCATCAATGGTAAGGTGGTTGTTTGGTGATCCCTTTGTAAGGGAGAGTAAATTCAGTTTGGGAGCTGAAGCCTACTTCACACAAATTCAGTACAACCTCAAGATTGTTTTCAAAGTATTTCTGTGCACCATTTGCCCATATAGCAGCCCACATAAGAAAAGGTGATGAAAAAAACGTTCTTCTCTTTCCATTGATTTCTGTTTTCCCTGTAGTTGGAGTGAGGTTTTTGGACTGTGAGGGTGAAATCATTGTGTAGGTATATTGTATATGAACTTTGTACCTAGCTTTCGTACATTTTTTTAAGACATCCTATTTAGCATAGTAATCAAGGAATCTCACATAAATGGCTCTTGGAGTGTTAGGGCCTCATTTACGGGGTTTTAGTGTAGAGCAGCACAGAAAGTCACCTTGTTGCGCTGCCCTGCATCAAAGTGAAAGGGCAAGAATGCACTGTAACTATCCAATACTGTCATTCCTGTGCTTTCCCCCTGCCCTGATGCCATTTTGGCAGCCTAGTGCCAACGCAGGCACCCTTGCACCATGGTGCAATGGTGCCTGTGTTGTTGGCAGGCATGTTTTTGTGCAGGAAGGGGCACCTTCCTGCACAAAAGCAATCCTGGGAGGTTTTTTCCTCTTTCTATGTGTGCTGCAGAATGCCACACACATGGAAAGAGGAAGAAACGAGGAGAAATAAAGTCATTTCTCCTCATTGCGCCTCCCCTGGGAGGTGTAAGGTTTTGGCGCATCCCCAGATTTACATGGTTTTGAAAATCTGGGGAAGCATAAAAATCCATGGGTGTTGCGTGGAAACGCCCATCGCAAAGCCATGGGAAACCTGCCTAGTGCAGATTAAGGCAATGCAGCAATTTCCTCTGCCTTGCCTTTCTCCATATTTATGAGGCCATTCAAAGCCACACAAAGTGGCTTTGCATGACCTCATAGTAGGTCATGTAGTTTGTGTTGCCAGAGCGTCACAAAATGTGATGCTTCAGCAGGGCAAGGGGCTCCAAAATATGCCTCTTTGTGTCTTTCTTGTGACTGGATCCCATAGTTGCCAACCCTACTAATGTAGGCATAGTTTACAGCCTTTGAGTGATGCCTATCATCTACTGATGATTTTAGACTTCATTGCTCTGGCTTTTAAGGCTTTCCACCAGTTCAATCTCATCCAATAACGTTACCTACTGAGAGCTGTGTGTGCAACTGATTATTAGCCTGCCTCTATCAGCTAACAGCCAGCTTCTTACTGCTGTTAGATGTGCATGGGGCAGGGTCCCCGATGGCTGTATGATGCAGAACTTCTGGATACACATCAGATACTCCATGCACCACAGCATGTCGGTCTGTGTGCCTATGCCAGAATTGCCACTAAAAGTAATGATAAACACCTCATATTCAGAGGGTTTACTGTGGGGTTGCTGAAAATCCACATGGCAACTGCCTTGCTCATGATCACCACAACTCTTTCTCTCCCAGTTTTCAGGTACTGCTCTCTAACTTTACAATGAAACAGCATCTCTCACCATCTCTCCTTATATCCGTGCCTCTGCCTGGAGTACCATGTGGCTCACTAGGACCAAGGTGGAGGAAGGACTCAGTAAAATGCTTGTGCTGTGTGAGAAAGGCTGCCTAATTGGAAGCAAGTGGAGCACACTTTATTTACCCCTTTGTCTTCTCCGTACATTTCAAACCCTAACCATTATCCCCCCTCAGACTTTCCCACCCCTTTACATATCAATGGTGCCATATAACACATTTAACTAGGAAATTGTGTTTCACTTTATACCACTGTCCTCTTCTTTTACCGGCCCGCCTAGGCTCAGACAGCATACTCTTTGATTTCAGTTATATTTTTTCTTTCCTTTTCATTTAAACATGCCTTCTCTCTGTCACAACACCCTCATGCACCCTCTGTGTAGTGGGCCTAGCACACAGGGCTCATGTTCCTCTACCCCATGGCGCTTTATGGCACGCACTGATATCATAACTGATATTCTCCCAGCTCTGTCATGACTGATAAGCCTCCAGCATCCCTCGTAACTAATGTTCCCATGCACCCTCATGACTGATGTGCCCCAAGCACCCATAATTTCCGTCACGCTTGAAACCCTGCAAGCATTCCCCAAATCCCGTTAACCAATAGATTAACTGCTCTAGCTGTTACTATGGCCTTGGCGTGGTTTTCCATCAAATCCCTGCACATTTCCCCCAGAATATTGTGAGCTAATGACAAGCCTTGCACTCACTGCTACTGGGGTCTCGGTGTTGTTTTCCACTATGCATTTTCGAGCGAAAACAATACATTAGTTTCTCGTAAATTGATTGGATCAACAAGTTGCACCTGCCCATTCTGTAAGGTCATAGAGAGTGTACTAACACGTGTTTTCTCCAAGGATCCAGAACCCTCCAGAAGGCCACATGCCGCATGTGATCTAGCTACATCCATTGAGCCTTCAAAAGGGTATATAAACCCCGTCCAAACCCGAATTGTGGCTGGGCCTCGCTCTCTGTGGAACAAGCTTCACCCTTCCAACTCACCTGAAGAATCCCGTAGGAACCGAGAAGTGCTCCAGTCTCCTTCAAGTCCATACTAACTAGTGGTTCCAGTGGTTCCCGTGGCGGCAGCTCCCTTGACATCTTCCTCCTTGCTCCCTCATGCACAGCTACCCTGGACCCCCCACATCCCCGTGAGTCAAGGCTTCGAGATCTTCTTCAAACTTCAGACAAGTTGAAGAATTAGGCTAAGTAATTAATATCAGATTAGTGCGCACTAAACCTCCTAAAATAGTTAACAGGACTGAGACTTTTCCTCCATTTCCTCACTGTGATTTACTCCAACGCTTCTTGTATGTTTATACTCCAGACCCTTCCTACAACCTTGGCGGTAGAACAGTATCGTGCAAGGATTAAAGACTTGAGCTCTGTGTTTCTCTGACGAACTGTGGTGCCTAGAAAAAGCACTTCAGAGTCTTTGATATTGCTTGAACTTTGTACCACAATCCACATTTCAATTTTATTCCTAGGAGTGACACACTCCAATTTGTGATTCTGGCCATTCTGCTCTCATGCCAAGCTGCTGATGAAACCTGTAAATTTGTGTCACTGAATTTATTGCATGTTCATTGTATGTAGAGACTTGTTAGTGTACTGATGGTAACCGCCTCCTTTTGTTATTTCCACTGATTGTGTTGTCACAAAAACAGTCTGGTCCCGGGCACATCTATCTCACTAATGTAGAAGGTCTCAGGAGTGACAAATCCTGTTATGCAGTGTTGCATAGCCACAGAGCAGATACAATACCGCAAGTCTCTCTTTTCTTATTTTATCTCAAGCCCCTTTCCCCTTGGGGACAGTGTGTGTTTTGATTCCTAGGCATTTTCTGTCCTTGGGAGGGATAGGAAGTCCAGCATATGCTCCAGTGTCACCTGTGTGGTTGGGACCAGGTGAGTGCATGACATTCTCCACTGCCTTATCCTGAGCTCTATTCTTTTCACAAGCTTCCAGCAATGATCCCTCCCAAGTACCACAATTTACTCTCAGGCAACTTATTCTGTGCCTGCTACCAACTGTACTCTCCCTCAATAGCATTGCACTTGGGTGGGCGGATGACCATTTTCCTGCACAGAGTGAAATGCTCTCTTCCTTTGTAACTGCACTGGCTCTCGCAGGGATGCGGCAGCCACACAGCTGCTGTCGTCACTCACAAGTTGTGTGTCACTTCCTGACACCTCCCAAACTCTACTCCCAGAGAGGGAAGTACCCTCTGCTCTGTGCATGGGATGTTCTTGGGAGATGGACCACTCAGTTACATTTTTGTGCTATGTTGAAAAGGCCACTTTATTGAATTCAAACAGAGCTTTAAACATGTCAGCCACCATTCTGTCCCCCTACTTTTGGCTTAGTTAATGCAATTTTTGTAGCATTGTAGCATTGTGGTTTTAAATCTTCAAGAATCTTAACTCTTTTTGGTTACTAAATGTTGGCAAGTATGGGACCAAACGTCCTGTGTGCTCTAGTGACATGGAATCTGGTATCTTAGGGGCCGATTCACAGAACTAATCTGAGATAAAATCCTAAACGTACTACTTTTGGTATTCACAGAAGGCATTTAGTAGTAGTAAAGTTAGGACTCCTAACTTTACTACTACTAAACTGAGACCAAATCCTAATTTTACGACTTTCGGTATTCACAAAAGGCATTTAGTAGTAGTAAAGTTAGGAGTCCTAACTTACTACTACTAAATGCCTTCTGTGAATACCAAAAGTAGTAAGTTTAGGGTTTTATCTCAGATTAGTTCTGTGAATCGGCCCCTTAGTTTGGAAAAGGACATTGTGTAGGGTGGTTTCCATGAATTGTTCTTTGGGTATAAGCATTTTCTTCTTTTCTGCACTGCAAGATATGCAGATATTATTGTGCCATGTACTGCTTTTCTGTTTTCCTGTGGATCTATAATTTGGATTTTCTGTTGTAGGAGGCATAAATTATTTTGTTTCTCACTAGTCCTTTGATCAGCTTCTTCCAAACTTGTTCCATGGCCCTGCAGTATTTCTATGTTTCAGGGAATTTGTTTTCCAATGTGGACAAGTGTCCACTTGTTCTTTGAAGAGGACCACTAATTCTTGCATCAGTTTTAATCTTATTCATGATAACCAGAGTTATATCTTCAGTTTCTATTTTTAAGCTACTAATTCTCTTTCTGGTGTTAATTATGAAGAATAAGTCACTGAGAACTTTAATTCAAAATCAAATAGACCTTATGTTTCCCTTTCAAGGACTTATTTCTGATCCTTCATTGGCCAGTAATTTTGGGGTTTTGTACAAGTACCCCAGCTCTTCTGACCCACCTGGAGTAAAGTCTGGGGTCTTGGCCCCTAAGTTATAATGTTCTTTGGGGTGAAAGTTATCCACTGGAAAAATCTTTTTTCTAGATGAACTCGGCTTGGTTCTACCGAGGAAAGAGATTTTGACATGTAAGCACATGGATCATTCACTGTCAGTTTGTTGTGGGTATTGTCATCTAT
Source organism: Calotriton arnoldi (assembly GCA_963921515.1). NCBI lineage: Eukaryota > Metazoa > Chordata > Amphibia > Caudata > Salamandridae > Calotriton > Calotriton arnoldi. The sequence goes on from CAWUFW010011381.1 coordinate 204,937, forward strand.
TTTCATCACATGACAACATAGGACTCAGACAGCTTGTCCGAGGACTGACTCACATCTCAGGGTGCACCATCGGCCCGTCTTTACAGCCAGCAATAAGATAACCTTCAGCCACCTCACCCCACTTACATGGATGAACTGCTCCATCGTACACTTTTACATCAATGCACCGCACTCAAGCAAACAGAAGTCAGCCATCAACATCAGATGAAACTGGATCAACATAGCAGAGGCAGCCTGGACCCACAACCTCAGATCCAACCAGCCTATCCTCAACTGCAACCTTCAGAATGACCTAACCACATTTAGCAACTCAATCTGAGACTGCGACAACCCTTTGGTTCCTTCGAAGAAAATCAGGCAAGCAAGAACTCATGCCCAAGCATGCTGATACATGGAAGACCTAAGAGAATCCAAGGCCTACTGTAAACAACTAGAAAGAAGATGGAGAACCAGCCGAGATAACATCTCTGGAGATGCCGGCAAATCCGCACTCAAAAGGCACCACGCCCAGATGAAGGAAGCCAGGAAAGCAGCCCTCGTACTGAGTACAGAATCCTTCTCTGACTCCGGCAAAGAATTTTTCAACATTGTCTGAGAGTTCACTATTTCAACAGGAACCACATCTCCATTAACCGCTCACAGGACCTCTGCAACAACCTCCTCAACTTCTTCCACAACAAAATATTCCAAATCTACACTAATTTCTCACCCCAACCCACCGCCGAGGACATCATCACGCAACCACCCACCACAACTAGGAATGCCCACCATCTAACATACTAGCACCCCCTACCACAGTAGACACTACCAGAGTTATGAAGAGCATCCATTTATGATCCCCCACAGATCCCTGCCCTCACCCCATGTACAACCTAGGAAGAACACTAATCAGCACCTACCCCATCTCCATCATCAACTACTCCATCCTTAGCAGAACCTTTCCGGATAGCTTTCTTTCCTGTCCCAAGTCTTGGAGAAAGAGATCCACAAGCAGCTCTCCTCCCATCTAGAACAGCACCACCTCCTGGACACCACCCAATGAGGGTTCCTCAGCAACCACAGCACAGAAACCACCCTCCTGGCGACAACAGATGACATCCGGTCTGTCATGGATCGAGGTGACACCTCCATTCTCATCCTCCTCAACCTCTCTGTGGCCTTTGACACCATTTCCCATGGCGCCATTATCACTAGACACCGGGACTCAGGAATTCAAGGGCCTGCCCTAAGATGGATCGCCCTCTTCCTCTCCAACAGAACTCAATGAGTCAGACTACCTCCCATACACCTCAGAAACCCCAGAAGCTCATCTGCGGAGTCCCCTAGGGATCCTCTCTCAGCCCAACCCTTTTCAATGTGTACATGGCACCCCACGCCATCAACATTGTCTCCTATGCTAAGAGCAAAGAATGGCAGCAAGTCACAATTTACTGCACCACCCAGTAAAGTCACCACTAGGTCATAAGCTTGAATATTTCCCACCTCAAATGACCAGCTGCCACATGATCATAAAGCATAAATATAACAAGAAAATGAGAGGCAATATGATCACAAATAAACAAGTCAAAAAAGCGTATCAATCCATAGTTCCAAGCCTGAACTGGATTTACTTTGATTCCAAATTCTTCCACAGCCAACGCTTTTCGCCCTACAACCAGGGTTTTTCAGGGCTGCAATCATATATAAACAGATATTTGTACTCATTTTGAACAAGGTCAATATATAAACACATGAAAAAAAAACAGTTTGCAAAAAGCGACAGAACAAAAAAAGACATTATACAAAGTACTTGACAAAATCAACTAAGGAATATGTGACATACCCAACGACAGACAACAGAGATGACACACTTTGTACTGACATATATTTAAAAAAACATACATTTTTACTTTTCATAAAGTGAGACATCAACTGTGTTCCAAGATAGGTATAATAAAGTCCTGTGTCAAAGTTTTCATACATTAATTTTACCACAGGGTAAGGTTGGAAAGATATCAAAGATGAAAAGGAAGACGGAGGTGAGTTTGATCATACACCGAACAAGAAGTACAGAGACCAGTTTAGCACAGACTACACCCAGATCAAAAACAAGTAAACTAACAACCAACCAAAGAAAAGTTTCAGAGCAAAAGATTAGGCACCATCAAGTTCATACATCCAAAGTTATGCCTACGTAATGGTATACAGCAGTATACCAATAAGCTTACCACTAGCCGGAAGTGTTAGATAGCCAATCACAAAAAATATCTGTTACAAATCTTCAGTTCTACTTATGGTTTTCAAAGGTCATTCAGGCGCTGAGAAATACAGAGTAGTAGAAGTCAGCCCAGCTCCGTGAAAAATGGCAGTGAAGTCTGATCGTCATAACGAGTGTTGTTGAAACGAAGAAATTCAGCAAGATTACACCTAGTGCACGCGTAGTTAAAAAGATCCTGGAACCCCTGTTCCGTGATTCAAAGTTAAAGCACTAAGTCAAGTCAGGTTTCACCAAGTGCTTGTGTGTATAAGAAAATTCCTGGAACCCCGGTCACCGTGAGTCACGGTTATAACTACAATTATTACACAAGTGATATAGTTACACTGTAACTACGTGATTATTTTAAATAGGTGGCCTGGATGTTTCTATTAAAACGTATCATAAAACTCTTATAGATGGTATATCTCGAGAGAGCATTTACATAAGGTACTAAAGATCCGTATTTCAAAGAGACACCCAAAGTGACAACTAATCAAGAAGTACCTGTAAAAAACGTTATGAGGCAGTAATGTTATGATTATGTACAATTATGTTATGTGTTCAGTAGAGACGGAGCAGCCATGGTTCAAAGGTTTCATATCCTGTGCCAGGAAAAAGGAAGGAGGAAGTAAGTCACCAGCTCCATCCATTCAAAAACACAAACGCTAGAACTCCGGGCAGGCAATCTATGGTTCTACCCATTTTCACCCCAAAACTAATATGACAAAACTACAAATTTATGCACAAACGTGGGCTCTAACTGCCACTCTCACGTGTACCCACGCTGCGGCATGTAAGCCCGTACTCACAAGTATCCTCGGAAATCCTCAGCACATCATTACTTCGCAAGTCATTAACACATCATACTTGTCTTCCTGCTGCTTGTACGTCTCAAACGCTGCTACGGCGTATACTTCCGCCAGAACTTAAAGGCGGCTATGCATAAGTCACTCCCGCAACACTAGACCATTAACCAGAGTATTTCAACCTCATTGGAAAACTCACTACCGCCCTATTTTACGGCCCTGTAAGTACTTAGATCAATAAACACAAGGCATCCCAGGCCCGACACCATTTGTTCAGTCACGTCTCCAGCATCATTTCAGAACCATATTAAATGTAAACCAAGTGCAATTGATAGTATTCTAGTGATTAAATATGTGCCAAATTCCAATACAGTGGATATAATAGAATCTACCCGATTTCTGTAAAAGTGCATTTAATGAGTTATTAAGATCAAAATGTGATCTAAGCATGTAGTAGACAAAACCTCACCCCAATATTATGTATTACGCACAATATTCATATATCCAATGTAGCATACCCTTAATGTCAGGTGTAGACCAATGATGATATAAAGAGAAAGACAGATGAAAACAGAATGTTTGGAAGATACAAGCTACCGGCATGTTATTAAAGAATGGATTAATCATATGTCCAAGATTTTGGCCTCCTATATCAGGGCTAGGTGTGTAATAACACTTTATAGAACGCAAATTCTGTACAATAGGCATGGAGGTAAAGTATAGCACGCTTATTGAGTACAATAAAATGCGGTATATCTAGAAAGGGGGAAAAATTCAGTCCTTAGGGAAGCAGATAAAATTTCAAACATGTCTCAGAACCCAAATGTCATGTCATTATTAACAGGACCAAAGAAGCTAATATTTACAGAACATCGTAAAGCTAAGAGATCAGAAGTTCCAATCTAAAGGCACATATAGTAGTCCCAAATGGATCAGTAGGACAAGGGGTACATATATCAACATTAGGTCACAGTAAAAGAAACATTAGGCTGATATAGAAGAGACTATTTGTTTGAGTCTAAACACATCAACAGTAGAAGGAAACATAGGATTATTACCCCTCAAGGAAATAATGCATCTCATTGTCCATAGCCAAACCTGATTATTTACATGATCAGATCGTAAATTACAAATCCATCTTGCCTCTAGTCGTCTTAAGCGTTGCTCCCTGTCCCCACCTCTTCAGTCAGGCAGTGTTACATCAATACCATGAAATCTAAATTTGGACCTGTCACCACCCTCTACACAATCGTGGGACACTAAGGCATAGGTAGTGTCTTTATTGAGACAGGCCCTTCGATGTTCCTGCATTTGCGTCTTGATAACGCATTGTACTACCTACATAGACCTTGCTGCACACACAAATTAATACATATACACCAACGCTAGATAGGCAGTTAATGAAGTGTCGGATAGTGTGTTTTCTCACTGTATTATAACTGAAGGTCTGAATCCTATTACACCCCAGATGACAAATGCTACAATCTCCACAGGTGTAAAAGCCCAAGGGTCTTTTGAGCCAACTCTGGGTGTTTTCAGAAGTGTGTAACTAAGGCATAGGGTTTCTTTGACAGTCTTGCTCCTCCTATAAGTAATGGAAGGTCTCTCAGAAATCAGATCACCCACTCCTGGTACTCCTTTCAAAGGAGCCCAATGTTTATTCAGAACCTTATAGATATCATGATTAAGGGATGAATATTTAGTAATGAACGACAGACGTTCCTTTCTTCCCTCCTTTTCTCTCTTTGTGTATGTCAAAGTGTCCTTACGACTCACACCCTTAACTCGATGTTCTGCCTGTTGAAGGACCTGTTGCTTGTATCCTCTCTTACTTAGCCTTGTTGTTGCCAATTTAGCTTGGAACTCAAAGTTGGCCTCATCACTGCAGTTTCTACGAATGCGAAGTAGCTCTCCAAATAGTATGAATAAAGGCTGATAGGTAGTAGTGTTCCCTATGAGGGAAATAACCGCACATCAATGAGATCAACGTATCTATGACTGACAATAATAAGCGTGAGAAATATCATATATGTTGCTATATTTGCAACAGGGTGCTAAGGTAGCTTCGAACACCTACTACCCAGAGGTGCTATCAGCACATTACAAAATAACATGCATATCAATATACAGAAAAAGAAGCTGTTACAGCACACCCATACCATGTAAAATAATCCCAAAACCAGTATTGGACAAGTATAAAATAAATCCTAAAGTCCAATTAGTTACTAAACACATGAGGATAATGCAATAAGACACATAATATGTAAAGCATTCAAATAGTCCAAAAAGTCATCAGTTGATAATTCCTTGTCTTTTTAATGGTTTCTTAAAGATTCCCAGCACACGATTTGACTTGTTGGACTATTGACTTTTTTTTGGACGATGACTTTTTGGACTATTTGTGGTATTTACTATGTATTTTAACCAAGGGATCTTGAGACAGTTATCCAGTCGCATGCAGTCCTTAATAATTGTTTGTGTAAACAGGGTTTCTTCTTTCGCCCAAATAGACCTCCAAAATAAAAGGGGTCTCAATGCAATCAAATCTGTCAGATATTCGATCCCTGCCTCCCGATGGACTATCTCAGTGGACGCTGATTTAGGGAGGCATAATAATTTTTTTAGGAAGGTATTTTCCTCTGTTTGCAGATCTGGACAGGGGTAGTAGCCCCATAACCCTGCTCCGTATAATGCAATGGAAACACACCGGGCTTTATAAATGTCAATCATGTCTTTAATACGTCGGTCCCCTAATTTGGCAGCAAATCTAAAGACCCCATATATACTTTTGGTCATTTTCATTTGTACATTGGATGTTTCACAGGACCACTTGCCATAGCAGATAGGGTTATCCCTAGGTAACAGAAGGTAACAGAAGGTATCAACCTGTTCCACTCTTGTGCCCTCTATAAAGAAGTGTTTCATTTTCTTTGTTTTTTTTCCACAGACCATAGTATATGTTTTGGCCTTATTTATTAACAACTTCCTCCCCTTAATAGTCGTTGTAGACCTAGCGGTGTCCGGGATAGGAGCACCGCATCATCTGCATAAAGCAGTACTGGTATATTCTGTCCATCTACTTGAGGAGCATCTGCCGGTATTGACTTAAGGGCTGCGTCTACTTCATTAATAAATAGAGTAAAAAGTAATGGCGCTAAGATGCAGCCTTGGCGAATTCCTCGTTTGACCTTGAAATTCGGGGTACATACACCCTGTTGGCCATACCGGACTCTGCTTGATAATTTTTCATACAATCTGGCAAGGAAGTAGATAATGGACTCTGGGGCCCCTAGATTGCAAAGTATGATCCACAAGATCAAAAGCGCTGCTCAGGTCAGCGAAACATAGGTAAAATCCCCCTTGCTTTGCGCGTGTGTATTTTCCAATTAAAAATTCCAAATTAATACACTGTTCTAACGTACCCAGCCCCTTTCTAAAACCATATTGTGATTTAGCTAAAATATCGTTATCCTTGAACCATTCATCCAGTCTTACCAGAAGGACCCTGCTCATAACCTTCACTGAAGAGTCCAGTAAGAAAATGGGTCGGTAATTTTTAGCTTCCGATTTATCTCCTTTTTATAAATAGGGATTATGACGGATTGACCCCATGACCTCGGAGGACCCTCTGTGACTGCTGCATTAAAAACTCTCGTAAGTATCGGACCCCATAATTCTGGTACTGATTTGTAAACATCTATAGGTACCCCGTCCGGGCCTGGTGCTTTGCCCCTTTACTTCCTCTGATACCTAACTCAACCTCGCTAAGAGTGATATTTAACGGGATAGTGGGCCATTTGGTGTAATCTGTGGGCTCATCCGATAGTTCGTTACATGGGTTAAAAATGTTAGAGAAATGTGTCACCCATTCTTCACAATTTACATGGCAAGTAATTTCTGGGTACGAGTCATCTTTCAAAAACGTTGAATTAACAGTATCCCAGAACAACTTATTGTTGGATGTTGCAGCTGCCATAGAGAAGTTGCCCCAGGCTTCCTCTTGGAGTTCCTTCTTCCTCTGTTTTAGAGCTAGTTTATAATCCAATCTTAAATTCTTCACTATCACTTTGTCCCTTGGTCTGCTAGTGAGTGCTATTTTTAACATGTTCAGTGAGTTAGTACAAGAATGATTAAACCAGCCCCTGTTCTGCTTTTGTGTCCCATTTACCTGGGTGGTAAAACACTTATCAATGAAAACATTAATTGTACAGAAATTTGTTAACATCAGAGTTGGTTCCACCTCCACTTCAAGACTATCGAATATCTCCTTACCACATCCTAAAATAATCTTTTTTAGAATAGTAGTAGAATTAGCACCTTTCCATCTAATTCTAGTACCATTAGGTCTGCACAATGTAATGTTATCAATAGCAGTTTGTTTGGTTACAACTTTTTTACCCCACACAGCCAGAGACATTGTGATACAGTTATGGTCGCTAAGTAGCAGTTCAACTATGGAGGGAGTAGAACATAAGTGTAGGATATTTGCCGATACTAGGATGTGGTCAATAGTGGTGTTAGCATTTCTTCCAATAAAAGTAGGTGTCCTAACTCCATACTCATTCTGCCCACTCTGCATCACTTCAAGGTCGTATTTCACCAGGACCTGGTTTAGGGTAGTACCATAAATATTGTGAGGGAAGTGTAAGAGATCATCCCCTACGTCGCTCCTATACCCACTGACTTTGGTCATAGACTGTGTACAGGTTGAAATATTAAAATCACCGAGCCATAAAATAGCAAAGTTAGCATTTACAGTTGTGACAAGCTTATCTATTTCTTTTTCTATAGCAGCAATTACAATATGACGCGATGGGTCAAATATATTATTATAAAAGTTAATCAATAAAACATCCCAACCATCTTTGTGGTGTCACCATAGTAGCTGCGAGTGATAGTCCACATTAATAACCCTTTTTACTACCAGCGGTAATTTGTTTGACAGAAGTATTAGCAAACCACCTTTTGCTCTTCCGGCCATGGAGGGTTTAGCTAGTAAATTGTAAGAAGTAAACCCTTCAATGTAAGTGGGGGCGGTACTCCAGGTTTCTTGTAGGCAAAGTATGTCAAGTTTGCTAATAAAATCCGACCAGCCCAGTGTATCCAGTTTATTTCCCAAGCCAGCTATATTCCATGTGGCAATTGTATAACCCTTCTCTATCGGATTCTCCCCGTCATTGGTGGATCGTTCGTTTATACACATACCAGGGTCACCCTCAATATTAGATGGGATTGAGGGTAACAAATTTATAGCTATTTCAGTAGAATGCCCTTTATTTTCATCTGGGAGTATCCCTTGTGTGGCTACATTATCTGCATGTGATGTACAGCGCCCATGCGATCTGATACCCTCAGGACATGCCATTGGCATAGTTAAATTAGGTGTAAAGGGTATAGACTCACTTTCTAAATTGGACCCTATCCTCATTGGGTCCTTTCCTTGCTGGCCCTTCTGTTTTTCCGCCCCACTCATCCTCGCCCCAATGGTTTGTCAATCATTAGCATCCAGGGAACTAAGTGGTAAAAATCTGTTAAAAGTGGGTAAAGCCCATTGTGGGGGTGCCGGCCTTGCTGGGTGTGCTCTCCAGTGCTCCTCATCTCTTACTCTAATGTATATCGGTCTTAGGTGGCTATAAAAGAAGCCTAATGGTAGGAGCGATATGATAGAATCGTTGAGGTTATTAGAGGCCCCTCTCTCTAAGGAGGTCCTAGCCCAGTCTGGGTTTCTAAAATTAATAATAATACAATCTCCTTGTAGTGACTTTCTTTGAGATCCGATCCAATTTACCCTTCGGGTTAGGAGGATCTGCTCGGCTTGCTCCACCGGGTACCCACAGTTCTTGCCTAACCAATTGACCACTTTATTTTTTAAGGCGTGGTCCGTTTCTTTTTGGCCTAGCTCCAGTTGGGGTACATTCACCAGAACTGCAACATATGGGCAGCATTCTGGGGGTAGATTAATGGGTATTTCAGTTCTTCCGGTTCTTTCCCTGTTCCCTCTTAATTCTTCAGGGGCCTTGATCTGCTCTACCCTATCTGATCTTTCACCTCTGGTGGTGCAAGGTTGATTACTCCTGATCTCACTCTTTCTAGGGCCCTTTTGTGGCTGGTCATTGCTTAAGTTAGACACAGCCTCATTACTTCCTCCAACACAGTTACCAGCTGATAGTTTTGGGCCCATTGGACCTTGTTCTTCTCGGTTTGGTATGCCCCCTTGGGCTTCAGTAATGTTCACCCTTTGATTAGTACTAATTTGAATTATTAGGTCACTGAGTCTAGTAACCTCTCCATTGAGGTGATCTATTTTAGCAAGAAGTGGTCTAATACAGGCCTCTAGTTTTTGGTTAAGCTGGGTAACTATATGGTCTATTTGCTCTATTGGTAAGGGTTGAGGATCAGCACGGTTTCCTTGTGTCTTAGCTGTTGTATTTCTTACGTGTCCCTTTTTACTTATATTAGTAGTCGCTATTTTAGCCTGGCTGGTTCTGCATCCCCTTTTCCTTTTCGGGGTCGGCGAACCAGTTGGTGAGTTTTGCCGTGATCCACTAGATACTAATACTAAATCTTTATCAGGGATTCCCACGTTCCCGTTTCCCTCAAAATTAGATGTTTGCTTGGTATTAGAGGTATCTTCAATCACGTGAGTAGTCCCAGGATCATGCCCACCTATTTCCTCGTTCGCTGACCCTATACCTAGTGAGAGGCGGCGTTCTGTCCTGTCTATCTCATCATTAATCACGCTTACTGCCCGTACTAGGTAGGAGTCAATGGTGGTACATGGAGGATCAACCGTGTTTTTGTAATGTTTTTGTAGTTTACGTTTCGACATCTTAGTTGTAAATGATGATTATATTTTATTCACGCTTCAGGGTAGGAGGTAATGCAAATACAAAATACAAATCTAAAAGTGCTAAGTGCAATATATAAAATTTATAATGGGGAATCGTAGCAGAGTGCAGGATAATGTCAGTAAAAATAGGAAAATAAAATCATATGTATCACAAAACTGAGTCTTAAAAATGGGCCTGGGTATAAAAAAAAATTATACGGCCAAATTTCAAAGTGCAAAGTGCAAAACCACAGAGAGTATCATATAAAGTGCAACAGATGGGACAATAGACTGATAAAATGCAGAGTACAAGTATAAAATCACCATCTATAAATTTAAAAAGAGTCCGGATATATCATAGGTATGTCAGTAGGAAATACCACAGCCATATGCCAGTTCACAATAAGGGGCAGCACAGGCTTAAGTACTCACGGCCAGCTCAATAGTGCATCGCTTTGTAAACGGCTGCGGTCTCCCAGTAAATCCGCAGGTGCGAATGCCTCTGTGTAAAAAGTGCGAATGGTTGGGACCAAGGGGGGTGGCCCTGCCCTGCCTCTTCCTGGCGATGACGGGCCAGGACGGGCCCGCCCTTGGCCCGGGCATGGCCCGCGCACGTCCCACGCTGCGGGAGGCTGGGGGCGTAGATATAGCGCCTCCTGGCGCGCTACGCAGCGTCAGAGGCAGGCGACAGGCAAGGGATGCTGGGTTTTGTAGTTCCAATCAGCCGTTCCCCTCACGGCTGGTGAGACCGGGTTGTAATGCTCTCAGCCGTTGCCCTCACGGCGGGAATGCAGCAGGAATGCAGCGGAGCCTGAAGAGTGTCACCTTTGCTTTACTGGAGGCCCCAGGTAGGTTAAAAACTGCAGCGAGCGTCCCGCGCTGCGGGAGGCTGGGGGCGTAGATATGGCGCCTCCTGGCGCGCTACGCAGCGTCAGAGGCAGGCGACAGGCAAGGGATGCTGGGTTTTGTAGTTCCGGTCAGCCGTTCCCCTCACGGCTGGTGAGACCGGGTTGTAATGCTGTCAGCCGTTGCCCTCACGGCGGGAATGCAGCGGGAATCAGCGGAGCCTGAAGAGTGTCCCCTTTGCTTTACTGGAGGCCCCAGGTAGGTTAAAAACTGCAGCGAGCGTCGTTATTAAAGTCAAATCTGGATCCCCGATTGACCCGTGTCCGGCTAAGTTTTTTACTTCACTTGCCCTATTACTAAACCCCTCACTTAACCAGATCTGGAACGCATCCTTAAACTCAGGCACCTATCCATCTATCTGGAAAACTGCACTAGTACAACCCATTCTTAAGAAAGAAGATGCTGACCCGACTGAATTAAAGAATTTCAGGCCGATCTCCCTCTTACCAGCACCGGCTAAGATCTTGGAGAAGGAAGTGCAGAAGCAACTCTCAGCTTACCTAGAATCGAACAAACTTTTACATGACTCCCAATCAGGATTCAGGTCAGGATATAGCACTGAGACAGCTCTACTGGAAGTGGCAGAAACGATACGAGAAGCCTTGGACCATGGTAATTACGCAATGTTGGTGCTGCTGGACTGGTCAGCAGCATTTGACACTGTCTCACACCCGATCCTTTTGGAGAGGCTTGAGCAGATGGGCGTGGGGAGCACCGTTCTAACCTGGTTTTGCTCCTTTCTCGAGGGCCGCTCCCAGAAAATCTTTTTACGCCCATATGTCTCCTCCGCTCGCCCACTGATCTGTGGAGTCCCTCAGGGCTCGGCCCGGAGTCCGACCCTTTTCAATGTTTATCTCGCCCCACTTGCCTCAATCATCAAACAACACGGTGTCAAGGTGGTCTCGTACGCTGACGACACCCAGCTGGTGTTTTCTTTCAGGGATTACTCCGAGGCAGTTTTCACTAACTTCAAACAATGTCTGATTAATATTTCATCCTGGATGACAGACAACTGTTTGAAATTAAACATGGACAAAACAGAAGTTCTGTTTTTCAACCAGCCATCACCACCTAAAGCTGAACTTTGGTGGCCAACGGAACTTAATCCTCCTCCTCTGCCAGTCCTCTCTGCGAGAAATCTAGGGTTTAAATTTGACTCCGCCCTCTCAGGGAAAGCCCAGATATGCCTAGTTTCATCTTCATGCTTCTGGAAGCTGAAAACCCTGAGGAGATTCCTACATCTCCTACCTATGGACGGTAGGAAAACGGTAGTTCACGCACTGATCACTTCACAGTTAGATTATACCAACAGTCTATACTTGGGTCTCCCAGACTACCTCATTAGAAAGCTGCAGATCATTAAAAATGCGGCCGCTAGGCTCATTAGGAATGTACCACTCCGCCATCACATTTCCCCACACCTGCGCAGCCTACATTGGCTACCTGTGAAAAGGAGGATTCAGTTTAAGGCTCTGACCCTGGCCTATAGGTCCTCCAGAGACACCAGCCCTAAATACTTAAAGCTCAGACTGCCAAATATAATCAAAATAGGACTCTGAGATCGAATCACCAGGGACTCCTAGCTATCCCCCGCTTCAAAAAAGCTAGACTGGGCGGTTGATCATTTGCTTATAAAACCGCCTCTCTCTGGAACTCCATGCCGGAGCATCTCCGAAAGGCTAACTCAGAACCTCTATTTAGGAAGACTCTTAAAACCTGGCTTTTCAGCCTCCCCTAGAGCCTCCCCACCAGGTATTACCACTCCGCAATCGCTGTCAGCGCCGGGACACCTCCGTCGGAGGTAGCCGTGCGCTTTACAAGATGCAATAATAATAATAATGCCGCAAATTTAGAACCCATCACAGTCCCCTCTTGTTGTTTGAACCATGTTTTGTCATAAAGAAAAACGTTTTTGTCAAGAATTAGATCCACCATATCCAAAAGCATCTCATTGTGGGTCAAATAATTAGCTTTTCTAATGGATAGGAAGAACTCCACCGCCATCCTACCCAGATCCTTTTTGATACAAATATAGAGTGATTCAACATCAAGAGTCACAAACCACATCGATTCATCCCATGGTAAATCTTCAAATTTACTTAAAATGCCCATGGTGTCCCTGACATAAGATGGAAGGTTCCTAATCAAGGCTGTAGAAATGAGTCCACAAACTGTGAAAGAGGTTCCATCATGGAACCAATTCCAGAAATAATGGGATGCCCAGGTGGAAACATCTGCTCTCTCTTGCTCTCCCCTGCCTACATCACCCAGCATGGATCCTTGCAATGCTAGAAAGCGGATCACTGACAGAATATCGACAACACTAATATCAACCTACAGAAATATCGGGACATAAATATTGTTGTCAAAAATATCGACCTCCTATCTCCATAATGGTAAGTACAAAATATTGAAAAAAAATATCGTTGTTAAAAATATCGAAGTACAAAATATTGTTTTTTTTAATATGTATTATAAATAATGTAAAATAAAATGTATTATTTAATTTACGTAAAAAAATATTTAGATTTATTTGTAAATTTTAACAATTATAAGTAATAAATGTAATTTAAAAATAAACTAAACATACATATATAAAATTTAATATATATATATTTACTTAAAAATCATTAATAAATAATTTTAATTAATTATAAAATGTTAGAAATATATTAAAAAATAAAGATAAATATATATATATACATCCACCTGTAACATAAAAATTAAAAAATATATATAATATAAATTAAAATATTAGAATATGTGATATTTTTTAAACCTACATTTTAAACTACATTTAGTGCAACAGTAGGGAAAGTGTTGGATAGCGGAGGGTAAAAAATTACTATTCCCACTCCAGAGAGTGCAACAGTAGGGAAAGTGTTGGATAGCGGAGGGGAACAATTTCTATTCCCACTCCAGCGATTGCAACAGTAGGGAAAGTGTTGGATAGCGGAGGGAAATAATTTACTATTCCCACTCTAATGAGTGCAACAGTAGGGAAAGTGTTGGATATTGGAGGGTAAAAAATTACTATTCCCACTCCAGCGAGTGCAACAGTAGGGAAAGTGTTGGATAGCGGAGGAGAATAATTTACTATTCCCACTCCAGCGAGTGCAACAGTAGGGAAAGTGTTGGATAGTGTAGGGGAATAATTTACTATTCCCACTCCAATCAGTGCAACAGTAGGGAAAGTGTTGGATAGCGGAGGGTAAAAAATTACTATTCCCACTCCAGCGAGTGCAACAGTAGGGAAAGTGTTGGATAGCAGAGGGGAATAATTTACTATTCCCACTCCAGCGAGTGCAACAGTAGGGAAAGTGTTGGATAGCGGAAGGGAATCATTTACTATTCCAACTCCAATGAGTGCAACAGTAGGGAAAGTGTTGGATAGCAGAGGAGAAAAATGTGTTATTCCCACTCCCGCAAGTGCAACAGTAGGGAAAGTGTTAGATAGCGGAGGGGTAAAAATTACTATTCCCACTCCAGCGAGTGCAACAGTAGGTAAAGTGTTGGATAGTGGAGGGGAATAATTTACTATTCGCACTCCAATGAGTGCAACAGTAGGGAAAGTGTTGGATAGTGTGGGGGAATAATTTACTATTCCCACTCCAATGAGTGCAACAGTAGGGAAAGTGTTGGATAGCAGAGGGGGATAAAATTACTATTCCCACTCCAGGGAGTGCAACCGTAGGGAAAGTGTTGGATAGCGGAGGGGTACAAATTACTATTCCCACCCCAATGAGTGCAACTGTAGGGAAAGTGTTGGATAGCGGAGGGTATTAATTTACTATCCCCACTCCAATGAGTGCAACAGTAGAGAAAGTGTTGAATAGCTGAGGGGAGAAAAATACTATTCCCACTCCTGCAAGTGCATCGGGTAAGGAAAGTGTTGGATAGTGGAGGGATAAAAATTACTATTCCCACTCCAGCAAGTGTAACAGTAGGGAAAGTGTTGGCTAGCATAGGGGTGAAAATGACTATTCCCACTCCAGTGAGTGCAACAGTAGGGAAAGTGTTGGATAGCGGAGGGAAATAATTTACTATTCCCACTCCAGCGAGTGCAACAGTAGGGAAAGTGTTAGATAGCGGAGGGGTAAAAATTACTATTCCCACTCCAGCGAGTGCAACAGTAGGCAAAGTGTTGGATAGTGGAGGGGAATAATTTACTATTCGCACTCCAATGATTGCAACAGTAGGGAAAGTGTTGGATAGTGTGGGGGAATAATTTACTATTCCCACTCCAATGAGTGCAACAGTAGTGAAAGTGTTGGATAGCAGAGGGGATAAAATTACTATTCCCACTCCAGGGAGTGCAACCGTAGGGAAAGTGTTGGATAGCGGAGGGGTACAAATTACGATTCCCACCCCAATGAGTGCAACTGTAGGGAAAGTGTTGGATAGCGGAGGGTATTAATTTACTATCCCCACTCCAATGAGTGCAACAGTAGAGAAAGTGTTGGATAGCTGAGGGGAGAAAAATACTATTCCCACTCCTGCAAGTGCATCGGGTAGGGAAAGTGTTGGTTAGCGGAGTGGTAAAATTTACTATTCCCATTCCAGCAAGTGCAACAGTAGGGAAAGTGTTGGATAGCGTAGGGGTATAAATTACTATTCCCACTCCTGCGAATGCAACAGTAGGGAAAGTGTTGGATAGCGAAGGGGTAAAAATTGCTATTCCCACAGAACAAAATTCAAATTTAAAAACAAACAAAATATCAACTACAATACAAAATATAATAAGAAAAACAAAAACAAAACATATATAAAAATATAAAAATTAACAAAACATATACAAATATTTAAACGTAGCAAAAATCTAAAATTGACATAAAAATATTATTTTTTTAAATTTAACAAACAATTTACAAACAAATAAATATTTTGTAATAGAAATTAATCTTAATTAAAAAATTAAAAATTACATAATATTTATTTTCCTACCCTATAACACCACACAATTTACAACACACATCTAAATTAAACAAAAAAGTGTACCTCTATAATTAACACAATTAATTATCAATTAAACAAATATTAATAATTATAAAACACATTTAAAAATGTAAAAATTAATGTACAAACCAAACATTACAGCTATTGAACCTAAATCCCCAAACTAAATAAAAACTGAACAATTACCCAAAATATTTATCAATTAATAAATGAATATTAATGATCAAGTAATGATTAATTAATTTAAACTAAATTACTTTCCACCCTCTACTCCAATAAACACCAAAACACACACCTAAAAATATTTACACAATTTCCATAACTAATTTTACATTGGTAAATTAATATCAATTACCAACAAATCATTAATTAATTTTAAAAAAAATTACTTCCCACCATTTACCACTTTAAACCCCACAACTCAGACATCAAAATTATTACACAATTGGCATATTTAAATTTCAATTAATTAATTAGCATTAATTAACAAATAATTAATTATAAATAAATAAATTACCTCCCACCATATTCCCCTATAAATACCACCACCAATTTCGTAAAACTTGACACAACATAATTAATTAACAATTAATTAATTAATTAATTAATTAATAACAATTAACAAGCAAAATATAAATAATTATTAATAAATGAATTCACACAATTAACACTATAAAATAAAATTAAATAAATATTATATTAAAAATATTAATAAATGTATTAAAATTAAATTACGTCCCACCCTACTCCCCTATCAACCCACAACCCGCTCCTAAAAAAATAACACAATTAACATAATTACCAATTAATTAATAATAATTAACCAATTAATAAATAATTAATAATAGATTAATTCCCACAATTAACAATATAAAATATAAAATAAATAAATATTAATTAATAAGAAATATTAATAAATTAATTATAATTAAATTACTCCCCACCCTATTCCCCTACAAACCGCTCCTAAAAAAATGACACAATTAACATATTTACCAATTAATTAATCAATAAAAATGAACAGCCAATTATTAATTAATTAGTTATAAATTAATTCCCACAATTAACACTATAAAATCAAAAATAAATAAATACTAATAAATAAAAATGAATATTCAATTTATTATAATTAAATTACTTCCCACCCTATTCCCCTATAAAACCACAACCCGCTATGGAACTAAAAACGCAAAATTTAAATAAAATAAATTTAATAACTTCTAAAAATTTAACACATATATTAATAAACAAATACAATACTTAGACAAAAAAATAGAGCACATACATTTAAAATACATACTAAAGAACATAACACTAACTAAAAAAACGATATTTTTTACAGCTATATTTTTGCAAACGATATTAATTACTTCAATATTTTGGAAAACGATATTTCTTACCTGAAACTCGATATTCTTGACCACGATATTCTTGAAGTCGATATTTATGTATCTCGATATTTTGCACTCGATATTAGTGCAAGTCGACATTTCCTACTCGATATTCTGACTCTTTACCCTAGCAAGCTGAATGCCATACTATACCCTGCAGAAAACTAGTCATACATAATAAACTACCCTCCTAACTTAACCAAAACTGCCATTAGAAATCTCAAACACAAAATTCTCAACCTAAATAAATAAACTCTTAATACTGACCCCTATTTCGGCTACAGTAAGGGTACTTTACTGAATGACCTCATCTGTTTCTACCAATTAGCATGCTCAATGGAGGAAAGCCCTATCTTTCTTACTGTACACCCCTATCACCAAGAAAATTCCAAATGTCTATAAACTCACTATCGCACCCTCACCTTTGTACAATGCGAATGCCAACATCTCCATCTATAATAACAGCACTGTGCTCATTTAATCTTCAGATTGCAACCTGGAACACTTAGCTGATCGCTTCTCCTTCCTCAAGAATAAGCTAGACATGGCCAATGCCCAGCACGCCCCCTCGCAACTTCTTTCTGACTCCTCACCATGTGACAACCACATCTCTCCCACCCTCTTACCCCGCTTCCCACCTCTCTCTCCTGGCAGACACCCATTCATTCACAGGTATCACTGCAGTCCAACACACACCCTCCTCCATCAATAATGCTGGCACTGCCCTACTATAACAATAATCTAACATCACTACATCCCAATCTTCTATAGATCCCTGTACCAACACTACCATCAATCGGGTCAGTATATCCACTGCCCCATATTAACCAACCATTACCAAGACTTTGACTGTGGACCCTACCGATGCTTGCCCCCCAACAGTCCTGACTAGGCTAGATCTCCAAACTACAGTGCCTCCACCAGCGAGCAGCCCATTAGGAGTTGCTACATTTACTCTATGCTTGACACTATAAAATCTGAACTGCAGCTGATTATGGCTGACATTCTTAAACTATACATATCACCTCCAACCTTGAACACAAGTGGTCCTTGGATAAAACTCACCTCCATACTAACACCACTCTAACTCCCAAATGCCACTATGTTACTATCCCTGCCTATACCTGGGTCACACATCCTATCTGGAGTTATAAACCGAATCAAAATCACTCCTCCCGACCCAAGAGGCTAGTCAGACAGTTATCGAATAATTATATCATCTCCCTCCTAGCCACTTACCACTGTGCTCCAGCCGACCACGCTATACCTGCTAGAAAAATGTAGACTATTATCACTCACCCTCTCAGGAAATTCCACCCCAGCACTAGCTACATTAATAAAGTGAACCTCAAACAAGTACCCATCTCACATATGTCTATGAATACCACAAAAACATTGCTTAAATGCTTGTTACTCAACTGTTGCTCAGCTGAAAAATATGTGCCTGACATTGCCAATCTTACGCTTAACTTTGACCTTGACATCCTTATAATCACTTATACTTGGTTGAATGAATCATCATTCCCAATTCTTGTCATACTAGGCCCCCCCAGTCATGACATCATCAGACTAAACCCCGCTCTGGGGGTGGCCTAGGCTGTATATACAGGCTTACACTATCTATGAAACAAATACATTTTCTATCACTGTCCTCCTGCGAATACCTTAGGAACAACATCATCACCAATGACAACTCAACAAGCTCTCTTCACACGTTTTACCATCCTCCCGAAGATAACCACACATTTATCGAACAGATCATGGAGATTATCTCCCCTAACAATGAAGAGCATAACAACCAGATTTTTCTTGGCAACTTCGACATTCACTGTAATAACTCCAGCGACCCTCTCATAAATAGTTTTAAATCCTTCCTCCAGGACCTCAACCTTATCCAAGCCTGCAAAGGCCCAACACATAATAAAGGGGCCACCTTAGATTTAATCATTGCAAAAGAGAACACCATACAAATTGAATCTGTCCTACCTTGCGACTGGACTGACCACCATTGCATCACCTTCCTCATTTCTAAAAGGGCAATTATCTCCAGGGGTCAACCTGTGAAAGCTAAATATTGGGTCAGAGACACCCGTAACATTAACCCACTCATGATGGCCGCTTTTAGTAACTGCAACCTGCTCCCACCCTCCTCCATGTATGACGCTCATGACCTCACTGATCACTACATCAATTCCATGTAAAAAATCATGGACACCATTGCCCCAAGCAACTAAAGAGAGTCCCGTACAAAGGATCCAAACCCTGGTTCAACTGTATTCTTAAGTTGGAATGCAGATGCCTTAGACATGATGAAAGAGCATGGGAACATACCCCCTCTGTGTCTAACCTCAAACTTCTACAACAAAGATGGAGTGCCTACAATAGGCACATCAGAAACTCCACAGCAGCATTCTTTCAAAACCAACTTGATACAGCAATTAATCATCCAATAAACTGCTCGAAATTGTTAAAAACCAGACTAACCGGAAAAGCAATGCCCCATCCTCAGACAACAAAACGTTACCTAAATGCTACCTAACTGAGAAACTTTTGTCTACTTCTTTGCTGAGAAAACCATGCTAATCACCACCGATATACAGAACGATATCAAACTCCTACCAGGCTACCCTTGTGGGCCTCCCAAAAATCACACTTGCACCGCTGAAGTCTATCTTGCATGTGGCAGCTAGGCTCATCACTGGCTCAAAAAAAAAGTGATCATAATACCCCTGACCTTTAATCGCTGAAATGGCTTCCCTATGTGGCTAGGATCCATCTCAAAGTTGCCTATATGGCCCATAAGGCGCTGCATCATAATACCCTCTTTACCTGACCCAGAAATTGTCCCTATCAGACTGAAACAGATCTTTCAGAAGCACTATCTCCCTACAACTTAAGTCACATAAATTCAACAAAAAGAAAACCTACAATCGATCCTTTTCCAGAATTGCCCCCAAATCTGGAACTCTCTCCCTCCAGCGATCAGATGCAATCCATCCAGATCCATCTTCAGGAAAGAAGTAAAAATTCTACTATTCAACAACTTCCTCTCACATTGAAGCCATACCTCCCTCGCCTCATGCACAATGCTTTCCTGCCTGTTTGTCATTCCATTTTTTTCACACTTTCGTCCATACCTCCGCACTGTTTCCCAACCATCTACACACCGTCCTGATACCTATCAGACTTTGCCCATGCCAGTATTTATGATTGACTATGTGTTCCTATCTTTCTGCTTACCATTACCAGCTTATGTAATTATTGCCTACATTACATATAACATGTTTATGTATATTTCCTACTGTTTGTATCATACCTACTTTTCTTTGTTATTCTTGTAAAGCACTCTGTCACCCGAAAGGGTCTTGTTTGCACTATATAAAACTCGAAAATAAATAAATAAATAAAATAAGCTCTTGCACAGACTTCAAATCATCCAAAACGCTGCTGCCAGACTCATCCTAGATGTCCCCAGGAGTGCTCACATCACTCCCTACCTCACTGAACTACAATGGCTGCCCATCCAGAAAGGATGACAATTCAGAATGCTCGTCCATGCCTGCAAAGCCCTCCACAACATTGAACCAGCATCCTCAACTATCGACTTCAACTCTATCATCCATCCAGGTTGCTAAGCTACACCTCTCTCACTTTCACACGGATCCCCCCATCCACAGGAGAAAGTCAGGATGGGGCTCCTTCTCCTTCATCGCTGCCAAGAACTGGAATGAACTTCCCCAATGCATCAAGACAGCTCCCTTGCTACTCAGCTTCAGCAAGAAACTGAAGACCTGGCCGTTTAACTAGGAGCTCCACCCGGCCTATGTTCCTGCTACAGCAGATGCCACAATATTTTTTCACATTGTCACAGGTAGGGTTGGAGTCAAAAAACTTGTTAATCCCACCCATAGCCTGTGACAATGTGGGAAAATATGGAGTGGGAGGCAGGACTGAGACCATGGCATCACTTGCTGCTTAAGACTGGGCTGTACAGCCCTACATAGGAGCAGGACTGAAATATTTGGCCATGGCACTTCAAGCGCTTTCTGTCTTCTACAGAAACCAAGAACTGCCCAAGAAATACCGCCACACATAGGCAATAGAACTCTCCACTCCGGTGCCACAAAAAGGCTAAAGGTATGATGCATACAGCGACAACAGCCCAATGCACTCTTTACTGAACAAGAATGGTCTGTTTAAAGAATAAATGTGGCAGTATGGAGCCCAAACACCCATGCAGAAGAACCATGACTGCTGAGGGGGAAGAGAAATCAATCAATCAGATTAACCCGAACCATATGACAGCAGTCAATCAAAAGGAAGCAGACTTTGGGGTTGCCTCTATGGGCTTCAGGCACCAGTGTACCACATTCACACTTTAAGAATAAAGTTAACGATGCCAGAAGGCTGGAAAGACACCATTACATTCTAAATTGCATGCTTACGTCTAACGCTTCACAACCTGTTAAATGACTCTGAAAGAAAAAACTTATTCTCAGGCAGGTTCAAATTGTGCCTTCTTGAATATTTGAACACCTAGAAAGCTGTGCGCTCATATTTTACTTAAAGTGCTCCCAGGAAAATGCTGAAGGGCAGTGAAATGTCACATTATTGTTGCACTGTGCACTACTACTTATGCTTTCACACATGTTACTTTTTCTAAAATAACAATTGCATGTTGAGATTTATTTTCTTAATCGAGCTCTGAATCATGTAGTGTGAAAAGCATGTACCCACCATAATTGGTGGTAATTTCTCCATCTGAACATGGGACACATATATGGCAGCAGGCTTGTTTTCCCTCCTGAGAAGCTTTCCAATATCCAGGTAGACAGCTGTCAGAGCAAACAGAGCGTGGAGTCTGGAAAAAAAAGATTGAGAGAAGTGGTAGGTGTCAAAGTAAATCTTATGTCATGTCAATACCAGATAACAGCGGACTTAGAGCCTAATTTAATAGTTGGAGGGAGGCCCATTTCTTTGCCAGGGTGACAGAGAAGCCAAATTTAGAAATTAACTCCAAGGTAGCGGTGCTTTCTAAAGCATTGGCAGGAACCGTCATCAATGTAGTTCCAGTGAATGCTTTTTACAGTTTGGTGCACAGCTCCATCGACATCCTAATTGGGCTGATGAACATATAGCCAAATCTCTGAAGGCCCCATACTTCATAGGCCCATCGGAGAAGTTTGGCAACGGCGTTGACGGAGTAGTCACTGCCATAGCTAAACCTATGGTCCGCCAGCATATAAGTTGTGCGAGTGAACCTATGTGTTGGCTGTGACGGAGTTCCAGCATTGCCAAATCATACATCAGCCCCTTAGTAGTTTGATCGGCAGAGCGACTGCTTTTGGACAGTATATCAATTTTCACTTTTTCCCAAATAGCTCTAAATGTTTCCTGTGGTTGGCAAATTATTAATTAAAGAAAAGGGTCACATCTTCTTTGTAATGATTTGAACTAAATGCATCTGTTTCTACAGTTGACATCTTACACGCTATACTCTTTACTTCATAATATATATAGAAAATGGTCCATTGGATTCACACCTGTATGTTCAGCACATGCCGATTATCTGACATTAAAGAGAATCTTGCAAGGATGACAAGCCATTGTTCTACAAATATTTTCTACTTCTTAAAAGGCATTTCAGTTTATCCCATGGGACACAAAAGGCTATGAGAAGCTACTGCTTGGCACATCATTGACTCAAACAATCGCATGTAAGTGATTCTCAAACTTGGTCATCATCTTTCCATAATTTCAGACTCATGTACATAGTTGTGACTATGCTAGCAAATAGGGTTGAATCAACCTGTCTTCACTCAAATTACAAGAATCTTCTGGATGATGTGGAGGAACACATAAGTTGATTTGACTATCCAAATCTCCGAGATGAGTCTGTGATCAGAAAAACTCATCAGACATTCTGAACATCTAAGCAAGGTGTGGGCAAAAACTGGGAAATGATGAGTTGATTGATCTCATTCAGTGATTTACATATCTTTGGCCACCTATTTGAAATGAAGGACTCTCCAATTAAGATTTCAGAACCAATAAGCATCCTCAGGTGTAATGACCAGTAGCATTTTATGGCTCAGTTTGAAAATCCTCTAAATTCCTGCTACCTTTGGAATTTTGACCGGGCTGTGAGAGTGTGAGAAATTGCTAATCTAGAGTTAGAGAGTTGTGAGGGACTTTAAGGACTAATGGGAGCATGCCTTATTATTTTTTATCAATGAAGGATAGTTTAATTTAATTATTAGATGCATTGGTGGTTTTGTTACATTCTTTTAGTTAGAGTGTTTTTGCATTCTAGATATTTAAGGGTTCAATTGATAGCTTTTGGAGGCTTTGCTGTATTTCTTTATTCAATTTCAATTCAATGAGAGGAGCTATGGGTATGCTTCCGTCACAGTTGTGGGCTAGTCAACATCATATTATAATCAGCTAAAGTCAGTGATGAGGTTTGCTGGAAATAGCATTTATAAAGAAAAGGAAATGCTTGATAAGTCCATCTGGAAGATTGTGATGGTATAATTGCCTGAGGAGCAAGAAGTGAACCCTGAGCTGGCATCAGAAGTCAAGGTGAAATGGTTTAGCATTGACAGTGAGCCCGTGGAAGCACAGAATAATCAGGTTGCCTAAAGCACCCACAGAAACTAGGCCCCACTCTGCTGCTGATCCCCCAGGGCAGGGAATGCTGGACACACCCCAGAAGCGGGCCAGTCTGACAAGGGGGACGAGAAAAGACTGTTTTAAAAGGCCTACACCCAGGCCCTGCAGCCAAGTCTAGTGAGACGCATTCCAATTACAAGTCAAAAGGTCCCCATTTCCGGGTGCCCACTCGCACAAATTCCTTCATGGTTATGAGTCCCAACAGCGCCCCCAAATGCTCCAGTAGCTTCTGCACCAAGGGAGGCGCCCTTTCAGTTCTAAAATGAAGCTATCCCCGGTGGCAGGAACCAGGTTCCCCTTTTGTGTGGGATGGTAAAACACTAAAACTCCACAGCACACACACAAAGAATCAATAAGCTACGAGGCCTCAGCATGATGTCAAGTCTGAGCCTCCAGTTGGGGGGTCCACCAGGGTGACCAAGTGTCCTGGATTTGCAGAGGCAGTCCCGGTTTTTCATTGCCACCCGGCAGACATTTGCAATTTTTTGGTCAAAGTCCCGGGTCTTCAGTGTGGGTTGACTACAATCAGTGTAGACACGTCTTTGGTGTTACAAGGCAAATACTAGCTTAGCTAGCCCTCTTCTATGTTTTTGTGAATTGTCCTGCTTTTTTGAGATGCAACAGTTTCTTAGGCAACGCACAATTGTAAAGACCCCATCCACAAGCTAGAGACAGCGGGCCCACCAGTAACGCTGATAGGAAGTGGGATGTGGTCTGAGGAAGAGAGTGGTGCCCCGGAGGGAGGAGTCCAAATCTCCACTCCGGCTCCAGATGAACGCAAGACACCCGGTGCGCTCATCTCCAGACCAAACAGAGTGTCTCACGGTGCTCCAACCTTTCAGGCACCATCCAAGGAAAGGAGTTGGCCCTGACTTTGGACCCCACGAGGCAGCATAGGTATGAGAAAAGGGGGTCACAGAGCAGCCTCTGACCCTCTCCAACGCATAGCAAGTGAAGCAATAGATTACACAAGACTCAGGGAAACGCCCAAAACTAGAGAAAGATATCTAAAGTTAGCCCAAAAAAAGGTTCTATATACAAAGGTGGGGTCAAGAACAGCAAACCAGGTATCTGAGGCCATGAGGGAGGGCTAAGCCACACACACATCACATGACGGGAACAGGTAGGTGCACAAACAGCAAAACGTGCTCACGGGGCATATAGCAGACATCAATTACACCAAATGGCAATACACCCCATCTTCCCACATTTTCTACTCACCTATGGCGATACTAAGCTACACAATGCATAACAAGTGCAACTGGGGGTAATGTCTAAAAGAGGTAGTCCCCAGCAGGGAAATAGCCACTGGAAGGGGCCAAACAGAAACTGGGTTCTTAGGCATCGGGCGATGCTCGTATGACAAAACTAGCTGTGTCCGTAGGACTCCTGCTAAAAGCCACAATTCTATCACTCCCCGGGCTCGTGAGACCACCTCGCAAAACATACTTACAACCTATCTAAGGACCCAGTTAGGGTTAGGGGGGGGCTCAACAGCATATAAAGAGATTAAGATCTGTATAGATAACAAATAATCACCCTTACTCCCCTAAAACTAAAGCATAGGCATCAAAAGGCAGCCTGTGTACTGTTTTACCCGCACTTATCAATTTGCATCTGTATTTTTCTGTTTAAAATGTTGCTCACTTGATTTTAACTGTGCCTAAACTGGTAGCTTTGGCAATCCTTTTCCTGTCATAATCTACATTTCACCATTTGTTCTGCACTGACTGGGGATGCATCGTGTCCCTTCATGATTGGTTAGGGGGGACCAATAGAGAGTTAGGAGGGTGGAGTCTGTCAGAGCTCCTACCCTTTAAGTTTTTGCCAGTAGCGCAGACGCACACGTAATCAAAAGGCAGCCTGTGTACTGTTTTACTCGCACTTAGCAATTTGCGTCTGCATTTTTTTGTTTTAAAATGTTGCTCACTTGATTTTAACTTTACCTAAACTGTTAGCTTTCTGAATCTTCTTCCCGTCATAAATTACATTTCACTATTTGTTCTGCACCGGCCAGGGACATGCCGTGTGCCTCCATGATTGGTTGGGGGGAAACCAATAGAGAGCTAGGAGGGTGGAGTCTGTCAGAGCTCCTACCCTTTAAGTTTTTGCCCGTAGCGCGGACGCACACGTAATCAAAAGGCAGCCTGTTTACTGTTTCACTTGCACTTATCGCTTTGCATCTACATTTTTCTGTTTTAAAATGTTGCTCGCTTGTTTTTAACTTTGCCTAAACTGTTAGCTTTGGAAATGCTTTTCCCGCCATAATCTATATTTCACCATTTATTCTGCATCGGCAGGGCCGGATTGGCCGTAGCGGGCACCGGGCGTTTCCCCGGTGGGCCGCTAGGGTGGGGGCCGTTTTTGGGCCCCTGGGGGGCCGTTTTTGTTATTGGGGGTCAGCAATATCGGCCCCCTGTAACAAAATTGGCCGAAACCGGCCCTCGCAAACAGCTCGGCTGTACCTCCCCTACCCCCAGGGGGGGCCGGCCAAGCAGTTTGCCAGGGCTGGTTTCGGTTCCCAGTCCGGCCCTGTGCATCGGTTGGGGATGTGCAGTGGGCCTCCGTGATTGGTTGGGGGGAAGCAATAGAGAGTTAGGAGGGTAGAGCTTGTCAGAGCTCCTACCCTTTAAATGTATGCCGGCAGCGCAGACATGCTAAGTCAAGCCCGTCTGCATGCGTCTGCGCTCGTCTGGTTCAGGGGCCAGTCACTCTGCTCGTAAACTGACCTACTCCTCTCTGGAGAGCTTAGGAATATCTTTTCGGGAAGCTATCAAATTGAGTCTTCTCTTCTCCAAAAACCTAATAGGCCAGGTATTCTTAACCAGAATCCTCCTCTGGTTCTGCCACCTAGTCTGAGGGAAATGACTAATTTAACCAGTGAATATAAACCTACCTCAGAGCCTACTATCAACCCTCTGCCAGTAGCTGATAAATGGAGCAATGACCAACTCAAGGCTATCTATCTTAACATTCGATCTCGGGTAAAGCATCAACTTGAGATTTTCTATTTGCTGAACACCGAATCTCCTGCTATCCTATTTTTGACAGAAACTTGGCTGACAGATGACTCGGTGCCAGATATTCTGGCAGCCCTTGCTGAAAATGTTTATTTACTTAATACTATTCATCGACAGGCCAAAGAAAGGTGGGGGTGGTGGTAACTGTTAAAAAACATCTTTCTATGGACAGACTTTCTCCATTATCGCTTCCTGGGGTGGACAATATTGTGTTTAAGCTTGACTCCCCTTCCTCCCCCTTGCATTTGTCCTTATGTATAGACCGCCGGAATATATACAGAATTTCCCCCAGCTAGTGGCTGAGTCACTCTCTGAGTTGGCTATCAAGTATGCAAAAATACTTCTTCTTGGCAACTTTAACTATTGGGCAAATGAAGTTAGTGGTGGTCAACTGTCTTCAAACATGACTGATGTTCTAACCACTCTCAATTTTGACATGTAATGGTCTCTACCCACAATAAAGATCTTATTCTTGAGCAGGTCTGGACCTCCAACCTAACTATAGCTCATCTCACTGTCTCTCCTTGCATTTAGTCAGATCATCATCTTATCAATTTCACTCTACAAGACTTCTCTTTTATTAAAAAAAAACACCAATCTGGGTACTTTCACTTGAAACTGGGAAGGCACAGATCTAAATTGACTCTGCAACACACTGTCCCTTTCTCCTCCGAGTCTCACTGAGCATCTGGAGGGCGCAGAGGAAGCTATATTGGACTGGCTTATGGGTGCTTGTAATACGCAAGCCCCTCCTCATAAAACAAAGCTCATCTGCCATCATGAAGCCTCCAAATGGTTCTCGGGTGAGTTGAAAGCTGCAAAGCTTGAACTCTGGCAGGCGGAGAGGAAGTGGCATCACACTTATCTACCTGAAGGCAGGGCAGCGTCTCTCAATGCTTAAAGACATTCAAGAAACTAATTTTACAGACTAAATCCACATTCTTTTCAAAGAAAATCTTGGAATCCGAAAATAAAGCTAAGGTCATTTTTGAGACGGTCAGAGAACTTGCTAATCCTGACAGACTATCTCTACTGGTGGCCCCCACTCAAACTCTCTGTGACTAATTGAGTTTTTTTATCGAGAAAATAAAAGTCCGAAAAAAACCATTCTATCTAGTACACAAACGTTTGACATCTTATCAGCAGACAGAAATCCGCTGACACTGTCTACCTTTCCAGTCATCAGTAATGAGCATCTCTCTGAGCTGATGGCCATAGTCAAGACAGGCTCTGCGAACGACATATGTCCCACATACATTCAAAAAGCTATTTTCTCACATTTTCCGGATATAGTCACTTCTCTTCTAAATTTATCCCTCATTTAGAGCAGGTGTATGTGACACGGCCCTCGAGTGGTTGACCTCCTTTCTTAAAGATCTGGCTCAATCAGTTTCCCTCCCCCATATCGTTCTTTTAAATTCCCTTTAGACTATGGTGTACCACAAGGATCTTCACTATCCCCCTACTTGTTCAATATGTACCTCTTATACATTCCCTTCAGGAGCAAAAGGTGAAAATATACAACTATGCTGACGATATGCAGCTGATTTTCACCATAGACATCACTATGGAATCCAAGGCATTCTTCCAAAACACCATGTTGCATATACGGGACTGGATGAATTTTCACCAGCTTAAGCTAAACTTGTATAAAATCGAAGTTGTGGTCATGAATAATAAACTGACCCATTAGAATCCTTCCTTCTGGCCCCCTGAATTGTGCCCTCCACCCTCAACCAAGAAAACTGTGAAAGGCCTTGGAATCCTCATTGACGAGAATTTATCCCTCAAGTCGCAAATAGGAGCGGTGTCATCTTCCTGCTTCTTTCATCTCCAGAGAATAAGGAAAATAAGGATATACTTCACAGAGGAAGCTA
This sequence comes from Calotriton arnoldi, assembly GCA_963921515.1. Classification (NCBI taxonomy): domain Eukaryota; kingdom Metazoa; phylum Chordata; class Amphibia; order Caudata; family Salamandridae; genus Calotriton; species Calotriton arnoldi. Next base: position 233,630 of record CAWUFW010011381.1, read on the forward strand.
TCATCCAAATCCTAATTGCTCTTGTGATCTTATGAATTGACTATGCTAACTCGCTTTATTTGGGTCTTCCTACTGCACAACACAATAGGCTGCAATTAGTGGAAAATCAGGCAGTTCCACTGGTATTTTGTCAGCCTCAACACTTTCACACTAAACCTTTCACGAAAAAGCTGCATTGGCTTCCAGTGGCTCAGAGGACTGTTTTTAAAATAGCTTGCAATATTTTTAAGGCTCTGCGTGGCAAAAGTCCTGTCTTCATGTCCACCCGAATCCAATGTTATATTCCCTATCGCTAGCTAAGATCTGCTTACTTACGGTGCCTAGATATAAGAGGAAACGTCTTGGAGGGGCTAGCTTCTCAGTTCTGGCTCCTCACACCTGGAACTCTTTCCCTTCCCACATTAAATCATCTTCTAATTATGCCAGTTTCAGAAAGCTTCTAAAAACCCAGTTGTTTCAACACGCTTACACCTAACATCTGCACTAGTCGTTGTCTTTTGTTAGTCTAGCCCCAAGAGACCTGATGGTGAACGTGCGCTGTTCAAGTGGTCTATAGCATAACATACTCATCAGGTTTCACCTTCCGGTGCCTGACTAGATCGCAACTAGTGGAGTGGGAGGATCACACCCCTTGAGTAAAATACAGGGACCCCCTTAAAAACCCCTAATTACGGAGCATGGGTAATGTTTCAAAGTTAACAATCAACTAAGTTCTTTCAAAATCAGGTAACAGTGAAGACAACGAAGTGCAACAACGCGACGTGTCATCAACCCCCATGAAGAAGGGAAAAAAGGGAATTTCAGAACTAACACCAATGGAAGTAGGAAAAACCCATGGGCCGTCAATTAGGGGTCTGCTTAACACCCGAGTGGGTGCACCGTCTCTTCTTGTAGGCGAGCCCTTCCATGGCGATGACACCCATGAACTAAATACTGCTAACGTTTTCAAAATGGTCAGAAGAAACACAGCCACTGGAGGAGCGCAGATGGCTCTGACGGGACTTGCACTTCGAACTACGATATCACGACAAAAGTTATGTATACTTTTATAGATGGCTACGGTCTGCCTACTGTGGGTAGTCCCACTCTTGAGTATCACTGAGGAATTGCTGGGTCAAAAGAAAATCACTAATGGGGAACTACAGCGCCTGCGCAGGGACCTCTTGTATGTCACCTATAATTACACCAAACAGAACACTAGCATCCCACATACACTGCACAGCACCCTTCTACATAACACCTGGTATCAGCACATGACTTCGGTCGGCTCCCAAGCATCAACCAGGACATGTTATGTCTGCTCGTTGACCCCACATGCGGTAGGCACAGATAGGCGTTTACCTATCCCAAGAGGTAGGTCCTGAGAAAGCAAAGTGCCTCATTCACCTTTGCCTATGTAGAATACAGGCCAAGATCCAACCCGACAAGATAAAACCACACCAGGCGGTGGTAAACCTGACCCGATACGACACCAACTCAGCAGCTTTATACCTTTTCACTGAGCCCACTGGGGAGCACCATAGGGAAAGATACTATTTGGGCCAGAGACTTCCCAGAGAAGAGATTTTTAGAGGTAGCCCACCCCCAGCAAAGTGCACAAATATGTCCGCTCCAGCACCCACCTGTGGACCAAGAGTGGCTCTTAGTGTGTCCAGGATGGACTTCTTAAACAACGAGTGGTCTGCCTTTATAGAATTCCTGTGTAGGGCCATCCAGCTCAGGGATAAAATGTGGAATGGGTTGCATGGGGGAGGGTTGAATGAAAGTATAGCTAACCCATGTCAGGAAATCTGGGACACCGAGGTGGCTGGATACACTTGGTTAGAAGGAAAAGGTCAACCCCTGATTGTATGTAAACTTACACTGTACTCCTTATGTTTCAAAGGGAAAGGACTGCTTCCAATGGGTATGAATGCTAACTGTGGAGCTATTCTACATATTCTGGATATGCAATGGGGCACCTCCATGCTTATGGATTTTTATTGGCAGTCCGGGGAGCATGCCTATATTCAGCTGGCTCCCTGGAGAGGTTTGTTTTCTTTGGTAACGCTGCACACCCCAAACCTGGTCATTCCTGGAGAAGAGCTAACAGATTTGTACCAGCACCCATTAAGGATAAAGACCACCTTGCTGCACCAAGCTCGTGAATAGAGAGCAGCAGACTTTTTTTGGCTGGGCTCAGTTCAAGAACATCCCGGAAGAATTCAGACTGTTCACAGAGGCACAGCTGGGGGTAGGGTGGTCAATACCCTTCTTCACCCCGCACGCAAAAGCTAATGCCCGCTAGCTTCAGATTACCTGGTGAGAAATGCTCAAGATGATGAACAGCACTGAGCTTGGCCTCAATTAGATCAAGAAAGAAATGCGAGCCATCCGACTCATGGTAATGCAGCATCGATATGTGCTGGACTTAATGACCACAATAGAGGGAGGGGTGTGCACCAGGATTGCTGCCGCCTGCTGTACATTCATTCCAGGGAACAACATGGACAATGGAACATTGACGCTTGCCATCCAAGCACTGCATAACCTGCAGAGAAGCATGCGTAAAGGGGGAGGTGCCCCTGAGCATGAGTGGCTTTTGAATTGGTTCTCCTGGCTCCCACGATGGATATCCAGTTTATGTAAATCACTGTTGCTAGTTATCATTTTGTTTCTATTGGTTTGCGGGGTTATACAATTGGGGATCACCTGTTGTAAAAACGTAGTCCTCAAACGAGGTAGAATGCAAGTAATTAGGAAGGTCGTCGTAGTCAAAAGCAAGTAAAGGGAACAAAAGGACCCAGGTGTAGCAATGGTACAAATGCATGAGTTAGATATTATAGCAGAAGAATCAACTAGAGGGGGGAATGTTAATATAAATAACAATACCTTTATCTGCAAAAATAAACTATCATCCTTATTCAGACCTGCCAAGTATCACGCATCACGCGTTAGACTAACGCATTTCAGTGCGGTGCTCCGCATCACCGCACTGAAATGCATTGTCACGCATAATTGCTGTCACAGAAAGCGCACTGCAAACAGTCTGATGCAGCTGGCAGCGCGCCTTAGTGCTTGCAAGGGCTGCTCACGTAGGCTTGGGCGCCCTCCTAGCAGCTCAGGGTCAGCCTCGCAGAGTGGCAGCCAGTGCTGCCTGCTAATGTATCTTTTGTGATACCAGCAGGGCACGCAGCGGGGGCTCCCAGTCACTAAACGGCCTGAGTGATCACGTCATAGGCCGGCCCAGGTGCAGTGAATTGATTCAGTCTCAGACTGGCCCAGCCTTAGCGCCGCAGGAGTACACCTGACGTCATGTCCTGCTTCCAGAGAGCGCGGGGAGTAATTAAATGTTGCGAGGAGGACTTACTCTGGTGCGGACTGACCCGGCTGCTTAGTCTCACTCACTGGTTTGCAGGCGGCCGGGAAATCATGGTGCTCGACCCGCAGCACACTGCTACTTGATGGCGTCACGGAGACTGCAAAAATGATTTGCCCAATTGTAAGCCGATACAGTAACAGGACTTACTTAATGGGCAGCAGTTTAGGTTTCCTAAATAAGTTTGGCAGCCCGCCAGCCGCTCGCACACTACCTGTTATGCCGCCAATTATATTGCAGTGCCTGTGGCATCTAATGAAGAATGCAGCTCGAGTCTGGAGTCGGACTCACAGCAGCAGTGACTCCTCGCGGCCACCCCATACCGTGTGTCGCTCTGATAGACTACAGTCACTAGCACTCTCAGGTCTGTAATCCATTATTTAACCTTGTTGAAAATATTTTTAATTTAGTCAGAGTGTCATAACCGGGGCTGACTTTCAAGCAAACACACAGTACTATAAATAAGAACGTCTCTGCTCTCACGCTGCTCTTGAGCTGGCGGGCTGGGCAGTGCTCGACCGCTCAGCTGATGGACAGTGGAGTCCAGTCCGTTGGTAAATTATTAAGTTGCTGAAAATACTGTGACGCAGGTCTGATTGCAACCATAATTAATTGTGCAGGCTAGGCCTACATTATCTATTCATCTCTTTCGCCTCATCAATAATAATTAAGAAATGCAGCCCTCTGTATAGCCCCCTCTTGAAACATCCTTCTTTTTCCTTTTTATTAATTTTTGTTTGTTCTTGGAAGCGTTTGGTCCTTTATTTTGGTTTCTCATAAGTGTTTTGGCCCGTGTGTTTTTTGTATTTCCTAATCTCTTAAGAATGCTTGGGCCCGCAGAGTAGTTATTACCCCACTTTTTACGGGGAATCACTTTCTCCTACAGCAGTCGCCTGTAGCTGTTTACAGCGCGTGGGCCCCTATTGTATTTGTTTGAAAAATGCTTGTAATGATTTTCCCGGCTGAAGAGGCGGCATTTAAGAGAGTCATATTTCGGCTGTTTGTGTTTATGCAGCATAGGGTCCTGTGTAAACTTGCACTCAAATGCCCGGACTTCTGGCGGTGCAAGGGTCCTCACAGATGAAGTGGAGGACTGTCCGATTGCGTGAACATATCCTTTCACGTACCACCCTAACACACAATAACATTCATGCTGCGCCTACAACCTCGAGCGGGCAGATTCGAAGCCCAATTACAGGAGGCATTGCTGTTGGCAGCTTCAAGTGACAGCGACACCAGATCGGTAAATCTGTAGATTTACAAATAATACAGTGCTTACTGCTTCGGGTTTAATGTTTCAAAGTACAGTAAAAAGGCAGGTGTTATTTTTACTTTTATACATTAACAAAACATTGACTCAAGAATATGAGTACATAGCCAGCCCTGGCAAAACCATAATGTAATGGATATATTGAGAATACTGTCTGTGGCTTGCACCTTTCACATGCAATAAATAACAGTTGTCGTTGTTCGTATTATTTGATTACATAGGTAACACAGAATCCCTAATAGCATATTTAATTATTGTTTAGTGCCTCTGGCATGTAGCTTCTAAGCGCTTTGTGTATTACTAACAGCATTCTCCTATCGATCTATGCATTATGATAGCTGCAGAGTTTGCACTTTGTTGCTGAGAACTGCAATTATGCACTCTGTCTCAGTTAGTGCTCTTTCATTTCTGGTGTTTTGTAGCAGTTTTAAGACCTTAGACTTTCCCGCTGCTCAAATGCATGCAATTTCTGGTATTTATGTGTTTCTCTCGTCTTCATTGCTTGATTTTGCCTGCGAGAAAGTGTCACTCATAGTTGTTGAAATGTCACTCATAATTACATTGAAGTTATGAAAATGTCACACATAGCAATCTGAAACCTTGGCAGCTATGCCTTATTACCTCCACATCTACCTCAACATGCAAGTATGTAGTCAGACAGACCCTGTGACCTAGGCCCGGGATTACTGATTGATGGGTCACAACTGGGAGGGTGCATAGCTGGCAGGCAAACACTCTGGCAGGAAACTCTTTATCAATCCCACAGATAGGTGCAGTGACATTACAGTGGTCAGGGGAGATTTCCCTGATAAAACACACATGGCTGGAGGGGGTAGGCGTACTTCTGAAAACACCATAACGTCAGAAACCACATGTCTTAGGAACACATAGCCAATCAGGACCTAGCACACGTAGTGATCATGCGCTCCCCATGCCGGACATCTCAACACTTTCACCACAGGCCACACTGTGTCCACCCAAGGTCGAGACCCACCTGTAGTAGCCATTTGACCATTAATTTATGACTCTAAGGCAGCAACCAACATTCCTCACCATATATGGTATGCCGGAAACTTTTATTGCTTGTTGTAGCTTTGTATATAAGAAGACCACAAGCCCAATGTGAATCGAGACTTCCTCAGACCTCATGCATGTAACTGTTCTCCTGGCTGAACAGTTTAAATAAACAAACTGTTCCTGTTTTTCCAAATGCCTCTTGTCTTCAGTTTTTTTTTTTTAAAGGAATTCGAACCCTCGCAACAGGTGTATTGGCGATCCACCCAGCTCCCAGGACTGCCATGGGGTAGACCCTCATGTGAAGTCATTGACCTATTCCACAAGATTGGTTCACCAGGACTCCAATCCTCTGTGGCCTTTGAGCATCAATTCTGGCAGCACCAAGCATCGTAGAGCAGTAATGGCAACACATTTGTGATGAAAACAGCATACTCCGCCAGTGCCCGCAAATCACAACTGTCCCACAGGCTCCATGACTTACAACTGTGGAGGATTTGGTGGACTAGGTCTAGCACTGTAGTTGTGTACGACCACCCTCGGAGGTGGTTCAGCCACTCCCCATGGACTTCTAACTTACCTTTTAACAAAGTTTGAAAACGGGCAATATTCCATTAATTCTATTGCTGAGACATTCTAGCTATTAGTGCTATTCACCAAAGTGGTCTGTGTAAAATAGACTCATCTTATTTATTTATTTCATAGTGATTCTACAGAAACACAATATCATAGAAATCCCTTTACATTTCATAGTACAGTGGTGCAATATTAAATCCTTTTTACAATTTACTTACATAACCACATCAACCATTACCCTTTCAATCCAAGTATAAAATGGTATAATTTTGTTAAAGAAAACAATTCTTTACAGTTTATGGGGAAAGGTTGAAGCTTTCCACTGCATCGTTATACGCCGCTTGGTTAGAATCAATGCCAGGTCAATAAATCTAGACATCACCTTCTGCTTAGCCAGACGGGGATAAATCCCTAATATACCCATTTTGGGGGAAGGGGTCTACTGAGCTTTCCGTTACATCTGTCAGTGAGCATAGCATCTCTATCAAATAGGAGATCAAATGTACACAGCTCCATATCATGTGACGCATACCTCCTCCTTCTAAGTGGCATCTAGGGCATTAATGGGAAGTGTGTGGGAAGGTGTTGAGTCCTCGAGGTGTGAGGTATGCTCTATGTAAGACGTAGTAGTGTATGAGTTTAAAGAAAGCATTGCTGGATATTTTTGGAGCTACCTCGAACATTTTGGCCCATTTGCTGTGAGTTATGGGCGTTCCCAAGTCTGCCTCCCACTTTTCTTTCAGCAGAGTGAGCGGCAATATCATATCCAACCGGAACACATCATAAAGCCCTGACACCAGCCTCCGAGTGTTTGCAGTGTTGCAAAGGAATTGGCAACTCCAGTGAGCTGGTGGTTCAGTGTTCCGATTCCCTCAGTATTTCCTCCCTGCTGCGATCATGGAGCTATACAGTAGGAACTGCCCCGCTGGAATTTCATACTCCACCCTCAGATATTCAAAGAAGTGTATCTCCCCATTTTCATACAATGCACCCATTGTGTCTAAGCCTGATGCTATCCTGTCCTGCAGCTGACCCTCTTCAATCCCCTGCATATGGGCAAGCAAGGCCTGAAGTGGCAGCCTCGGGGAAGACAATGTATGTGTTTGGGTTTTCTGCAGCTCTCTCAGCCAATAGTATCAGATCACAGCTAGATCATTTCAATCCACAGTGATTACCCTTTTAGAATCAAGCATGAGGATCCATAGCAAAGCCAGCATGGGTGCGTCAGGACAGAGAACCTCCTCTGTGTCCCATAGTCCCCAAAACCATTGCATGCGCCAATGTATCGCGGCTGCCAAGTACTAGGTATAAAAGTCAGGGTCACCAATTCCCCCATCTGTGGAAATATGCTGCAGTTTAGTCAGTGCCACCTGTCATCAGCCCTTGTCCCAGATCAGGTCAATCAGGATTGTGTTTAGTTCTCGAAAAATACCGCGGGGTACAATTGCTGAGAACATGGTGAAATAGTAAAGAAGCCTGGGCAGCGCCACCATTTTTGCTATCCCTATTCATCTGGCCACCAAAATCAGGAGCGATTTCCAAAAAGCCAGACTAGCCCGAAAGGCTGCCACAGCTGCTCCAATATTCCTCTCCAGGATATTGGGGTTTATCCAATATATGCGGTCTCGCAGGTAATTTATTGACGTTTGCTCTCATCGCATTCTGTATGTGTCTGGTCGGTTGTAGGGGGTCACTCTGGCAGGGAACAAACTGGTTTAGAGACAGTCAACTAACAATCCAGACACCCCCAAAAGTCATTGAGGAAGTTAACCGTCCTCTCTGGTTCCATCTGCATGTCTCCAAGGAAGAAACTCCTATCATCCGCATATAGGGAGATGTAGCGGGTTATCCCTAGAGACAGTATTGCTTCATAGGGTATGCCTGAGCGGGCTATGCCCACCAGCGGCTCTACCGAGATAGCGAACAGCAATAGAGACTGCTGGCACCTCGGCCTAGTTCCCCTCTCCACCTTGCACTGCTCTGAAATTACCAACCCTGTTCGGAACCTTGCGGTGGGAGATGTATACAGGAGCCCCATGTACACTCCACAAACCTCCACCCCATCCCATTTGGATCATCACAGCCCAGAGATCAACATTCCAGGCTACCAAAATCCTTCTCAATGTCTACAAACATGAAGGCGGCGCACTCCGGTATGGATGGATCATCCCTCAAAAGAGCCAGTAATCTCTATGCTTAGAGGCATGTTGCGTCTGCGTATAAACCCAGATTGATTTTGTAGTCAGCATTCAGCATTGATAGAGGTCTATACGCCACAACGTCTGTAGCTAACCTCTCCTGTTTGAGCAGGGTATCATTAGGGCCTTGATCAATGAGGGTGGCAGGGCATGGGCCCCCAGTACTTCCTGATATAAGGTGGCCAGCTGAAGTGCGAGCAGTTCAACATATGCTGCATAAAACTCCACCAGGATCTCATCTGTTTCTGGGAAGTTCCCCCTGGCCATTCTCTGCACCTCAGTGTTGATATCTGACTGAAATATCTCTCCCTAGTTCCTCCACCTCTTCAGGCGAGAGTCTTTTAAGTGATAGATCGGTCAAGAAGTGCTGAATACAGGCCTCCCATCACCTCGATTACTAGCTTATAATGTGGTATAATATCAAGCAAAGGTCCAGTTTATATCATCCTATACATAGACCCTATCTCCCTCAGTCGTGACTTGTTCCAGGATCTGAGCACTGCCCTTGGTGGGGTTGGCTAACCAGGCTAATAAGGAGCCAGTGTTGTCCCTCTCCGCATGGGCGCATATCATTTACTCCCTGTAATCGAAATATTGGAAGCTCTCCATGTGTTCTGCCACCCTCCCCCTAGCTTCCAGTAAGTCCTGCTGAAGGTCTGGCCTACCAGGCCAAACCCGTTCGAGTTCCCGGAGTGATTGTTCATGCATAGCAATCTCGGCCAGCAGGGTCTGCCAGACTCCAGCCAATTCCGATATACACTGACACCTGATGACTACTTTAAATGCCTCCCATTCGCTGAGTACCGAGATCGCAGAGCCATCATTCTCAGTGAAATAATTTCTAATCCCCTCCCCAATGGTCTCCTGAAATGCTGGTTCTTCCAGGCTTTCAACTCAGGATACAGGGACTCGAGCTTCCCCACGCCAACAATAGGAGAAGGGGGTTATGGTAGTAAATGGTCCTTGACAAATATTCTGCATCTGTTATGTAATGTAATGTAATGTAATGTAAACACTTCTTATATAGCGCACTGCGACCCAGCGGGTATCCTGGCGCTGTGAGACGGGAGGCCTGTGACAAGGGAGTAAGTTAGCCTGATGTTCTGGGATAGAGCCAGGTCTTTATTTTCCTTCTAAACGGCAATAGATCATTCATATGCCGCAACTCCGTGGGTATGTTGTTCCAAAGCCTTGCTGCAGCAACACTGAAGGCTCGTCCCCCCAGTCGAGCTCTTTTAGTCGGGGGTACTTTCACCCAGTTGGCCGAGGATGACTGGAGACAACGAGTAGGAGCATACCAACTGAATTTTTTCTGCAACGGTAAGGGCCCCAATCCATGCAATGCCTTAAACACGACACAGAGGGACTTAAAATGAATCCTTTGTAAAACAGGGAGCCAGTGGAGCTCCGTCAGGGCCTGAGAGGCAGAGGCCTGGCGAGGTCGCAACAAGGCCAGCTTAGCTGCCGCATTCTGGATTCTTTGTAATCTCCCAATTAAGTACTTTGGGGATTCTAATAATAGCGCATTACAGTAATCCAGTCTGCTCATGATGATGCTCCTGACTACCAGTGCGCGTGTCTGAATCGGAAGCATGGGGAGAATTTTCCTAAGGGCCCTGATAAGAGAGAAGCAGCTCCCCACGGTCTTATTGACATGCGTTTCCAAGGTCAGCTTCTCATTAAAACAAATCCCCAGGTTACGGACCGTCTTAGACGGTACCAGAGGAGGGTCAGCAGGAATAGGCCAAAAGTCCGCAGGGAGGGAGTAAGGCACTCTCCCACCTCCAATACATAGGATCTCTGTTTTTCTGCGTTAAATTGCAGAGAGTTGTTTCTCAGCCAGAGTACCACATCCAACATACAAGCATGGAAGTTATGTAGCGTGGTTGATTGATCACCCTCCAGTGAAAGAATAAGCTGGGTGTCATCAGCATAGTTCACCAAGCCTATATCATAAGATTTAATAACGTCCACCAAGGGACGCATATAGGTATTGAATAGTATGGGGCTAATCGCAGATCCCTGCGGAACCCCATAGCGTATCTTGGTGAACTTTGAGCGGAAAGGGGGGAGGGCTACTGCCTGACATCTGTCTGATAGATTAGAATGCAGCCACTTTTGCGCCAAGCCCACAACCCCCACTTCTTCCAGCCGTTTCAGGAGGACCTTATGATCGACTGTGTCGAATGCGGCAGACAGGTCCAGCAAGATCAATATAGCTGAGTGACCCCTGTCTGCACGCATCCGAAGATCATCCAGCACTGTTAGTAGGGCGGTCTCAGTCCCGTGTGCTGGGCGAAAGCCAAATTGAACATCCTCCAATATATCATTTGCCTCCAGAAACTGCGAGAGCTCCTTGCTTACCAATCGCTCAATAATCTTCACCGGGTAAGGGAGGAGGGAGATGGGCCTGTAGTTTTTTAAACAAGCTGGGTCAAGTGAGGGTTTTTTCAGTAGAGGAGAAACAATTGCCTGTTTCCAGCAGGGCGGGACAATCCCGCTGCACATGGATTGGCTGCATAACTGCCTTAGCAAAGGGAATAATTCAGCGCCTAACGCTTTCCAAACCCTATTGGGGAGAGGGTCCAGGGGTGAGCCAGAGGAGACTCCTAGTGCCACTTTGTTGAAGTCTTCCCCTGAGGGCATACTAAAGTGGTCAAGAAGGGGCCTCTGTACCAGATTCATCCTCACCCCGGTCCATCCCTCTTTCATACTCTGTGGGAGACCGCAGGCCCCGAAAACAGTGCCATCCACTACCAGGCCACTGATAATTTTGCAGATCTTGTCTTCGAAAAAGACAGCCAAATTATCACACAATTCCTGCATTGGGAGGATCTTATTTCCAGTGCAGGCAGGGCTAATGATAACATTCATGATTTTAAACACACTCTTAGTGCTGTTAGGTGCCTTCAGGATTGCATCCGCAAAAAATTCAGCTTTAGTGGTGGCAATACGTTTCTTATAGTTGAGTATAGTCTCTTTCCAGGCAACCTTGTCAATGTCAAGATAACCCTTCCTCCAACGCCGTTCTGCCTGTCTACAGCCAAGTTTTAATTCTTGCAATTCAGCGTTATACCAAGGGGCAGAGGGTTTACCTGCTTTTTTTACCAGTGTTTGGGGAACAACCCGATCGAGTTGCTCAGTAATATGTAAACAGAGGGTGGCATAGTTAACCTCCACCTGTTTTCTAGGGTCAAAGGACCCCTCAAGGTGAAGAACTGGGGAGATGCAGGCTTTTCTCACGAGACCTTTCCAGTCCCTGCTCAGAAAGCTCCTTTTTTCCCTCAGGATAGGGCCGATCTGTCTGATTTTAAACATCTCAAATTTAATCAAGTGGTGATCCGACCAGCCGACCGGCAAAAAATTCACCACTTTCATCTAATCTTCCCTTGCAAAAATTAGATCCAGTACATGCCCCCCTGTGTGTTATCATGCCCAGCACATCATATGAGCATAAGAAAGTATCCAGTCTGACATGCAATGAGGGTTGAAAAATAAGAGTAATCTTGATTATTAGGGTGGAAATGCCTCTATACATCAAAGATCCCCCAATGTTGTTGCCAAGCGGCTAACTTCCCAGCCAGGAGAGTAGCATGTGAGGCACTGAGTTGGGGTGGGAGTGATCTGGGTCGACATTGGCTATGCATATAAAGTCTCCGTCAATAACGATGGCCTGCGGTATTAGGGGGGCCAGTGTGCGGGATAAGGCAGCTAGAAACGTAATTTGGTCAAGGTTAGGTGCGTAGATATTGACTATCTAAATGTCCCTACCTGCTAAGCTGCCCCTTATGACAGTGTACCTCTGTTACGCATGCACTTGTTCACTAGTGACCTGGAAAGCCCCCCACCCCCCCCGGCTTTACCCATATGAGTGTCCCCCTAGCAAAAGCAGAGTACATGGTATGGATAGTATATCCCCTCCATCTCTTAGACAATCCCGCCCCTTCTCTGGCATTCAAGTGAGTCTCTTGTAATAGTGCTACATGTACCCACCTGCCGAAACTCCCGCTCCTCCTGCAGCACAGCTCATGAACGATCCCACGCCACCCCCACCAAGAAGACCACGAACACCCCAGAACTGCTCCAATGTATCCTGCTCAATGCCCTCTCCCTCTGCAATCACGCAACGGAAATCTAGGACACCATCACCACCTTCTCTACTGATGTCGCCTTTATCACTGAAACGTGGCTTAACCCCTCCTCGAACCTCAACATCCCCATCACCATTCCCGATGGCTACAATATGATACATCGAGACCGCACCAACAAACAAGGGGGAGACATCACCATCATCTTCAAGGAAATCATCAGATGCACCATCACTAATGATGACCCCATGTCTCTCATGGAGCACATCAACTTCCAACTAGAGACAGATGCAACAACCATTATAAGAGGCATCCTAGCCTACAGACCACCGGGACCCTGAACAACTTTCTGCAACACCATCTTCAGCCTCATCGCCCCCTTTGCCATCATTTCCTACCACTACATCCTACTCAGCATCATCAACTTCCACTTTGATGACCCCAATGAAGAACTGAACAAAATTGGCATCACCCACTTGGTCACCGAACCCATGCACAAGGTCGGACACACACTCAACCCCATCTTCACCTCCAGCGACAGAATCAAATTCATCTGCACCACAGAACTCACCTGGACTGACCTTGCAATTGTACACTTCACCATCTCCTGCACACCATCAGTAAGCATCTCATCTCATCCCACGGTAGTTGGAACAAGGTCACAGAAACCCAGTGGGCACAGGCACTTACCTGGATCCCCAAATGCACTGACAGAGTCGCCCCACTGAAACCAACAAAACCTCAAAACATGCAAGCTAGTGCACCCCAGAGCTTCGGACCACCAATCGCAACTGCTACCATCTGGAGAAGCGATGGCGCATCACAAAAAACCCCGCCAACAGAGCCGCCCACAAAACAGTCTTCACTATCACCAACACATTAAGGAAGCCTAGAAAGCAGCCATCACCACCCGTATCGACATCGCATCCAACCACACTAAGAAACTCTTCAAAATAGTCAAGGAATTCTCCAACCCGACAGCCACAGAGAACACCTTCCACCCCCCCAGAACTCTGCGACACCTTCTCAGACTACTTCCACAGCAGGATTGCCACCATCTGCAATGGTTTTTACCACCAACCCACCACCCTCAACCTCACCAACTGCAACCAGCCAGAAAAACCAGCCAAACGTTCACCACCTGGTCTCCACTCACCACCCAGACCACCGCAGCCACCATGTCCTCCGTTCACTCTGGAGCTCCCTCCGATACCTGCCCCACCACCTCTTCAACCTCAGAACGAATCCTATCAGCACGGAGCTCACCAGCATCCTCAACACCTCCATCAACACAGCAACCTTCCAGGACAGAGGTCAGACCCCTCCTAAAGAAACCCTCTACCCACCCCAGCAACCCCAAAAATTATCAACTGATATGCCTGCTCCCCTACCTAGACAAAGTACTCGAGAAGCCATCAGCCATCAACTCAATGAATTCCTGGAACATAACAACCTACTGGACACCTCACAATCAGGATTCTGTGCCAACCACGGCACGGAGACTGTACTGATTGCTGCCACAGTCAACATCAAAGCCCTCCTCGATCATGGAGGAACTGTGGCTCCTATCCTCCTCGATCTCCCTTTGGTGTTCGACACTGTCTCCCACAAAACCTTCATCAACAAGAAATGTGCATGCGCGGGCGTGCGCGCATGCACAGTTTTCGCAAGATGATTGACCCAAGGAGGAGAGAGACGGCGAGGAAGAGGAGGAGGGCAGCCCGGGGATGCCGCAGTACAGGTAAGTGTTTATTTTGTTGTTTTTATTAATGTATAATTAATTTTTAATAGGAAGGTGGAGGCGGGGGCTGGCCAACTCCGCTCCGCTGTGGAGTTGGAGGTTTGCCCTATAATCTCCGCAAACTCCGCGGGTGGAGCAGAGTTCTCCGCCCGCCCTTAGCCAAGAGGGACAGGTCTACCACATTAATCTCCTAAAACAATGGGTGGCACCAGGAGAAAACACACACCCTGAGAAATCTGCTTTTCTAGTTAATACTACTCAACCCCTTCATATCATCTTTGCCGTGACTAGGGTGACAGGGTCTATAAAGGAGGTACCTATTGAGACAAACATATCCACAGAACAAAAGGCCCAGTTAAAGAAAGTCTTACGGTAGTTTGTTTCTGTGTTTTCTGGGAAACCAGGAAAAAAAACATAGCCTTTCACAATTTCATTACTGAAGGCAAACAAGTGATACAACTATGCCCATATAGTATCCCAGAGGCCAGGCGAGCGGCAGTAGAGGCCAAAATAATGAAAATGTTAGAAGATGACATCATAGAACCCTCACATAGTGACTGGAGCTCCCTAGTGGTCCTGGTTCCAAAACCTGATGGAACCCTTAGGTTCTGTTTAGACTTTAGACAACTCAACGCCATATCAAAGTTCAACACCTACCCCATGCCCCAAGTTGATGAACTAATAGAACCATTAGGAAAAGCAAATGTCATGACCATGTTAGATGTCACTAAAGGTTATTGGCAAATGCCCATATCCGAAAATGCCAAAGAGAAGTACGCACTCTCCACCCCCTCAGGTCTTTACCATTTCAGTGTCCTACCCTTCGGGTTGCACGGTGCTCCTGCAACCTTCCAGTGCCTGATGGACAAAGTTCAGGCCTTCAAAGACATTCCCCGTCCACCTATGAAAAAAGCAGTATGATCTTTTCTGGGACTTATGGGGATTAAAGATGCTTTATTCCCCACTTCTCTCAGTTAACCGTTCCTCTTACAGCCCTGCTAAAGAAATCACAGCCCCCTTCCACCGACAGCTGGAATACAATACAGCAAACCTGTTTTGAGAAACTCAAAAAGATGCTGTGTGAGGGTCCAGTCTTGAAATATCCTGACTTTATAAACCCTTTGTGCTACAAACAGACGCCTCCGGTAGAGGTTTGTGCGCTATCCTATCACAACCGGATGATCAAGATCAATTACAGCTGTGGTATTCATAAGCAGAAATCTATTTCCAAGAGAACTTTGTAACGCTACAATTGAAAAAGAATGCCTGGCCATTAAATAGGCCAAGGAAGCCTTACAATATTACCTATTAGGTTGTCACTTCGTGTAAGATACTACCTCTCTATACAGTGTACTAATGTATTATGTAGAAGTGCAGGAAATCCCCAGAGGAAGATAGAGGCAACAAGTAGATAATACTAACTCTCTTTTTGTGGTAGTGTGGGCAAGCAGTTAGGCTTATCAGAGGACAGTGTTAAGCATTTGCTGTACTCATTGAGGTAATAAATGAGACACACACTCAAGAATAAATCTGAGACCAATTTGTAATAAAATAACAAGATTCTTTATATATTTAAGAAGCAAGACTTCAAATTGGAGATATACTTTATACAGTTTCCATACTTGAATAAATACTTCATAGACTCTTAATTACGGAGAGAAATGTAGTGCAGTTCAAAGTATGCAGCACTTTTAGTATCTAGGCACTCGGCGGTCCATGCCATCAAATATTTAACATCACAGTTGTCAGAGAAAGCAATGGAAGTGTATAGCTTGAATGGAGTTCAGCAGATTGCCAACTTAGTTACAGTCTCGGTCCCCGGCAGCAGGTCACTGTAGATCAATGGATGCAGAACACCACCAACCCAGCGGTTGCCGGACGTCTTGTGTAGATTTGGATAGCGGGGGACTGCCGACTCAGATACCCTTGCAGTCACTGGTAGGAGAACTCCACCAAGGAGTTTAGAAGATCACCAGCAGCGGGCAGGCCACAGGTGTGATGCAGAGCAGACTGTAACGATGTACGCGGGTGTGCCAACGTTGCTGGGGTACACCATCAAAGTCACTGGCAAGAAGGTACGGGCTCTCAGGAACAGGGCTGTTTTAAGCATCGGCTGTTATGCTGAGAGGATTGCTTGAGGTGACGGGGCGTGCAGGGGTTGATTCCTCTGGACTGGTGAACCAACAGGCCAGGGAAGCTGCAACATTTCTTTTCCAGTGGTGAGTCACGCCGACACGGAGTGTGCGGGTCCTCAGCCACGGAGGTTTCTTTACAGACTGATGCCGTTGACTACAGCCTTTAGCCCAAAGGGAGGTTCTTGGCAATGAAAATAAATGAAATACCAGCATTTGTAAAGCGCACAGCTACCTCCGGAGAGGTGTCCCGGCGCTGGGGGCCCTCGGGAAGATTAAGCGAGCTATTGCCCAGAGTCACATGGTGCTGGGCTAACCTGCCGCCGGCACCGGGGATCGAACCGTGAACCCTGTGGTCCGGAGTCAGGCACCCTGGCCGCTGCGCCACACCTCTTCCACAAATTTACGAAGTCTGCTGGGGCTCCAGAGTTTCTTGGAGGCCTTGCAGGTTTCAGGAAGGACACCAGGTCCCAACTGTTGAGTCTTGTTGCAGTTGACAGGATTTGCGCCGGTTTCTTCTGCAGCAGGGGTCAGTTCCTGGTCCGCCAGTGATCTTCTTCCGTCATCTTCTTTAGGTCCATCAAATCTGAAGTCAGGTTCTTTGGGAGCCACCTAAATACTGAATTTAGGGGTGTTTTTAGAGGATGCCAGGCAGTAGCCAATGGGCTGCCTGCCTGTAGGGCGCCTAGACCCTCTTTATACTCACCCCACATGGGGAGTGGGCAAACCTTGCCTCCCAATAGGCTACTATCCCCATCCTCAAGATGGAGGATAGTGAAAAGTGGGGTTCACATCATCTGCCCCACCTGAGGGGTGGTGCAGGGTGAAGGTAGACTCACCTCCTACTTTATCTAATTTTCCTACCAGTCCTCCCACCAAAAGGGGAGCAGGACTGGGGGTCACCATCTGCTTCTAACAACAGAGGGCTGTGCTCAAAGGCGGCATGTCTTTTGAAGCTTCTGCTTCTGCCAATACCCAGAATGGACTGGATATCGTAGGGACCCATCTGCTCATGCTGATGGGCCCTCATATAGGATATAGTGTACCCTGATTTTGGGCTAAAGGCCTGCAGAAAGGGGTGGTATACCTATATCTTATGCAGTGCAGGGTTGGCATGGGCCACAGGGCTGTGTGCCTTGTCGACTCTTCAGTTTGTCCTGCACCTGGACACATGGCTTGCGGTTGCAGCACCGCCCGATCTGGGTGAGGGGTCCCTAGGGGACCTCCTTCTGTTGCCATGCCCTGGGTACCAGGGGTACCATTTACTGGGGCATATAGGAGAAACAGAACTTGTGTCAATCGTGGTACACTTTTTGGGAAAGGAGATCTGGCACTGGGAACCTGGTTAGCAGGGACTCAGCGAACGTACAGCTCAAAATTACATCAGACATCAGGCAAAAAGTGGGGGGCTAACCATGTAAAAACAGGCACTTTCCTACATGACACCCTCAACGAAAGAGGATGAGACTACCCTTCACATAGTGAGTCTTCATCGTCGAAGTGGAAAAGCCTGGAAAGTCCATGGACCACCTGAGCAGTTTGGGGTTCTTGCCTTTCATCTGCATTAACAATCTGAGAGGCCTGTGGTTGGTTTGAACAATGAAGGAAGAGCCAAACAGATATGGTCTCAGCTTCCTCAGTGACCAGACCACAGCAAAGGCTTCCCTCTCAATGGCACTACAACACTGTTCCAAGGGAGTAGCCTTCTACTGATTAAAGCCACAGGCTGGTCTTGACTTTCATTATTTATTTGGGATAGGACCGCTCCTATCCCATGTTCAGAGGCATCAGTCTGCACAATGAATTGCTTGGCAAAATCTAGAGCTTTCAGAACAGGTGCAGAGCACATTGCTTCCTTCAGAGCATCAAAAGCCTTTTGATAGCTCACCATCCAGTTAATCTTTTTGGGCATTCGTTGGAGGTCAGTTTTGTGAGAGGTACCACCATGGTGCCATAATCCCTCACAAACCTCCAATAGTACCCAGTCAAGCCAAGGAAGGCTCTGACTTGAGTCTGGGTTGTTGGAGCCAAACAGTCTAGAATAGTCAGGATCTTGAGTTGCAATGTTTGAACCTGGCCTCCTCCCACAAGGTGACCCATGTATATAATCTTTCCCTCTCCTATCTGGCACTTGTTCACCCTTATAGTGAGGCCTGCCTTGCGCAGAGCCTTCAATACTTTCCTGAGATGGATCAGTTGACCTGGCCAGGTGGAGCTAAAGACAGCAATATCGTCAATATAAGCTGCACTATTGGATTCCAAGCCAGCCAAGACTTTATTAACCAACCTATGAGGAGTAGTGTTAGGAACTCCAAACATCAGGCATGCATAATTTGTCGTCATCCTTTGGGTTTTATTAGTAATCATGTCTCTTTACATATTTGATTCCTTGTCACAAATCATGTTTCATTGTGTGCTTGGTTTATGCATATTTGTTTTATGATTTCATGGCCAATGCTTGTTGGTTCTCAGAGAGACATTGCCAATGCTTGTTTGTAGCATGGCCACTGCTTGTTTGTTTTCTGAGAGACGTTGCTGGAAGGATTGTGCCCCAGGAAACCTTCTAGAAGAGCGCTTACGTTAGGTGAAGCCAACGCCCTGTTGTGGGGTATAAATGACAGCACCCGATGCTTTACGAGCACTTGGCTTTTTGTTTTATCGTCGAGAGAGTGTGCATCCTCGTTCTCAGGAAAAACCAGCAGACGTTTTCAGGTCTTGGCCTTTCCCTGCTCCAGGCCGGTTCGGACATCGGAGCAGTGGCAGTAAGCAGCTTGTCACCAGCGGAGGCGTCAGGACAACGTTTCTTTTCAAAGCTAAGTGCCATTAGCTTGTTTATTTAAACACGAGTGTTCAGACAAGCTGAAAGGATAGAATTACCGCGTTTTAGCAGAACTGTGTCAGACTTTCAGCGCTAGTACTTGGAACAGGACTCTGAGCTTTTCGTCCCCGTTTAAGAGATTTTTGGTGTTTAATGTCGAATTACACATGTCAAAAGCACCGCCTATGACTGGAATATTGCAGGTGCTTTAACTTAAGGTCTTACACATCATATGTTAGTCGCACATTTGGTGTTTGTATTTTCTTTTCACAAAGGTTGCAAGACTTGAATCAAAAGACTTTAGAGACCTTTTTCAGATTGTCGCGCTGAATGTGAAGAAACCCATTATGGCTCTCTGGTTGTTAAGTTAAGGTACAAAAACTCATTTAAAGGGAAAATGGTTATTTGTTTTTTTAGACAAAAGGATATTTATTTAATGCATACATGTTCTGTTTCTTATAGTGTTATTTAGGTACAAATAGAGAGAGAGAACAAACCTCAATTCCCAGTTCAGTTTCAGCTAAAGCCCAAAAGGTGAACGAGCGAAACCTGAGTTTAACCAGTAATACATTGAGGTAAATTAAAAAAGAATTAATGAAGAAATATTAAGATGTAAAATAAGTAGCACATACGAAGAACTAACATTCATACTTGTCTACAGGTGAACATTAAGGCGCAACAACCCCCGGTGAGAATCCAGATCCTGGCAGGTCCAGACGATTGCTGTCTCCTCTCTTTTCTCTCTTGTCATCCCAAATCCCCTTCCCCCCTGGAACATCTGCCAGAGCTCCTGTTTCCATTCAGTAGCGCTGAGAGTTGTTCCAAGAGGACTGGAGAACTAACATCGCCCCTGCAAACATTCCTGGACTTCAGGTGAGTGGCTGGAGTCTAAAGCTAACATAAAGCCAAGCCACAAAATCTTCAGTTTGCCTGGGCGATGGATATCCCAGAAGATAAAGACATTTCCCTACAGGAATTGTCAAAAGCCTTTGAGGCTTTGCAACATGAGGTAGCGGTTCTTAAGCAGACTAATCATAATTTGCAGTGTGAACTACAATGGTATAAACCACGAGAGTCACCTTGGGAGTATGTTCCAGGTCGTCCTAAACAGGTTCTCCAAGCACCACGTTTTAACTTTACACCACGCCCTCCAGATACTACCACTTCACACTTTACATCAAGCACATCTGCCTCATCTACATTCAATGGTCAACCAGTTAATGTTTCAGTCACCACCCCTACTCCTTTTCCCTTGGCACCCCCTGAGCAGTTCTTTGGGGATCAGTCAAAATTTAATAATTTTATGAACCAGTGCCCATTTATTACATTTCCTATGTCGCCCTTTAGCCTTCCCAGATGATTCTACTAAAATAGCGTTTATTCTCTCTTACCTGGGTGGTACTGCAGCAACTTGGTCAATACCATATGTGGAAAGGGATGATCCCATTCTACACAACTTTCAAAGATTCAAGGACACTATGCAAAAGCTCTTTGCTAAACATCGTTTTGTCCAAGCTAGTGACAATGAGCTTTTGAGTTTAAAACAAGGAAAACAGGATTTATTAACATATATTACCACTTTTAATAGGCTTATTGCAGAAACAGAATGGCCAGAAGAAAAAAGAACGTCACTATTCTATCGTGGCCTCCGAGATGAACTAAAAGATATCATAGCCCAAATTGTTGAACCTCCCACAGATTGTGCAGAATTTATTGATTTAGTGGTTTGTCTAGATCATCGTTTAGGTGAACGGCGAGGTGAAAAGAGTTGTGGGGATTTTACCCGTGTGGTGGTAGTTAAACACGAGAAGAAAGAATTACCCCTATCTGACTCTCCTGAACCAATGCAAATTGGGGGAATCAGGGGACCTCTGTCAAAAGAACGTAGACGCAGGCTCAATCTATGTTTGTATTGTGGTCGCTCAGGACACTTTGCTAGAGATTGTCGCATCAAAAACAATACCCGTAAGGCAATAGGTGTCGCCGACATTCCACAATACCCCTCAGTAGACTCTCTGGCGGAAAACTCCCTAGCCCGATAAGGTTTGAGACCCCCTTATCAGTTACTTCGGGCGACAAGGTCTCATACCATTATTTGGCAAACGCTATCACAGATTCACCCCGTCATTTAACTCTGATAGTCACCTTGCTCTTTTCAAACCAAGTGAGGAAAGTTATACCTATCTTATTGGATTCTGGGGCTACCGGGAATTTTTGGGATATTGGGTTAGCCAACACTTTAAACATTCCCACCATTAAAAAAGATATGCCAGAACCAGTGAGAGCTGTTGATGGTTCTGAGTTATCTTCTGGTCTAATTCTTCATCAGATAGAACCCTTGACTATGGTCTGTGCGGATGGTCATTCGGAACACATTCAGTTTGACTTAATTGACACTCCTGTGTTTGGGGCCATTCTGGGCATCCCTTGGCTCCAGGTGCATAACCCAAAGATCGATTGGGTAAAACGCACAGTAACTCTTAACTCTACGCATTGTTGGCGTGCTTGCTACACCAACAGACAACAACCTGTTTTACCTTTACACTGTGCCTCCACACTAGAAAGAGAAAATTTGGAATCTGTGACAGAACAGACGAATACTAACATAACACCTATACCCATCCAGTATAAGGATTTCCAGGATGTCTTTTCTGAAATACAAGCTACCCAACTACCACCTCATCGGTCCTACAACTGCCGAATTGATCTAATCCCTGGGGCCACTCTACCATGCAGTCGAGTTTATGCTCTGTCAGAACCTGAGACCTTATATTTAAAAGAATACCTAGATGATCTATTGTTAAAAGGTTTCATACGTCATTCTACTTCCCCAGTAAGCTCTCCACTCTTCTTCGTGCCCAAGAAGAACAAAGAATTGCGCGCCTGTATTGACTATCGCGCAATAAATAAGGTCACTGTAAAGAACAGGTATCCCCTCCCTCTAATACCCGTCTTATTAGACCAAGTAAAGAAATCGACCATTTTTACCAAACTTGATTTACGAGGTGCGTACCACTTGATTAGAGTTAAGGCCGGAGACGAGTGGAAAACTGCCTTCCGGACACAATTTGGCCTGTTTGAGTACACTGTAATGGCCTTTGGATTGTGCAATGCTCCTGCAGCATTTCAATTCTTTATCAACGAAGTATTGCAGGACTTCTTGGATGTCTTTGTCATCTGTTACATCGATGACATCCTTATTTATTCTTCCTCTGCTGAAGAACATGTTGGCCATGTCCGGGCAGTACTACAGAGAATGCGGGAGCATCATTTGTTCGCCAAATTAGACAAATGTGTTTTTCACGCCACTAATAATTAATTCTTAGGCTACGTGATTTCCCCTGAAGGTATTGCCATGGATACTTCCAAGGTACAAGCCATCTTGCGCTGGGATGCCCCAGGTTCTGTGAAGGACATTCAGCGGTTCCTGGGTTTTGCCAATTTCTATTGGCGTTTTATTCCCCAGTTCTCTTCAATAGTCTCTCCTATCACTCGTCTATTAAGAAAAGGAGTGAAATTCGAGTGGTCCCCAGAGGCTGAACGTGCTTTTCAGGTACTAAAGACAGCTTTTACTGAAGCTCCCATTTTACATCATCCAGACCCCTCTCAACCCTTCTTTGTAGAAGCAGATGCCTCCCAAATAGCTGTTGGGGGAGTTCTTTCACAAAGAGATCCTGACTCTGGACACCTCCATCCAGTAGCCTTTTTCTCAAAAAAACTCCTGGCTGCTGAACAAAACTATACTGTGGCAGAACGAGAGTTGTTGGCTATTAAACTGGCCTTTCAGGAGTGGCGACATTACCTTTGGGGAGCCCGTCACACGGTTACCATCTATTCTGACCACCGCAACCTCCAGTTTTACCAGAACGTGAAGGCACTAACACCACGACAGTTACGATGGTTATTATTCTTTAACGAGTTTGATTTCATAATCACTTACAGACCTGGTAAAGAACAACAAAAGGCAGACACCTTGTCGCGATTGAATTATCCTAATGCTGACAAACAAATACACCCTTCGACTCCCGTCATTCCTGAACATAAAATTGTTGCTTTATGCTATTCCAACAACTTTCTTACTCTTATACAACAAGCCCTAAAGACTGCACCCGTACCATCTGATACCATCAAAAAAGAGGAGCTGATATATTTTAAAGATCGCTTATATGTACCTACTGAAACACTACTCAATACGGTGTTACACTGGAATCATGATATTGTTCTTGCTGGTCACCCTGGTTTCAAAAAGACCTTAGAGTTATGTGAACTAACCTTTTGGTGACCTACATTGTCTGACGATGTGAGACGTTATGTACAATCTTGTCCAACTTGTATACAATCCAAGTCTTCCCATGTTGCCCCTGCAGGATTATTATAACCAATGCCCGTACCACCCATGCCCTGGCATACCTTTAGTATGGATTTTGTCACAGACTTACCTAAGTCAAACGGTTATTCCATCATATGGGTGGTAGTTGATTATCTAACCAAGATGGCTCATTTTCATCCACTAAAAAAAATGCCGACAGCTAAAGAATTAACCACACTGTTCATACAACATATTGTAAGAGCACATGGCCTGCCAACCACCATAGTTTCCGATCGGGGACCACAATTCGTCTCAAAATTTTGGCAAACCTTTTGCTCTTCCCTTAACATAGATGTCCCTCTGTCCTCTGCATATCACCCTCAAACGGACGGACAGACAGACCGATTAAATCAGACCATGGAGCAAACCTTGCGTTGTCTAATTTCTACCTGGTCCACGGAATGGGATAAGGCTCTACCATTAGTGGAATTCGTGTATAATAATACCGTACACACAGCTACAGGAATTTCCCCTTTTATCTGTCTCTTAGGTTATCATCCTCGCATGCTTCCTATACACATACCTGTTCACTCAAAACTGCCAGCGGTACAGGATCACCATGATAATTTAGAAAATATACAGACACAGGTAAAACAACACCTACAAACATACCAGCAGCAAATGAAAGCACAAGCAGACAAACATAGACGACCAGCTCCCTCTTACTCTGTAGGAGATCAGGTGTGGCTATCTGCAAAGAATCTTAGACTGAGCGGTACCCGCAAGTTACACCCACGATATCTTGGACCATTTCCGATCAAAAGACTCATTAACCCAGTTACTATTGAATTAGATCTTCCTGCTGATTTTCAAATTCATCCGGTGTTTCATGTATCCCTAGTAAAACCATTCTCTAGTGATACTCGAGCAGGTCCTCCACCCCCTCCTGTAAAAATTCATGATCACTGGGAATTCGAGGTAGCCATGGTACTCGATTCCGCTCGTATTCGAGGAACACTACATTACCTTCTGGCATGGAAAGGTTATGGTCCCGAAGAGAATTCGTGGGAACCAGCCTCTTCCGTACATGCCCCACGATTAGTGAAACGATTCCATCAACAGAATCCCTCTAAACCACGTCCAGTGTTAGGACCTTTGAGGGGGAGGACTGTTAGGAACTCACAACATCATGCATGCATAATTTGTCGTCATCCTTTGGGTTTTATTACTAATTATGTCTCTTTACATATTTGATTCCTTGTCACAAATCATGTTTCATTGTGTGCTTGGTTTATGCATATTTGTTTTATGATTTCATGGCCAATGCTTGTTGGTTCTCAGAGAGACATTGCCAATGCTTGTTTGTAGCATGGCCACTGCTTGTTTGTTCTCTGA
Source organism: Calotriton arnoldi (assembly GCA_963921515.1). NCBI lineage: Eukaryota > Metazoa > Chordata > Amphibia > Caudata > Salamandridae > Calotriton > Calotriton arnoldi. The sequence continues at coordinate 258,529 of CAWUFW010011381.1, forward strand.
GAGACGATGCTGGAAGGATTGTGCCCCAGGAAACCTTCTAGAAGAGCGCTTACGTTACGTGAAGCCAATGCCCTGTTGTGGGGTATAAATGACAGCACCCGATGCTTTACGAGCGCTTGGCTTTTTGTTTTATCGTCGAGAGAGTGTGCATCCTCGTTCTCAGGAAAAACCAGCAGACGTTTTCAGGACTTGGCATTTCCCTTCTCCAGGCCGGTTCGGACATCGGAGCAGTGGCAGTAAGCAGCTTGTCACCAGCTGAGGCGTCAGGACAACGTTTCTTTTCAAAGCTAAGTGCCATTAGCTTGTTTATTTAAACACAAGTTTTCAGACAAGCTGAAAGGATAGAATTACCGCGTTTTAGCGGAACTGTGTCAGACTTTCAGCGCTAGTACCTGGAACAGGACTCTGAGCTTTTCTTCCCCGTTTAAGAGATTTTTGGTGTTTAATGTTGAATTACACATGTCAAAAGCACTGCCTATGACTGGAATATTGCAGGTGCTTTAACTTAAGGTCTTACACATCAGATGTTAGTCGCACATTTGGGGCCCGATTCACAGAACTAACTTACGACAAAATCCTAAACTTACTACCATTTTGGTATTCACAGAATGAACTTACTCATTTTGGTATTCACACAATGAACTTACTCATTTTGATATTACTCATTATCGCTACATAGCGATAGTTTCAGGTAGCCGCGGTGAAAACCGCTGCTAACAGTAGCATGATACAACAAAAAACAATGTCTCAACTGGATGGCAATACAAATTCTGACGTTAGCGGGCGAAAGCTGACGAAAGTCCCATTAGTGGCAAAAAAACTCACGTTAGTCAGCCCAATGTGACTTTTTTTGCCTCTAGAAGCAAAAATAGCCTATAAGTCCACCTCCAATGACAAATAGGAAACAAAACCAATGGAATGCAGAATGGAGCAGCCAGGGCCAAGAGCAGCACAGATCAACAACCCCCAACAGCCAGGATGACCAGCCAGAGACCCAGGGGAAAAGGAAATTCAGGGCTAAAATCATGAAAAGAGGCGCATCGCTGGGCAAAATTAGTGATGCATCACTTATCATTGCGCACTCCTTGCAACACCATGGCATCCAAAACCTTGAAAGCGCGGACAGTCCCCGGGTCCCGGAGGCCTTGTTGGGCCTGCGCCTGGGACCTGGAGTGGGATGCGGAGGTGCTGTAGAGTTGCTGGGCCGTGGAGGTAGACATTGAGGCATCAGCAATCGCCCTTAGCTGGTGGTGAAGTCTGCCAGGTCGCATGGAGACACGTTGCTGACCTGTGTGAGAAGACTGCCTGGTGCCCCTTGGAGCTGTGAATGGTAGAGGTGCTCCTGTGCACAAACGTAGGGAGGTCTGCATCACATACCACACGCCACCACTACACTGTGGGGCATGGAGGAGATTACCAATGGTGGGCTGTGCCTCTCTGCATCACAGGCCGGAGGATGTTGCGCTGGCCGGACGCTGTGGAGGGTGAGGACCCTGAGTTGCGCCAAACTTGTGTGGTGGGAGCACTGCAACTTCACGCCTAAGGGGGCCCTGTTGCATCATCTGCATCGGGAAGTTCCCCAGCGGACTTGGTGATGACTGCTGTACCCAGGCTTGTGAAATCCCGCCTGGCTGAGGCTCATGCTGGCTGAGTCACAGATTTGGAGAGAGTGCAGCGGATTGCACCACCATGTCGATGTCCAGGTGAGGAGAAGGTGGTACACGTAGCGGAGGAGGCCCGGGGGTCGAGTCGGGCCCAGGCCTAGCACCTGTGGGTGACGCACCCCCGGTGGTGGCTCATCTGCTATGGCGGAAGAGCGTCGCCCCTCTACTTTCAAATAGTGCAAGAAAAGGAAACATAACATAATGATAACTTTATGATGTACTTATGCTATGTTTCCTTTGCGGGCGGGAGGGTGGGTGGGGAGGAACGGAGTGGTATGCCCACTCAAGTGCACAATAACTATTTGGTCGACCCAAAGCAGTCAGGCGCACATCCCTGTTCGCAATGAAAGCTGCATTACAGCCTGCATGGAGAACATGCCCACCCCTCCAGCCCCTGGCTGAACACCTTGTTGTGGCGCTCAAGAACAATCACAATGCCGCATTGCAGCATTGTGATTGGCTTAGGGGAGGGAGCCTGGCTGCCTGCTTCTTGTTCCTGGAAGCAGACTCAGGAGAGCAGGCGCACAGAAGACGCAGGACCCGGCCTCAAGGTAAGAATTTACAAAATATATATTTACAACCCCCGCGTCCCCTCCCCTCTAGTGTCCTTTCCCGCATTTACCACCTCCCACCTGTCCAGTCCCCCCGCAGCACTACATAATGGCAGCCGCTGTGCGGCCATGCACAGTGGGCGTACCACTTGTGCGCCAAAGGCAAGCCCGTCTGCGTCTGTCTGCCCCTAGACCGCGCCCAGCACCAAGGACCCTTACTCTCGGAGACTCCACTGCTACGACGCCAGCACCCTCCTCATCACCAACCCTGGACGCCAGTCACGCCACACCGCCTGCCATCTAGCAACACTGCAGAATTCTCTTGCACCCTGCACCTGTCAAAACTGCAAATGCACCTTCTGCCACATCAGCACACCAGCGCCTCCTGCCGCCCAGCCGACCAACAGTGCAGCCAACCGGCTCAACTGCATCCTTCTCAACGTGCGGTCCCTCCACAAACACGCAACAGAAATCTGGGACCTCCTCGACACCACCTCTTCAGACATCACCTTCTTCATGGAAACCTGGCCCAACCTCTACTCCAGAACGGACATCACCATCTCCATCCACGACGGTTACAAATTCACCTGCACGGACCACCCCGAGCGGCCAGGAGGAGGCATTGCCATTGTCTGAAAAAGGACACTCCGACTGACCACACACTGTAATGACCCGACGGTGACCATGGAACACCTCCACTTCCAGATCCGGACCAACCCCAACACCACCCTCCATGGCACCCTCATCTACAGGCCCCCCGGGCCACGAACCCCCATTCACCGATGCCATTGTAGACCTCATCGCACCCCAGGCTCTCCCATCTACCGACTACATCCTACTCGGAGACCTCAAGTACCACCTCGACGACCCCAGTGACCAGAACACCAACCCCACCTGGGGAACCTCGCCATCATCGGACTCAAGCAGCTAGTCACCGCACCAACCCACATAGCCTGACACACGCTTTAGCCCGTCTTCTCCACCTGCGGGTACTTCAGCTACAGCCACACCACAGGACTCTCCTGTACCAACCATCATTGTTTACATCACACCTTCACCATGCCCACCGTACACCATCGCCATCATTGCCGCCCCCATCGCAGCTGGATCAAGGCCATCGAAGAACTTCCTGACAACTCCCTCAGCACCACCACTCCGCCAACGCTTACAGACGCCAACACCACAGCACGCAACCTCCACAGATGGATCTCCAACTGCGCCGACACCCTGGCACCCTTTAAGAAAAGACCAGGCAAACAACACTCCAAGAAGGACAACTTGTTCACCCCTGCCCTCCACTAGTCCAGCCCCACCTGCAGACGTCTAGAGAAGAGATGGAGCCACATCAATCAACTCCGCAACACAGTCACCCTTGCACCATGGCGCAAGGGTGCCTGCGTTGGCGCATGACAGCCATTGTGTGCCAACATAGGGGAAAAAGACAGGGGGGCTTAGTCATGAGCCCCTTCTGACAGTTGCACTCCGCTGGTGCGTCATTTTCTTGGCATACTTGCAGCGTGATTCTTGCACCACGTTGCACCGTATTTGCAAAGTGATGCATCTAGGCATATGCGTGACCCTGTGAAGCTCTGTGCCTGCATCAGGGTGGGCATTCTCACACAACAAAGCCTCATAGGAGTGGCGCAGTGAAATCTATCAGATTTCACTGCAACAATTGTAGGATGCCACTGCGTCACTACCTTACGCCTGCCTCATGGCAGGTGTAAGGGTGACGCAGTGCCATAGGGATAGGCTGGCCCCATGCATTGCTGGAGTTGCGTCATGCTTGTGACATAACTGCAGCAATGCATGACTTTAGCGCTGACAGATACGTCAGGATTCCAGACGTATCTGTCATTAATTGCGACATGGAGCACAGTACAGTGAATACAGCGCATCCATGGTGTCGCAAGAAGGGCATAGTGAAAAGTGTTGCAACGCTGTTTTGTCGCAGCGATGCAACACTTTTCATGAAGGAGGCCTAGGAATGCGCCCTATCTTATTGATGGTGTGCATTCCTGCCCTGTAGTTTTGTTGCAGGGCAGCGCAGCAACATTCCTTGCAGCGCTGTCCAGGACCAAAACTTCTGAAATGAGGCCCCAAGTGTTTGTACCATTTTTAAGACCAGCTATTTTCTGGTCTTAAAAAACTGCCTCTAACTGGAGTTAGAGGCAGTTTTTTGGGTTTTGCACTATACAAGGAATTCCTTGTAAATATCGCAAAGTGGGGTTAGCGGCAGTTTTTGCACGGGAACACCTACCTTGCATCTCATTTTCGTTAAGTCCCGCTAATAGAAGTGGCGATCCTAAAAATTCACGTTTACGCTGGACAACTGCCGCTAACTGTGGTTAGGGCAACTTGTAAATACGGCAATAAAAAAAAAGCTGCCGTAACATCAAAAAATGAACGCTACAGCGTTAGCTCCTTGTACATATGCCCCTTTGTTTTTAGGATTACCCTCTTTCCCTTGAGGGGGATATTTGGCCTCTTTTCTGTGGTCTCCTCCACCAGTGGTTGTTCTGATCACCCTGGATTGACCCAGTTGTCTGCCTTCTTCCCCATCTCTAGAGGAGAAACTGGACCTAGGTCTATCACATGCTGCTGTAACTTCTCATTGTAACAATTACTTAAAAGATGCTCCTTCATAATTAAATTGTAAATTCATACTTTACCTAATTTTCCCGCCAGTCCTCCTTCCCAAAGTAGAGCAGGAATGGGGGGTCACCATCTGCTTCTAACAGCAGATGGCTGGGTTCAAAGGTGGCATGTCCTATGAAGTTTCTGCATCTGCTGAGGCAGATCCTGCAGGGGGGAAGGTGTGACCACCTCCGCCCATAGCAGGCATTGTCTCTGGATCCAGAGAGCTCTGGCTCTCTACCCAGGGGTCCAGAAACATGTCTGGTGATGGCAGGCTGGCTACAACTAGACAGGGACAACACCAGTATTTGGTAGGTTTCAGGGGACCCTCTAGCGGGGTCTCCTGTGTTAATTTATTAATAAATCCAATACTGGCATCAGCAAGGATTTATTAAGAGAAGAAGTTTGGTACCAAACATCTTAGAAATCAGTGAAGCCATCATGGAGCTAGTAAACTTGGGTTGATGAGTATCCAGCCCATGTACTCTTTATGGCTTCCCTGTCCACTTGCAATACCAAGAATGGACTGGATATTGTAGGGACCCATCTGTTCACGCTGATGGGCCCTCACATAGGATATAGTGCACCCTGCCTTAGGTCTAAAGGCCTGCAGTAGGGGTGGCTTACCTATATCTTATACAGTGCAGGGTTGGCATGGCCCACAGGGCTGTGTGCCATGTCGACTCTTTGGTTTGTCCTGCACTTGGACATGTAGCCTGCGATAGCAGCACCACCGGATCCAGGTGAGGGGTCCCTAGGTGACCTCCTTTAGTCCCCATGCTCTGGGTACCAGAGGTACCATTTACTGGGGATTTAGGGGAAACATAAGTTGTGCCAATCGTGGTACAGTTTATGGGAAAGAAGATCTGACACTGGGAACCTGGTTAGCAGGGACCTAGTGCACGTACAGTTTGAAATTACATCAGACATCAGGCAAAAATTGGGGGCTAACCATGTCAAAAGAGGCACTTTCCAAAATTTTGTTTTATATACTGATCATGCTACTTTGGTATGCTTAGCCAGGCATAAAGATACCAACCCTTGCATCCTGAGATGGTTTTTAGTCCTCCAACCTTTCTCCTTTCAGATGCAACATCAGGCTGGACTCTCCATACTTCATGTGGACTACTTATTCCGGGATGCAACTCTCAATTGGCCCGATTGGCCAATCATGGAGTGGAGGCTCTATGATAGGGTACCAGATGTGGCCGCCGAGAATCCTAGTATGGCTGACGAGGAAGAACCAATGAGTCAAGCAGACAGCGCCACTAGATGTCAGTAGTGACGTCCATCTACTTTATGAATCAGAAGACGATGGGTGGAGTTTACAACTTGATCAGGCCGCAGAACAGCTGTGTGATGTGGAGAGAGTCAGAGATCAGATGGAGCAGGAGACATTGAAAACAAAAGCAGGAAAGCAGCAAGTGGAGGCCGTTAGTAAAGAGAAAACCTGACCGGTGGGAGTAGAACAAACAGAAGACTTAAACATTCAAGAGGGGTACGTTGGTGTAGTTACCCGAGCGTGGTATCAGGAGAGAAACACTGAGACTTGACCTGACCGCTATGGCTCAACCCTCGGGCCACGGCTTAATGCAAGTGTTGCGCTCCCCTATTTTTGCATGTTTAAGGGGTTGGCGAGGGTTTTAGGTTGAAGAAAAAGGGGTGCCCTCCTCTTTGCAACTAAACTTTCCCCTGAAGAACACTTAAAGTGAAACAACTCACAGCATGACCCCAAGAGGTTGAATCACAACGGTGTTGGTGAGGGGTTTACTTATCCCTGGTATAGAATACCCAACTCAGGTTCTCTTTATCTTCTCGAGGGTCATTGGTATTAATTGTGAAGAGAAAGGAAGATAGAACCAGCATCTAGATCTATGGTGAAGGGGAAACATCCGGAACTATGCGGCCAGAGCCACGAGTTCCTGAAGCCTGCAAGCCTAACCACACTTGCCTGAATAACGAATCTGCCTTAACCACGCATTGTCGTGGTTAAGGCAAATGCGCTCTAGTGTTCGGAATGGGCTTGAAAGAGGAATTCAGGACGGGAAGTGGACACAGACAGGTAAGTGGGGCTGGGACTGGGACTGGGTCTGGGGTAGTTTTCAGGGGTGGGGGTTTGGGTAGATTTCAGAGGTGGGGGTTCGGGGTAGTTTTCAGGGGTGGTGGGGTTTGTGGTAGTTTTCAGGGGTGGGGAGTTTCGGAGTAGCTTTCAGGGATGGGGTTTGGGGTAGTTTTCAGGGGTGGTGGGGGTTTGAGGTAGTTTTCAGGGTGGGGGGTTTGTGGTAGTTTTCAGGGTTGGGGGTTCGGGGTAGTTTTCAGGGGTGGGGGGTTCTGGTACTTGTCAGGGGTGGGAGAGTTCGTGGTAGTTTTCAGGGGGGTCCAGGTAGTTTTTAGGGGTAGTTTTTAGGGCTCGGGTCGGGGTAGTTTTTAGGGATATGGGGAGGGTGGGGTTGTTTTTAGGGCTCAGGGGGAGATCGGGGTAATTTATAGGGCTTAGGGGATGGTGGGGTAGTATTTAGGACTGGAGGCAGGGATGTTTTTAGGGCTCGGGGAAGGGGGTTGGTTTTCAGAAGGGGGGGTAGTTTTAGGACTCAGGGTGGGGACAGGGGTCGGGGGTTCAAGTCTTAACCACGCAAATGTGTTTACCATACATGCTTTGACAATGCATAAATCGTTGTAAAGGCATGCGTGGTAAAGGCATATTTGTGGTTAAGACTTGCAGTGTACAGACTGCGTGGAACCAGCATGCGTGGTAAATGCATGTGTGGGTCTATCACACAACCATGGTGAAGAGACCAGAGACATATCTCCATGGGACATTTGTTTATTCTGGACAACTGAGACTATATTGATAAAGATCCGGAAAGCAAGTAAACCCAATTCCCAAAATAAAAAACAAAATAAAAAGACTTATTTATTCAACACTTTAGTGTCTTGTGCCTCTTTCCCAGAAATTACAATGCTTTCCTTAAAGTCCCTGAACACATCACAAGTCAGCTATCAGCTATACCCACCTTGAAATGTTTAATAGCATGAACTAAGAAAGCCACCAGTGATAGCCCTCCTGCCCTTAGAAGATACCAAGATATCCAAATTCCTGAACACTTAAACACCACACATAATAAAGAACCCTTCCTCTTAGATGATAACCTTAACAATAATGAATGTATCATAATATTTTCTACTGCAGATGACTTACAAAAACTAAGCCAAAGTCAAACATGGATGATGGCTGGGACATTCAAAATGTGCCCCAAAGTGGTCACTTATGTATACACCATATATGGTCAATATCAAAACACTAATATACCATTCGTCTATGCCCTACTACCTAATAAACAAAGTATTGCTTACTATGAACTACTAAACCACATTAAAATTAAAATAAACAACTTCTCCTCACATAAAATATTAGTAGATTTGGAACAAGCCATGATTCAAACTATCCGTAAACTTTACCAACACACAGCCATACAAGGCTGTTACTACCATTTTGATTCACTTCTGACAATCTGCCCTAAGTGTTGAATATGCAACAAACAGCCAATTTGCCTTTGAAATTAAAACAAATGTTTTCACTAGCCTATGTCCCTGTTACAAAAGTAGCTAACTATTAAAATGTACTTATAGAAAGTCCTTTATACCCTCAAAACAAACACAAACTAAGTCCCTTTATGGATTATTTTGAAGACACTGGGGTTAGCAGACTGCACCGCTCTGGACACAGATGCCAACCCAAATTCCAAATATAATGGTGGAATGTGTACACCAGCACCATGGTTCAAGAAGTAAAAACCAGCAACGCAGTAGATGGATGGCACAATACCTTCCTAGCCACACTAGACAGAAGCCAACATACACTATACAAATTCATTGAAGTCCTACAAAAAGAACAGAGCTACCAACAACTATGAATGGAACAGTCAGTAACCCAAATTAAACATAAATTTAGCACTCAAACTAATAGAATGTATGACATGCTACGATATAAAGTAAAACTCTTTATTAACAACAAAGGACTACACTACATAGAATCAATAGCCAAAACCCTGTTATAAAAAAACGAATTTACCACACAACACCTAATAACAAAACAAAATTCTAAAACAGCGTAAATAAAATAATTTTTAACTAAATATTAATCAAATTATTTTTATATATCAGCCGAAAAAATATACAACTAAAAAAGCAAATAACACTGATGGATAAAATGAATATGCATATTAATTAGTTATCACCAGCCACAAAATTCAAAATTAGAAATAAAATCAAATTAAACAATGAAATACAACACATAAAGTATAATATGACAAGTACCCATCACATCATATGCACATACATAATATAACATTTCCTCCCCACAAAAAATAACTTACATATAACTTACTGTTCTGTAGCAGCAGATCTTCCTTTGTATCCATATAGCCACTAATGTAATTCACCAAAAGGAAAATATTGTTTTAAAAAAGCCTAACAAAATACAAAAATAAAACATGACAATTAAAATTAAAATCCAACAAAGCAATCCAAACTCTTAAGAAACCACAAAAAACTCAAAAAAATTTTAAAAAAGAAACGCTCTTGAAAACCCAAAAAAACAAATGAAATCAAAATTTATAATATTGGTTTACTAGAAACCAAAATTATTTCCTTTAAAAAACAACACAAAATCCAAACTTCTATACGATATGTTCGAATCCATAAACCTGTAAAATAAGATACAAGACTCACCCACAAAAACAGTATCTTTGAAAATGACATAAACATCACAATTAGTCTGTACAAAACACATAACATAACATTATATAAAATAACAACACATTGCTAACAAATTCCACCTAAGCCTAACACAGAACACTAAAGAACAAAATAACAAAAACTACAACTAAACATTCCAAAACTAGAAAACAACACTATAACTACCATTTACTACTAATACCTACATCCCCTACCCTCAAAACCCTATAAAAAACCTTACAAAAAGTCTTGCCTGCTCCGATGAGCAACAGCATCTTCCCATGACTCACTTCCCAGAAAATGAACCAAGAATGACACAAATAGACTAAACAAGTTAAATTAGCTATAAACTAAAATGACCACTAAATGAAATTAAAAGAAGAAAACAATTGGGATTTAATTTTAAAAAGTTTACAAAATGTTTAAATGTTGACAAAAATTTTAAAAACATGAATAATTTAAAACATGTCAATAGAAAGGTATACAAAATATGAAATACTTGTGTAAAAAATAATATAAAAATAGAGTATTATTTTAAATATACTACAAAATATACAAAAAATGTTTAAAAATGTATATGAAACAAATGTAATAAACAAAAAATATAGTTTCATGACACTAAAGACATATATAAAAATGTGCAACACTGTTCAAATAGTATTTACATGTTTTATTTAATATTAAAAGTGTTTTGAAATATTGTTTAAATATAATCATTTTCTTTTTTCTTTTATGTGAAAATATATATGTAATAAAACATGTATATATGTACATTAAATAAATATTACAAACATATAAAGAAAAAATACACATTTTGGGGCTGATTCCGATGTCGAGCGGAAAGCCTCCTCCCGACAATCGGAATCTCCGCGCCCGTGTCAGAGCCCTTCCGACCCACTCGGTCGGTTTACATTCCGACCTCCCAATTACGATGTTTGCGGTCGGAACGTAAACCGCGGGGTCATTCCGACTCGGTTCCAACCGACTCGCAGAGTATTCGTGTCAGTTGGAACTGCATCGTACACCCCTATGGACAGCGTTTCCGCAGTCGGGATTACTTTGTCGATTTCCAACAGCCTTTCCACATCAGCCTGTCCGACACGAAAAGGCTGTCGGAAAGTGACTTTGGGGGCCCCTGGCAGGGACCCCCCTGTAAAACCCTGCAGTGTGTGGCAGGCACCGTGGGGTGCCTGCGACAAGGTGCAGGGTTTTCCGCACACTGAATTTCCCCATAGAAACCTGTGTTACGGCCGGTTGTCGGGCAGAATACGAGCTTCCTTAGGGAACAATAGGACTCCGACCGAACAGTGTACGGTTGCATCATAATCCGGCGGTCAGAACCGCCGACCGCAAGTCGGTCGGTCCCGATTCCGAGTCGGTGTCGGGAGGAGGCTTTCCGCCCGACATCGTAATGAGCCCCTTTATGTACATGTATTATTATAAAAAATATAAATAGTAATTACATGTGTAACTACAATACTAACTCCTATTTAGATCATTTTAGGGAAATTCTTGGACACTAACAGGCTTACACTTGCTATTCCTACTTCAATGTAAACCATTTTAGGCAAGTGTTGGACACTAAAGGGGTTACTTTTGCGGCCCTGCAGCAGCAAAGGAATCCATGTGAAGTAAAAGAGTAACACCCCCACAAAACATTTACATTGTATGTAAACTTTAAGTATAAATAATTTATTCCCCATACAAAATAAACTAATGGAAAAAACCCACAACACCTGATCCACCCCTCTCCCTAACCCCAACCAATGTCCAAAGATAAAGAGTCCAATGTCCATGTCCATAAATATAAACCCCAACTTTTCCACAACGCCCAATTCCCACCCACCCAAACTTTTTTTTAATAGGGGCAAGGTGACGGAGTACTAGCGGCAGGCTCGCCAGTTACTCTCCAGGACCTTTATCCGCTCCTCTAGGTGCACCATCCGGGGGAGCATCCGGCGCTTGAATGCTTTACAGTTACATCCATGGGGGGGCAGCAGTGTTCAATGAAGTGCAGCAGGCTGCTGCCAGACTGCGGCGCCGTACCACTGGGGTGGGCCTGGCTGGGGACCGGGCATTGGAGGAGGCTGCAGTTGCGGCCGCCTCCTCCTCCTCCAGAGCCACCAGCTGCCAATATTCTGTACAGATGGCCTCCAGCTTCTGACGCCGGGCCATGGCTGCTAACTCCTTCCTGTTTGGTTGTGCTTTTGGTTGGGAAGGAGTAGCTATATCAAGAAAGAAAAAATATATAATTGTAACCAATTCTCTTAGCAAAACAGTAACACAAAATTAATTCTACACATAGTGGCACAGTAGCACTAGCAAGCACAGTACATAACATTTGTGGTATCCTACCACTTCCGCGGCCTCTAACATTTGTGAGAGTACTAGGCACTATAGAGTAGACAAGTCTTCTTCTTTTCTCTCTCTTGTTTAGCTAAATTAACCTTGTTGTAGGCATGCCAGCTCAGTCAGCTTGCACCCTAGACAGACATACTTGCATCGCAGACTCACGTTATTTTTATTTACTACTGTCTGCAGGTGGGGCAGCTACACAATTATCTTATTTTTCTATTATGCCACACTCTGCTACATCAATGGCAACTGCTCAATTTCACTTTCACCCTCACTACTACAACAAAGGCAGATGATATCTGATCAAATGATCATTGATTCTATATGGGACTACGTGAGGTATTATTGATTGATTGTGTAACCATGCAGCCGATAGGCCACCCATGGCAGACTGACACAGTCGAAAATGACATAGGTAGGGAGTGGGCCTCGGAGTCGGAGGGAGGTGCTTGATAATGGGTGGGTATGGATACATACATACACAATATATATGCTGTGCCATCAAACTACTGTGAGTCAAGGGAGCATTCTGAAATACAACCTTGAATCAAAAACCTTGAAAAAAAAAAACAGTCCTTGTTTCTCTTCCCAGCAATTTTTCCATTTATCATTGCATTGCTCTTCTAGCATTATATTTTTTTAATTCTAATCTTATTCTATTCTCCTTGGCTTTGCTACTCTGGCACGGTTTATTTTTCTTTTACATTGTCTTCATCCAGTGACAGTCTCCACCTATGCTATGATGATTGAATACCATCCAGGCATCCATCCATTCAAAGTAAACATGGCTATCCTTCTTAATCTCTCAACACAGCTTTCACCAACAACATACATTTGTAATTTTTTTGTAAACCACCACCCATGCGTCCTTCCTTGCTTGCCTTTGAGTTTGACCCATGAAACCCCCCAGAGGATTCTTCCTATCACCCATACAGTTTCACCCACCCAGGCAGGCATCCTTTCTTTCACCTTCCACCCATCCTTCAACCACCCATGCATCCCATTCCTATCAGCCACCTATGCATCCCACGCATCCTTCTCTGCCAGTCATATATTACATGTCGCCCTCCATCCTCCTTCCATCCTTCTTTCCCTTTTCGTTCAACCCATCCATCAAGGTCGTCTGACTCTTTGGGGCCGATTCTGATGCGGGTTGGAAAAGCTTCCCGATTGAATCGGTTGGGAAATGGTGTCCGACCCACTCGGATCGGGAAAGTCCGACCGGCGGAGTAGGATGCATCCGGATGCTTCCAGATACGATTTGGTTGAACTCCCATTGACTTCAATGGGAACATTTGTTACTAACCGCATCAGAATTGGGCCCTCGGTCGGGAAGACACGTTCCCGATCCGATTTGGAAGGAGCAAATGCCGTTAGGAGGCCTTCCTAACGGCATCAGAATCAGGCCCTCGGTCGGGAAGCTTTTCCAACCCGCATCAGAATCGGGCCCTTAGTCTTTTTCATAAAACTTTACCAGCTGAGTTGAAGTCAGATAGAAGAGGCCATTAGTTACTCAACTCCGGCCGCTAATGCTATTGCTAATGCTAAGTAAAGGGTGTCTTCTTCAACCGTTGTTCACAACAACTTAGGGGCCGATTCCGATTTGGGCCGGAAAACGTACCGACCGACTCGGAGCCGGAATAAATACCGACCGACACGTACCGGTGCAGCCCGACCCGCAAAGTACGATGAGAAGCGTGCTAAATCCGACCGACTCATACGGAACACAAGCCGAACGACCGAGCTGCGCGGAAAACAGCCATCCGGCCGGAAAAGCATGCGAATCGAACCGACCGACACGCACCAGGAAGAATCCCGAACGAAACGTACCCGCGAACTCCGACCCGCCAAGTACGATGCAACGCGTGGAAAACACGACCGAGTCGCACAGAGCCCAAGCCGCACGACCGACACGCATTCAAAACTGCGAGCCGAAGCAACCCAAAACCCCGCGACCGACGCATACGCAGCACAGAAAACAGCACAAACACAGCGTGAACAAATGTGAGAGGCTCGCACGAGACAACTGGAGGGTCCGACTCGGTCACAAGAACGTCTCCTACATGCACAAAAAGAACCAAGGAAAAAAAAACACAAAAAAAGGCCAAACAAGCCATCACAAAGCAAATAAATTCTGGGGGGGAAACAGGGAACAAAGACACACCCACAACTCCACCCATATAAAGGACACAAATCCCTACCATGATCCCTTGCAAATTCAAATTACCTGCCAGCACTCAACACCAACAGACAGCAACCACACACACACTCACAGCTCATCCATCACACAAGCCACACACCAGCAGCACCACAACAATAGCACCCTCACATACACCCAGCAAAACACACACTCACACACCCTCACTTGCACACCAACACACACATCACACACCAGCACCACCCAACACCATGCCCCCAAAGAAGAATCACAAGTTCCTAGATAGTGAATTGGAAGTCCTGGTAGATGAGATCCTCAGGGTAGAGCCACAGCTGTTTGGCACATTGGTCCAACAGACACCCATGGCGCAGAAAACCAAGATGTGGGAGAGGATCGTCGACAGGGTGAACGCACAATCACCATGTTTGCGCACAAAAGTAGACATCCAGAACAGGTGGTATGTCGTGCGCAGGAGGGTCAAGGAGCTGTTGAAGAAGGACTACATCTTGAGCCAACACACCGGCAGTGGCCCTCCTGCCAAACCACTATACCTCAGGCCCTGGGAGGAGAAGGTGCGGGCCATCCTACCACCAGTGAGCGTCTATGGACTAGAAAACATCCCAGAGCCTGGTGAGTACACAACAAATTTACACAATATTGTGCCACAATACACACATCACTGTCAAGGGGAGAGTCAAACCATGCACCCTTAGCAAATACACACCAACCAAAACAGATCATCCCAAAATGTGTATGTCATCCAGATAAACACAATACATGCCAGCTCATAGTGAAATGTAACTGTGTCATGACATGTACAAACCTAACAACAAATAGAGCTAGGCAGTGGCACAAATATAACCAACAAACACAGTCAGACATGTAGCCACCACCACAACACCACCTCACAGGGAAGCTCACTGAAAGGAAGGAATACTGTGTATGCTGGGCAAGTCAGTGTAGCCAATAGCATCATGGGAGTCGTAGTCACAGAAATTGCCCCCCTCACAATGCGCACATCAACACCACCATGAACCATGCACACATCACAGGCAGTGCAAAACAACTGACAAGATGGCTGACACTGGCTACTGCTGTGGGGAGCACAAGGCCCTGCTGGCAACTGTGCACCAACCAACAGCAGGACACCACTGACTGCCATCCTGAAAGACAACTTGCACTCCCTGCAATGGAAGCACGTTCCATGGTGGGATATCTGGCTGGGAGGGAAGGAGGACTCACAGCACTGACCATAGTCACCAGCAGCTCCACCCACACACCCCCCTAACACAAACTACACACACCTCACCTGGGAGAAAGCATTGCCTCACACACCAATCAAATATCCCACAAAGGACCACAACCCTGGGTCATGCAGTGTGAAGCACAGGGACACACATGGGACTTGTAGCAAAACAAACCCCAGGATAACACTGTCAGCCATCTTGTCAGCACAGGCACACAACCCCACAGGGAAGCTGAGTCAAAAGGAAGGAAGCATGGGCATGCTGGGAAGGGGGGTGGAGGCAAAAGCATGATGGGAGTGGTAGTCACAGCCCAACATCCCCCACCCACATGGCCCAGCAAGAACACACCCAAGCATGCACACCTCACAGGGAGTCAAAAGCCACTTCAAAGATGTCTGACACTGGTGCTCTGTTGTGGGGAGCACAAGGCCATGCTGGGAACTGGCCAACAGCCAACAGCAGGACACCACTGTCAGCCATCTTGCCATTGCTGTCACACCCACACACAGTGAAGTACACTCAAAAGGAAGGAAGTATGGGCATGCTGGGAAGGGGGGTGGAGGCAATAGCATGATGGGAGTGGCAGTCACAGCTCAACATCCCCCCCCACACATGGCCCAGCAAGCTCACACTGAAGCATGCACACCTCACAGAGAGTGGAAAGCCCCATCAAAGATGTCTGACACTGCTGATCTGTTGTGGGGAGCACAAGGCCATGCTGGGAACTGGCCAACAACCAACAGCAGGACACCACTGTCAGCCATCTTGCCATTGCTGTCACACCCACACACAGTGAAGTACACTCAAAAGGAAGGAAGTATGGGCATGCTGGGAAGGGGGGTGGAGGCAATAGCATGATGGGAGTGGAAGTCACAGATATTGGTCAGCCTCACAATTGGCCCATCAACACCACCCTGAACCATGCACACATCACAGGGAGTGGAAAACAACTGACAAGATGGCTGACACTGGCTACTGCTGTGGGGAGCACAAGGCCCTGCTGGCAACTGTGTACCAACCAACAGCAGGACACCACTGACTGACATCTTGCCATTGCTGTCACACCCACACACAGTGAAGTACACTCAAAAGGAAGGAAGTATGGGCATGCTGGGAAGGGGGTGGAGGCAATAGCATGATGGGAGTGGTAGTCACAGCTCAACATCCCCCCTACATGGCCCAGCAAGCTCACACTGAAGCAAGCACACCTCACAGAGAGTGGAAAGCCCCATCAAAGATGTCTGACACTGGTGCTCTGTTGTGGGGAGCACAAGGCCATGCTGGGAACTGGACAACAACCAACAGCAGGACACCACTGTCAGCCATCTTGCCATTGCTGTCACACCCACACACAGTGAAGTACACTCAAAAGGAAGGAAGTATGGGCATGCTGGGAAGGGGGTGGAGGCAATAGCATGATGGGAGTGGTAGTCACAGATATTGGTCAGCCTCACAATTGGCCCATCAACACCACCCTGAACCATGCACACATCACAGGGAGTGGAAAACAACTGACAAGATGGCTGACACTGGCTACTGCTGTGGGGAGCACAAGGCCCTGCTGGCAACTGTGCACCAACCAACAGCAGGACACCACTGACTGACATCTTGCCATTGCTGTCACACCCACACACAGTGAAGTACACTCAAAAGGAAGGAAGTATGGGCATGCTGGGAAGGGGGTGGAGGCAATAGCATGATGGGAGTGGTAGTCACAGATATTGCTCACCCTCACAATGCGCACATCAACACCACCATGAACCATGCCCACATCACAGGGAGTGGAAAACAACTAACAAGATGGCTGACACTGGCTACTGCTGTGGGGAGCACAAGGCCCTGCTGGCAACTGTGCACCAACCAACAGCAGGACACCACTGACTGACATCCTGAAAGACAAATTGCACTCCCTGCAATGGAAGCAAGTTCCATGGTGGGATATCTGGCTGGGTGGGAAGGAGGGCCGGATGTCAACCAAATACAACCAATGCAGACCATGTACACAGCCCAACATTCACATGGAAATGCCCAAATAATGCAGGACAATGTGCTACACCAATATCAACCCCTGACTGTGACAACTTAGGACAATGCAGTGTACAGGCCCGCATCCAGAGGCACAGTCACAACTGTCAGGTGTGTCAACCATTGATGCCTGCAGAAACATAACATACATTGTGTGTGTCTCCCAAAAACAGGTGATGATGGGGACACAGCAGCAGACGCTGAGGAGTCCCCATCCCAGGCTCAAGAGGATACGGAGCTCACTGGTGTGGAACAGCCTCTGCCCTCCTCGGATGAAGAAGACCAACCTGGCACCTCCGGAGCAAGTCATCATGCAGCACCAGCAGGACCACCAGCTGCACCCCTGCACCCACCCCTCCAATGACTGTCAACACACATACCACCCCTGCCGACATGGAAAGACCAAGGAGCACCACCACCACCAGCACAGGGACCCTGGACCAACGTGGGGCCATGGACACCAACACCACCAACAACCCCCAAGGGGGCCCAGGGTCACCTGTGCGTGCCACCTCAGGTACTGCACGTGTCGCCAGGGGTGGTGGGAGGGGTGGGAGACACAGGTCACTGATCGCAGAGGGGTCTGGACTGCATGATGACCCACAACTGGCACGCATAGCCGATGCGTACCAGTCCAGCACCAGAGAGCTCAGCCAGGTAGTGGGGCTCCTCAGGGACATTAAACAGCAGCAGGCTGCCCATCATGCCCGCTTGGACTCACACATGTCCCGCGTGGAGTCCAAGTGGGACACACTGCAAGAGATGACGGCGGTGCATAGGGACATATTACAATGCCTCCGCCAGATGAGCAGCAACCAGTCAACACCTCCCTGTGTGCCCACAACATCTGGTGCTGAAACAACTGCAACTGCCACAGGGAGGGAGGATGACTCTGGCAGAGAGTCCCCTGCACCGCAGCAGCCTGCACTTGAGGGTCCCCCCCAAAGAAGAGGGGCCGTCCGAGGAGGGGTAAGTAAGAGGCCGATGGCCATGTGCAACCCCCAGGAAGCCAAAACCTGTTCTGGATAATCACCTTTGTGCGCAAACTGTTCACCCTGTTGACTGCAACACAACTCTCCCACATGACATGGGGAGCTCAAGTTGGACCAATGTCTCAGATGACTGTGGACTTTACTCTGGACATTTCTGCTACCAGGACTTCCAAATCATCTAGGAACTTTGGATTACAATCACAATGTACAGCACCCACCATCCTGTGCACTATACTCACACATGTATGTCAATAAACTCACTAATACACCATACTTGCCTCTGTTGTGATTCCTACGTTGTCTCTGAAGTGGCGATGATGATCTGGGAAATGACACTGTGCATGCTAACTGCTACAGCAAGTACAACACCGGCATGTGAGTCATGGCGATGTCACACATATGAGGAAGGCACACCACCAGGGCTACACAACACATACACACCATGGCCATCTGACTCATCGCCTACACTGATGTTGCCAGGAAATACGTTGCATTGCACTGACCCAACACCTATTCACATTCTGTGTTAACTAGCCCACTGGTGCAGTAAGCAAATGTCAGTCAGATGTGTGACCACAGACAACGCACATCACAAAGTGAAGCACAGGTTTAATACACATTTGCAACATGTTGTAACCACCACAGATGCAAGGTAATACCACCTGGCAGCGGGCACACAGTCAACAAGTGTAGAAGGAAGGAAGTCCATGGGTGTGGTGCACATCACCTGTAGGGACATGACAGCTACCACCCTGGAAGTCGAATCACGGTGTTGGGGATCACAGTTGACCAAACGACTCTGAAAGTACCCCGTGAAGGACAGAAATGACACACAGTCAAAAGCACTGAAGAACAGGACAGAACTGCAATACTCATGCCCAATACATGTCACAAGATACCCACCCAGAACCAAGTTAGCATGTCAACACTGTTGGGGAGTACAGACTACCTGTAAGGACACATCGCTACATGCATACAGTCATGTAGCACATGCACATACTCAAACAGCACCAGAGCACCACCAACACATATCATGCAAACTCACATCAGTTACATGACATCTCTGGATACTTACATTCAGCTGAAGAAGTTGGTGATGAGCTGTGTGCGGACATCACCATCATCATCATCATCATCACTGGCATTGTGGTCCAGGCCAGGATCCTCCACAGGTGGCGGACGTTGGTCATCGTCATCCAGGATGAGAGGCAACTCCTTCCGCACTGCCAGGTTGTGTAGCATGCAGCAGACGATGACAATCTTGCACACCTGTGCCGGGGCATATGGGAGGGACCCTCCTGTCTTGTCCAGGCAGCGGAAGCGGCTCTTCAGGAGACCAAATGTCCGCTCAATCACTCTCCTCGTCCGACCATGTGCCTCATTGTAGCGCATCTGGGCTGGTGTCACAGGGTTCCTGAGGGGCGTCAGCAACCACGGCATGTTGGGATATCCGGAGTCACCTACATACAGACAATTGCACATTAGCTGAGTTGGAAAAGAGGGTGGAACACTACATTGCAGAACACACACAATGGTACAAAGTCAGTACACACCAACAAGCCAGGCACGCTGGTTCCGCATCTGTGACATCATCCTCGGGATGCGACTACTCCTCATCACGTAGGCATCGTGTGCAGAACCGGGGAAACGGGCACACAAGTGTGAGATGGTCATATCTGCAAGACAGACCACCAGTGCATTGACCGAGTGGTAGTGCTTGCGGTTCCTGTATGCCTGCTCCTGGGCCTGTGGTGGTACCAAAGCCACATGTGTCCCATCAATGGAGCCAATGACATGCGGCATCCTCTCCAGGGCATAGAAGTCACTCTTCACGTCAGTCAGTTGCTGGAGTCTAGGGAAATAGATGTACTGGTTCAGATATATCAGCATAGCCTCCAATACATCTCGGAGCACACGGCTGAACATGGTCTGTGACATCCCACCAGCAGTCGCCAGAGTGTGTTGAAAGGTACCGGTGGCACAGAAGTGTAGGGCTGCCATCACCTTCACCTTGGGGGTCAGCGCTGTAGGGTACGGCCGGCCAGGTTGCAGGTGTGGTGCCAAGCGCACTGCCAAATCATCAATCAAATGCCTGGTGAAGCGGTACCTTCGGATGCTGTCACGTTCCACCATCGTTGCCAGGTCAGGGAATGGTCTATGGACAGCTGGTGCCCTGCAGTGCATAGGTGAACAAAGAAAGATTGTCACTCACCCCACATATGTGGCATTGTACACACTCAATATCACACGATACATCATTATGAGACACAAGTACATGATGTGTGCAGTTCCGTAAGGACATGTATGGCACATACATGGCCAACATCCAACATCACAGTTCAATAAGTGGCATCAATAAGTCCCAGGTTGTGCCATTGGGTATCATGAGGACGTGTCACATTTCCCATCTCCTGCTGCCACGTTACAAACACACCCCACAGTGACATGTGAGGACAGATGTGCCCCAGGCATCACAGCCCAACGACAGGTAGATTCCCAGGGACCCTGTATTGCCACATGGACACTGGCATGACATGGCGTATCATGTATACACCACAGCAAAACAACCATGACCCCCACAGGTAGTGGTCCCTGTTGCCTCGGCAGGACAGACATGGACGTCTGTGACACACACACGCACAACATCAAAGTCCATGCACAAACAACGTGGATGTGGAGACTGTCTCCCATTGTGCACATGAAATCAGAGACATTGTAAACACAACTTGCACACAGACTGCGGAGGACCATCACTATTGTGCCAATGGGTCAGCCTGGGTTAAACATACCGTCCCACATGGGACTCAGGGGGCACGTGACATGACATACACATACACCACCGTGAAATGTGACCATGCCACATGCTCAGATATGAACAGTTGCACATCACAGTGGTCATGTACACGAAACACCAAGGATACTGTCCCCATGAACACGTGCACAGCCTGGGGGTGACTGCCCCAAGTGACACCCACAGAACTACATGTTCACCCCCATACATGGAATAGGTAATGCAGCCTTACATGCCTTAGGATACAGTTTGGACAGGCTGTGGTGTTGTAGGTGTGCCCCTCACTCCCTGGGAAGTATATGTGGCTGGCATATGTTCACCTGTGACAGGCATGGTGACATATGCCAGTGACATGTACAGGGACGCGTTGGACAGCAATGGACCGATCGGTGCGCACACATTGGCCATTGCATTCAATGTGTGCTGGTACGCGTTGTATTCGCAATACGCGTTGGACAGCAATGGACCGATCAGTGCGCACACATTGGCCATTGCATTCAATGTGTGCTGGTATGCGTTGTATCCCGGGTACGCGTTGAACAGCAATGGACCGATCGGTGTGCCCGGCCGGCCCATTGCATTCAATGTGTGCGGGTACGCGTTGTATCCTAGGTACGCGTTGAACAGCAATGGACCGATCAGTGTGCCCGGCCGGCCCATTGCATTCAATGTGTGCGGGTACGCGTTGTATCCTAGGTACGCGTTGAACAGCAATGGACCGATCGTTGTGCCCGGCCGGCCCATTGCATTCAATGTGTGCGGGTACGCGTTGTATCCTAGGTACGCGTTGAACAGCAATGGACCGATCGGTGTGCCCGGCCGGCCCATTGCATTCAATGTGTGCGGGTACGCGTTGCATCCCGGGTACGCGTTGAACAGCAATGGACCGATTGGTGTGCCCGGCCGGCCCATTGCATTCAATGTGTGCGGGTACGCGTTGTATCCTAGGTACGCGTTGAACAGCAATAGACCGATCGGTGTGCACCCATTGGCTATGGCCTGGCCTGGCAACGGACGCGTTTTCAAATTTTGAACGAGTCTGATGCTGGAAATTCAGTTGGTCACCCACAACAATGTTGCAAATTCATGGGTGTCATGAAGTTGAACTTTTGAAGGATGCTGTGGGCGTGTGTAAGTGGTGCAATTCCATGGATTGGCCAGATTCAGAAGATGCAAACGACTTGGACCTATCACTTTGGACACATGGGACTGTAACTGCCTCTGCAGCACACATATAATGCTGGCTGTTCCCCTGAGAGCTCACTTGCCTGCACTACATGCTCCAGGATGACATCTGCCACCACCACTGCTGCTGTATCTGCACCCTCTGGACCCTGCAATGGCACGTACTGTGGAGAGAGCCCCAGCCTTCAGCACTGAGGAGAACCAGGCCCTGCTGGACAGCCTCCTTCCACAGTACAGCAAGCTGTATGGGAAAGCAGGGGAGCAGGTGCGTGTTCTGTCCACTGCCTTCCTAAATGTGCATGTTGTCTGACTAGCAAGGCTAACAGTCTGCACGCCACTGGCTAGCAGGCTCACTGAGTAGTTGTCACCCCCCATAGTGTGTAGTTACATGCACTGGACAGGTATAGTGCAGTGACAGTGCATTTAAACAAGGTTTTACTTCCCAGGCAATGATACCATGTAGTTACTGCTGGCATACTGTCCATGGCCATCGTTGCACTGCCTGTGTACATCATGTGCCCCTGTGATTGAGACATGTATACACAACTGTGTAATGCACGGATATGTTGCATGTGTAGTAATAGCATTCTCACTTTGTCATCCTCACAGGTTGATGCCCACCAGAAGCAGAAGATATGGCTGACCATCGTCCGGGCAGTGAGATCCGTGGGGGACTACAAGCGCCGGATCCGCAACTGCCAGAAGAGGTGGCAGGACCTTCGGGGCTGGACCCGGAGGATCGCACGGGTCCAGCTGAAGCTGTCGCCTCCTCGCAGGAGGGAGGACACCGGACCCTGACCCCACACATGCTCAGGATCCTGGCGGTGGTCTTCCCTGATCTGGATGGGCAGCTGAAGGCCAGGGAGCAGCACGGAGGGGGTGAGTCCATGACTGCATTGTGTACTCTGTCTGCCATGCTATGTGCCCTCCTCTGGCCTGGTTAAACTTCCACAGCACATCAGTCATGTGGTCCAGGACCCATGTCCCTCGATTGTGCACTGCCCACTCCTCATCTGATACCCAGGTGTGGCCCTTGCAGTCAGGGAATTGTGTCACTTGGGTACTGTGTCCTTGCAGTTTGCTTGACTCAAGGTGGGGGACAGCATCTGTTCCCCTAACTGTGGTGGGCATCATGGGTGGGTCCATTGCTTACACAATGCCTGTGTTCTGACATGTAATTTGCGTGTTACTTTGATCTGTGGTCCAATTGCTGAGCTGATCCACCACATGTGCCTGGGGTAACTGGCACACACCCAAGCTGCGGGTGAGAACAATGTTTGGGCCCCAGGAGTGTGTATATTACGTCTGTCACACATACTTAGCCAGCTGCCTACTGTCCAGGGTTCATCCCTCATTCATGTGGGGCAGGACAGTCATGCCTACTCCAGGCCATGCAATGCACTCTGTACTCCCACTCCCGTGTATCAGCTGACACGTTGTGCTCAGTGATATGTCCCCTCAGGTGTCAGCCTCTGTGTCAGTGTGCTGTGGCTTCGATGTCAGGACTGCTGGGGTGTTTATCGGTTGGGGCTCAGCATGCCACCGGAGATGTGACCATAGGAGACGATACTTGTGTGACACATAGGTGTTTGAACACCTGACCGTGCAGACTGGGGTATGCGAATGTGAGGTCCATGCAGCTGTTTCCCATTCACAGCAGATTGTGAGGTGCTCAGGTTCAGAGGCTTGTGTTACAGGTCACCCATATGTCCAATCAGTATGACCTGGACAGATAAGGGTTCAGATGATGTGGTGTGTGGGGGATGTACATGTGCACTTGTTCAGCTCCAGGACTTGCATTCCCCATGACCTACTATTGTGACACAGTGCAGACTGTTGTTGTGTGGCTGCCCTGCCCATGTGACTGGAGACAGTGATGTATGACTTAGCAGGCATGCCTGTGCCATGGCATGTGACTACCTATGAGTGATCCTGCAGGGGAGTGACATGTGCTACATGCACACCATAGTGGCAATGGCTATCAGCACATGGGTGCATCGTGGTGTCTGTCGCTGGTATGCATCACATGCATTTCATATATCTGACTCTGGGCATCACTTTCATCCGGGCACCTGTCCTGACTCAGTGGCAAGAGTTGTGATGTGTGCATGTTCACATGCTTCACCGTGTTCTCTGCACCGTCCAACTACTGTGTAGGTGGTGCATGTGTCCACACTGGGGTATTGCCAGCCAACGGACGCCAGACAGATGGGTGCAAGGCCAGGTGGGATGTGAGTGCCATGGTTGACGATCAGACTGACAATTGGCTTCTCCTATTCTGTTTGGGCAATTTTAGCAATGTTCAACTAAGGATGCCAGGCCTTGCTCTGTATTGTGCTGTACTTACTGTGGTGTGTGCGTTCGGTGCAGGTGACTGATGTCTGTCTGTTTCCCTATTGTTTGCAGATACATCCACGGCCACAGGAGGGGACAGCTCCACGGACCAGGAGGAGCCGCAGAGCCAGACTGGGTCAACAGCCGAGGAGTGGTCGGAGGGACCCAGTGGCACGGAGGGCGAGGGGAGCCACACCGAGGAGTCCTCAGCACCATCCACCTCAGCTGAGGACCACAGCAGCTCAGAGGATGACTCCCTTATGGAGTCGGGTGTCAGCAGCCACCACACCCCAGCTAGTGTTGCTGTCCCCGCCACCACCACCACCACCGCCCTCCCATCGGCTCCCATTCCCGAGGTCCGTGGAGGCTCCCATGTTCGGGAGCGTGTCTTCTTCGGCCCAGGCACCGCACCCCCTGCCCCTGTGTCCCCTACTGCCCTGAGTGAGGAGTCTGTGTACCTCCTTCGCCAGCTCCATGTAGGGCAGACAGCGATGCTGAGTGTCCTCCATGCACACACCACTCTGTTGACTCAGCTGGTGTCGTTCATGGAGGGCATCTCATCGGGCATGTCTGCCCTACAGAGGGGCAATAGGTCCATGGACTCCTCCTTGATGGCAGCAGTGTCCCTCCTCCAACAGTCCCTCACCCCTCCTGTCTCTGCCCCATCCACACTCCCCAGCACCTTACCTGTCCCAAGCACACACACACTGGCACAGGCACACACCAGCACAGACACGAGCAGCACACACACACACACGCCACAGACAAGACGCACACGCACGCACAGTCAGGGGACTGAAACCACACTCACAGGGGATGGGGCCCAGTCACACACACACGCATCCACGAGCACTGCGCAGTCCACAGTTGCCTCTCCCTCCAAAGCCCCCTCCGTTGCCTCACCTGCAACACCAAAGACCCAGCGGCTCTTCCTCAGTGACCTCGGCCTCTTCCCCTCCGATCCAGCTGATACAGCATTCAGGGGAAAGAGGAAGCCCACCCACACGGAGCGGAGTGCCCCTCGCCACCGGACACCCTCCCCAGGCGCAGACCGACTGACGCCCCCATCCGCAAGTCCCCCCGGACCCGGAAGAGCAAGACCCCGCCGCCGCCCTGCAGCTCAAGCACCAAGTCTCCTTCCTCCATCCCTCAGGCCCCCACTCCACAGGTGCCCCCACCACACCCTGCCCCAGGTTCCCCCACCCACAGATACACCATCCCCAAAAGGATCAGGCCTTCTCCCCCTGCCACTTGCTCTTCCGGCCCCACCCCCCGCTGCGCTTGTCTGTGCCACTGGTGTGGAGACGGTGTCCTCCCCCTCTGTCCTGCCCACCTTACCTGATCCCCATTCTCCTCCCCTGGAGGTAGGCACTGCAGTGGAGTCCACTACCACCCTGTCTGACTTGGGCACTGCAGTGGGGAACCTGTCCACTCCATCTGCACGGTCCCCTGCAGTCTTGCCGGCACCCACACCATCAGAGTCATGCCCCCAGTTGTGCCGGCACACACCATGTCAGACACCTCCACTGCAGTTGTCAGTGGCTCTCCAGCACCCACCACCCCTTCCCTGCCTCCTTCTGGTGAGCCAGGATCCTGTCCCTGCGGTGCCTGGCCTGCCCCCCGTATGCCCCTCCGAGGGGATTGTCCCTGGCTTTCATCAGTGCAGGCATGCGTAGGGTGACATCTGCCACTGTCACCCTGTTTTGACTTTCATGTTGGACTGGCCATTGGCCTTTGTTAATTTTTTGCTGGACATCAACTGTTAGAACCACATATGCTGAATAAAGCACCTTTCTGTTCTCTAGTGCTTTAGCTTCTGATGTACATGTTGTTGATGATGCTAACCATGCCCTTGCTGCAGTGATGGTGATATTTGGTCTCATGATAATGAAGTGTTACTGTGCAGGAACACATGTGGTCCAGGGGGAATGTGTCCTATCCTGTGGTGTATCCATGTCATCCTTAGCAGCATCTGAGGGTGTCATGTGTTCAATATTTGGCAATGGGATTTCCTACTTA
This sequence comes from Calotriton arnoldi, assembly GCA_963921515.1. Taxonomy (NCBI): domain Eukaryota; kingdom Metazoa; phylum Chordata; class Amphibia; order Caudata; family Salamandridae; genus Calotriton; species Calotriton arnoldi. The sequence goes on from CAWUFW010011381.1 coordinate 285,224, forward strand.
CATTAGCAATTTCACATCTGTGGCTTCCACCCCTGCACATCTGTTGTGCCTGCCATTGTTCAATTTGTCTACTTCCCTGACCGTGTGGCCATCTCCACTGGACATGCAGGTTTGGGCATCAATGGGGAAGGACTCATCTGTGTTGTCAGTGCAACATTGCTATACAAGTGTGTTGGATCTGTGCTGATGATTTCGTTGGCACTCCCATGACCAGGCTGATGTGACGGGACCCTTCATTTGGTGCTAATTGTTGACTGTGTGACCAAGTGCTCAGCTGACATGATGGAGCCCTACTGAGGCAACATATGGCACAGCTTTCCTCACACAGGAGTGGAGTCCCCTCATGGCAGTGTGTACTCCTGTGACATTGCCTGCGCCCAAGGTGTGTGTTATATGAGCATGTCTGTGTGTTCACTTCCGTTTTGCTGTGCATGCTGGGATCCCTAGTGTTGTACCTGTTTGTGATGCTTGCTGAGTTGACCTATGTTCCCCCAAGTCTTCTCCCTGGATTCTCTGTGATGTGGGTGCATGGCACATTACTGGTCATCAGGGTGTCACCCATAGGTGTGTTTGCTGTCAGGGCTGAGTTTGTGTGCAGACGCAGATGGGTCACAGTCAGGATTCCCCTTGGCACTTGTTGTTTACACCTGTCATGTGATTTCCAGTTTGTGTTATCTTTCAGTGATTGTGACACGTTGTGTGTGTGACTGCTGGCACTCCTCAGGGTCCGGGCTGCAATGTTGGTAGTTGTCTATGTGTGTTCTTTGTGGGTGTCCTTGGCTTCTTCATTGGTGTGTGACTGTGGCTGGGATCCCATTGGTTGGTGTGGTATTGCCGTCATGATCATGTACAGCGTAGTGTGCAGTGTGTCAGACATTCAGGGGTCTTGTTGAGTGGCCATGTGTGATGTGTTTCTGCACCTTTGTTCCCACCCACCAGCCTGGGATTGTCATGGGTGCATGTGCAATGTCACCAGTGCATGTGTGCTTCACTGCTGCACATTGTTGGAGGTCGAGCTGTGTGATGTTGAGTGTGTGCAGATGAGAGTTGTTGCCCGGCTAGACCCCTGCCTCCATGTTGGCCTTGGCTTACTGGCCGTGCTGAATGATTTGTGCTTGTGTAGGTGTGATGGTAGTTTGTTGCTCAGGACACATGACTGTGGTTCACAGTGTGAACGACATTTAGCTTTGTCATCACAGTGGGATTGTAATGCAGCCCAGGGTCACCACATTGTGGGGGCCCTGGGGGTAGTGCTGTGGTGTGTCTGTGTCTTGCTGTGTCAATTGCTGTTCCTACATGCTTGTGTGACATGTGTGATTTGTGCTCCCTCTCATCTGACAATGCCTGATTGCCCACATAGGGGATTTGGATCCATGAGTTACCTTTGTGTGGCACTGTATGCACATCTGTGTAATTGGTATTCAGGCCTCCTCATGTGTTGTGTGGTTGCCTGGGGACACTGGCACCCCCTCACCTGTTGTGTTTGATGTGCAGTGTGGGTCTGCCTGTTTGTGTTTGTGCATCTGCACCACTGCATTGGCATATCTTTGGTGTGCCATTGGCTGTATGTTGTTTGGTGGGTTTCCCCTGCTGTCCCTGGGACTCCTAGGTCATCGGTCAGCACAATGATCATGGTTTGTGTGTCCCATTGCTGCCATGGTATGGTATCTGTTCACCTCACATCTACAGTCTCCACAGGGTATCTGCATTTGTGTGCCCATTGGTGCAAATATGTGGGTCTGCATTCTGATGGTCACTTCTGTCATTGTGTCATTGATGAATGTTGACAGTGTCAGCCCCCATGGATGTTGTTTGTCTGCACATGGCCAAAGGTATGTCTTATTTGCACTGCAGTATTTGCCTCCCCCAATCTATGTTGCAATGGGACACATGCACTACTTTGCCACTGATGTGTTTTATGTTCTGTGACCAGGAATCATCCATGCAGTTTGGCAGTTGCAGCTTTTTCTTTGTCAACACTTGCATTTTGGTCACTGTGATGATGGGGGTTTAGGCCCCATTACCATAATGTTCAAAATGTGCTTCAGCTATGGAACCCACACTTACCTTTTGGTCACTGTGATGATGGGGGTTTAGACCCCATTGCCACAATGTTCTGAATGTGCTTCAGCTATGGGCCCCACACTTACATTTTGCTCACTGTGATGATGGGGGTTTAGACCCCATTGCCACAATGTTCTGAATGTGCTTCAGCTATGGACCCCACACTAACATTTTGGTCACTGTGATGATGGGGGTTTGGACCCCATTGCCACAATGGTCATGGCCTGCTTGCATTGTGGGGGCCACACACATTTATGTGTGGCACATGTGATAGGGGGTCACATTGTATGTTCAAAGTCATGTTCAGTGTTGTAGGCATTTGACACAGTCTACACACGCTTGTCATGGTGTTGGGGGATGTCTTTTTCTTGCATTCCCTAGGTTGTGGTGTGCTGGTTGTGTCATGCATTGTCCATCCTATGAGTGGGGGTGGTGTTGGTGGTAGGCATCCAGCCCCCATGGGTAGAGGTGGTAGTAGTGACAGGCATCCAGCCCCCATGGGTAGAGGTGGTAGTAGTGGTAGGCATCTGGCACCCCTGGGTAAGGGTGGTAGTAGTGGTAGGCATCTGGCACCCCCTGGGTAAGGGTGGTAGTAGTGGTAGGCATCTGGTACCCCTGGGTAAGGGTGTTAGTAGTGGTAGGCATCTGGCACCCCTGGGTAAGGGTGGTAGTAGTGGTAGGCATCTGGCACCCCTGGGTAAGGGTGGTAGTAGTGGTAGGCATCCAGCCCCCATGGGTAGAGGTGGTAGTAGTGGTAGGCATCTGGTACCCCCTGGGTAAGGGTGTTAGTAGTGGTAGGCATCTGGCACCCCTGGGTAAGAGGTGGTAGTAGTGGTAGGCATCTGGCACCCCCTGGGTAAGGGTGGTAGTAGTGGTAGGCATCTGGCACCCCCTGGGTAAGGGTGGTAGTAGTGACAGGCATCCAGCCCCCATGGGTAGAGGTGGTAGTAGTGGTAGGCATCTGGCACACCCTGGGTAAGGGTGGTAGTAGTGACAGGCATCCAGCCCCCATGGGTAGAGGTGTTAGTAGTGGTAGGCATCTGGCACCCCTGGGTAAGGGTGGTAGTAGTGGTAGGCATCCAGCCCCCATGGGTAGAGGTGGTAGTAGTGGTAGGCATCTGGTACCCCCTGGGTAAGGGTGTTAGTAGTGGTAGGCATCTGGCACCCCCTGGGTAAGGGTGGTAGTAGTGGTATGCATCTGGCACCCCCTGGGTAAGGGTGGTAGTAGTGGTAGGCATCTGGCACCCCCTGGGTAAGGGTGGTAGTAGTGACAGGCATCCAGCTCCCCATGGGTAGAGGTGGTAGTAGTGGTAGGCATCTGGCACCCCCTGGGTAAGGGTGGTAGTAGTGACAGGCATCCAGCCCCCATGGGTAGAGGTGGTAGTAGTGGTCGGCATCTGGCACCCCTGGGTAAGGGTGGTAGTAGTGGTAGGCATCTGGTACCCCTGGGTAAGGGTGTTAGTAGTGGTAGGCATCTGGCACCCCCTGGGTAAGGGTGGTAGTAGTGACAGGCATCCAGCCCCCCATGGGTAGAGGTAGTAGTAGTGGTAGGCATCTGGTACCCCCTGGGTAAGGGTGTTAGTAGTGGTAGGCATCTGGCACCCCCTGGGTAAGGGTGGTAGTAGTGGTACGCATCTGGCACCCCCTGGGTAAGGGTGGTATTAGTGGTAGGCATCTGGCACCCCTGGGTAAGGGTGGTAGTAGTGACAGGCATCCAGCCCCCATGGGTAGAGGTGGTAGTAGTGGTAGGCATCTGGCACCCCTGGGTAAGGGTGGTAGTAGTGGTAGGCATCTGGTACCCCCTGGGTAAGGGTGTTAGTAGTGGTAGGCATCTGGTACCCCTGGGTAAGGGTGGTAGTAGTGGTAGGCATCTGGCACCCCCTGGGTAAGGGTGTTAGTAGTGGTAGGCATCTGGCACCCCTGGGTAAGGGTGGTAGTAGTGGTAGGCATCTGGCACCCCCTGGGTAAGGGTGGTAGTAGTGACAGGCATCCAGCCCCCATGGGTAGAGGTGGTAGTAGTGGTAGGCATCTGGCACCCCTGGGTAAGGGTGGTGGTAGTGGTAGGCATCTGGCACCCCCTGGGTAAGGGTGGTAGTAGTGGTAGGCATCTGGCACCCCCTGGGTAAGGGTGTTAGTAGTGGTAGGCATCTGGCACCCCTGGGTAAGGGTGGTAGTAGTGGTAGGCATCCAGCCCCCATGGGTAGAGGTGGTAGTAGTGGTAGGCATCTGGTACCCCTGGGTAAGGGTGTTAGTAGTGGTAGGCATCTGGCACCCCTGGGTAAGGGTGGTAGTAGTGACAGGCATCCAGCCCCCATGGGTAGAGGTGGTAGTAGTGGTAGGCATCTGGTACCCCCTGGGTAAGGGTGTTAGTAGTGGTAGGCATCTGGCACCCCTGGGTAAGGGTGGTAGTAGTGGTAGGCATCTGGTACCCCCTGGGTAAGGGTGGTAGTAGTGGTAGGCATCTGGCACCCCTGGGTAAGGGTGGTAGTAGTGACAGGCATCCAGCCCCCATGGGTAGAGGTGGTAGTAGTGGTAGGCATCTGGCACCCCCTGGGTAAGGGTGGTAGTAGTGGTAGGCATCTGGTACCCCCTGGGTAAGGGTGTTAGTAGTGGTAGGCATCTGGTACCCCCTGGGTAAGGGTGGTAGTAGTGGTAGGCATCTGGCACCCCCTGGGTAGGGGTGTTAGTAGTGGTAGGCATCTGGCACCCCTGGGTAAGGGTGGTAGTAGTGGTAGGCATCTGGCACCCCCTGGGTAAGGGTGGTAGTAGTGGTAGGCATCAGGCACCCCCTGGGTAAGGGTGGTAGTAGTGACAGGCATCCAGCCCCCCATGGGTAGAGGTGGTAGTAGTGGTAGGCATCTGGCACCCCCTGGGTAAGGGTGGTAGTAGTGGTAGGCATCCAGCCCCCCCTGGGTATAGGTGGTAGCAGTGGTAGGCATCTGGCACCCCCTGGGTAAGGGTGGTAGTGGTGGTAGGCATCCAGCCCCCCATGGGTAGAGGTGGTAGTAGTGACAGGCATCCAGTCCACCCTGGGTACGGGTGGTAGTAGTGGTAGGCATGCAGGCCCCTATGTGTATGTGTGGCATTGGTGAGGGCCATCCCACCCCTATGGTGCTGCTGTTGCTGGTGTAGGTATTTCTGCATCCCTCTGTGTGTGATGTGTCGGGTACGTGTAGTTTGTTTTTGTTGTTGGTGTCTGACTTACCTTCTGCGCCGTACGCGTCCGTGCCTGTTCCGGTAATAGAGGTAGAATATTGGTAGGATCGGCACGAAGGGATTCATGGTTGGTTCGTCTCGTTCGTCTTTCTCTTTGCTTCGCCTCGTCCTCGTCGCTGGCGTGTTCGTCTCGTAGCCGTGGATCGTGTTGTGGCGCGAATCGGAGCTTATGTGCGCCTCTCCCGGATGCTTTGACGTGCCGTGCGTAGCGACGGGTTCAGCGCGTACGGGAAGCGCATCGTACTTGTCCGGCCGGACGGGGCTGCATTTTTGCTTCCGTGCGGCTCGATTCTACGATTCCGGCTCGGTCGGGGAACAGGACCTGGATTGGGTGAGTACGACTGGGTCGGAATCTATGCTGTTGTGCGCATCGTACTTGCTCGTTCGGAATAATTTGCGGATCGGTCGGGAAACAGGCATTCGCATGGCTTTTTTCCCGACCGAATGGTGTTAGGTGCGCCTCCGACCGAGATCGGAATCGGCCCCTTAGTCTCTCTCAATAGTACAGTGTACACCTTTGCAGCGAGTGTGTAACTATTGTCCATAAGTAAGGAATATAAGTATAACTTACCACCGCCCGCCACTGCTGCTGGCTCACCCACCCTGCAGCAGCTGCCGCATCTGCTCCCTCCTGGCTGGCATCGCCTGCCCCGCCGCTGGCCCCGGCCCTGGTGGTCAGTACGCCTAGAAAAAACATTACACATTTTTCAGATGCCATATACGCTACCCCTATTTATTCTTTTTCACTAGCAAGATTGAAAATAGTTAATATAATACATACATACACCGCAAACATCACTAGTACATGTTGGGTACTAGAGTAGAGCAGACAGAGTATGTCCTATCCTATCAAAAATAGTAAAATATCTGGTTGGGCATTTTGTTGGTGGCAATTGTCGCAAAGCCTCTCAAGATTAAGAAGAGGACAACCCAAAGGACTCGACTCAGTGGCTAGAGCTATTGGTGAATCTTAGTTTTAAAACGTTTTAAAAATAAAGAGTGCCCAACTGGGCAAGCTACAGACTAATAGTAGTACAGAGTCAGAGGCAGTTAGATTGATGTAAAAAAAAAAAACAGACACTAGGAAAAAATATAACTAAGTAGGTAGGTAATGCAGTGATAACAAGAATTTAGAAACAGATCGAAAGAAGATGTGGTGAAAAATAGAATTAGGAAACGGAAATAATAGTTTGGAAAAAATAAGGTGCAGTAAAAGTTAGGGAAATATAATTATTAATATTAACAACAGAAGGACTTACTGGGGCCAGCAGTAGAGCCCTCGGTAGAGGAGCGATCCTGGCCCTGGTAGGCATCTCCAGCTCCCACCTCAGACCCCGTCATCTTCTTGCCCCTAGATGCTGAACATGTAAGATATAATAAAGAGACAAAAATTGATTATTGTGAAACAAATAAAATATTTAAAAAAAGGCTCTAAAAACATTTTTGGACAGGAAACAACAATTGCAATAAAATAAAATTGACCTATCTAATCTGATCGACTAGTAGTATCGTGGAACGTCTAGTTATTATTTATTAATCCAGTGTTCCATTCCGATTCCAGAATCCTAAACCCAAGTACCACCTAGCCCGCCTATTCCAAAGACATTGGAAATGAATTGCTAAAAAATATATTTGCTTCTTCTAAGTTTAAATCTCATTCAAAATCATCAATGAATCAACCCCCTTTGACGGGCCAATTGTTCACTAAGTCTGTATTTCCATTTATTTTAGTCCTCAAAAATGCATAGATGGATGCATGCATATTGCAAACACCAAATTGTTGGTTGGTTGCTGCTGATATGCTGATGAGTTGCTATATTACTCACTCACTAACAAACTACAAAAGGTTCTACTAAGGACTGGAGTCAGCAGCCCGTGACGGAGGACGCGTCACGAGGACCGCTAAAAAATTACCAACTAATACTAAGTAACTAAACTACCTACCTACCATCACTATCTTAGTGACAAGACAAAGGAAAGGAGTCTCTCTAGCATTACCTAACTTAAGTTTTCTAAACTCTCTTACATAATCAGCCCAAGCGAGCGCAAAGTTGCCAACAAGTAAGATTAGTAGCGCCGAGCACATGTCTAGTGTCTAGTAGAATAACAATCACATAATATAAGATTTTTAAACGTAACTTACCTGCATGTAAGCAGCAGCATTATTGCTATTTTGGAAAAAAATAATATTCCCAATAACACAGAACAGAATACACAATAGTACTATAATTAGCTACTCACCAAGCCCCACGACCTCAACACCTCGCAGGTCCAGCAGGTCCAGCTCCTGGTCCAAGATGTCAGACCACCGGTGAGTCAGCTGGTTGTGGGTGCACCGGACCTCAGAGCAGTGAAAAATTGCTCAGCGCACCCTCTCCCACCGGCGGTGACGCTCCTGGGTACCGTAGCCAGAGCCAGGCCTGCCACCTGCTGCCATGGTTAAGGGGAGGTGGCGCTGTACAGAAAAAACAAGGGCGGCCACCTCCACCTTGGAGTACAGGGCCCGGGGCTGCAACCCTTCCGGGTGCTGTCTTACGCAAAGAAGGCAGCTCCTGGTCGCACTAGCCTTGGCCTTCCCCTTCTTACTAGCCTTAGCCATGGTTCTGGGAGGGCGGGGGTGGAAAAGAAAATGTAGAAGTAAAAAATAAAGTAAGGAGAAGAAGTAGGAAAGTAAAAAAAAAAAAAAAAAGCAACTAATAGAAAAACAGTACAAAGAATGCAGTAAAAGTAGAAATAAAACGCAAAATATACACTTAGGGAGAGAGAGGGATAGATAATAAATAAAAAAGAATAGAAAAACAGTGTAAGAAACAAAGGCTTGAAAAGATTGGAGAGGGATGAAAAACAGGCCCCAGAACCATGCATAGAGTAGAAAAACAAGATGGCTGCGCCAATTGGCGACCGCGTGGTGAAGTTCGTGCGATATTTCCCCCGAACATGCAATCCGCGTTGCCGAATGTCAGAAACATCTCGCGAGCATGCGGAACAAGCAACTCCGCATGCTCGCGGAACTCCGCGTAGCGTTGTGGAGTTTTTAATCGCTTCGCAGGCTTTCCCGTAGCGCGGCTACGAGAATTTCGCCCGGGCTTAGTTCTCACTCTGACCCAAGTGTAGGAGTATAATGAGATAATAGCCCCTAATAGTTTTGAGGGAACGCCCACGTAGTTTACTCCATAGCATGTGATGGTCTTCCTTTTTAAAAGTGGCACTATAGTTGATGAAGCAGCAGAAGAGTGGTGGCTTTTTTTTTTGGGCTGCTGCTTGAAACCCTGTCTGGAAAAATGGAAGAATATCATTGTCCGTGACCCAGGCCTCTAGCTGTTTAAGTAATGATCGAGTGTAAGCTTTGGCTTTTGGATCTTGTAGGGCTATCAAACAGTGATTAGCTGGATTTGTTGGGTCCCTTTTCTTGAATATAGGTCAGAAGATGGAGCCCCTCCATGCATCTGGAACCTGATCAGAGAGGAAAGCTTGATTGAAGAGAGGAGTTAACACCTTTGTCCAGTTGTCCAACGCGCATTTAAAAATTCCAGCCAGAAGGCCGTTGGGACTTGGCGCTCCGTCGTTCTTCATTGACTTAATGAGTTTGGGGATCTGGGCCAGCGTAGTTAGATCCTGCTGGTTCCCTATGGAATGATCTATGGATCCCCATTTGTCTACGTGATCTGGTGTGGCTGGCTGGCCGGAGTATAGCACTTTTACATGTCTCACCCAAGCTCTTTCCAGGAGTCCATTTTCCTGTGTTAAATTTGAGATTTTAATTTATTGATGTAATTCCAAATGTGGGTTAGGCTTGTTTCCTGGAGCATTCGATATACCTTTAGCCATTCCTGTTCCTCTGAGGCTTTCTGTGCTTCCCATGCCACTTTTTTGTTTTCTTTGCGCAAGTTGACGCTGTTTGTTGCAGTTTTAGCAGTGGGATTAACCTTGTGGGTGCACAGGAACTTACTTAGCGCTCTCTATACTGTGACAATGGCCTTGTGGTACTGCTGATAGAATTGCTCCTTTCCTTTTGCCCTTGAGTGTTGCTTACAGCCCCCGGTTACTAATAGGAAATCCTTTAACTCCTTTCTTAGCCTGTCCCACTTGAGGTGCATGTCTGCCAGAGAAATATTGGGGTCTGTAGCCATCTTCCCGAGCCACTTTACCACCATTGAGGTGTCTGTGACCCTCAAAGTGTTGGCTTTTTTCGGGGGCAAGGCTTTCTTTTGGGCCAGTGTTCAGAATCTCAGATGGATACTTGAAGTGCTGGTTTATAAGACTTATGTTTGTAGAATAGAGAGTTGGTAGCACCACCTTACCTCCCGATCCCCAATGGGGATGAGGTAAGAGGCACAAGCCCGCTACTCACAAGAAAACTTCCAATACTTCCCAGAGGTTAGACAAATTGGATGGTTCACCCGAGTAACTTCCGGGGGCATGATGAGAAATAAAGTTAGTTATAGCAATGGGGGATAAGGCTGTAGTGGTGGCAGGTGATTTGAATCAGTTATAGTTGCTCTCTTTGGCTGTGTGAGGGAGAGCTTCACTCTGTTCAAAGAGCTCTCAGTCATCTGGGTCTTCAGCTATGAAGTATTTGTTTGCCGATTTTGCTGATGCAGTGGTTGCTTGCTGCAAGGGAGGACGAGGTCTGGTGGTGCAGCTGGTGCAGACCTAGGGGACAAGTATTCTCCAACAAAGAGTGAATAGTACTCAAAATAAGCCGCACAAGGGGTTTGCCACACCATTGTGAACATTTGGTAGGAAGTAAATGGTGGGAGTCACTGGATAGTCTATCTTCAGGTATCTGAACTCAATCTCATCAATCAGACCTTTTTTCCCCCATAATCACATTTTATGAAAATATTCTGCAGCGTATTCTCAGTCGGATCTTTGGTCAATCCAACCTATTTGTTATTTCACCTTCAATAGCCCGTCTGCTTCCAATATCTATTTGGAGCCATCCCAAAAAAATGATGTTACCGCCCTTATCAGACACCTTAATATATATATATATATATATATATATATAGGTAGGTATATAGGAGGTCTTGATTATACTTAGAAGGACCATGAAATGTTAAAAAATCTATACCAAAAATAAAGAAGAGAAACTAACCTGAAGAGTGAACCGGTGTTTGTTTTATCGTGCCGCCAGAGTGGATGTTTTTGCGAAGAAACATCAATGGATGAATATATATATATATATATATATATTATCGCTCCTTTTCCTTTTTCGTTGAAAGAAAACCAGCACTCGCGGGGGACGTTTGGAAAACTTTATTCCTCCAGCAACAAACGCGTTTCGGCGATCTGCCTTCTTCGGTGTTACTGACACACCGGAAGAGACCTAATTTAAAACCATTTCATTACATGCATGATAATTGAAAAGGGACAAACGCTAAGGTGCAAGAATAAGCGCCATTTTGTAATGTCTTATTTGCATACAGTCTACAAATCGCGTCTTAATTCATCCTATCTGAATTATAGATTCAACCACAGTGTCACGCATTTCTTTAGATAATTCCAATTGATTGTCAAACCAATTATTAGTAGTTTGCCCACAATTCATCTTATAATATTCTTATATATATCAAAGGCTTCAATAAGCCTTATCTACATGTTACTGTTATATATCATGTCATTTCGCCATATATCGGTCAGAGCAATACTATAACACCGTGATATATTCATATCTTGCCGTGGATCGGCTAAGGTCCCTTATTTTCCACATCATATTAATGCACTTTTCATGAGACAGTAATAGTATTTTAAGAAAACATGTTTACAAAAGTTACATTTCCTAACACTGAATTATGACCAGACACATTGCAGATTTTTATAAATCTATGAGCCTAAGTGTGATGATAGCTCTTCCCCACTATTTAATCGCTTGGGGAATTTGGTTCGCAAATCTATAATATAGCGAGACTCTAATCTGCGCAATTTCAGAGTTCTATCCCCTCCTCTAATACTTTCAGGGACAAAATCCAGACCATAGTACTGTAACATGTTTCTGTTGCTAGAATGTTTCTCAGCAAAATGTCTTGCTACCCGATACGAAGCATCGTTTTTATCGATAGCTCTAAGATGTTCTAATATTCTGATCTTAAGTTGATGAATCGTGCTACCTATATAGTGTAGCCCACATGGACTTGTTAAACAGTACACTGCATATGTAGTACTGCACGTTAGAAATTTTGTTATAAATTTGTTTTTATTTATGTCTGGTATGTTGTAGGATAGAACTCTTTTACTATTGGCGCAAGCCTTGCATTTCTTGCACGGGAAAAATCCTTTCATTTCTTTAAGGGTACCTATTCTCTGTGGTATTTTCTCAAGATGGCTACGCACTAACGTATCTTTCAATGATCGCGCCTTCTTGAAGGTGACCAATGGATGCGCTGGAATGTCGTCACAGATAATGTTATCCGTTTTTAAAATATGCCAGTTTTTCTTAAGCATGCGTTTTATAAAATTCGCTTCCGCTGAATATGTGGTCACCATTCTGAACTTCCCCTCATTGTTATTGTTGGAGATATCTTTTCTCTTCTCCATCAATAACTGCTCTCTAGGGATCCCTTTCACTTTTTTGAATGTTTCCTCCAATGATGTTGGTTCATACCCTCTCAGAAGGAATCTAGCCATGCAGTCTTTAGCAGCTACATCAAAATCACATTCTCTCGTGCTGTTGCGTTTTAATCTCAAAGCTCTCCATATGGGATGCTATGTATGAGTTTAGGTGGATGATTGCTAGTTGCAAACAGAATTGAATTTCCTGCAGTAGATTTGCGGTATAGGGATGTATTCAATTTGCCTTCTGCTATAAACACCTTCAGGTCCAGGTAGTCCACTGCCACTGGACTAACTGTGCCCGAAAAGTGCAAGTTCAAGTCATTAGTGTTTAAGACTTCAATATATTCTTGAGCTGATCTTGCTGTGCCCTGCCACACTATAAAAAGGTCATCAATATATCGATGCCAGACAACAACCCTGCCGCTCATTGTCCCACTTTCATATGGCCTGGACACCCGCTCCTCCCACCAGCCAACGAACAAGTTCGCATAGCTGGGGGTGAAGCAGGTGCCCATCGCCCGACCAGAGACTTGTTTGAAATATTTATCTTCAAATAGAAAGATGTTATTTGTGAGACAAAATTTGGTAAATTCAATTAGCATGAGATTGTGTTCTGCAAATCGCAATTGTCGCTTATTCAAATAGAACTGTACAGCTTTTAAACCATCTTCATGGTTTATACAGGTATATAAGCTTGTAATGTCCAACACCATTAGTTGATATGATGGATCCCAGGTTATATCAGCAATCTTATTAAGAAAATCTTTAGTGTCTTTGATATACAATTTCAATTCTACCACAAAAGCAGACAGAAAGTAATCAATGAACATGGATAAATGTTCGGTTCGGCCCCCCTGAGACGACACAAACGGCCTGCCCGGTGGATGTAGGCTATCTTTGTGAAGTTTGGGAATATGATAGAATGTGGGGATGAATGGATTCGTTCTACGGAGAAATAGATGCTCCTCAGTTCCCAGCATTAATTTGTCATACCACTTTCTAATAAGAGTCTCGTAACTTCGTATGCTTTCTTGATAGATTTCACGAGTAGTTTTTTCGTAGTATTTTCCATCCGATAATTGACGCAGGGCTTCCTCACAATATTGGACCCTAGTTTGGAGAACAATATTACCGCCTTTATCCGAAGGCTTGATTACTATCGATGAATCGCGCGTCAAATTTTCAAGTGCCAGTTTTTCTTCCTTCGTTATGTTACTTTTTATTAGACCCTTGGATTTCTTGGATCTAAATTTTAGCAAATCATTAATCATTGCTTTGGAGAAAACATCAATTGCATCATGAGGCATTTGCGGTACAAACTGGGATTTGGGCTTTAGAGGGCTTTCCTCCATTTCCTGGTCTATCCCTACTTGTTTCGCTCTTTGTTCAATATTTCCATTACTGTTGAAAGTGTCTTCTTGTTCTTGTCGAAGACTTTCCAAAAGTTCTATTGCTGGTAAGTCATGTCCTATTAGCATATCCGTCACAGTTGTCCTATGCAGCACTTTTTTAGTATCTTTTATTGTAGGTCTCAGTTTGAAATATTTGTGTAGTTTTAATTTCCGTATAAAACAAAAAAGATCAATCCTTGTTTGAGTATATTCCAAGCGACTACTTGGGCAAAATGTTAGTCCCAGAGCAAGTACCTTGGTCTCTGTTTCTGTTAAAATTCTGGGAGAGAGATTAACGACAGTAAGATTCATGGTTTAAACTTTCTACTGCCGTTTGTTGGATTTCTTGTTGCGTTGCCCCCACACAGGCATTTTGCCTCTTCCTGCCCCACCCCGATCTTCGCGTTTTTCTGTGTTTTTTTGGTGGTTTGTTCTTCCCCCCTCGTAACCATGATTGACGGATTATTTGAAATTCGTCGTGAAAAGGGCTTATTGAAGCCTTTGATATATATTAGAATATTATAAGATGAATTGTGTGCAAACTACTAATAATTGGTTTGACAATCAATTGGAATTATCCAAAGAAATGCGTGACACTGTGGTTGAATCTATAATTCAGATAGGATGAATTAAGACGCGATTTGTAGACTGTATGTAAATAAGACATTACAAAATGGCGCTTATTCTTGCACCTTAGCGTTTGTCCCTTTTCAATTATCATGCATGTAATGAAATGGTTTTAAATGAGGTCTCTTCCAGTGTGTCAGTAACACCGAAGAAGGCAGATCGCCGAAACGCGTTTGTTGCTGGAGGAATAAAGTTTTCCATGAGCATGTTGCCGTTCGAGTGCTCCTTGTACGTTGGGTACTTTGGAGCTTGGATATGTATAAATATATATTTATATATATATATATATATATATATATATATATATATATATATATATATATATATATATATATATATATATCGACAACAAAAACCCAACACGGTCCAAAATACACGAACCAGAGTCTCCACGGCACAGAGGAAATCCACAACCAGGTACTTAGAAGTATTTTATTTTATTTTTTCTTGATCACACCATTTATGCAAACGTGCAAAGGACGGTCAACGCATTTCGGCGAATGCCTTCAACTGGACCATGGAGTCCTGCCGTCTAAACTGTCCATTTAAAGTGACACTGTGCATAAATCCCTTATTTGTTTCCATTAAAAATAGACTAGACTGTTAACCCCAGTTTATAAGTATTCATGTCGGCTTTTAACTGTTTCCATCTTTCTTTCTGGTCTAATAATTATAATAATCATGATAAAGTATCTTGACTTAAATAAGAAGTTCCAATCAGCAAAAATCCAATAAAAACAACCGCATCAGGGGAAGAGGAAAAAATAATGTGAGCAGAGAGTATAACAAGGGAAATACTGGGACGGACGGGGAAATTTCATCAGATAAAAAGATAAAGGCATATATAAACACATCATAAAGTACATGTTAAGAGCACATTCAGTAAAATATGAACATTCTATTTCTGTAAAGTACATTTTTTTTTAAAAAGAATGAACAAATTCAATATGTTAAAAAACGAGGAAAAATGGAGGAGATTAAGGATAAGGGAGATGCATTAAGACAATTAGAAAATCAGAATGTAAAAACCTCCACATATCTTATAAATATTTAAAAATCTATATGAAAGAACCCCTGCCGGTCATGGTTCTAATGAATAGGGGAAAGTGACACGTGCATTGTGCAAAGTACAAAGTGCAAATACGCAATGTGCAAAAATTTGCAGTGCAAAAATTAAGTTTCAACCATTTTCCTTCAAGAATCTTAATTCTTCTGAGATAAATCTCAGATTGAGGAAATAAAGTGTCAAATGCATTTGTACAAATTTACTTTTTTTTATAAAAAAGAGGTAATTTTCCTAAAATCTTATTCCCATGAACCTTGATATCTATTAAGTAGTTTATATCAATAAAATCACTACAGATTTCATGTCTCATGAGGGGTCTAATCAATAAATACTCCTATTCCTCTTATTGTAATCATACCAATACCATGCTCCCACATGTACTACATATATCCTACTATTTCCTTCATCTCTTCCGCTACTTGTTTCTGGAATCCCCCAATTCCATCCCTTTTTCTCAATGATACCATCTCACAATTATAACTCCTTAGTTCCTACTCCCATTATGTCTTCACTTGATGGTACTCTATCATGTAGTTCTACGTGGGTCCATTGATTAACTGATATAACTTATTCAGTTCCATAATCCAAAAATTATGCTGTTAATTCATCTTGCATCATTACAAGTGGACATGTAACTCAGCATCCAAATTGTGCCCAAGTGGACTTTCTGTTCCAAGTGCCAAGATGAACCTCGATTCTGCTCTTCTTAGGTCCAGGGTTCTGTCTCCTCCTCTTTCATTTTGTTTTATCATCTTGGCACCAAAATATTTTAATTCTGAGTTATTGCCCAAATGTTTTTCTGAAAAATGTTTTGCCATTGGATATGAGAGATCTTTATTTTTTATAGCCCTTAGATGTTGTAATATACGAAGTTTTAATTTATTGATAGTGCTCCCAACGTAGAGTTTTTACATGGACATTCTAAAACATACACCACATATTTCGATTCGCATGTGATATGTTCAATAATCCTCTCCTTCTTTCCATTTTGCAGTTGATACGTTAATGTATTATGTCCATGTTCACAAGCCTTACATTTGGAACATTTCCAAAAACCAGGTGTTGTTAGCCAAGTTCTACTCCCTTTCTCATTATTTGATGTTTGCAAGTGGCTGTGTGTCAAAAGATCGCCCAATGAAGCTGTCTTCCTGAACGTAATCTTTGGAGTTGTTGGTAATGTCTTTTTAATGATTCATCAAGCATTAATATGCTCCAATGTTTTTTGATGATGGATCTTACATTCTTGTTTTCCACATTGAAGTCTAAAATTAAACGGGTCACATCTTCTTCTTCTAATTGATTATGGTTTGTCAATAGGTCAGATCTCATTTTTCCTTCTACTTTAGTTTTAGCACTTTCAATAACACCCGATGGATAGTTCCTAGCCAGGAATCTAGAGCTGGTTTCATCTAGGTGTTGCTCGACGTCAATGTCTTCTGAGCAATTCCTCTTTACGCGCAGCATCTCTCCATATGGAATACTCCACTTTAGATGTTGAGTATGTCCACTATTCGCATGGAGGATGCTGTTTGTGGCGGTGGCTTTCCTGTGTATTTTAGTACAGAGCTTCTGTTCTTGTACAAATACTTCTACATCTAAATATGTTACCTGTGTTTTACTACACATCGATGTGAAGGATAGATTATAATCATTTTGATCCAAGCTCTGTATAAATTCGTCAAGAACCGACGAGTCTCCTTCCCATATCACGAACAAGTCGTCGATATATCTCATCCAGGTCTTGATATTCAGCTTGTACCTGCTCTGTAAAATACCTTCTTCCCAAACCGCCATGAATAGATTCGCGTAAGTTGGGGCAAATGCCGTCCCCATAGCTGTGCCTTGTCTCTGGAGAAATATTTCCCCATTAAACAAAAAAACATTATGCGTTAAACAGTAGTTCAACATTTCCATAATCATCTCAGAGTGTTCTAAAAAACTCAATGATCTTCTCTTTAAGAATCTTCTGACAGCTGTCAGGCCATTTTCATGGAGAATTGATGTGTATAACGAATTTACATCTATTGTAATCATGATCAGAGACTCATTCCAATTAATATCTCGTATTCTGTTTAAAAAAGCCGTAGTATCCTTCAAATACGAGGGAAGAGATGTCACAAATACCATTAAAAACACATCTATATAATGGGAAGTCTTCTCCAGTAGTGACCCCATAGAACTCACTATGGGCCTCCCAGGGGGATTAACAAGTGACTTATGCACTTTAGGCAGAAAATATATAGTCGATGTTGTTGGATTCTCCACCTTAAGATACATATACTCCTCAAAGTTTATTAATCCCCTTTCTTTCCAAGTGAGCAATTGTGCATGATATTCTTTAGTTCATTGCTCCATTGGGTTCTTCTCCAGCCTTTGATAATGTTCTTGTTTCCTCAATTGTCTATATGCTTCGGAGATATATTGTTCACGATCTTGTATGACAATATTTCCGCCTTTATCTGCGGCTTTTATAACAATTGTCTGATTTTCCTTTAGATCTTTCAATGCCTTTTGTTCATTCTGTGTCAAATTCCATGATCTTTTGTTACTTCTTTTCATCATGGATAATTGATTTATCTCTTCTACGACAATTTCTTGGAACAAATTAATTTTATTGCCCGGAGGTAACTGTGGGCAGAATTTTGACTGAGATCTTAATCCACTTTCTCCACTCTTATGGGTAATAATACCTTCTCTCTGGCAGAACACTATATCTCTTTCTATTATTGGAATGGAAGATGGGTCAGCTTCTGAGATGTTTGTCCCTAGTTTTGACAGAGTTCTTAAAGTTGGTAAATCATATTGGTTCAGTGGGGAAATTTCCATTGCTGTCAGATTTATACTTTCTGTTCTGGCTGGTCTTTCTTCAAAATATTTCTTTAGTTTGGCTTTGCGACAGAATTTATACAAATCAATGCGAAAATTTGGAAGGTCCATGTTGGTATAAGGGCAGAAGGTGAGTCCTTTATTTAGGAGGCTTTTATGATCAGCATTTAAAATCATCTTAGAAATATTTATCACCAGATCTTTTTGGTGTTCCATCTTTTTTATTTTGGCTTTTTCTTGTCTCCTCCTCTTTTGGACCTTGCTCCTTCTCTTGCTTCATCTGATTGGGGTGGGTTTTGCCCTCTTCCCCTCCCCCATGTTGTTCCTCTGACTCGTCCTCGCTGTCGCGTTTCCATTTGGGCCAGTCTCATTTCCCCACAAAAATCCAATTTCGATATGTTGATTTCTTCATCTGCAGAGCTTAAATCAGAGCTATCATTCGTGCCCTGTGTATCATAACTGACACATCTATCCATTGCTGCTCTGTTCCTCAGCGAATCATATTTCCTCGCGAATGTGTATATCCTACCATTAGCATAATCAATGCGATCGCGATTGAATTTACTGGCCTTCCGTTTCTCCACGTCAATCTCATGTTTGAGGATCTTTTTTTCCATTATCTCCATAAGATCTTTTTTCTCATCATTATTTGGGAATTTCTCCAGTTCCCCCTCCAGATCTTTTATTCTTTCCAGTATCCCTTCAAGTTTACGTTCAGCATGTATGATTAATGTTCTCATAAGTTTCAATGAGCATTCATTTGTATCCATTTGCCACTGCTTAATCAGATCCATATCCAGATCATTTAATGTGGGCATAATTAAAATTCGCAGGCCTCTTGGTACCCTTTTGAATTCAATATATTTTTCTAAAGTAGTCTTTTCCCACCATTTATTGATCTCTACAATTCTGGCTTGTTGTAGTTCCTTAATGAGGTTTTGAATCATTTTTCTCCTTCCTTCTGAATGCATACTACCAGAAACCTGTGAGTCCTTAGTCACCATATTATCATCAAGCAATTCATTGGTTCTCTGTGCTCGATTGGAACTTCTTTCAGCCATTTCTCTTAATGTATTATTTAGTCACTGGGGTTAATCGTTTCTATAAGCAGTTCGCACTTGGTGCTTAAAGTTATCGTTGTGCCGGCGGATTGTATACCATAAAGGCTCTTCATGAGCATGTTGCTGTTCGAGTGCTCCTTGTACGTTGGGTACTTTGGAGCTTGGATATGTATAAATATATATTTATATATATATATATATATATATATATATATATATATATATATATATATATATATATATATATATATTACCTACTGGCGGTCGCCAGTAGGTAGTTATAGTTAAGACCTTGTTTCTATTCGAAAAGTGGTTTTTCTTTTGCCAATATCTTTGGCGCCGTTTGACGAATCTTCGCGACATTTTCAAAACTAATGGTTCACTCAGGTTAGCTCCTGTCTTGAAAGTTTCGGGGTGATTCGTGAAGTGGGGGCCGATAAAAAAGGGGGTCCCAAAATGTGTTTTCCCCATGTTGATTTCCATAGGAACTTTAGACACGGCTACAGCCCGAACTGCTGAACAGAATTACACCAAATTTGGCAAAAGGGTAGTTCTTGGTTCAGAAAGCGTGCTTTTTTTAAATGGTGTAAATCCATTCAGTAGTTGCTAAGAAATTCAAAAAATGAAAATCTATATATCTGAGCACCGAGGAGGATTCGCTAACCCTCCCGAGCACGAGCTTCATTCCGATTGGCTGCCAACACTCCAAACCAGAATGTGTTGGCAGCCATCTTGTGACTCGGTAACCGAGTCACAAGAAAACAGTAGAAAAAAGATAAAAAAACAAGAAAAGGGGGCAGGGTAGACACACCCTGACCCCCTAGGCCTGCTCAGGGGGTCCCACAAGGACCACGAGGGCCAAAAAAACATAAAAAAAAAAAAAAAAGCGTGGGCTACCACCACCTCTCCGGGGCTTAGTTAGTCATATGCGGGGGCATGCGGCCTCCCCGCAGCCCCAGGGACCGCCACCTCCCCTGGGCATTGGTAATTAGAAGTGGGGGCCTCACGAGCCCCTCCAAGCCCCGGGGACCTCCACATCCCCAGGGCATTTAATATTTTAGGAACCCAAGCCCCGGGGAGCACCACCTCCCCGGGGCTATAGGATTTAAATGTGGGGGGCCACGTGCCCCCCCTCAGCCCCAGGGACTGCCACCTCCCCGGGGCTACTTTGAATAACAAAGTGTGGGGGGGGCTCGAGCCCCCCCACACTGCCCCGGGGACCACCACCTCCCCGGGGCACTCTTCATTAAAATGCGGAGGTCCGTTGGGAACCCCCGGGCGCCAGGGACCACCACCTCCCAGGGGCTTAAATCAGTTGGGAGGGGGCCCGCCCTGCCATAGCAAACACTGCTTTGCGTCTTGGAAGCGAGAGCAGGAAACCTGCTCTCGCTTCCAAGTAGCAAAGTAGAATTGCTTTTGGACAAGTGGAGCTGCATGTTAGCAGCTCCCCTTGTCCAAAAGCAATGCCGGCTCCCGCAGGAGGCGGGGAGCCGGCAGGGACCGTGGGGTCATTGGGGCTCCCCCCACTGTCCCCAACTTGAGGGCCGTCTCCAGGGGATGGGGTCCCCGGGTCAGAAATGGCCCAGGAGAGGGGCCACTCGGCCCCCTCCATTTTGATTTTTTTTTTTAAATATGGCCGGGGGATGGGGTCCTTGGGGCCACATGGCCCCCCTCCCCAAAAAAAACAGGCTGGCCAGGCCCCTGGAGATGGGATCCATGGGGCCAGAAGTGGCCCATGGGAGGGGGGCCACATGGCCCACCTCCTGGGAAAATAAAAAAAACAAGGCCTGGCCCCGGGGGATGGGGTCCCTGGGGCCAGGAGTGACCCAGGGGAGGGAGGCCATGCGGCCCCCTCCCGGCAAAAAAAAATATATATATATATAAAAATGAGGCCAGGCCCCGGGGGATGGGGTCCCCGGGGCCAATAGTGGCCCAGAGAAGGGGGGCCATGCACCCTCCTTCCCGTTTTTATTTTTAAATAAAAAAATGCTCAGGCCCTGGGGGATGGGGTCCCCAGAGCCCAAAAATGTTAAAAGAAGGGGGGCCACACAGCCCCCTTCTGCAAATATTTAAAAAAAGAAAAGCCGGCATCTCATCGGAGGCCCCACCCCCTACCTGCACCACTGTACAAACGCACCTCCTGGTACGTTCTGAATTGGGGGATTAAGTCCCCTTCAATCCTAAGGGTCCTTAGGGCTAACTAGACCACCAGGTACCTCCAGTAATCCGCACACAGTGGGATTGCTGAGAGGTGGTCCGAGGCCACGCCCCTTTTTACACCACTCTGCAAACACGCCTCTTGGCGCACTGCTGGTGAGGCAATGAGGTCCTCTTGTATCCTGAGGACCTCAGGACACAAGTGGACTACATTCCGCGAGCAGCGGTGCGCCAGGCAGTGCATTTGCAGAGTGGTGTAAAAATGGGGTGTGGCCTCGGACAACTCTCAGCAATCCAGCTGTGTGGGGCTTACTGGGGGTACCTGGTTGGCTAGTTGGCCCCCAGGGACCCTCAGGAGGCAAGGGGACTTCATCCCCCAACCAAGAGCGTGCCAGGAGGCATGTTTGCAGAGTGGTGGACAAATGGGGCATGGCCTGTGTCCACCTATCAGCAATCCCACTATCTGGGGCATACTGGAGGTATCAGGTAGGCTAGTTGGCCCCTAAGGACCCCTAGCAGTGAAGTGGACTTTAATCCCCATCCAAGAGCGCACCAGGGAACACATTTGCAGAGTGGTGGGGAAATGGGGCTGTGGCCTGCTATGAGAACTTAGCAATGCTGTTGTGTGGGACTTACTGTCCCTGGGGGCCACCTACCCCTCCTGTTACCTCGACTAAGTCCCACACAGTGGGATTGCTAAGAGGTCTTCGGAGGCCACACACCTCCTTTCTCCAACACTGTGCAAATGCGCCTCCTGGCACAGTACTGGTTGGGGGATGAAGTCCACTTTACTCCTGAGGGACTTTGGGGGCAAAGAAGCCCTCCTGGTACCTCCTGTAAGTCCTACGCAGTGGAATTCCTGAGCGCTGGTTGGAGGCCCAGCCCTCTTTCTCCACCACTCTGCAAACGTGACTACCAGTTAAAGAAGCATTCGTAATTTAATAGGTCTCGCATTTGCAAGAGTTAGAGCTATTGGCGTTGTAAATGTAAACGTTTTTTACTAATGATTTTTGGAGTGGAGTGGATGTACGTTGTGTGTAGTGGAATTATGTAGTATGTTGTGCAGTGAAATTATGTGGCTAGAAAGTATGTGGTATTTAGAGTATAGGAATTATGTAGAGTGGGATTATGTGTTATGGAGAGCAATTATGTCGTATGGTAGTCTGTGTTGTGGAGTGGTAACCTCAGGTTTAGTCTTCCTCGTTTCCATAGAAGCTAAACTATGAACTCAATGAGACAAAAAAAAGAAGGAATCACTGAGGAGCACTTCTGGACCTAGTCAGAGGTATGAACAGGGCCACTGGAATTATGCGACTATTTGGCTGCACCAACTTTCGCACAATTATACATTTTCCTCATCAGCCACATAATCCTTCATCTGCTGCCTAACTGCAGATTTGAACAAGAAAAGCCTTGTTTCTAGCTCAAACGGCTCAAACGTTCCCAAAAATGCAGCGACAAGTGTTACAGCGTGGTGGAAGATCCTTTGTAAACCCAGAATGGTCACCTGTTACTTAGTGCTAAATATGGGTGTTAAATTGGTACTAATGGTGTGCAAGCCACTCCTGCTTCTTCTGCGCCTCTCTTGCCTCTTTCTGCATTTCTGTTGCTTCTTTCTGCACCTTTCTTTCTTTTTCTGGCACATCTCTTGCCTCTTTCTGCACATCTCTTCTACTTTCTGCTCCTTTGTTGCCTCTTTTTGCACCTCACTTGCTTCTTTGTGCACCCCTCTTGCCTCTTTCTGCACCTCTCTTCCCTCTTTCTGCACCCCTCCTGCCTCTTTCTGCACCTCTGTTCCATCTTTCTGCACTTCTTTTGTTTCATTCTGCACCTCTCTTGCTTATTTCTGCACCCCTCTTGCCTCTTTCTCCATCGCTCTTCCTTCTTTCTGCACCTCTGTTGCTTCTTTCTGCACCTCCCTTGCTTCTTTGTGCACCCCTCGTGCCTCTTTCTATACCCCTCTTCCCTCTTTTTGCACCCCTCTTGCCTTTTTCTGCACCTCTGTTGCATCTTTCTGTACTACTCTTGCTTCTTTCTGCACCTCTCTTGCTTCTTTTTGCACCACTCGTGCTTCTTTCTGCACCTCTCTGTCTTTCTGCACCCCTCTTGCCTTTTTCTGCACCTCTGTTCCTTCTTTCTGTTCTTCTTTTGTTTCTTTCTGCACCTCTCTTGCTTCTTTCTGCACCCCTCTCGCCACTTTCTCCACCCCTGTTCCCCCTTTTTGCCTCTCTGTTGCTTCATTCTGCACTTCTCTTGCCTCTTTTTCCACCTCTCATCCCTCTTTCTGCTCCTCTGTTGCTTCTTTCTGCACTTCTCTTGCTTCTTTCTGCACCTCTGTTCCTTCTTTCTGCACACCTTGTGCCGCTTTCACACCCCTCTTCCCTCTTTCTGCACCCCTCTTGTCTCTTTCTGCACCTCTGTTCCTTCTTTCTGTTCTTCTTTTGTTTCTTTCTGCACCTCTCTTGCTTATTTCTGTATCCCTCTTGCCCCTTTCTCCACCCTACTTCCCCCTTTCTGCATCTCTGTTATTTTTTTATGCTTTTCTCGTGCTTCTTTCTGCATCTCTTGATTCTCTCTGCACCCCTTGTGCCTCTTTCTGTACCCCTCATCCCTCTTTCTGCAGTCCCCTTGCCTCTTTCTGCACCTCTATTGCTTCTTTCTGCACTTCTTTTGTTTCTTTCTGCACCCATCTTGCCTCTTTCTGCACCTCTTTCCCTTCTTTCTGCACTTCTTTCGTTTCTTTCTGCAGCTCTCATGCTTCTTTCTGCACCCCCTTGCCTCTTTCTCCACCCCTCTTCCTTCTTTCTGCACCCCTGCTGCCCCTTTCTGCACCTGTTCCTTTTTTCTGCACTTCTTTTGTTTCTTTCTGCACGTCTCTTGCTTCTTTCTGCACCCCTCATGCCTTTTTCTGTACCCCTCTTCCCTCTTTTTGCACCCCTCTTGCCTCTTTCTGCACCTCTGTTGCTTCTTTCTGCACTCCTCTTGCTTCTTCCTACACCTCTCTTGCTTCTTTCTGCACCACTTGTGCTTCTTTCCTCACCCCTCATCCCTCTTTCTGCACCCCTGTTGCCTCTTTCTGCACCTCTGTTCCTTCTTTCTGCACTTCTTTTGTTTCTTTCTGCACCTCTCTTGCTTCTTTCTGCACCCCTCTTGCTACTTCCTCCACCCCTGTTCCCCCTTTTTGCATCTCTATTGCTTCTTTCTGCACTTCTTTTGCCTCTTTCTCCATCCCTCATCCCTCTTTCTGCACCTCTGTTGCTTTTTTCTGCACTTTTCGTGCTTCTTTCTGCACCTCTGTCCCTTCTTTCTGCAAACCTTGTGCCTTTTTCTGCAGTTCTCTTTTCATTTTCAACACCTCTCTTGCCTCTTTATGCATCTCACTTGCCTCTTTCTACACTTGTCTTGCTTCTTTCTACACCTCTGTTGCTTCTTTTAGCAATTCTGTTGCCTCTTTCTGCACTTCTCTTGCTTGTTTCTTCACCTCTCTTGCGTCTTTCTGCACCTCTGTTACCTCTTTCTGCACCTCACTTGCTTCTTTCTGCACCCCTCTTGCCTCTTTCTGCACCCCTCTTTCCTCTTTCTGCACCTTTCCTGCCTGTTTCTGCACCTATCTTGCCTCTTTCTGCACCTCTGTTGCTTCATTCTGCACTTCTCTTGCCTCTTTCTGCACCCTTCGCGCCTCTTTCAGCACCTCTGTTGCTTCTTTTTTACACTTCTCTTCCTCTTTCTGCACCCCTCTTGCCTCTTTCTGCACTTCTGTTACTTCTTTCTGCACTTCTTTTGCTTCTTTCTGCACTTCTCTTGCTTCTTTCTGCACCCCTCTTGCCTCTTTTTGCACCCTTCTTCCCTCTTTCTACACCTCTCTTGCCTCTTTCTGCACCACTCTTGCCTCTTTCTGCACCCCTGTTCCCTCTTTCTGCACATCTCTGACCTGTTTCTGCACCCCTCTTGCCTTTTTCTGCACCTCTGTTCCTTCTTTCTGTTCTTCTTTTGTTTCTTTCTGTACCTCTCTTGCTTCTTTCTGCACCCCTCTCGCCACTTTCTCCACCCCTGTTCCCCCTTTTTGCCTCTCTGTTGCTTCATTCTGCACTTCTCTTGCCTCTTTTTCCACCTCTCATCCCTCTTTCTGCTCCTCTGTTGCTTCTTTCTGCACTTCTCTTGCTTCTTTCTGCACCTCTGTTCCTTTTTTCTGCACACCTTGTGCCGCTTTCACACCCCTCTTCCCTCTTTCTGCACCCCTCCTGCCTCTTTCTGCACCTCTGTTCCTTCTTTCTGCACTTCTTTTGTTTCTTTCTGCACCTCTCTTGTTTATTTCTGTATCCCTCTTGCCCCTTTCTCCACCCCACTTCCCCCTTTCTGCATCTCTGTTATTTTTTTATGCTTTTCTCGTGCTTCTTTCTGCATCTCTTGATTCTCTCTGCACCCCTTGTGCCTCTTTCTGCACCCCTCATCCCTCTTTCTGCAGTCCCCTTGCCTCTTTCTGCACCTCTATTGCTTCTTTCTGCACTTCTTTTGTTTCTTTCTGCACCCATCTTGCCTCTTTCTGCACCTCTTTTCCTTCTTTATGCACTTCTTTCGTTTCTTTCTGCAGCTCTCATGCTTCTTTCTGCACCCCCTTGCCTCTTTCTCCACCCCTCTTCCTTCTTTCTGCACCCCTGCTGCCCCTTTCTGCACCTCTGTTCCTTTTTTCTGCACTTCTTTTGTTTCTTTCTGCATGTCTCTTGCTTCTTTCTGCACCCCTCATGCCTTTTTCTGTACCCCTCTTCCCTCTTTTTGCACCCCTCTTACCTCTTTCTGCACCTCTGTTGCTTCTTTCTGCACTCCTCTTGCTTCTTCCTACACCTCTCTTGCTTCTTTCTGCACCACTTGTGCTTCTTTCCTCACCCCTCATCCCTCTTTCTGCACCCCTGTTGCCTCTTTCTGCACCTCTGTTCCTTCTTTCTGCACTTCTTTTGTTTCTTTCTGCACCTCTCTTGCTTCTTTCTGCACCCCTCTTGCTACATCCTCCACCCCTGTTCCCCCTTTTTGCATCTCTATTGCTTCTTTCTGCACTTCTTTTGCCTCTTTCTCCATCCCTCATCCCTCTTTATGCATCTCACTTGCCTCTTTCTACACTTGTCTTGCTTCTTTCTACACCTCTGTTGCTTCTTTTAGCAATTCTGTTGCCTCTTTCTGCACTACTTTTGCTTGTTTCTACACCTCTCTTGCGTCTTTCTGCACCTCTTACCTCTTTCTGCACCTCACTTGCTTCTTTCTGCACCCCTCTTGCCTCTTTCTGCACCCCTCTTTCCTCTTTCTGCACCTTTCCTGCCTGTTTCTGCACCTATCTTGCCTCTTTCTGCACCTCTGTTGCTTCATTCTGCACTTCTCTAGCCTCTTTCTGCACCCTTCGCGCCTCTTTCAGCACCTCTGTTGCTTCTTTTTTACACTTCTCTTCCTCTTTCTGCACCCCTCTTGCCTCTTTCTGCACTTCTGTTACTTCTTTCTGCACTTCTTTTGCTTCTTTCTGCACTTCTCTTGCTTCTTTCTGCACCCCTCTTGCCTCTTTTTGCACCCTTCTTCCCTCTTTCTACACCTCTCTTGCCTCTTTCTGCACCACTCTTGCCTCTTTCTGCACCCCTGTTCCCTCTTTCTGCACATCTCTGACCTGTTTCTGCACCCCTCTTGCCTCTTTCTGCACCTCTGTTGCTTCTTTCTGCACTTCTCTTGTTTCTTTCTGCACTTCTATTGCTTCTTTCTGCACCTCTCTTCCCTCTTTCTGTACCCCTTGTGCCTCTTTCTGGACCCGTCTTCTCCCTTTCTGCACTCCTCTTGCCTCTTTCTGCACATCTGTTCCTTGTTTCTGCACTTCTTTTGTTTCTTTCTGCACCTCTCTTGCTTCTCTCTGTTTCCCTCTTGCCTCTTTCTCCACCCCTCTTCTCTCTTTCTGTACTGCTCTTGCCTCTTTCTGCACCCCTCTTGGCTCTTTCAGCACCTCTGTTGCTTTTTTCTGCACTTCTCTTCTTTCTTTCTGCACCACTCGTACCTCTTTCTGCACCCTTCTTCCCTTTTCCTGCACATCTCTTGGTTCTTTCTGCACTGCTCTTGCCTCTTTCTGCACCCCTCTTGCCTCTTTCTGTACCTCTCCTTCCTGTTTCTGCACCCCTCTTGCCTCTTTCTGCACCCTCTTCCAACTTTCTGTACCTCTCTTGCCTCTTTCTGCACCTCTTTTGCTTCTTTCTGCACTTCTCTCTCCTCTTTCTGCACCCCTCTTGCCTCTTTCAGCACCTCTGTTGCTTCTTTCTGCACGTCTCTTCCTTCTTTCTGCACCACTGGTGCCTCTTTCTGCACCCTTCTTCCCTTTTCCTGCATGTCTCTTGGTTCTTTCTGCAGTGCTCTTGCCTCTTCCTGCACTCTTCTTGCCTCCTTCTGTACCTCTCTTGTTTCTTACTGCGTGAGTGACGGACAACCGGAGGGAGGCAAGATGGCGTCTGAGAGCTCGGACGTGTGAGCTGGCTGCTCCCAGGCCTCCCCCTACCCGCATCCATCAAGGCTCCACTGTTGCGATGTGGCGCCAGTTTCGAAAGTCTGTTTTTTGAGGCCTGATGGAGGACAGAATCAGAGGCAATGATGGCTTGTTTGGATCCCGCGGAGGGCTGCTGTCGGACTGAGCTGCCCTGTACCTTTGGCTCTCGGCTTCCAATGTGCCCGGTCTCGTGGTAATCCATCCCAGGTCTTCCGCTTCTCCCTGGAAGATTTGGAAAACCGAGCGAGGACATTGTTGCAAGCTGCTGGCAGCACCATGGGATTTGCTTTGACAGAGGCGGTGAGCGCTTTAAGTGCTTCAAGTGGTCGGAAACGCTAGGAAGACTTCTGGCCGCGAGCAGCGGTGGTACATTGGGAGAGGCTGATTAGCTCCAGAGGGCTCGGAGGCCGCCCCGTGGGGGGTCGCCTCGTAGGCTCGATCCCTGAGGCATGTGAAGGGCTTAATTCCGCTGGTAGTTGTTAAAAGGTGAATGATTCGAACATATCACTGAACTTCATGAAAGCAGGGACTTGTCCAAAGTTATTGAAACTGTGTGTTCAGTAGGGATTTATGGTCAAGCTTTTGGAAAGAAAGATAGATATGGTGATGGTTGTGAGAAGTTGGCCTGGCATATGCTGTCCACTAATTATAGTGATGCAAAAGCAGTTGATGGACGGAACGTTTGAGCCAATCAAACACTCACCCCCAGTCAACTGATCTGGGTTTAATCCATCATCATTCTTTAGCTCACTCCACCACCCCAGTTCAGACATGGCCATATGCAAATCAGTCTGACCCTGTGCCTCATGGGAACAGTCCAGCCCGAACTGCCAAGCCATGTCTTCCCTGGACCGGAAACAAGCATCCTAGGACCGGTTTCTGGCATTCCAGCCGTCATCAGCCAGGCTTGCTTGAATCCAGTGGCAAAGTGAGCAAGGGACCCACGTCTGGGCATACCCCGCCAACTTAGGGCGAACAAGCGATACAAAAGGGGATGATGGACGGAACGTTTGAGCCAATCAAACACTCACCCCCAGTCAACTGATCTGGGTTTAATCCATCATCATTCTTTAGCTCACTCCACCACCCCAGTTCAGACATGGCCATATGCAAATCAGTCTGACCCTGTGCCTCATGGGAACAGTCCAGCCCGAACTGCCAAGCCATGTCTTCCTGGACCGGAAACAAGCATCCTAGGACCGGTTTCTGGCATTCCAGCCGTCATCAGCCAGGCTTGCTTGAATCCAGTGGCAAAGTGAGCAAGGGACCCACGTCTGGGCATACCCCCGCCAACTTAGGGCGAACAAGCGATACAAAAGGGGATGATGGACGGAACGTTTGAGCCAATTAAACACTCACCCCAGTCAACTGATCTGGGTTTAATCCATCATCATTCTTTAGCTCACTCCACCACCCCAGTTCAGACATGGCCATATGCAAATCAGTCTGACCCTGTGCCTCATGGGAACAGTCCAGCCCGAACTGCCAAGCCATGTCTTCCCTGGACCGAAACAAGCATCCTAGGACCGGTTTCTGGCATTCCAGCCATCATCAGCCAGGCTTGCTTGAATCCAGTGGCAAAGTGAGCAAGGGACCCACGTCTGGGCATACCCCCGCCAACTTAGGGCGAACAAGCGATACAAAAGGGGATGATGGACGGAACGTTTGAGCCAATCAAACACTCACTCCCAGTCAACTGATCTGGGTTTAATCCATCATCATTCTTTAGCTCACTCCACCACCCCAGTTCAGACATGGCCATATGCAAATCAGTCTGACCCTGTGCCTCATGGGAACAGTCCAGCCCGAACTGCCAAGCCATGTCTTCCCTGGACCGGAAACAAGCATCCTAGGACCGGTTTCTGGCATTCCAGCCGTCATCAGCCAGGCTTGCTTGAATCCAGTGGCAAAGTGAGCAAGGGACCCACGTCTGGGCATACCCCGCCAACTTAGGGCGAACAAGCGATACAAAAGGGGATGATGGACGGAACGTTTGAGCCAATCAAACACTCACCCCCAGTCAACTGATCTGGGTTTAATCCATCATCATTCTTTAGCTCACTCCACCACCCCAGTTCAGACATGGCCATATGCAAATCAGTCTGACCCTGTGCCTCATGGGAACAGTCCAGCCCGAACTGCCAAGCCATGTCTTCCCTGGACCAGAAACATGCATCCTAGGACCGGTTTCTGGCATTCCAGCCGTCATCAGCCAGGCTTGCTTGAATCCAGTGGCAAAGTGAGCAAGGGACCCACGTCTGGGCATACCCCGCCAACTTAGGGCGAACAAGCGATACAAAGGGGATGATGGACGGAACGTTTGAGCCAATCAAACACTCACTCCCAGTCAACTGATCTGGGTTTAATCCATCATCATTCTTTAGCTCACTCCACCACCCCAGTTCAGACATGGCCATATGCAAATCAGTCTGACCCTGTGCCTCATGGGAACAGTCCAGCCCGAACTGCCAAGCCATGTCTTCCCTGGACCGGAAACAAGCATCCTAGGACCGGTTTCTGGCATTCCAGCCGTCATCAGCCAGGCTTGCTTGAATCCAGTGGCAAAGTGAGCAAGGGACCCACGTCTGGGCATACCCCGCCAACTTAGGGCGAACAAGCGATACAAAAGGGATGATGGACGGAACGTTTGAGCCAATCAAACACTCACCCCCAGTCAACTGATCTGGGTTTAATCCATCATCATTCTTTAGCTCACTCCACCACCCCAGTTCAGACATGGCCATATGCAAATCAGTCTGACCCTGTGCCTCATGGGAACAGTCCAGCCCGAACTGCCAAGCCATGTCTTCCTGGACCGGAAACAAGCATCCTAGGACCGGTTTCTGGCATTCCAGCCGTCATCAGCCAGGCTTGCTTGAATCCAGTGGCAAAGTGAGCAAGGGACCCACGTCTGGGCATACCCCGCCAACTTAGGGCGAACAAGCGATACAAAAGGGGATGATGGACGGAACGTTTGAGCCAATCAAACACTCACCCCAGTCAACTGATCTTGGTTTAATCCATCATCATTCTTTAGCTCACTCCACCACCCCAGTTCAGACATGGCCATATGCAAATCAGTCTGACCCTGTGCCTCATGGGAACAGTCCAGCCCGAACTGCCAAGCCATGTCTTCCCTGGACCGGAAACAAGCATCCTAGGACCGGTTTCTGGCATTCCAGCCGTCATCAGCCAGGCTTGCTTGAATCCAGTGGCAAAGTGAGCAAGGGACCCACGTCTGGGCATACCCCGCCAACTTAGGGCGAACAAGCGATACAAAAGGGGATGATGGACGGAACGTTTGAGCCAATCAAACACTCACCCCAGTCAACTGATCTGGGTTTAATCCATCATCATTCTTTAGCTCACTCCACCACCCCAGTTCAGACATGGCCATATGCAAATCAGTCTGACCCTGTGCCTCATGGGAACAGTCCAGCCCGAACTATCGCTTTGTTCGCCCTAAGTTGGCGGGGGTATGCCCAGACGTGGGTCCCTTGCTCACTTTGCCACTGGATTCAAGCAAGCCTGGCTGATGACGGCTGGAATGCCAGAAACCGGTCCTAGGATGCTTGTTTCCGGTCCAGGGAAGACATGGCTTGGCAGTTCGGGCTGGACTGTTCCCATGAGGCACAGGGTCAGACTGATTTGCATATGGCCATGTCTGAACTGGGGTGCTGGATTGAGCTAAAGAATGATGATGGATTAAACCCAGATCAGTTGACTGGGGGTGAGTGTTTGATTGGCTCAAACGTTCCGTCCATCATCCCCTTTTGTATCGCTTTGTTCGCCCTAAGTTGGCGGGGTATGCCCAGACGTGGGTCCCTTGCTCACTTTGCCACTGGATTCAAGCAAGCCTGGCTGATGACGGCTGGAATGCCAGAAACCGGTCCTAGGATGCTTGTTTCCGGTCCAGGGAAGACATGGCTTGGCAGTTCGGGCTGGACTGTTCCCATGAGGCACAGGGTCAGACTGATTTGCATATGGCCATGTCTGAACTGGGGTGGTGGAGTGAGCTAAAGAATGATGATGGATTAAACCCAGATCAGTTGACTGGGGGTGAGTGTTTGATTGGCTCAAACGTTCCGTCCATCATCCCCTTTGTATCGCTTTGTTCGCCCTAAGTTGGCGGGGTATGCCCAGACGTGGGTCCCTTGCTCACTTTGCCACTGGATTCAAGCAAGCCTGGCTGATGACGGCTGGAATGCCAGAAACCGGTCCTAGGATGCTTGTTTCCGGTCCAGGGAAGACATGGCTTGGCAGTTCGGGCTGGACTGTTCCCATGAGGCACAGGGTCAGACTGATTTGCATATGGCCATGTCTGAACTGGGGTGGTGGAGTGAGCTAAAGAATGATGATGGATTAAACCCAGATCAGTTGACTGGGGGTGAGTGTTTGATTGGCTCAAACGTTCCGTCCATCATCCCCTTTTGTATCGCTTTGTTCGCCCTAAGTTGGCGGGGTATGCCCAGACGTGGGTCCCTTGCTCACTTTGCCACTGGATTCAAGCAAGCCTGGCTGATGACGGCTGGAATGCCAGAAACCGGTCCTAGGATGCTTGTTTCCGGTCCAGGGAAGACATGGCTTGGCAGTTCGGGCTGGACTGTTCCCATGAGGCACAGGGTCAGACTGATTTGCATATGGCCATGTCTGAACTGGGATGGTGGAGTGAGCTAAAGAATGATGATGGATTAAACCCAGATCAGTTGACTGGGGGTGAGTGTTTGATTGGCTCAAACGTTCCGTCCATCATCCCCTTTTGTATCGCTTTGTTCGCCCTAAGTTGGCGGGGGTATGCCCAGACGTGGGTCCCTTGCTCACTTTGCCACTGGATTCAAGCAAGCCTGGCTGATGACGGCTGGAATGCTAGAAACCGGTCCTAGGATGCTTGTTTCCGGTCCAGGGAAGACATGGCTTGGCAGTTCGGGCTGGACTGTTCCCATGAGGCACAGGGTCAGACTGATTTGCATATGGCCATGTCTGAACTGGGGTGGTGGAGTGAGCTAAAGAATGATGATGGATTAAACCCAGATCAGTTGACTGGGGGTGAGTGTTTGATTGGCTCAAACGTTCCGTCCATCATCCCCTTTGTATCGCTTTGTTCGCCCTAAGTTGGCGGGGTATGCCCAGACGTGGGTCCCTTGCTCACTTTGCCACTGGATTCAAGCAAGCCTGGCTGATGACGGCTGGAATGCCAGAAACCGGTCCTAGGATGCTTGTTTCCGGTCCAGGGAAGACATGGCTTGGCAGTTCGGGCTGGACTGTTCCCATGAGGCACAGGGTCAGACTGATTTGCATATGGCCATGTCTGAACTGGGGTGGTGGAGTGAGCTAAAGAATGATGATGGATTAAACCCAGATCAGTTGACTGGGGGTGAGTGTTTGATTGGCTCAAACGTTCCGTCCATCATCCCCTTTTGTATCGCTTTGTTCGCCCTAAGTTGGCGGGGGTATGCCCAGACGTGGGTCCCTTGCTCACTTTGCCACTGGATTCAAGCAAGCCTGGCTGATGACGGCTGGAATGCCAGAAACCGGTCCTAGGATGCTTGTTTCCGGTCCAGGGAAGACATGGCTTGGCAGTTCGGGCTGGACTGTTCCCATGAGGCACAGGGTCAGACTGATTTGCATATGGCCATGTCTGAACTGGGGTGGTGGAGTGAGCTAAAGAATGATGATGGATTAAACCCAGATCAGTTGACTGGGGGTGAGTGTTTGATTGGCTCAAACGTTCCGTCCATCATCCCCTTTGTATCGTTTTGTTCGCCCTAAGTTGGCGGGGGTATGCCCAGACGTGGGTCCCTTGCTCACTTTGCCACTGGATTCAAGCAAGCCTGGCTGATGACGGCTGGAATGCCAGAAACCGGTCCTAGGATGCTTGTTTCCGGTCCAGGGAAGACATGGCTTGGCAGTTCGGGCTGGACTGTTCCCATGAGGCACAGGGTCAGACTGATTTGCATATGGCCATGTCTGAACTGGGGTGGTGGAGTGAGCTAAAGAATGATGATGGATTAAACCCAGATCAGTTGACTGGGGGTGAGTGTTTGATTGGCTCAAATGTTCCGTCCATCATCCCCTTTTGTATCGCTTTGTTCGCCCTAAGTTGGCGGGGGTATGCCCAGACGTGGGTCCCTTGCTCACTTTGCCACTGGATTCAAGCAAGCCTGGCTGATGACGGCTGGAATGCCAGAAACCGGTCCTAGGATGCTTGTTTCCGGTCCAGGGAAGACATGGCTTGGCAGTTCGGGCTGGACTGTTCCCATGAGGCACAGGGTCAGACTGATTTGCATATGGCCATGTCTGAACTGGGATGGTGGAGTGAGCTAAAGAATGATGATGGATTAAACCCAGATCAGTTGACTGGGGGTGAGTGTTTGATTGGCTCAAACGTTCCGTCCATCATCCCCTTTTGTATCGCTTTGTTCGCCCTAAGTTGGCGGGGGTATGCCCAGACGTGGGTCCCTTGCTCACTTTGCCACTGGATTCAAGCAAGCCTGGCTGATGACGGCTGGAATGCCAGAAACCGGTCCTAGGATGCTTGTTTCCGGTCCAGGGAAGACATGGCTTGGCAGTTCGGGCTGGACTGTTCCCATGAGGCACAGGGTCAGACTGATTTGCATATGGCCATGTCTGAACTGGGGTGGTGGAGTGAGCTAAAGAATGATGATGGATTAAACCCAGATCAGTTGACTGGGGGTGAGTGTTTGATTGGCTCAAACGTTCCGTCCATCATCCCCTTTTGTATCGCTTTGTTCGCCCTAAGTTGGCGGGGGTATGCCCAGACGTGGGTCCCTTGCTCACTTTGCCACTGGATTCAAGCAAGCCTGGCTGATGACGGCTGGAATGCCAGAAACCGGTCCTAGGATGCTTGTTTCCGGTCCAGGGAAGACATGGCTTGGCAGTTCGGGCTGGACTGTTCCCATGAGGCACAGGGTCAGACTGATTTGCATATGGCCATGTCTGAACTGGGGTGGTGGAGTGAGCTAAAGAATGATGATGGATTAAACCCAGATCAGTTGACTGGGGGTGAGTGTTTGATTGGCTCAAACGTTCCGTCCATCATCCCCTTTTATATCGCTTTGTACGCCCTAAGTTGGCGGGGGTATGCCCAGACGTGGGTCCCTTGCTCACTTTGCCACTGGATTCAAGCAAGCCTGGCTGATGACGGCTGGAATGTCAGAAACCGGTCCTAGGATGCTTGTTTCCGGTCCAGGGAAGACCTGGCTTGGCAGTTCGGGCTGGACTGTTCCCATGAGGCACAGGGTCAGACTGATTTGCATATGGCCATGTCTGAACTGGGGTGGTGGAGTGAGCTAAAGAATGATGATGGATTAAACCCAGATCAGTTGACTGGGGGTGAGTGTTTGATTGGCTCAAACGTTCCGTCCATCAACCCCTTTTGTATCACTAATTATAGTGGGCACCTTGCACCAGTCCAAACAACCCCTTATTGGAGATAGGTTAAAGACAACCTTTATTGAAAGCTATCCTAGTGGTAGCTATGGAGAGCAGCCTTCAGGCTAAGTCTTGGAGGAATGTAAAGCAGCTTGTTTTACCAGTCTATAATCTCTTGAGTGACCAAATGAAAGAGGACCACACCAGGTATATATTCAAAATATATGTATTTATTGCTAAACACACCCCTCTAGTCTCTTTATGAGGCTAGAGTTCAAAGTACATAAGTTATAAGTTAGTTATCTACAGTAATAGCACAAATACACGTTTGAGCCCTAGGGGCGTACCAAACCATATACCAATAAAGTGGTATAAGAACCCCGACTGAGCTAGACACAGGGCCTAGAGCCTGTAGAAGTGCTTGGACCACAAGGAACCACCCAAGGTAGTGACACAGGGGACCCACGGGGGACGCGTGCAGTGTATGAACACAGCCGCGAATCGCCATTGAATTCTATGGGGAAAGTCGTGGTTGGAATTTAAAAGAAAAGGGATACTTAGAGGAGGACTTGGAGCAAACCCTTTGAGAACTAGGCTGTTCTAGTGTCAATACCCACGGGAGCACCGGAGTACTCAAGTTACCTCACCCAGGGGAGCCGGGTGCATAGGTGTCTTTCGGGGTCGGGTTTCGTCGTCGCTTTCAATGGCGATCTGCTGCAAAGTGCTGCTGGCGGCCAAGTCGAAAGTGTTCGGGTGGATCCAAAGGTGGATCGAAGATTTGAAGAACCTGTAAGCAGAGGGGACAGAGTCTGGGTCACTAGCCAGTGACCAGGAAGGCGATGAGCAGATGCCCACCGATGTTGAGTGCTTCAGGTAGGTTGATGGTCATCTTGACTCTTCAGCCACGAGGTCCAGGAGGTGTCGACAATGACCAGGAGCTGGATTCGAGCTGTCCCACAACGTCTGTCAATTGCAGGGGTGTCGGCGACCAGATTGGACCCAACAAGCCTTGGCAACGGCAAGTCTCGTGGAAATGGAAGAAGGACGATGTTGCAGACCAGCAAGGTCTGTGAGACTCACCCTGCAAAGGTAAGTCAGGGCACGCCTGGAGCAACCAGGGAGCCCAAGCAGAAGAAGATTGGCCTTCGGGAGAGCCTACTAGCCAACGGACTAGCGACCGCAAAGGAGCCTAGAGTCGACGCACGTGGAGCTGGCTCACAGGACACTTGTGGAGTGGAGGCCAGTGATCTTCGGTGCAGTCGGTGCTGGAGGCTGGGGCTACTCGGAGCCCAAAGCACGACTTCGTGGGAGACACAGAAGAGGATGCACTTGCAAATGCGATCGGTGTCCAGGGGTCATGGTTCCACGTTACCCACGACAGCTACGGGCCTCAGCTTTGCTGGGGACTCAGGGCAGCCTCGGGAAAGTCTGGAAATCGACCTCTGGTGATGCAACAACTTCGGCGTCCGGCGGGAGCTTCAGCGATGCAGACCGGACAATTGCTTCTTTGGTGCCTGCCAAGCAGGGGAGTCACTCCTTGACCCCAAGGGAGATTCTTCAGTCCTCTAATCTTGAAGTAGAGCGTCGAAGGTCCAGGATTCTGTGTCAGAATTTCGTCCAGGTTAATCTAAAGTCCTAAGGACTGGGGTCCCATACTAATACTAAGATAGGGGGTTGGACATACTCTGGGGACCCACCTATGGGAGGGTCAGGGCAGAGGGGTGGTTACACCCCTTTCCCTTTGTCCAGTTTCATGCCAGAGCAGGGGCTGGAAGCCCCTGAGCCGGTTTGAACTGGGGTATGCACAGGGACACCAAATGTGCCCCCAGTGCAGGACTTCAAAGCACCAGAGAGTGCTCCCGCCCAGCCCCAATACACACTATTCTGTCTGGGGAGGTGGTTACACCTCCCTTGGACAGGAAACCTATTGTCCAGGCATCCCCTGCCGGAGTTTCGGTCAGCAGCAGGAGGCCAGACTCGTGTCTGTGGCAGCGGCATCCATTTTGTGATGCCAGGGCTCTGGAAAGTCAGTACCGGGTATACCGGTGTGTACATGTCTCTCCCTCTAGAAGGGTGGAATGCTACTCCCGCCGCCAGAACTGGCGGGGGGTAGTATTCCAAGATGTTTGACACCAAACACGACATGTTTCCGTGCAGCCATCCCAAAGTTAGCATTTAACGCGAGGTTATAATGCGCTTAAGAGTATATGGTCGGGCTGCACTACAAACAGCATCAGAGAAGGGTCTCCGATTGCTGCAGAGGGGCCCAGCTCATGCAGGGGCACCCTCTCACATAGGAACCACGCACTCTGCCTTCAGGATTGATAAGGCCTGCCATAGGAGTGACTTATAGGTTTATATGTGCGTATGTATGTAGTGATATAGGTAGCCTATATCACAGTAAGGGGTGCATGCACCACCTTACCCAGGCTGCAGTAGCAGACCTGTGGTGTCCTTTTGGCTGGCCTTCCAGGGGTGGCACAATACAAGCTTCAGCCCCTGGCAGGCCTCTGAGGTACCTATGCCCTGGGTACATAGTATACCATATACTAGGGACTTATAAGGGCACTCCAGATTCCAATCAGAGATGTGCCTAAGGCACATGGAAACCATTTTAGAGAGGAAGCAGCTAGGCAGGGGTTCTGATTAGGAGGGCCCCAGCCAGACTAAAGTCGAAAAACCGTGAAGCATCAGCAAAAAGTGGGGGTACCCATGTGAAGCAGATCCTACTCTCCTACACAACCCCCCCCAAACGTAGGGTCATTAAACTAACCTTGCCCAGTTAAGTCCTCATGTTCTAAGTGGAAGTACCTAGAGAGTCCATCTGCATTGGCATGGTTACTCCCAGGTCTATGTTCCACTGTGAAGTCCATCCCCTGTAGGGAAATGGACCACCTAAGCAGTTTGGGGTTTTCACCCTTCATTTGTTTTAGCCATAAGAGGGGCTTATGGTCGGTTTGAACAAGGAAGTGAGTACCAAACAAGTATGGCCTCAACTTCTTCAGAGCCCAGACCACAGCAAAGGCCTCCCTCTCAATGGCTGACCAACGTTTCTCTCTAGGGGTCAGCCTTCTGCTAATAAAAGCTACTGGCTGATCCTGACCTTCATCATTCAATTGTGACAGTACAGCCCCTACCCCCAATTCAGATGCATCTGTTTGGACAATGAACTTCTTGGAGTAATCAGGACTCTGTAGAATGGGAGCACTGCACATGGCCTGCTTTAGGTCATCAAATGCCTTTTGACAGCTAACTGTCCACTGAACCTTTTTGGGCATTTTCTTGGAAGTTAAGTCATTCAGGGGTGTCACTATTGATCCATACCCCTTGACAAATCTCCTATAGTACCCAGTCAGGCCTAAAAAGGCTCTCACCTTGCTCTGCTCTGCAGTGGTTGAACCTGGCCTCCACCCACAAGGTGGCCCAGGTACACAACCTGACTCTGCCCTATCTGGCACTTGGTGGCCTTGATAGTCAGGCCTGCTTTCTGCAGGGCCTGCAAAACATTTCTGAGGTGGACCAGGTGATCCTCCCAGGTGGAGCTAAAGACAGCAATATCATCTAGATATGCTGCACTATAGGCTTCCAGACCTGTAAGGACTGTATTCACCAACCTCTGAAAAGTGGCAGGTGCATTCTTCAGACCAAAGGGCATCACCACAAATTGATAATGCCCACTAGGGGTTGAGAATGCTGTCTTTGCATCATCAGCTAGTCTGATCTGCCAGTAGCCAGCTGTCAGGTCAAATGTGCTTAGATACTTGGCTGAGGCCAAAGTGTCTATTAGCTCATCTGCCCTAGGTATTGGATGGGCATCAGTCCTAGTGACTGCATTGAGACCCCTGTAGTCCACACAAAACCTCATCTCTCTTTTCCCACCATTGCTGTGAGGTTTTGGCACAAGGACCACTGGACTAGCCCAAGGGCTATCTGAGGGTTCAATAACTCCCAAATCCAACATCTTCTGGACGTCTGTCCTGATACAGTCCCTGACATGGTCAGGTTGCCTATAAATCTTATTTTTAATAGGCAGACTGTCCCCAGTGTCCACTTCATGAGTGCACCAGGTAGTCTGACTGGGTGTCAGTGAGAATATGTGCCTGAACTGATTGAGCACCTGTCTGCAATCAGTTTGCTGCTGGGCAGTGAGGCTGCCTGCCAAGGCTACACCATCCACTGACCCATCATCAGGGTTCTGTGAGAGCAGGTCAGGGAGTGGGTCACTCTCTTCCTCCTGTCCCTCATCAGTAGCCATGAGCAAGCCCATGTCTGCCCTGTCCACATATGGTTTTAACCTGTTGACATGGAGAACCCTGTGGGGACTCCTGGGTGTTCCTAGGTCGACTAAATAGGTAACCTCACCCTTCTGTTCAACAATGGTATGGGGTCCACTCCATTTGTCTTGGAGAGCTGCTGGGGCCACTGGCTCCAACACCCACACCTTCTGTCCTGGCTGGTAAACAGTCAGTAGAGCCTTTTGGTCATGCCAGGCTTTTTGAAGTTCCTGGCTAGCCTCAAGGTTTTTAGTTGCCTTTTTCATGTACTCAGCCATCCGGGAGCGGAGACCAAGTACATAGTCCACTATGTCTTGCTTTGGGGGCTTGAGAGGTAACTCCCATCCTTCCTTCACCAAGCACAATGGACCCCTGACAGGGTGACCAAACAAAAGTTCAAAAGGGCTGTAGCCAACCCCCTTTTGAGGCACCTCCCTGTGTGCAAATAAAAGGCAGGGCAAGAGTATGTCCCATCTTCGCCTAAGCTTTTCTGGGAGCCCTGTAATCATGCCCTTCAAGGTTTTGTTGAATCTCTCAACTAAACCATTGCATTGTGGGTGATAGGGTGTGGTGAACTTGTAAGACACTCCACACTCCTTCCACATTGCTTTTAAGTATCCAGACATAAAGTTAGCACCCCTGTCTGATACAACCTCCTTAGGGAAGCCCACTCTTGAGAAAATTCCCAGGAGGGCTCTTGCCACCACAGGTGCTGTAGTGGTCCTAAGGGGAATAGCCTCTGGGTACCTGGTGGCATGATCCACTACCACCAGGATAAACCTGTGCCCAGATGCTGTTTAGGGATCCATGGGACCAACAATGTCAATCCCCACCCTTACAAAGGGAACCCCCACCACAGGTAGTGGTATCAGGGGGCCTTTGTAGTGCCACCTGCCTTGCCACTGGCCTGGCAGGTTACACAGGAGCGACAAAACTCCTTGGTGTCTTCAGACATGTGGGGCCAGTGAAAGTGAGGGACAATTCTGTCCCAAGTCTTGTTCTGGCCCAGGTGACCTGCTAAGGGAATGTCATGGGCTAGGGTCAATAGGAAGCCCCTGAACTTCAGAGGTATAACCAACCTCCTGGTGGCACCAGGCTTGGGGTCTCTACACTCTGAGTACAAGAGTCCATCATCCCAATACACAGTATGGGGACCACTAGCTTTCCCAGCAGCCTCAGCAGCAGCTTGCTGTCTGAGGGGTTCAAGAGAGGGGCAGCTCTGCTGCTCCTGGCTCAGATCTGCCCTGGAAGGGCCCCTGTCCCCAAGAACTCAACCTGGTCAGGTTCAAGCTCCTCTGGGACAGTTCCTTCCTCAGGACTGAGATCATCCCCCTCAAGAGACTGATCTTCCTTCTGAGCCAAGGGGGAAGGCACTGACTTTACCCTACTACTCCTCTTCTTGGAGGGCACTTGGTCCATTATTCCAGAATCCAAGGCCTGTTCAGTGTTAGACATTTTGGCTTGTGACCTGGTCACAGCAAACACATCTGCAGGGATGCCCAGCATTTCTGCATGGGTCCTGAGCTCCACTTCTGCCCAAGCAAAAGTTTCTAAGTCATTGCCAAGCAAGCATTCAACGGGTAGGTCTACACTTACCACAACCTTCTTAAGGCCAGTTACCCCTCCCCAGGAGAAGTTAACAACTGCCAGAGTATGGTCTGTTCTGACGTTGCTAGCATTGGTCACTTGGTACATTTCACCAAGTATAATCTGCCCAGGATTCACAAGGTCTTGTGTCAGCATGGTGACACTTGCCCCTGTGTCCCTAAATGCCAAAGCCTCTTTTCCATTGATTAAGGGCTGTTGCCTGTACTTGCCCAGATTACTGGGACTCACAGAGGAGGTCACATCCATGCCTCCATCACAGACTAGGACAGCCTGAGTGAGTTCTCTGACTAGGTCAGAGCTCATCTCCTTACCCAGAGTCAACCCTACTAAACCCTTGGCTTGTGTAGTCCCACCACCAATTGTAACTGCACTAGGGGGAGCAGGTGCCTTAGGGGCATTGGTGGGGGCTGGAGTAGAGTCTTTGGACTTGGTGCAATCACTGGTCCAGTGGGTCTTTTGCTTACAGACCTTGCACCATGGTTTCTTTTGGCCTCTTCCCTTGTTAGACTGTGAATCCCCACCTGAAGAAGATTATTGGGGGCCTTGTGAAGACTTTTGGTCTTTACCCTTCTCCCCACCCTTATCAGAGTTTTTAGAATCTTGCTTCTTAGGGTCACCACCTTGGTTCTGTACTTTCTGCCTCACCCTGGTTCTGACCCATTTGTCTGCCTTCTTTCCCAATACTTGGGGAGAGGTCAGATCAGAGTCCACCAGGTGCTGATGCAACAGCTGATTTTGACAATTATTAAGGATCTGCTCCCTCATGATAAGATTGTACAATCCTGTGAAGTCACATACCTTACTGCCCAATAACCAACCTTCCAGAGCCTTGGCAGAACAATCAACAAAGTCCACCCAGTCTTGAGTCTGTGCCTTTTGGGTATCTCTGAACTTTAACCTGTATTGTTCAGTGGTTAGGCCAAACCCATCAATCAGAGCACTCTTCAAGACTCTGTAATTGTCAGCATCCTCCTCTCTAACAGTGAGGAGCTTATCTCTACCTTTGTCTGCAAAGGAGAGCCACAAGATTGCTGCCCACTGCTCCTGAGGGACCCTCTGTACTTTACAGGCCTTCTCCAGTGCAGTTATCCATTTGTGGATGTCATCCCCACTCTGGTAGGGAGGGACAATCTTGCTCAGGTTTCTATGGTCATAAGACCTTTCCCTATCTCTGGGGAAATTGCTGCCACCATGGGACTCTAGTCCCATCTTTTTCTCTCTTTGTAGAGATCTAGGGACTCCCTGTCTATAGCCAACTGCTGTTTTCTGAGTTCAAGCTGGGCTTGCTCATACTCAATCAGTCTCTTTCTCCTGTCATGAGAGGATTCTCTCTTATGAGAGGAGACAGAGGTCCCTATTGAGGTGTCAGAGTGGCTAGACTCCTGAGAAGGAGATCTAGACCTGGGCACACTCACAATTCTTCCTGGGGGGACAAAGGGGAGGTCATTCTGATCCTCCTCCTCCTCCACAGGAGGAATTGCGTTCTCCAGGTCAAGGTCATTTTCACCTTCCTGGCCAGTTTCAGAGGGGGGGGCCTGGGTTTCTTCACCCCTGACCCCTTCCTCATCTTCTGCCCCACCCTCTCTGCCTACCCCTTCAGACCCTAGGGGCCTGCTGAGATCATCAGCCAGTAACACCTCCCTGAGGTGTTGGGTGCTGGCACTTTTGCCTGCCTTCAGCTTCCTAGTATTGCATAATGCTCTCAATTCCAAGAATGGTAGTTTATCATACTTGGAGGGAAGAAGCCCACTGGCTTCTGGCAAGGACTCACTGGGTCCTGGCTTTGAAGACATTACTAGTGAGGTGTGGTGTATGCACTACCTACTCTAGTGTGGCCTACTAAACTCTCTTGAGTTGTAGAAAGGGTGTGCTATCCCTTAACACACAACTCTAAGTTCAGTAGAACTTACTGTATACTAAGCTTGATTTATATGTACCTTAGGTACCCTTAGTGTTTTTCAGTTGATCAATTCAATTGAGATTATCTGGTAAAACAATAGCAAGCTGGAATCCCACACGCTGCACACCAATGTGAGAAGTTGGCCTGGCATATGCTGTCCACTAATTATAGTGGGCATCTTGCACCAGTCCAAACAACCCCTTTTTGGAGATAGGTTAAAGACAACCTTTATTGAAAGCTATCCTAGTGGTAGCTATGGAGAGCAGCCTTCAGGCTAAGTCTTGGAGGAATGTAAAGCAGCTTGTTTTACCAGTCTATAATCTCTTGAGTGACCAAATGAAAGAGGACCACACCAGGTATATATTCAAAATATATGTATTTATTGCTAAACACACCCCTCTAGTCTCTTTATGAGGCTAGAGTTCGAAGTACATAAGTTATAAGTTAGTTATCTACAGTAATAGCACAAATACACGTTTGAGCCCTAGGGGCGTACCAAACCATATACCAATAAAGTGGTATAAGAACCACGAGTGAGCTAGACACAGGGCCTAGAGCCTGTAGAAGTGCTTGGACCACAAGGAACCACCCAAGGTAGTGACACAGGGGACCCACGGGGACGCGTGCAGTGTATGAACACAGCCGCGAATCGCCGTTGACTTCTATGGGGAAAGTTGCGGGTTGAATTTAAAAGAAAAGGGACACTTAGA
The DNA here is from genome assembly GCA_963921515.1 of Calotriton arnoldi. Classification (NCBI taxonomy): domain Eukaryota; kingdom Metazoa; phylum Chordata; class Amphibia; order Caudata; family Salamandridae; genus Calotriton; species Calotriton arnoldi. Next base: position 328,576 of record CAWUFW010011381.1, read on the forward strand.
GGAGGACTTGGAGCAAACCCTTTGAGAACTAGGCTGTTCTAGTGTCAATACCCACGGGAGCACCGGAGTACTCGAGTTACCTCACCAAGGGGAGCCGGGTGCATAGGTGTCTTTCGGGGTCGGGTTTCGTCGTCGCTTTCAATGGCGATCTGCTGCAAAGTGCTGCTGGCGGCCAAGTCGAAAGTGTTCGGGTGGATCCAAAGGTGGATCGAAGATTTGAAGAACCTGAAAGCAGAGGGGACAGAGTCTGGGTCACTAGCCAGTGACCAGGAAGGCGATGAGCAGATGCCCACCGATGTCGAGTGCTTCAGGTAGGTTGACGGTTGTCTTGACTCTTCAGCCACGAGGTCCAGGAGCTGGATTCGAGCTGTCCCACGACGTCTGTCGATTGCAGGGGTGTCGGCGACCGGATTGGACCCAACAAGCCTCGGCAACGGCAAGTCTCGTGGAAATGGAAGAAGGACGATGTTGCAGACCAGCAAGGTCTGTGGGACTCACCCAGTGAGGGTAAGTCAGGGCACGCCTGGCGCAACCAGGGAGCCCAAGCAGAAGAAGATTGGCCTTCGGGAGGGCCTACTAGCCAACAGACTAGCGACCGCGAAGGAGCCTTGAGTCGACGCACGTGGAGCTGGCTCACAGGACACTCGTGGAGTGGAGGCCAGTGATCTTCGGTGCAGTAGGTGCTGGAGGCTGGGGCTACTCGGAGCCCAAAGCACGACTTCGGGGGAGACCCAGAAGAGGATGCACTTGCAAATGCGATCGGTGTCCAGGGGTCACGGTTCCACGTTATCCACGTTATCCACGACAGCTACGGGCCTCAGCTTTGCTGGGGACTCAGGGCAGCCTCGTGGAAGTCTGGAAATCCACCTCTGGTGATGCAATGACTTCGGTGTCCGGCGGGAGCTTCAGCGATGCAGACCGGACAATTGCTTCTTTGGTGCCTGCCAAGCAGGGGAGTCACTCCTTGACCCCAAGGGAGATTCTTCAGTCCTCTAATCTTGAAGTAGAGCGTCGAAGGTCCAGGATTCTGTGTCAGAGTTTCGTCCAGGTTAATCTAAAGTCCTAAGGACTGGGGTCCCATACTTATACTAAGATAGGGGGTTGGACATACTCTGGGGACCCACCTATGGGAGGGTCAGGGCAGAGGGGTGGTTACACCCCTTTCCCTTTGTCCAGTTTTCAGCCAGAGCAGGGGCTGGAAGCCCCTGAGCCGGTTTGAACTGGGGTATGCACAGGGACACCAAATGTGCCCCCAGTGCAGGACTTCAAAGCACCAGAGAGTGCTCCCGCCCAGCCCCAATACACACTATCCTGTCTGGGGCGGTGGTTACACCTCCCTGGGACAGGAAACCTATTGTCCAGGCCTCCCCTGCAGGAGTTTCGGTCAGTAGCAGGAGACCAGACTTGTGTCTGTGGCAGCGGCATCCATTTTGTGATGCCAGGGCTCTGGAAAGTCAGTACCGGGTATACCGGTGTGTACATGTCTCTCCCTCTAGAAGGGTGGAATGCTACCCCCGCCGCCAGAACTGGCGGGGGGTAGTATTCCAAGATGTTTGACACCAAACACGACATGTTTCCGTGCAGCCATCCCAAAGTTAGCATTTAACGCGAGGTTATAATGCGCTTAAGAGTATATGGTCGGGCTGCACTACAAACAGCATCAGAGAAGGGTCTCCGAACGCTGCAGAGGGGCCCAGCTCATGCAGGGGCACCCTCTCACATAGGAACCACGCACTCTGCCTTCAGGATTGATAAGGCCTGCCATAGGAGTGACTTATAGGTTTATATGTGCGTATGTATGTAGTGATATAGGTAGCCTATATCACAGTAAGGGGTGCATGCACCAGCTTACCCAGGCTGCAGTAGCAGACCTGTGGTGTCCTTTTGGCTGGCCTTCCAGGGGTGGCACAATACATGCTTCAGCCCCTGGCAGGCCTCTGAGGTACCTATGCCCTGGGTACATAGTATACCATATACTAGGGACTTATAAGGGCACTCCAGATTCCAATCAGAGATATGCCTAAGGCACATGGAAACCATTTTAGAGAGGAAGCAGCTAGGCTGGGGTTCTGATTAGCAGGGCCCCAGCCAGACTAAAGTCGAAAAACCGTGAAGCATCAGCAAAAAGTGGGGGTACCCATGTGAAGCAGATCCTACTCTCCTACAATGGTGATATAGCGGCGTAACCTTTCCAGCCCCCGCTGTCAATGATTTGGCGCTCGTGGCTTTGGTTGTGGGAGGTCCCACTGCCCTGTAGGCTAACTACTCGAAAAACCCACGGTTTGACAGCCTCTCTTGCTCTGGCCACCGGCGCAGCTGCATCCATGCCGGCGAAGTCCGCCACCAGGAGCCTTAAGGCGAGGGGGCCACCGGCGGTTTCTGGCAGTCCGGGAAAAATTGTTTCGACCCAAGGAGGAAGTCCTGGTGTTGGCAGACGGCATTCTGTCATGGAAACTCCTGGTGTTGGTGTGCAACCCAAGGGTAGGGATGGCGCCGCCACTCGTACCAAGCAGACAGTCCCGCCCTGTTTAAAGCGCAAAATTCGAAGAAACAACCAGCAGTAGGAGTCAAAACGAACACAAAAATCAATACTCCTCTACCCGCCCCTGAAACTGCCCTTGAAACTGCCCATTCGGCTCTGGATGCTGTATTAATCCCGACGTAGCTGACTCAGGGGGGGTCCACAGAAGGGGGATCAGACCAAGGGCCTCATCATACTAGTACAGACAGCCTCCCTGGTGAGAGTGGGGAAGCTGGTGGCATGATAGGTCTGCTCCCCCCCGAGCTCGTAGCTGGTACATTGCCCGATCAATCAGCCCAGTGCATTCTGGTACATGGAGTTTCCGCTAGTAATGGTCCTTCTAAAGGGGCCGTGGACCGGGGTCACCTCGGCAGGGAGGCCGACAGCATGTTGAGATCCAGGGAGGAGGATTTAGTGGACAAATTCTACTCCCTGTCTGATCACTCCAACTCCTCTGGGGATGACAGTTGTGCAAAAGACTGGGCGGGAGAAGAAAGTGATACTAGTAGTCTTCATTGGGAGGAAGAGAGTGATAAATCTTTGATAAGTCCCGGAACAGTTAGAAAATTTAAAGACCAACCTGTCCTATCCTTGCAGACCGGGGCTGTGAACGGTTCAATGACCTGGGATTATTCCTTCTCATCAAATTTGGAAGGAAAAGACGCACCAGTTGGAGCTGCTGTACCTGCAGCGACCAGCTTCAATTCCAACGAACCTGAGGAAATCACCCTCTCTACTATTTATCAGTCTATAATGGCCCACCTGGCGGAAACAAGAGCTGAGAGTTCTCGGACTCAAGGTGCGTGCTGGAAACTTCAGAATGCAATCTGCAGGGTCGCAAAGACGTGTTCTGATTTTGCTACAAGAATTGGAGAGGCAGAGACAAGAATTTCCCAGTTGGAAGACGAGCTGGCCGCACAGAAGACCTTGACCGAGTCTATGCAAGCCAAGAAGGATGACACGCTTCTGAAATTGATTGACTTGGAAAATCGATCCAGGAGGAATAACCTCCGAATCTTGGGCATCCCGGAGAGCAAGGAGGGGGCAGATGTCCGCCAGTTTGTGATTGAACTTTTTGAGGAGGCTTTCCCCGAACTCTCTCATTGGGACTGGAAAACGCAACTGCAAAGGGCTCATCGCTTCCCCTTTATGCAGCGGAGAAAAGGGGGTCAGGGTGATAGTCGACCACGTGCCATCCTGATCTGTCTTAATAATTTTTTAGCCAGGGAAGCCCTGTATGATGTAGCCAGGCCAGATCGGAAAAGGGCCGGTAAAGGGTGCAAATTTTTTGTGAGACCTGACTTTTGCCAGCCGACTGTTGAAAAGAGATGGTTAATGCGTCAATTAATCCCGTTATTTCAGGCAAAGGGGGCTCAGGTTTTTTTGCTTAACCCGGCCAAACTGAAGGTGGTCTTTCAGGGGCAGACACACTATTTCCAGTCTGAAATTCAAGCTAAAGAATTTATGCTTTCGCTACAGGGATCTGTAGGCTGAATATGATTTGCATTGCACTGTATCTGTTTGATCCCGGGGGTCTCCTTTGTGTTTAACGATTTAAGTATGGTTTGCCTTTCCTCTTAGCGTTTTTTTTTTTCTGTTTCTAATTCTATTCATGATATGGTACGTAAATTTTTGGGAGGGAGTGGGGGGGGCTCTAACCCAGTGGAGGGGGCGCTGGGCCAGTTCTGCATCACCAGGGACCGTTGGTCCCCATGCCTCATGTGGTGGGAAGGTGGGGGGTGGGCTTCTGGTAGAAGCAGGGTGGGATCTGGGGGGGTGGCGGGGCTGAGGGGGGTGAAGGATGGGTGGGGGCACTTTCACTATTCTATTTGATTTGTCATGGCATTAGTTTGAATCGAGATTTTGCAAATACATCATGTTGCGGAACTCCCTTAAAAAAGGGGGGAAATCTTTTTCTTTTTTGCATTTCTGTTGTGTTGGATTATTTACATCTTAAGGGCTGATGGCTGGGAAAAGTAAAATTCGAATATGCTCTTTAAACACTTGCAGCCTTAACGACAGGAAAAAAAGAGGCTTACTTTCCAAGCTTATAAGATATATGAATATAGATGCACTGTGTTTACAAGAAACACATATTCCCTGGAACAATCGTGGGTGGCTAAAGGATCTCGGTTTTGATCTCCTTGCATGCTCTCGCCAAGCCACTACCACCTGGGGAGTAGCTATTTTAGTCAAACATGGCATCGCATTTAGCAAGCGAATTAAGGAAGATAAGTTAGGCCGATGGGTAATCGCTGAAGTTATAATTTTAGGTATCCCTCTCACCATTTGCTCTCTGTATGGGTCGAATCTGGACGATCCAGAAATTCTGGACTTTTTGAGCATAGAATTGGCTTTATGGCCTACTCCGGTAATCCTTTGCAGTGATTTTAGCATCCATTTGAATAGCAGCCTCAACCTCTTCAGTAACATTCTTTATTAGGGAAGGAAGGGTAAGACCTTTAGGGCTCTACAGGGGTTAGTCAGGGAACACGGACTGATCGATATTTGGCATAGGCATAGGCAGATGGAGCCGGGGTACACTTATTTTTCAGCGCCTCACCGCAAATTTGTCCGATTGGATTACTTCTTCGCTTCTGATCAAATCACAGAAAAGGCCAATATTGAGCTCTTCCCAAAGATAATATCAGATCATAACTCGTTAGTGATTGAGTTTACGACGAGCTCCTTCTCACAACTTCCGCTGACCTGGACGTTTGACAGGAAGTTACTGCTAGATCAGGCATACTGTCAACATATGACCAAATGGATTACCGAGTTTTTTAACATCAACAGGGGCACCACACCTGAAATAATAGTTTGGGACGCTTTTAAAGCGGCAGTATGAGGGCAGACTCTTAGTTTCTCTCTTTATCGACAAAGGATGGTCAAAGAGAAGATTAATCGCTGGGTGGAACAGCTACGGAAGGCCGAGGAAGCCCTCATGCGGGTAATCAGGGATATGCAAAAATCGGACGAATGCTTGCAGCAGATAGCTGTTGCAAAGGCCAGAATACACCAATTTTTTGGTGATGAATTGGCTATTAAATTCGCTCAGCACCATGCGGACATATATGAATATGGGGAGAATTCAGGCAGGTTGTTGGCGAAACGTATGCAACAAAGGGGAGTTTTTAATAGAATTCCTCGTATTCAGGATCAATCAGGTCAGATCCAGGATTCACCGGGGGCGGTCCTGAAGGTTTTTCAGGATTTCTATCAGGAGTTATATACCGCTGATAGACATGTAGAAGCGACATCTGGGGAGGAATTTTTGCGGGACCACGAAACTTTGAAGGTCACCCCGGAACAAAGCATGATGCTGTCTGCTCCAATCACGGGGGACGAAGTCGAGCTTGCTCTAACTTCGCTAGCAGCTGGTAAGGCTGTTGGCCCTGACGCGTTACCGCTCAAATTTTTTCACGTGTTTTGGCAAACTCTTTGAGGTGTGCTTGAATCTTTATTCCAACTGGCCCAGAAGGGCCAGATTCCCGACTCCTGGCGTAAAACCACCATTGTAGTTTTTAAAAAAAAAGGACAAACCTGAGCTCAGCCCATCATCATACAGACCTATCTCCCTGATATGCGCTGACAGTAAGATTTATTCTTTATCCTAAGGCTGGGCAAGGTTATTACTCCACTGGTTAACATCCACCTACACGGCTTTATCCCGGGTCGAGACACATCAGACCACGTCAGGCATGCCATAGCTCTGTTTGATTGGGCTCAGGCCACGAAGGCACCTCTCGGGATGATCCTGCTGGACGCAGAGAAAGCGTTCGACAGGGTCTCCTGGGGGTTTCTTTGGTCCGCCCTGTATGCAAAAGGCCAGCCTAAGGATTTTGTACAAGCAGTGCAGGCACTATATGTACTTCCTGAGGCCTGTATTCGGATATCTGATCAAGTATCTAAATCATTTACTATAAGTAGAGGAACTCGGCAGGGTTGTCCTTGCTCCCCGCTATTATTTGCAATTTACATTGATCCCTTTTTGAATAAACTTGTCACAAATACATCGATTAAAGCTGTTATGGTTAACAGTATTGCTTATAAAACATTGGCGTATGCTGACGATATTGCCGTTTTTACGTCCGATATAAGATCAGCTCTTCCGGCATTAAAGGAGTCGGCAGAGATATTCGGCTCCGTCTCGGGTTATAAATTAAATATCGATAAAACCCAGATCATACATTCAGCTATATCATTTCCGGAAGAAGTTCCAACTGTATCCGTAGCAACATATCTAGGTGTAAAGATTATGGCCTCAGTGGAGCATATACCCGAGTTAAATATTTCGCCAATAATAAGAAATATTAACAAGACACTTGAGGGACTAGATCATCTGCATTTATCAATGCATGGCCGATGCAATGTCATCAAAATGATGGTTTTTCCCAAATTTTTATACTTATTTCGGACCATACCTTAGAATTCCCGGCATCCTGTATTTCTAAGGCCGAGAGGGTATGTGTTAGATTCCTTTGGGGGTATCGCAGAGCCAGAAGAGCAGTCAAATGGATGATCTTGCCCAGACTTAGGGGGGATGGGGGATGCCCAGCCTTCTCCTCTATCACTGGGCTGCATTACTACAGCATATGGGGATATTGCTGGTCGGGGCTAATGCAGTAGTCCCTGCTGCTGCCAGACCTACCATTTACGAGGTAGCACTTGGTGAGGCTGCTGGCCAATGTCTAGTAAAAATTCTAGAGCCGAGCTATTATAAAAAAAACAAATTTAAAATCATTCAATCTGCCTATTCTATCTGGAAGAAGATACGGCGGAAGCTTGGCATCTCAAATATTAATCCTATACCACGTTTTCGTCATTCAGACTTTTACCTTCAATTTTTCAAGATCCAACCGCGTCCAGTTGGGGCAATTTAGGGATTAATGTTTTGGGGGATGTCTGCTGTAGGGGACAAATCACTTCCTTCTCTAACTTACAAGAAAAGTTTGGCCTGTCTATGAGACATTTTTTCAAATTCTTGCAGATCAGAAGTTACCTGGGTAAAATTATGGCTCAATCAGATGCAAACATGGGTAAATTACCCTGGTTGACACAATAGGGAATAGATCTCGTATTGGGACAATTTATCAAATGCTGTTGGCTGGTCTCCCTGATGACTTGCTTACCCAGACCGACAGATGGGGAAGGAAGTTTGGTAAAGAAGGTATTGACTTAGAGTTGTCTCTGGAATTTGCCAACCAGATTTTATTTACTGGCAGCCTGAGGACCCAACGTTTTATGTCGGTATTTGATTTATATTATACTCCGGGGATGATCTCTAAATGGGCAGGTCCACGGGGTAAGTCATGCAGTAGGTGTGGGGCATGGGCTGCCGATACAATACATATTTTCTTCTCCTGCCCCAACCTGACCAAATTCCTCCAGGATATCGAATTGTTTCTGAACTATATACTCAGCACACTGGTTTCTTTAACATCCGAAATGATTATCTTGGGGGAAGAAGGGAACCAGGAGACCATGGCTCGGTCTAGATCTGAAAGTGGATTTTTATTTGTTGCAATGGCTATTGCCAGAACATGTATTACTTCCCTCTGGATTAGCCCTGACCCTCCTCCATTCATGACTTGGCGGGCTAAGCTTTTAGCTACTTATAATTTGGAGTCAGCCGTTTACAGATTGAAAGGGCGCAGGAGAGGGGAAATGGGGAGGAAAATTTGGTTGCCAATTGCTAGCTGGATCGGGTAAACATCTTTAAGCTTGGCCTTATGTATATTTGTATATTCGCTTAGATTGTTATCGCTTTATTTCATTATCCTCCTTGCTTCTTCATGACCTAAGATTTCGCTCTCCTTCTTTCTTTTTCTTTTTTTTTTCTCTTGTGGTGGGAATGTGACTTGTGGGAGCTCCATTGCCTGATTTTGCTGATGTTTTTTTACATCACAATTTGCTTTTCCATGTGCCATGACCACTTGTCAATTTTCAATGATTCAATAAAAAAATAAAATAAAAAAATAAAAAAAATGTTTCCTACTGCACTGCTCTTGCTTCTTTCTGCACCTCTCTTGCAACTTTCTGCACCCCTCTTGCCTCTTTCTGCCACCCTCTTGCCTCCTTCTGCACCTCTGTTGGTTCTTTCTGCACTGCCCTTGCTTCTTTCTGCACCTCTTTTGCCTGTTTCTGCAACTCTCTTGCCTCTTTATGCACTTCTCTTGCCTCCTTCTGCACCTCTGTTGCTTCTTTTTCACACTTTTCTTCCTCTTTCTGCACCCCTCTTGCCTCTTTCTGCACCTCTGTTGCTTCTTTCTGCACTTTTCTTGCTTCTTTCTGCACTTCTGTTGCTTCTTTCTGCAACCCTCTTGCCTCTTTTTGCACACTTCTTCCCTCTTTCTACACCTCTCTTCCCTCTTTCTGCACCACTCATGCCTCTTTCTGCACCCCTGTTCCCTCTTCCTGCACTTCTCTTGTTTCTTTCTGCACTTCTGTTGCTTCTTTCTGCACCTCTCTTCCCTCTTTCTGCACCCATTGTGCCTCTTTCTGGACCCCTCTTCCCTCTTTCTGCACTCCTCTTGCCTCTTTCTGCACATCTGTTCCTTGTTTCTGCACTTCTTTTGTTTCTTTCTGCACCTCTCTTGCTTCTCTCTGCTTCCCTCTTTCTCCACCCTGTAGGAGAGTAGGATCTGCTTCACATGGGTACCCCCACTTTTTGCTGATGCTTCACTGTTTTTCGACTTTAGTCTGGCTGGGGCCCTGCTAATCAGAACCCCAGCCTAGCTGCTTCCTCTCTAAAATGGTTTCCATGTGCCTTAGGCACATCTCTGATTGGAATCTGGAGTGCCCTTATAAGTCCCTAGTATATGGTATACTATGTACCCAGGGCATAGGTACCTCAGAGGCCTGCCAGGGGCTGAAGCATGTAATATGCCACCCCTGGAAGGCCAGCCAAAGGACACCACAGGTCTGCTACTGCAGCCTGGGTAAGGTGGTGCATGCACCCCTTACTGTGATATAGGTTACCTATATCACTGCATATGCACACATATAAACCTATAAGTCACTCCTATGGCAGGCCTTATCAATCCTGCAGGCATAGTGCTTGGTTCTTATGTGAGAGGGTGCCCCTGCATGAGCAGAGCCCCTCTGCAGCGTTCGGAGACCCTTCTCTGATGCTGTTTGTAGTGCAGCCTGACCATATACTCTTAAGTGCATTATATCCTCGCGGTACAATACTAACTTTGGACTGGCTGCACCAAAACATGTCGTTTTTGGTGTCAAACATCTTGGAATACTACCCCCCCACCAGTTCTGGCGGCGGGGGTAGCATTCCACCCTTCTAGAGGGAGAGACATGTACACACCGGCCTGCCCGGTAACTTCTTTCCAGAGCCCTGGCATCACAAAATGGATGCCGCTGCCACAGACACGGGTCTGGCCTCCTGCTGCTGACTGAAACTCCGGCAGGGGAGGCCTGGACAATAGGTTTCCTGTCCAAGGGAGGTGTAACCACCTCCACAGACAGGATGATGTGTATTGGGGCTGGGCGGGAGCACTCTCTGGTGCTTTGAAGTCCTGCACTGGGGGCACATTTGGTGTCCCTGTGCATACCCCAGTTCAAACCGGCTCAGGGGCTTCCAGCCCCTGCTCTGGCGCAAAACTGGACGAAGGGAAAGGGGTGTAACCACCCCTCTGCCCTGACCCTCCCATAGGTGGGTCCCCAGAGTATGTTCAACCCCCTAACTTGGTATAAGTATGGGACCCCAGTCCTTAGGACTTTAGATTTACCTGGACGAAACTCTGATACAGAATCCTGGACCTTCGACGCTCTACTTTAAGATTAGATGACTGAAGAATCTCCCTTGGGGTCAAGGAGTGACTCCCCTGCTTGGCAGGCACCTAAGAAGCAATTGTCTGGTTTGCATCGCTGAAGCTCCCGCCGGACGCTGAAGTCTTTGCAACACCAGAGGTGGATTTCCAGACTTCCCCGAGGCTGCCCTGAGTCCCCAGCAAAGCTGAGGCCCGTTGCTGTCGTGGGTAACGTGGGTAACGTGGAACCGTGACCCCTGGACACTGAGCACATTTGCAAGTGCATCCTCTTCCTGGTCTCCCACGAAGTTGTGCTTTGGGCTCCGAGTAGCCCCCACCTCCAGCACCGACTGCACCGAAGATCACTGGCCTCCACTCCACGAGTGTCCTGTGAGCCAGCTCTAGGTGCGTCCACTTGAGGCTCCTTTGCGGTCGCTAGTCCGTTGGCTAGTGGGCCCTCCCGAAGGCAACTCTTCTTCTGCTTGGGCTTCCCTGGTTGCTCCAGACATGCCCTGACTTACCCTCGCTGGGTGAGTCCCTCAGACCTTGCTGGTCTGCACCACCGTCCTTCTTCTATTTCCACAAGACTTGCCGTTGCCAAGGTTTGTTGGGTCCAATCCGGTCGCCGACACCCCTGCAATCGACAGACGTCGTGGGACAGCTCAAATCCAGCTCCTGGTCATCATCGACGCCTCCTGGACCTCGTGGCTGAAGAGTCAAGATGACTGTCAACCTACCTGAAGCACCCGACATCGGTGGGCATCCGCTCATCGCCTTCCTGGTCACTGGCTAGTGACCCAGACTCTGTCCCCTCTGCTTTCAGGTTCTTCAGATCTTCGATCCACCTTTGGATCCACCCGAACACTTTCGACTTGGCCGCCAGCAGCACTTTGCAGCAGATCGCCATTGAAAACGACGACGAAACCCGACCCCGAAAGACACCTATGCACCCGGCTTCCCTGGGTGAGGTAACTCGAGTACTCCGGTGCTCCCGTGGGTATAGACTCTAGAACGACCTAGTTCTAAAGGGGTTTGCTCCAAGTCCTCCTCTAAGTGTCCCTTTCCTTTAAAACTCCAACCGCGACATTCCCCATAGAAGTCAACGGCGGCACGCGGCTGTGTTCTCACACTGCACGCGTCCCCCGTGGGTCCCCTGTGTCACTACCTTGGGTGGTTCCTTGAGGGCCAAGCACTTCTACAGGCTCTAGGCCTTGTGTCTAGCTCAGTCGTGGTTCTTATACCACTTTATTGGTATATGGTTTGGTACGCCCCTAGGGCTCAAACGTGTATTTGTGCTATTACTGTTGATAACTAACTTATAACTTATGTACTTCGAACTCTAGCCTCATAAAGAGACTAGAGGGGTGTGTTTAGCAATAAATACATATATTTTGAATATATACCTGGTGTGGTCCTCTTTCATTTGGATCACTCAAGAGATTATAGACTGGTAAAACAAGCTGCTTTACATTCCTTCAAGACTTAGCCTGAAGGCTGCTCTCCATAGCTACCACTAGGATAGCTTTCAATAAAGGTTGTCTTTAACCTATCTCCAATAAGGGGTTGTTTGGACTGGTACAAGGTGCCCACTATAATTAGTGGACAGCATATACCAGGCCAACTTCTCACATTGGTGTGCTGCGTGTGGGATTCCAGCTTGCTATTGTTTTACCAGATAATCTCAATTGAATTGATCAACTGAAAACCACTAAGGGTACATTAGGTACATATAAATCAAGCTTAGGATACAGTAAGTTCTACTGAACTTAGAGTTGTGTGTTAAGGGATAGCACACCCTTTCTACAACCCAAGAGAGTTTAGTAGGCCACACTAGAGTAGGTAGTGCATACACCACACCTCACTAGTAATGTCTTCAAGGCCAGGACCCAGTGAGTCCTTGCCAGAAGCCAGTGGGCTTCTTCCCTCCAAGTATGATAATCTCCCATTCTTGGAATTGAGAGCATTGTGCAATACTAGGAAGCTGAAGACAAGCAAAAGTGCCAGCACCCAACACCTCAGGGAGGTGCTACTGTCAGATGATCTCAGCAGACCCCTAGGGTCTGAAGGGGCAGGCAGACAGGGTGGGGCAGAAGATGAGGAAGGGTCCAGGGGTGAAATCACCCAGGACCCCCCCTCTGAGACTGGCCAGGAAGGTGACAATGACCTTGACCTGGAAAATACAGCTCCTCCTGAGGATGAGGAGGAGGATCAGAATGACCTCCCCTTTGTCCCCCCAGGAAGAGTTGTGAGTGTGCCCAGAAGGCCTAGATCTCCTTCTCAGGAGTCTAACCACTCTGACACCTCAATAGGGACATCTGTTTCCTCTCATAGGAGGGAATCCTCTCATGAAAGGAAAGAGAGACTGCTCAAGTATGGAGAAGCTCAGTTGAGACTCAGAAGAGAGCAGTTGGCTATAGACAGGGAGTCCCTAGAGCTTGAAAAGCAAAGAAAAAAGATGGGACTAGAGTACCATGGTGGCAGCAATTTCCCCAGAGATAGGGAAAGGTCTTATGACCATAGAAACCTGAGCAAGATTGTCCCTCCCTACCAGTGTGGGGATGACATCCACAAATGGATAACTGCACTGGAGAGGGCCTGTAAAGTACAGAGGGTCCCTCAGGAGCAGTGGGCAGCAATCTTGTGGCTCTCCTTTGCAGACAAAGGTAGAGACAAGCTCCTCACTGTTAGAGAAGAGGATGCTGACAATTACAAAGTCTTGAAGAGTGCTCTGATTGATGGGCTTGGCCTAACAACTGAACAATACAGGTTAAAGTTCAGAGATACCCAAAAAGCACAGACTCAAGACTGGGTGGACTATGTGGATTGTTCTGCTAAGGCTCTGGAAGGTTGGTTGATGGGCAGTAAGGTATGTGACTTCACAGGATTGTACAATCTTATCATGAGGGAGCAGATTCTTAATAACTGTCAAAATCAGCTGTTGCATCAGTACCTGGTTGACTCTGATGTGACCTCTCCCCAAGAATTGGGAAAGAAGGCAGACAAATGGGTCAGAACCAGGGTGAGGCAGAAGGTACAGAACCAAGGTGGTGACCCAAAGAAGCAAGATTCTAAGAACTCTGATAAGGGTGGGGAGAAGGGTAAAGACCAGAAGTCTTCACAAGGCCCCCAAAAATCTTCTTCAGGTGGGGATTCACAGTCTAACAAGGGAAAAGGCCAAAAGAAACCATGGTGCAAAGTCTGTAAGCAAAAGACACACTGGACCAGTGATTGCACCAAGTCCAAAGACTCTATTCCAGCCCCCACCAATGCCCCTAAGGCACCTGTTCCCCCTAGTGCAGTTACAATTGGTGGTGGGAGTACACAGGCCAAGGGTTTAGTAGGGTTGACCCTGGGTAAGGAGATGAGCTCTGACCTAGTCAGAGAACTCACTCAGGCTGTCCTAGTCTGTGATGGAGGCATGGATGTGACCTCCTCTGTGAGTCCCAGTAATCTGGGCAAGTACAGGCAACAGCCCTTAATCAATGGAAAAGAGGCTTTGGCATTTAGGGACACAGGGGCAAGTGTCACCATGGTGACACAAGACCTTGTGGATCCTGGGCAGATTATACTTGGTGAAATGTACCAAGTGACCAATGCTAGCAATGTCAGAACAGACCATACTCTGGCAGTTGTTAACTTCTCCTGGGGAGGGGTAACTGGCCTTAAGAAGGTTGTGGTGAGTGCAAACCTACCAGTGGAATGCTTGCTTGGCAATGATCTGGAAACTTCAGCTTGGGCAGAAGTGGAGCTCAGGACCCATGCAGAAATGCTGGGGATCCCTGCAGATGTGTTTGCTGTGACCAGGTCACAGAGCAAAATGTCTAACACTGAACAGGCATTGGATTCTGAAATAATGGACCAAGTGCCATCCAAGAGGAGGAGTAGTAGGGTAAAGGCAGTGCCTTCCCCCTTGGCTCAGAAGGAAGATCAGTCTCTTGAGGGGGATGATCTCAGTCCTGAGGAAGGAACTGTCCCAGATGAGCTTGAACCTGACCAGGTTGAGTTCTTGGGGACATGGTGCCTTTCCAAGGCAGATCTGAGCCAGGAGCAGCAGAGCTGCCCCTCTCTTGAACCCCTCAGACAGCAAGCTGCTGCTGAGGCTGCTGGGAAAGCTAGTGGTCCCCATACAGTGTATTGGGATGATGGACTCTTGTACTCAGAGTGTAGCGACCCCAAGCCTGGTGCCACCAGGAGGTTGGTTATACCTCTGAAGTTCAGGGGCTTCCTATTGACCCTAGCCCATGACATTCCCTTAGCAGGTCACCTGGGCCAGAACAAGACTTGGGACAGAATTGTCCCTCACTTTCACTGGCCGCACACGTCTGAAGACACCAAGGAGTTTTGTCGCTCCTGTGTAACCTGCCAGGCCAGTGGCAAGGCAGGTGACACTACAAAGGCCCCCTGATACCACTACCTGTGTTGGGGGTTCCCTTTGAAAGGGTGGGGATTGACATTGTTGGTCCCATGGATCCCCAAACAGCATCTGGGCACAGGTTTATCCTGGTGGTAGTGGATCATGCCACCAGGTACCCAGAGGCTATTCCCCTTAGGACCACTACAGCACCTGTGGTGGCAAGGGCCCTCCTGGGAATTTTCTCAAGAGTGGGCTTCCCTAAGGAGGTTGTATCAGACAGGGGTGCAAACTTTATGTCTGGATACTTGAAGGCAATGTGGAAGGAGTGTGGAGTGACTTACAAGTTCACCACACCCTATCACCCACAATGCAAAGGTTTAGTTGAGAGATTCAACAAAACCTTAAAGGGCATGATTAAAGGGCTCCCAGAAAAGCTCAGGCGAAGATGGGACATACTCTTGCCCTGCCTTTTATTTGCATACAGGGAGGTGCCTCAAAAGGGGTTGGCTACAGCCCTTTTGAACTTTTGTTTGGTCACCCTGTCAGGGGTCCATTGTGCTTGGTAAAGGAAGGATGGGAGTTACCTCTCAAGCCCCCAAAGCATGACATAGTGGACTATGTACTTGGTCTCCGCTCCAGGATGGCTGAATACATGAAAAAGGCAACTAAAAACCTTGAGGCTAGCCAGGAACTGCAAAAAGCCTGGCATGATCAAAGGCTGTACTGACTGTTTACCAGCCAGGACAGAAGGTGTGGGTGTTGGAGCCAGTGGCCCCAGCAGCTCTCCAAGACAAATGGAGTGGACCCCATACCATTGTTGAACAGAAGGGTGAGGTTACCTATTTAGTAGACCTAGGAACACCCAGGAGTCCCCACAGGGTTCTCCATGTCAACAGACTGAAACCATATGTGGACAGGGCAGACATGGGCTTGCTCATGGCTACTGATGAGGGACAGGAGGAAGAGAGTGACCCACTCCCTGACCTGCTCTCACAGAACCCTGATGATGGGTCAGTGGATGGTGTAGCCTTGGCAGGCAGCCTCACTGCTCAGCAGCAAACTGATTGTAGACAAGTGCTCAATCAGTACAGACATATGTTCTCTCTGACTCCAAGTCAGACCACCTGGTGCACTCATGAAGTGGACACTGGGGACAACCTGCCTATTAAAAATAAGATTTATAGGCAACCTGAGCATGTCAGGGACTGTATCAGGACAGAAGTCCAGAAAATGTTGGATTTGGGAGTTATTGGACCCTCAGATAGCCCTTGGGCTAGTCCAGTGGTCCTTGTGCCAAAACCTCACACCAGTGGTGGGAAAAGAGAGATGAGGTTTTGTGTGGACTACAGGGGTCTCAATGCAGTCACTAGGACTGATGCTCATCCAATACCTAGGGCAGATGAGCTAATAGACACTTTGACCTCAGCCAAGTATCTAAGCACATTTGACCTGACAGCTGGCTACTGGCAGATCAGACTAGCTGATGATGCAAAGCCAAAAACAGCATTCTCAACCCCTAGTGGGCATTATCAATTTGTGGTAATGCCCTTTGGTCTGAAGTATGCACCTGCCACTTTTCAGAGGTTGGTGAATACAGTCCTTACAGGTCTGGAAGCCTATAGTGCAGCATATCTAGATGATATTGCTGTCTTTAGCTACACCTGGGAGGATCACCTGGTGCACCTCAGAAATGTTTTGCAGGCCTAACTATCAAGGCCACAAAGTGCCAGATAGGGCAGAGTCAGGTTGTGTACCTGGGCCACCTTGTGGGTGGAGGCCAGGTTCAACCATTGCATAGCAAGATCCAGACCATCATGGACTGGACTGCTCCAACTACCCAGACTCAGGTGAGAGCCTTTTTAGGCCTGACTGGGTACTATAGGAGATTTGTCAAGGGGTATGGATCAATAGTGACACCCCTGAATGACTTAACTTCCAAGAAAATGCCCAAAAAGGTTCAGTGGACAGTTAGCTGTCAAAAGGCATTTGATGACCTGAAGCAGGCCATGTGCACTGCTCCCATTCTACAGAGTCCTGATTACTCCAAGGAGTTCATTGTCCAAACAGATGCATCTGAATTGGGGGTAGGGGCTGTACTGTCACAATTGAATGATGAAGGTCAGGATCAGCCAGTAGCTTTTATTAGCAGAAGGCTGACCCCTAGAGAGAAACGTTGGTCAGCCATCGAGAGGGAGGCCTTTGCTGTGGTTTGGGCTCTGAAGAAGTTGAGGGCATACTTGTTTGGTACTCACTTCCTTGTTCAAACAGACCACAAGCCCCTCCTATGGCTAAAACAAATGAAGGGTGAAAACCCCAAACTGCTTAGGTGGTCCATTTCCCTACAGGGGATGGACTTTACAGTGGAACATGGACCTGGGAGTAACCATGCCAATGCAGATGGACTCTCTAGGTACTTCCACTTAGAACATGAAGACTCAACTGGTCAAGGTTAGTTTAATGTCCCTACGTTTGGGGGGGGATTGTGTAGGAGAGTAGGATCTGCTTCACATGGGTACCCCCACTTTTTGCTGATGCTTCACTGTTTTTCGACTTTAGTCTGGCTGGGGCCCTGCTAATCAGAACCCCAGCCTAGCTGCTTCCTCTCTAAAATGGTTTCCATGTGCCTTAGGCACATCTCTGATTGGAATCTGGAGTGCCCTTATAAGTCCCTAGTATATGGTATACTATGTACCCAGGGCATAGGTACCTCAGAGGCCTGCCAGGGGCTGAAGCATGTATTATGCCACCCCTGGAAGGCCAGCCAAAAGGACACCACAGGTCTGCTACTGCAGCCTGGGTAAGGTGGTGCATGCACCCCTTACTGTGATATAGGTTACCTATATCACTGCATATGCACACATATAAACCTATAAGTCACTCCTATGGCAGGCCTTATCAATCCTGAAGGCAGAGTGCTTGGTTCTTATGTGAGAGGGTGCCCCTGCATGAGCAGAGCCCCTCTGCAGCGTTCGGAGACCCTTCTCTGATGCTGTTTGTAGTGCAGCCTGACCATATACTCTTAAGTGCATTATATCCTCGCGGTACAATGCTAACTTTGGACTGGCTGCATCAAAACATGTCGTGTTTGGTGTCAAACATCTTGGAATACTACCCCCCCACCAGTTCTGGCAGCGGGGGTAGCATTCCACCCTTCTAGAGGGAGAGACATGTACACACCGGCCTGCCCGGTAACTTCTTTCCAGAGCCCTGGCATCACAAAATGGATGCCGCTGCCACAGACACAGGTCTGGCCTCCTGCTGCTGACTGAAACTCCGGCAGGGGAGACCTGGACAATAGGTTTCCTGTTCAAGGGAGGTGTAACCACCTCCCCAGACAGGTTGATGTGTATTGGGGCTGGGCGGGAGCACTCTCTGGTGCTTTGAAGTCCTGCACTGGGGGCACATTTGGTGTCCCTGTGCATACCCCAGTTCAAACCGGCTCAGGGGCTTCCAGCCCCTGCTCTGGCGCGAAACTGGAGAAAGGGAAAGGGGTGTAACCACCCCTCTGCCCTGACCCTCCCATAGGTGGGTCCCCAGAGTATGTCCAACCCCCTAACTTGGTATAAGTATGGGACCCCAGTCCTTAGGACTTTAGATTTACCTGGACGAAACTCTGATACAGAATCCTGGACCTTCGACGCTCTACTTTAAGATTAGAGGACTGAAGAATCTCCCTTGGGGTCAAGGAGTGACTCCCCTGCTTGGCAGGCACCTACGAAGCAATTGTCCAGTCTGCATCGCTGAAGCTCCCGCCAGACGCCAAAGTTTTTGCAACACCAGAGGTGGATTTCCAGACTTCCCCGAGGCTGCCCTGAGTCCCCAGCAAAGCTGCGGCCCGTAGCTGTCGTGGGTAACAAAGGAACCGTGACCCCTAGACACCGAGCACATTTGCAAGTGCATCCTCTTCCTGGTCTCCCACGAAGTTGTGCTTTGGGCTCCGAGTAGCCCCTGCCTCCAGCAACGACTGCACCGAAGATCACTGGCCTCCACTCCATGAGTGTCCTGTGAGCCAGCTCTAGGTGCGTCCACTCGAGGCTCCTTCGCGATCGCTAGTCCGTTGGCTAGTGGGCCCTCCCGAAGGCAACTCTCCTTCTGCTTGGGCTTCCCTGGTTGCTCCACATATACCCTGACTTACGCTCGCTGGGTGAGTCCCTCAGACCTTGCTGGTCTGCACCACCATCCTTCTTCTATTTCCACAAGACTTGTCGTTGCCAAGGCTTGTTGGGTCCAATCCGGTCGCCGACACCCCTGCAATCGACAGACGTCGTGGGACTGCTCGAATCCAGCTCCTGGTCATCGTCGACGCCTCCTGGACCTCGTGGCAGAAGAGTCAAGATGACGTCAACCTACCTGAAGCACCCGACATTGGTGGGCATCCGCTCATCGCCTTCCTGGTCACTGGCTAGTGACCCAGACTCTGTCCCCTCTGC
This sequence comes from Calotriton arnoldi, assembly GCA_963921515.1. Taxonomy (NCBI): domain Eukaryota; kingdom Metazoa; phylum Chordata; class Amphibia; order Caudata; family Salamandridae; genus Calotriton; species Calotriton arnoldi. The sequence continues at coordinate 347,647 of CAWUFW010011381.1, forward strand.
TTTCAGGTTCTTCAGATCTTCGATCCACCTTTGGATCCACCCGAACACTTTCGACTTGGCCGCCAGCAGCACTTTGCAGCAGATCGCCATTGAAAACGACGACGAAACCCGACCCTGAAAGACACCTATGCACCCGGCTTCCCTGGGTGAGGTAACTCGAGTACTCTGGTGCTCCCGTGGGTATAGACTCTAGAACGACCTAGTTCTAAAGGGGTTTGCTCTAAGTCCTCCTCTAAGTGTCCCTTTCCTTTAAAACTCCAACCGCGACATTCCCCATAGAAGTCAACGGCGGCTCGCGGCTGTGTTCTCACACTGCACGCGTCCCCCGTGGGTCCCCTGTGTCACTACCTTGGGTGGTTCCTTGAGGGCCAAGCACTTCTACAGGCTCTAGGCCTTGTGTCTAGCTCAGTCGTGGTTCTTATACCACTTTATTGGTATATGGTTTGGTACGCCCCTAGGGCTCAAACGTGTATTTGTGCTATTACTGTTGATAACTAACTTATAACTTATGTACTTCGAACTCTAGCCTCATAAAGAGACTAGAGGGGTGTGTTTAGCAATAAATACATATATTTTGAATATATACCTGGTGTGGTCCTCTTTCATTTGGTCACTCAAGAGATTATAGACTGGTAAAACAAGCTGCTTTACATTCCTTCAAGACTTAGCCTGAAGGCTGCTCTCCATAGCTACCACTAGGATAGCTTTCAATAAAGGTTGTCTTTAACCTATCTCCAATAAGGGGTTGTTTGGACTGGTGCAAGGTGCCCACTATAATTAGTGGACAGCATATACCAGGCCAACTTCTCATACACCCCTCTTCTCTCTTTCTGTACTGCTCTTGCCTCTTTCTGCACCCCTCTTGCCTCTTTCTGCACATCTTTTGCTTTTTTCTGCTCTTCTCTCTCCTCTTTCTGCACCCCTCATGCCTCTTTCAGCACCTCTGTTGCTTCTTTCTGTACTTCTTTTCCTTCTTTCTGCACCACTCGTACCTCTTTCTGCACCCTTCTTCCCTTTTCCTGCACATCTCTTGGTTCTTTCTGCACTCCTCTGGCCTCTTTCTGCACATCTGTTCCTTGTTTCTGCACTTCTTTTGTTTCTTTCTGCACCTCTCTTGCTTCTCTCTGCTTCCCTCTTGCCTCTTTCTCCACCCCTCTTCTCTCTTTCTGTACTGCTCTTGCCTCTTTCTGCACCTCTTTTGCTTTTTTCTGCACTTCTCTCTCCTCTTTCTGCACCCCTCTTGCCTCTTTCAGCACCTCTGTTGCTTCTTTCTGCACTTCTCTTCCTTCTTTCAGCACCACTCGTGCCTCTTTCTCACCCTTCTTCCCTTTTCCTGCACATCTCTTGGTTCTTTCTGCACTGCTCTTGCCTCTTTCTGCACCCCTCTTGCCTCCTTCTGTACCTCTGTTGTTTCTTACTGCACTGCTCTTGCTTCTTTCTGCAACTCCTTTGCCTGTTTCTGCAACTCTATTGCCTCTTTCTGCACTTCTCTTGCTTCCTTCTGCACCTCTGTTGCTTCTTTTTTTGTACTTCTCTTCCTCTTTCTGCACCCCTCTTGCTTCTTTCTGCACCTCTGTTGCTTCTTTCTGCACTTCTCTTGCCTCTTTCTGCATCCCTCTTGCCTCTTTCTGCACCCTTCTTCCCTCTTTCTACACCTCTCTTCCCTCTTTCTGCACCTCTCTTGCCTCTTTATGCACCCCTGTTCCCTCTTTCTGCACATCTCTTGCCTGTTTCTGCGACTCTCTTGCCTCTTTCTACAGTTCTCTTTCCTCTTTCTGCACCCCTCTTGCCTCTTTACGCACCTCTCTTGGCTATTTCTGTACTGCTCTTGTTTCTTTCTATACATGTCTTGCAAATTTCTGCACCCCTCTTGCCTCTCTCTGCACCCCTCTTCCCTCTTTCTGCACCTCTCTTGCTTCTTTCAGCACCCCTCCTGCCTCTTTCTGCACCTATGTTCCTTCTTTCTGCACTTCTCTTGCTTCTTTCTGCACCTCTTTTGCCTCTTTCAGCTCCTCTCTTGCCTCTTTCTGCACCCCTCTTGCCTCTTTCTGCACCTCTTTTGCTTTTTTCTGCTCTTCTCACTCCTCTTTCTGCACCCCTCTGGCCTCTTTCAGCACCTCTTTTGCTTCTTTCTGCACTTCTCTTCCTTCTTTCTGCGCCACTCGTGCCTCTTTCTGTACCCTTCTTCCCTTTTCCTGCACATCTCTTGGTTCTTTCTGCACTGCTCTGGCCTCTTTCTGCACCCCTGTTCCCTCTTTCTGCACATCTCTTGCCTGTTTCTGCAACTCAATTGCCTCTTTCTGCACTTCTCTTGCCTGCTTCTGCACCTCTGTTGCTTCTTTTTTTGCACTTCTCTTCCTCTTTCTGCACCCCTCTTGCCTCTTTCTGCACCTCTGTTGCTTCTTTCTGCACTTCTCTTGCCTCTTTCTGCATCCCTCTTGCCTCTTTCTGCACCCTTCTTCCCTCTTTCTACACCTCTCTTCCCTCTTTCTGCACCTCTCTTGCCTCTTTCTGCACCCCTCTTGCCTCTTTCTGTGCCTCTTTTGCTTGTTTCTGCACTTCTTTTGCCTCTTTCTGTACACCTCTTGCCTCCTTCAGCATCTGTTATTTCTTTCTGCACTGCTCTTGCTTCTTTCTGTACCTCTCTTGCAAATTTCTGCACCCCTCTTGCCTCTTTCTGTACCCCTCTTGCCTCCTTCTGCATCTCTGTTGGCTCTTTCTGCGTAGCTCTTGCTTCTTTCTGCACCTCTTTTGCCTGTTTCTGCAACTCTATTGCCTCTTTCTGCACTTCTCTTGCCTCTTTCTGCACCTCTGTTGCTTCTTTCTGCACTTCTGTTGCTTCTTTCTGCACCTCTCTTGCCTCTTTCTGCATCCTTCTTCCCTCTTTCTGCATCTCTCTTGCCTCTTTCTGCACCTCTCTTGCCTCTTTCTGCACACACAGGGCTACTTTTAAACTGACCTCAGGCTCAGCAGTGCACACATGCAAGTGCAGAAAAGGGCTGCTGGCCTCTAAACTGACATGCCCTATTATATGCTAGGGACTTAGAGGTAGATTTAATACCCCTGCCCTATTATGTACTAGGGCCTTACAAGAGAGGTCATGCCAATCACAGGGGTACCCCAACCCATAGTGTACCCTAGTGTATGTAGGTGTTTTCACTGTATTCTAAGTGTCTTTCAACATAGCACTGGCTCCGGGCCTCGTTAGGCAGAGCCCAGGGTCAGTCAGAGTCAGTTACCACCAGTATCAGTCAGCAAAACGCTGGGTGGTGCCCAGGGCTTAGGATGACTTTGCAACAAGGCCTCTTTCTGCATAGCCCAGTCCAGATTATTTTAAAAACAGTTTTAATTCCACGTCATATCTCTCAGGCGCAGATATGTCTGGAATATGGACTAACCAACCAGATACAGGCCAGACAAGGAGCCCTGGTTAAATATTACTGGTGAATGAGGGCAGCTGAAGACAACACGCTAGCTCACCACTGCTGGGAGGAGGTCGAAAAAAAATCAAGGCAGAACAACTCTATATGCCACATTTTAAAACAAGCACTTCTATCGCTAAATCTGGAGGAAGCCTGGCATACACCTATGTCATATCCTGCTTTCAAAGAAATCACTAACAAATCAACTAAAAATTCATCGCTACAAACTGATAAAGCCATACTGGCCGGTAAAAGTCACGCATGGTCGGTGATGCCAACTTACAAGCAACTGAAACCACAATCCTACTTGCAAGAATGGTTCAGAGACCACTACAAGCAGAAATTGACTTTACTGAGATTGGGGTCTTTTTCGAACAAAGATCTCACCCCAAAATGGCTACAGACTTGGCCAACCCTGGACTGCCGCCTCTGTGGTAACGGAGCAGAGACGCTATTACATCTATTATGCATCTGCCCAGTATTATATAATTTAAGGACGTCACTCTTAAGGCCAATCCTAAGAGAAACCCAAACCAGGACCTGCAGAGCGGCCGTCATAAAATGCCTCAGTGGTTCCTCAGTCCAACTGGCTTGTAAGACTATAAAATTCTTGACACTAGCAGCACAAGAACTTGAAAAGAAAGAAACAGCGAAATAGGAACTTGGAAAGAAGGGCATAAAGCAGCCGGCCCGAGTCCTTTTTAGATCTTTTTTGCCCTCCCCTTCTTTAAAAAGCTCTTGTTTATGACAAGCAATACATTTGAAATAGGAGGCATAGTCACGCTCATATCAGTACACGATCTTAGATAGAAAGCCTTAGTGACTCAAGAATCTGGAAAGATGGTCATTCGCAGCTGGGCTAAAACCCCCCAGACCGTTCTGCACTTTTTCTCCTCTCCCCCTCCTCCGCCAGCACAAGTACTTTACTTGAAATAGAAGGCATGGACATGTTTACACCGCTGCTTATAACAAATTGTTGCACTTTGGTACCATACCACGTGAGGGTCACGACTACTAAAAAATGTTTTATTGTAATTTTTTTTTGTTGTATTTGAGTTATGTTGTTTATATTATGGTGGTAAGTTCCACCCTTTTAATGATTTTAACAAATCAAATAAAAGTATTATTATCTATCTATATGAGTTATAGAGCCCCTCAAATATACTATTGAATACCCATGTGCCCTGTATTGTGAGCAGAAAGAAATGCATACGCCTTTTTGTACACAAATTTACAGAGTATGCTGTTTGAAACACAGGTATTCAAGTATTTGTATGTTTATTTTCATTTAACATGTCACTAGGTAAAAGCATAGACACGCATGCATACCTTCACAAACTTGGTCAGACTTACAACAGTGATATGCTTAGGATTGCTGTTTTATATTTGGTAGGCCTAACATTCTGAGCAGTCGATTAATGGTGAAACTTCAAGAGAAAAGTGAAGTTTAAGACATCTTGGGAGAAGGATTAGTGATTAGGCTACTTTGTATGAGTCTGTTGTAAGGTACAGTCAAAGTAGGCCTCTTTCTGCACCTCTGTTGGTTCTTTCTGCACATCGCTTGCTTCTTTCTGCACCTTTCTTCCTCTTTCTGGACTTCTGCTGCCTCTTTCTGCATTTCTCTTGCTTCTTTCTGCACCTTTCTTTCTCTTTCTGCACATGTCCTACCTCTGTAGGCATAGTTAGAAATTAGCATTTAAAAAACTTTAGAAATTCGCTGAAAAAACCATAGGTTTCAGGGACGTTATAGTTAGAAATTATCATTTAAAAAACCATAGAAATTCACTGAAAAAGACATAGGTTTCAGGGACGTTATAGTTAGAAATGAGCATTTAAAAACCATAGAAATTCACTGAAAAAAACAAAGGTTTTTGGGACGTTACAGTTAGAAATTAGCATTTAAAAAACCATAGAAATTCACTGAAAAAAACAAAGGTATCAGGGATGTTATAGTTAGTTGGACATTTCACTCGTACAAAACTGAGGAAATTCGGCCGTTATAGTTAGTTGAGCTAAGTATAACTCACGCCCCCGCAATGCACTGCTGATGACATCAGATATTACATCACTCATGACATGGTCAGTGACATCACTGATGAAATCACTGATGACATTTCAAATGACATCACTGATGACATCACTGATGATATCATCCATGTGATAATCTGATGCACCTCCTCACATCCTAATATGACCTTTGATACACCCACTCTAAAATACAGACTACCATTCTCGAAACCATAGACACACCAATACCAATTACTACATACACACTCACTGATTCTTAGGTCTATACACACATCCGCTCACTCACTTATACAGTCACTCATACATGCAGTCACTCATCAATACAGCCACTATCATATGCACTCATACAACTATACAGACACTCACACACCGCCACTCACCCATAGAGTTACTTACACAGCTAGTGCAAAGAATAAATCACACTCCCATTTACTCACCTATACAGTTATACACACACCACCTCACTTATTCACACAGATACTAACACATACTTCCTCTCTTATACAATCACTGACACAAGCACACACTCATCCACACAGCCACTCTCACAATCACTCACTCTCACATATAGTCATTTATATACTCCAACACTCACATATACTGCCTTTCACATATGTAGTTACTCCACATGTACCACTGAGACATCCATTCACTCACCAACACAGACATACACATACTCACCCACCCATACAGCCCCTCACAGATGCACTCTTGAACCCATACACCCAGTGAATCACTCACTCACATATCCATGCAGTGAGTCACACACACCCCACCCACCCTCACAGACACTCAGGCACCCATACAGATACTCAGACAAGCAATCAATAACCCATATAGACAATCATGTAGCTACTCAACAACCCATGCAGCCGCTTACACACCAACAGACAGACTAATACAGACATTCACACAGTTTAGTCACTAACCCATGCATTCAGTAAGAATGTTTAATCACTCACTTATACAGTCAGTCAGGCACCTACTAAATCATCCATTCAGACAGTCATACACCCACTCATTCTTCAATACACCTTGGCCTATATATATATAAAACATATTTAAACTTTACAGAAACACACAGTCACCGGATGATGTCATCAGTGATGTCATTTGCGATGTCATCAGTGATGTCATCAGTATAAAAACACAATGCAAAAGGGTATGGGGCAATTATGACTGCACTTATCACTGTGTTGGGTTATAGATTCGAACTCTTAGGGTGCAAGGGATCTGAGGCTCAATACCCCTAAACCTCGTAGGATACAATATCCCACAAATATTACAGCAGCAACATGATCCAGCACTCCAATCAAAAATGTAACTCATACGTAATACTAAGTACAAATAATTCAATTCATTCAGCAGGTCTTGTTCCAACTTTCTTTATTCAACATTCTTCTTAAAAACGACCGTAGCCAACGCGATTCATCCCAAAGGACTTCTTCAGGGCAAAGGCAATATGGTGAGTCTGTTTCAACATTCATCAATGGTTGTCTATATGTTGTCCCCTTTTCCTTAGATAACAATCAAAACACGTAACATCAAGGAGAACATATTATTTCCTTTCTGGTTCCCAGTGTGATTTTGAGTCATCTGTCCATGTGAGACATTGGGTGTTAGCCCATTGCAATTTGAAACGGAATATCGAGCTACTCGCGCCATGTAGCCAAATCGTCACCAGTGATGTCATCAGTGATGTCACTGACCATGTCATAAGTGATGTAATATGTGATGTCATCAGCAGTGCATTGCAGGGGCGCGAGTTATACTTAGCTCAACTAACTATAACAGCCGAATATCTCTGGTTTTGAATGAGTGAAATGTCCAACTAACTATAACGTCCCTGAAACCTGTGGTTTTTTCAGTGAATTTCTATGGTTTTTTAAATGCTAATTCCTAACTATAACGTCCCTGAAACATCTGTTTTTTTCAGTGAATATATATATATATATGTATGTATATATATATGTATATATATATATATTCACTGAAAAAAACAGAGGTTTCAGGGACGTTCTAGTTAGGAATTAGCATTTAAAAAACCTTAGAAATTCACTGAAAAAACCACAGGTTTCAGGGACGTTATAGTTAGGCTGACATTTCACTCATACAAAACCAGAGAAATTGGCTGTTATAGTTAGCTGAGTTAACTATAACTCGCGCCCCCGCAATGCACTGCTGATGACGTCACATATTACATCACTCATGACATGGTCAGTGACATCACTGATGATATCTCAAATGACATCACTGATGACATCACTGATGACATCATCCACTTAATATCTGATGCACCTCCTCACGCCTTAATATAACCTTTCATACACCCACTCAAAAATACACACTACCATTCTCAAAACCATTGACACACCAATACCAGTTAGTACATACCTACTCACTGATTCATAGGTCTACACACACATCCACTCACCCATACAGTCACTCATACATTCAGTCATTCAGTGATGTCACTGACCATGTCATGAGTGATGTAATATCTGATGTCATCAGCAGTGCATTGCTAGGGCGCGAGTTATAGTTAGCTCAGCTAACTATAACGGCCAAATTTCTCTGGTTTTGTATGAGTGAAATGTCAGCCTAACTATAACATCCCTGAAACCTGTGGTTTTTTCAGTGAATTTCTAAGGTTTTTTAAATGCTAATTTCTAAAAAATGCCTACATAGGTAGGATACATGCAGAACGAGGAAGAAAGGCACAGAAAGAACACGAGAAGTGCAGAAAGAGGCAAGAGAGGTGCAGAAAGAGGAAGAAAGGTGCAGAAAGAAGCAATAGCAATGCAGAAAGAGGCAACAGAAATCCAGAAAGAGGAACAAAGGTGCAGAAAGAAGCAAGCGATGTGCAGAGAGAGGCCTACTTTGACTGTACCTTACAACAGACTTATACAAAGTAGCCTAATCACTAATCCTTCTCCCAAGATGTCTTAAACTTCCCTTTTCTCTTGAAGTTTCACCATTAATCGACTGCTCAGAATGTTAGGCCTACCAAATATAAAACAGCAATCCTAAGCATATCACTGTTGTAAGTCTGACCAAGTTTGTGAAGGTATGCATGCGTGTCTATGCTTTTACCTAGTACCATGTTAAATGAAAATAAACATACAAATACTTGAATACCTGTGTTTCAAACAGCATACTCTGTAAATTTGTGTACAAAAAGGTGTATGCATTTCTTTCTGCTCACAATACAGGGCACATGGGTATTCAATAGTATATTTGAGGGGCTCTATAACTCATATAGATAGATAATAATACTTTTATTTGATTTGTGAAAATCATTAAAAGGGTGGAACTTACCACCATAATATAAACAACATAACTCAAATACAATTTTTTTTTTACAATAAAACATTTTTTAGTAGTCGTGACCCTCACGTGGTATGGTACCAAAGTGCAACAATTTGTTATAAGCAGCGGTGTAAACATGTCCATGCCTTCTATTTCAAGTAAAGTACTTGTGCTTGCGGAGGAGGGGGAGAGGAGAAAAAGTGCAGAACGGTCTGGGGGGGTTTTAGCCCAGCTGCGAATGACCATCTTTCCAGATTCTTGAGTCACTAAGGCTTTCTATCTAAGATTGTGTACTGATATGAGTGTGACTATGCCTCCTATTTCAAATGTATTGCTTGTCATAAACGAGAGCTTTTTAAAGAAGGGGAGGGCAAAAAAGATCTAAAAAGGACTCGGGCTTTCTGCTTTATGCCCTTCTTCCCAAGTTCCGATTTCGCTGTTTCTTTCTTTTCAAGTTCTTGTGCTGCTAGTGTCAAGAATGTTATAGTCTTACAAGCCAGTTGGACTGAGGAACCACTGAGGCCTTTTATGACGGCCGCTCTGCAGGTCCTAGTTTGGGTTTCTCTTAGGATTGGCCTTAAGAGTGACATCCTTAAATTATATAATACTGGGCAGATGCATAATAGATGTAATAGCGTCTCTGCTCCGTTACCACAGAGGCGGCAGTCCAGGGTTGGCCAAGTCTGTAGCCATTTTGGGGTGAGATCTTTGTTCGAAAAACACCCCAATCTCAGTAAAGTCAATTTCCGCTTGTAGTGGTCTCTGAAGCATGCTTGCAAGTAGGGTTGTGGTTTCAGTTGCTTGTAAGTTGGCATCACCGACCATGCGTGACTTTTACCGGCCAGTATGGCTTTATCAGTTTGTAGCAATGAATTTTTGGTTGATTTGTTGGTGATTTTTTTTAAAGCAGGATATGACATAGGTGTATGCCAGGCTTCCTCCAGATTTAGCGATGGAAGTGCTTGTTTTAAAATTTGGCATATAGAGTTGTTCTGCCTTGATTGTTTTTCGACCTCCTCCCAGCAGTGGTGAGCTAGCGTGTTGTCTTCAGCTGCCCTTATTCGCCAGTAATATTTAACCAGGGCTCCTTGTCTGGCCTGTATCTGGTTGGTTAGTCCATATTCCAGACGTATCTGCGCCTGAGAGATATGACGTGGAATTAAAAACAGTTTTTTAAATAATCTGGACTGGGCTAGATTTAGCATTGAGGAGTCCTTGGTGTTCAGCATTTCCGAGCCGTAAGTTATTGATGGCAAACATTTTGCAGCCACTACCTTTAAAAGGTGGTTTGTTGAACTGCCACTTAGGCTTTTCTGTAAGGTTTTGAAAGCAAATAATAATTGTTTAATTTTAGTTTGACCGTGTTTTAGATGTGGTCTGTAACTTAAATGACGATCTAAGAGGACCCCCAGGTATTTATATACATCCACCTGCAATAAGATACTGGAATTTATCCTCCAGATGAATTTGGGGTGTTTTTTGTGAGTGCTGGAAAAACATAAGACGTTAGATTTTTTAAATTAATTATCAGTTGTTCATTCGAGATGTATAGTGCTAGTTGTGAAATCAGCCTCTGCAAGCCGAGTGGAGTTTGAGAGAGTAGCACAATATCGTCCGCATATTGCAGGCTCGCTATTGATGTCTTTCCCAGTTAAGAAGGATCACCCTGGATGAGACTAAGGTTACTCTCTAAATCGGCAGTATAGATGTTAAATAGGCAGGGCGCCAGAACGCATCCTTGCTTTAGCCCATTTATTGTCGGACATTTCTTAGTTAGACTCCGGCCATCCCCCTTTTTTTTATCTGAACCCAAGTTTGTGTGTATAGGTTGATGATTGCTCCTAATAATTTTTTTGGGAGGGGTTCCCCACGCTTTAATTTTGGCCCATAGCTTGGCTCTTGGCACTTTGTCAAAAGCTGCTTTGAGGTCAACAAAGCATGTGTAGAGGGTGTTTGAGTTGACAATTGCTTTCTTTGCTAAAAGGGTGAGTGCCGAAATATTTGTTAAAGTCCCCGTGCCGGCCCGGAATCCAGTCTGCGTTTTTGGAATCAGATTTTTACTGCTTACCCATGTCTCCAGGTCTGCCAGTAGATTTGTTGCATAGATCTTTGCCTCTACATCTATAAGGGCTATCAGTCTGTAGTTGTTAGGGTCTGAACGTGTCCCTGACTTATAAATGGGTTGAAGAATACTGCCCCTCCAAGAATCGGAAATAATACCGGTCTCTAAGCTGTTGGAGAACAGGGGGGGGTTAAGTGACAGGACCAGAACACGGGATCGTGTCTGAACAAAGCATTCGGTAGGCTATTGGGGCCGGGGGCCCCATCCGATCTCAAATGTTTGATTATATTCAAGATCTGCTTTTGTGTTATCTGGACTGGTTCTTCTCTTTGCACATGCTTGGTGGAATCACTGCTTTCTTTTTGAGTTTCTCTGATTTCAGTTTGAGGTTTGACTTTAGATGAGTTCTTTAAGCCAATGGCTGATGCCTCCACTGATAGCCGTTTGAAGATGGGATATACTCGCTTTTCCGAACTCTGACTCCTGGCTTCTGATTTAATAACTCATATAAAAATAAGACATGTCTGCCTGTGCAACCGAGTGACAGAGCAGAACTGAGAAGATTTGAACACCTATAGGAGAAGTTACCCACTTTTTAAGCTACCATCTTCAGATGCATAACACATGTAAGAATACATGTACAAGTAGACATATACCTCAGACACGAGAGCAACCAGACCTTTAAACTTGACAGCTTGCACTTCTCATTTGAGTACAGAAAGAGGCGAGAGAAGTTCAGAAAGAAGCAAGAGAGTTGCAGAAACATGCAAAAGAGGTGTAGAAAGAGGGAACAGGGTGCAGACAGAGGCAAGAAAGGTACAGAAAGAGGGAAGAGGGGTACAGAAAGAGGCAAAAGGGGTGCAGAAATTTGCAGGAGAGGTGCAAAAAGAGGCAAGAGCAGTGCAGTTGCAGAAACAGGCAAAAGAGATGCAGAAAGAGGGAACAGGGGTGTAGACAAAGGCAAGAGAGGTGCAGAAAGAGGGAAGAGGTGCATAAGGAGGCAAGAGAACTGCAGAAAGAGGAAAGAGAGTTGCAGAAACAGGCAAGAGAGGTGAAGAAAAAGGTAACAGGGGTACAGAAAGAGGCAAGAGAGATGCAGAAAGAGGGAAGAGAGGTGCAGAAAGAGGCAAGAGGGATGCAGAAAGAAGCAAGAGCGGTGTAGAAAGAAGCAAAAGAAATGCAGAAAGAAGCAACAGAGGTGCAGAAAGAGACAAGAGGGGTGCAGAAAGAGGCAAGAGAAGTGCAGAAAGAAGCAAAAGAGGTGGAGAAAGAGGCAAGAGGGGTGCAAACAGAGGCAAGAGAGGTGCAGATCTAGGGAAGAGGGGTGCAGAAAGAGACAAGAGGGGTGCACAAATTTGCAAAAGAGGTGCAGAAAGAGGCAAGAGAAGTGCAGAAAGAAGCAACAGAGGTGCAGAAGGAGGCAAGAGAAGTGCAGAAAAAGGCAAGAGAGTTGCAGAAACAGGCAAAAGAGGTGCAGAAAGAGGGAATAGTGGTGCAGACAGAGGCAAGAGAGGTGCAGAAAGAGGGAAGAGGGGTACAGAGAGAGGGAAGAGGGGTAGAGACATTTGCAAGAGAGGTGCAGAAAGAAGCAAGAGCAGTGCAGAATGAACCAACAGAAGTGCAGAAAGAGGCAAGAGAAGTGCAGAAAGAAGCAAAAGAGGTGGAGAAAGAGGCAAGAGGGGTGCAAACAGAGGCAAGAGAGGTGTAGACAGAGGGAAGAGGGCTGCAGAAAGAGGCAAGAGAAGTACAGAAAGAAGCAACAGAGGTGCATAAGGAGGCAAGAGAACTGCAGAAAGAGGAAAGAGAGTTGCAGAAACAGGCAAGAGAGGTGAAGAAAAAGGTAACAGGGGTACGGAAAGAGGCAAGAGAGATGCAGAAAGAGGGAAGAGAGGTGCAGAAAGAGGCAAGAGGGGTGCAGAAAGATCAAGAGAGGTACAGAAAGAAGCAAAAGAAATGCAGAAAGAAGCAACAAAGGCGCAGAAAGAGGAAAGAGGGGTGTCAGTCATGTAAGTCTGACCAAGTTTATGAAGGTATGCATGCGTGTCTATACTTTTACCTAGTGACATGTTAAATGAAAGTAAACATACAAATACTTGAATACCTGTGTTTCAAACAGCATACTCTGTAAATTTGTGTACAAAAAGGTGTATGCATTTCTTTCTGCTCACAATACAGGGCACATTGGTATTCAATAGTATATTTGAGGGGCTCTATAACACATATATACACAAGACATGTCTGCCTGTGCAACCGAATGACAGAGCACAACTGAGAAGATTTGACAACCTATATCAGAAGTTACACGATTTTTATGCTACCATTTTCAGATGTATAACACATGTAGGAATACATGTACAAGTAGACATATACCTCAGTCACAAGACCACGCAGACCTTTAAACTTGACAGCTTGCACTTCCCATTTGAGTACAGAAAGAGGCGAGAGAAGTTCAGAAAGAAGCAAGAGAGTTGCAGAAACATGCAAAAGAGGTGTAGAAAGAGGGAACAGGGGTGCAGACAGAGGCAAGAGAGGTGCAGAAAGAGGGAAGAGGGGTACAGAAAGAGGCAAGAGCGGTGAAGAAATTTGCAAGAGAGGTGCAGAAAGAGGCAAGAGCAGTGCAGTTGCAGAAACAGGCAAAAGAGATGCAGAAAGAGGGAACAGGGGTGCAGAAAAAGGCAAGAAAGGTGCAGAGAGAGGGAAGAACTGTACAGAAAGAGACAAGAGGGGTACAGAAATTTGCAAGAGCGGTGCAGAGGGAAGCAAGAGCAGTGCAGAAAGAACCAACAGAGGTGCAGAAAGAGGCTAGAGGGGTGCAGAAAGAGGCAATAGAAGTGCAGAAAGAAAGAAAAGAGGTGGAGAAAGAGGCAAGAGGGGTGCAAACAGAGGCAAGAGAGGTGCAAATATTTGCAAGAGGTGCAGAAAGAGGCAAGAGAAGTGCAGAAAGAGGGAATAGGGGATACAGACAGAGGCAAGAGAGGTGCAGAAAGAGGGAAGAGGGGTACAGAGTGAGGCAAGAGGGGTAGAGACATTTGCAAGAGAGGTGTAGAAAGAAGCAAGAGCAGTGCAGAAAGAACCATACAAGGTGCAGAAAGAGGCAAGAGGGGTGTCGAAAGAGGCAAGAGAAGTGCAGAAAAAGTTAACAGGGGTGCAGAAAGAGGCAACAGAGGTGCAAAAAGAGGGAAGAGGGGTGCAGAAAGAGGCAAGTGGGGTACAGAAAGAAGCAAGAGAGGTGCAGAAAGAAGCAACAGAGGTGCAGAAGGAGGCAAGAGAACTGCAGAAAGAGGAAAGAGAGTTGCAGAAACAGGCAAGAGAGGTGAAGAAAAAGGTAACAGGGGTACGGAAAGAGGCAGGAAAGATGCAGAAAGAGGGAAGAGAGGTGTAGAAAGAGGCAAGAGGGGTGCAGAAAGATCAAGAGAGGTGCAGAAAGAAGCAAAAGAAATGCAGAAAGAAGCAACAGAGGCGCAGAAAGAGGAAAGAGGGGTGTCACTGATGTAAGTCTGACCAAGTTTATGAAGGTATTTATGCATGTCTATTCTTTTACCTAGTGACATGTTAAATGAAAGTAAACATACAAATACTTGAATACCTGTGTTTCAAACAGCATACTCTGTAAATTTGTGAACAAAAAGGTGTATGCATTTCTTTCTGCTCACAATACAGGGCACATTGGTATTCAATACTATATTTGAGGGGCTCTATAACACATATATATACACAAGACATGTCTGCCTGTGCAACCGAATGACAGAGCACAACTGAGAAGATTTGACAACCTATATCAGAAGTTACACGCTTTTTATGCTACCATTTTCAGATGCATAACACATGTAAGAATACATGTACAAGTAGACATATAAAACAGTCACAAGAGCACGCAGACCTTTAAACTTTACAGCTTGCACTTCCCATTTGAGTACAGAAAGAGGCGAGAGAAGTTCAGAAAGAAGCAAGAGAGTTGCAGAAACATGCAAAAGAGGTGTAGAAAGAGGGAACAGGGGTGCAGACAGAGGCAAGAGAGGTGCAGAAAGAGGGAAGAGGGGTACAGAAAGAGGCAAGAGGGGTGCAGAAATTTGTAAGAGAGGTGCAGAAAGAGGCAAGAGCAGTGCAGTTGCAGAAACAGGCAAAAGAGATGCAGAAAGAGGGAACAGGGGTGCAGACAAAGGCAAGAAAGGTGCAGAGAGAGGGAAGAAGTGTACAGAAAGAGGCAAGAGGGGTACAGAAATTTGCAAGAGAGGTGCAGAGGGCAGCAAGAGCAGTGCAGAAAGAACCAACACAGGTGCAGAAAGAGGCAAGAGGGGTGCAGAAAGAGGCAATAGAAGTGCAGAAAGAAAGAAAAGAGGTGGAGAAAGAGGCAAGAGGGGTGCAAACAGAGGCAAGAGAGGTGCAGATCTGGGGAAGAAGGGTGCAGAAAGAGGCAAGAGGGGTGCAAAAATTTGCAAGAGGTGCAGAAAGAGGCAAGAGAAGTGCAGAAAGAAGCAACAGAGGTGCAGAAGGAGGCAAAAGAGTTGCAGAAACAGGCAAAAGAGGTGCAGAAAGAGGGAATAGGGGTGCAGACAGAGGCAAGAGAGGTGCAGAAAGAGGGAAGAGGGGTACAGAGTGAGGCAAGAGGGTGTGAGAAGTTGGCCTGGTATATGCTGTTCACTAGTTAAAGTGGACACCTTGCACCAGTACAATTCGACTCTTATGGTAGGTAGGTTTAAGACAACCTTTATAGAAAGCTATCCTAGTGGTAGCTGTGGAGAGCAGCCTTCAGGCTAAGTCTTGGAGGAATGTAAAGCAGCTTGTTTTACCACACAATCTCTTGAATCACCAAATGAAAAGACACCACATAGGTATATATATCAAATATATATGGATTTATTACTAAACAACTCTACTAATCTTTTTATGAGATTAGAAGTCAGGAACATATGCACAAATCAACGTTTCACAATAAATTAAGCACAAATATGGCTGGGGCCCTAGGGGCGTACTCAGACCATACACTAAAAAAGAGACTTAAGAACAACGACTTGCAAAGGGACAAGGCCCAGGGCCTTCAGAAGTGTTGGGGCCTCACAAAACCACCCAAGGCAGGTAAGTAAAGGACCCACGGGGACGCGTGCAGTGCGTGAACACAGGCGCGGATCGCCGTAGACTTCAATGGGGCAAGTCGCGGTTAGAAATTAAGAGTTTAAGGGCACTTCGGGAGTAGCTACAAGCAAGTCACTTACAGGGTAAGTAGTTCTAGGGCCAACACCCACAGGAGCACTGTAGTGCTGGAGTTACCTCACCCAGGGAAGCCGGGTGCATAGGTGTCCTTTGGGGTCGGGTCGCGGCGTCGTTTTCAAAGGGAGCCAATGAAGACTTGCTGCTTGTGAAGTCCG
Source organism: Calotriton arnoldi (assembly GCA_963921515.1). Taxonomy (NCBI): domain Eukaryota; kingdom Metazoa; phylum Chordata; class Amphibia; order Caudata; family Salamandridae; genus Calotriton; species Calotriton arnoldi. The sequence goes on from CAWUFW010011381.1 coordinate 363,834, forward strand.
AAGAAGTGTCCGGTGGAATCCAAGCCTGGATTCGGGAGAAGGAAGACCTGAAAGCAGAGGGGACAGTGTTCAAAGTCACTGGACAGTGACCCGGGGCAAGGAAGATGAATGCCCACCGTCGTCGACAGATTCAGGTAGTTCACAGGTGTCTTGACTCTTCGGCCACGAGGTCCAGGAGGCATCAACGACAACCAGGAGCTGGATTCGGTGTATCCCACAAAGTCTGCAGCTGACTGCGGTGTCAGCAACCCAATTGGAGTCAACAAGCCTTGGTAGCAGCAAGTCTCATGGAAAGCATAAAAAGTCAATGGTGCAGACCAGCAAGGTTTGGGGAACTCACCCAGCAAGGGTAAGTCAGGGCAGGCCTGGAGCAACCAGGGGAGCTCTTTGGTTCTATAGAACAGGGGACCCACAAGCCAGCTGGCAAGGGATCGCAAAGACGCCTTGGGAGGATTCCTTCAACAGGGGCCCACGGTCACTCGGGACGGGGTAGGCCTCTGATCTTCAGAGGGATTCCTGCTAGAGGCTGGGACCACAAGTGGTCTAAAGCACAGGTTTGTAGAATGTTGTGAAGGGGTTGCACCCGACAATAGTGCATGGTACCCAGGGACTGCGGTTCCTCGTCACTCGTGGGGTCCACTGGCCTCAGCTTCGCTGGCCTTGGAGAAGTCAGGAAATCCTTGTCTTGGGCTGCAGGGACCTCGGGCTCCGGCGGGAGCGGCGTAGTTTGCGACCGTCGTTTCAGTTTTTGGTGCCTGCCAAGCAGGGGAGTCACTCCTTGACTCCAAGGGAGATTCTTCAGTCTTCCAGAGGTAGTGGAACGTCGAAGGTCCAGGATTCGTCTTCAGAGCATCATCCAGGGGTATCTAGTTTGCAATGGACAGGTTCCCCCTCTTATACTAAAAGGAAGGGAGGGACTAGCTCTATGACCCCACCTATGGGAGGGTCAGGGGAGGGGGTGGCTACACCCACTTCCCTTTGTGGAGTTTCGCACCAGAGCAGGGGCAGGTAGCCCCTGAGCTGGTTTGAACTGGCATATGCACAGAGGAGCCTTCTGCTCCCCCAGTGCAGGACTTCAAAGCACTCTAGGAGTGCACCCACCCAGCCCCAATACACTAAACCCTGTCTGGAAGGTGGTCACACCCTCCTGTGACAGGATACCTATTGTTGGGCTTCCTCCACTGCGAGTTTCGGTCATCAGCAGGAGGGCAGCCCAGTGTCTGTGACTGGTGGCATCCATTTTGTGATGCCAGGGCTCTTCAGGATTCTACCGCGTTTCCACAGTAGGTACATGTCTATCCCTCAAGAAGGGTGGAATGCTACCCCCGCCGCCAGAACTGGCGGGGGGTAGTATTCCAAGATGTTTGACACCAAACACGACATGTTTCCGTGCAGCCATCCCAAAGTTAGCATTTAACGCGAGGTTATAATGCGCTTAAGAGTATATGGTCAGGCTGCACTACAAACAGCCTCAGAGAAGGGTCTCCGAATGCTGCAGAGGGGCTCTGCTCATGCAGGGGCACCCTCTCACATAGGAACCAAGCACTCTGCCTTCAGGATTGATAAGGCCTGCCATAGGAGTGACTTATATGTTTATATGTGTGTATCTATGTAGTGATATAGGTAGCCTATATCACAGTAAGGGGTGCATGCACCACCTTACCCAGGCTGCAGTAGCAGACCTGTGGTGTCAGATTTAGTCTGCTTCCCAGGGGTGGCATAATACATGCTTCAGCCCCTGGTAGGCCTGTGAAGTACCTATGCCCTTGGTACCTAAGGTACCATATACTAGGGACTCATAAGGTACCACAGTATCCAATCACTAGTGCACCTAGAGTGCACTCCATGTCGTTTAGAGAGAACAGAGAGGCTGGGGCCCTGATTGGCAGGGTCCCAGCCTGACTATAGCCAGAAACCAGTGTAAACATCAGAAAAAAAGTGGGGGCAACATAAGAGGCAGATCCTACTCTCCTACACAACCCCCCCCAAACGCAGGGACACTAAACTAACCTTGACTTGTTGAGTCTTCGTGCTCTAAGTGGAAATACCTTGAGAGTCCATCTGCATTGGCATGTTAGGTCCCAGGCCTATGTTCCACTGTATAGTCCATCCCCTGTAGGGAAATGGACCACCTCAAAAGTTTTGGGTTTTCACCTTTCATCTGTTTAAGCCATAGGAGGGGCTTGTGGTCAGTCTGAACTATGAAGTGAGTGCCAAACAAGTATGGCCTCAGCTCTTCAGGGCCCACACCACAGCAAAGGCCTCCCTCTCTATAGCTGACCAACGTTTCTCTCTAGGGCTCAGCCTCCTGCTAATAAAAGCTACTGGCTGGTCTTGACCTTCATCATTCAGTTGAGACAGTACAGCTCCCACACCCAGCTCAGAAGCATCTGTTTGGACAATGAACTTTTTGGTGTAGTCTGGACTCTGTAAGATGGGGGCAGTGCACATGGCCTGCTTTAGGTCTTCAAATGCCTTCTGACAGCTAGCTGTCCACTGAACCTTTTTTGGCATTTTCTTTGAGGTCAGATCATTCAAGGGGGTCACTATAGATCCATATCCCTTCACAAACCTCCTATAGTACCCAGTCAGGCCTAAGAAGGCTCTCACCTGTGTCTGGGTGGTTGGAACAACCCATTCCATTATGGTTTGGATTTTACTCTGTAAAGGCTGAACCTGGCCTCCACCCACAAGGTGGCCCAGGTATACAACCTGACTCTGCCCTATCTGGCACTTAGTGGCCTTGATAGTGAGGCCTGCTTTCTGCAGAGCCTCCAAAACATTTCTGAGGTGGACTAGGTGATCCTGCCAGGAGGAACTAAAGACAGCAATATCATCTAGATAAGCTGAGCAATAAGTTCCATCCCTGCCAGAACTTTATTCACCAACCTCTGAAAAGTGGCAGGTGCATTTTTCAATCCAAAGGGCATCACCACAAAGTGGTAGTGACTCACCAGGGGTCGAAAATGCTGTTTTGGCTTTTGCATCATCAGCTACCCTGATCTGCCAGTAGCCAGCTGTTAGGTCAAATGTACTTAGATACTTGGCTGAGGCCAAAGTATCAATCAGCTCATCTGCCCTTGGTATGGGATAGGCATCAGTCCTGGTGACTGCATTGAGGCCTCTGTAGTCTACACAAAACCTCATTTCTTTCTTACCACCCTGGGTATGAGGCTTGGGTACTAGGACTACTGGGCTAGCCCAAGGGCTATCTGAAGGCTCAATCACACCTAACTCCAACATTTCTGGACTTCAGTCCTGATACAGTCCCTGACATGGTCAGGTTGCCTGTAGATTTTATTCTTGACAGGCAGACTGTCTCCAGTGTCCACCTCATGGGTGCACCAGGTAGTCTGATTAGGGGTCAGGCTAAACATATGTCTGTACTGTTGCAGAACTTGTCTGCACTCAGTTTGCTGATGGTCAGTGAGGCTGCTTGCCAAAGCAACACCATCTACTGACCCATCATCAGGGTTCTGTGAGAGCAGGTCAGGGAGAGGGTCACTCTCCTCCTCCTGGTCCTCATCAGTTGCCATGAGCAAGCCCATGTCAGCCCTGTCAACATATGGCTTTAATCTGTTGACATGGAGCACCCTCAGGGGGCTCCTGGGAGTTCCAAGATTCACCAGATAGGTGACTTCTCCCTTTTGCTCAACTATGGTATGGGGGCCACTCCACTTGTCTTGGAGGGCTGCTGAGGCCACAGGCTCCAACACCCACACCTTCTGTCCTGGCTGGTACACAGTCAGCACAGCCTTTGGTCATGCCAAGCTTTTTGTAATTCTTGGCTGGCCTCCAGGTTTTTGGTTGCCTTTTTCATGTATTCGGCCATCCTGGAGCGGAGACCAAGTACATAGTCCATCACATCTTGTTTGGGGGGCTTGAGAGGTAACTCCCAGCCCTCATTTACCAAACATAATGGACCTCTTACAGGATGCCCAAACGGAAGCTCAAATGGGCTGTAACCAACCCCCTTCTGTGGAACCTCTCTGTATGCAAACAACAGGCAGGGAAGAAGAAGGTCCCATTTCCGCCTAAGCTTCTCTGGGAGTCCTTTAATCATTCCCTTCAGGGTTTTGTTGAAACGTTCAACCAACCCATTGCATTGTGGGTGATAGGGGTGGTGAACTTATAAGTTACACCACACTCCTTCCACATTGCCTTCAAATATCCTGACATGAAGTTTGTTCCTCTGTCAGAGATTACCTCCTTTGGGAAACCCACTCTGGAGAAAACTCCAATGAGGGCTCTTGCCACCACAGGGGCTGTGGTGGTCCTCAGGGGAATTGCTCTCTGGGTACCTGGTGGCATGATCCACTACCACCAGGATAAATCTGTGCCCAGATGCAGTTTGAGGGTCAAGGGGACCAACAATGTCAATCCCTACCCTTTCAAAGGGTACCCCCACCACAGGTAGTGGTATCAGGGGGCCTTTGTGGTGCCACCTGCCTTGCCACTGGCTTGGCATGTGACACAGGAGCGACAAAACTCCTTTGTGTCCTCTGACATATGTGGCCAATGAAAATGTGGAACAAGCCTGTCCCAGGTCTTGTTTTGGCCCAAGTGACCTGCTAAAGGGATATCATGTGCTAGGGTCAAGAGGAACCCCTAAACTTCTGAGGTATTACCAACCTCCTGGTGGCTCCAGGGGCTGGATCTCTACCCTCAGAATATAGGAGTCCCTCATCCCAATAAACTTTATGGGACCCACTAGCACTCCCAGCAGCCTCAGCAGCAGCCTGCTGTCTGAGGGGTTCAAGAGAGGGGCAGCACTGTTGCTCCTTACTCAGATCTTCCCTAGAAGGGCACCCTGCCCCCAAGAACTCAACCTGATCAGGCTCAAGTTCCTGTGGGGCAGTTCCTTCTTCAGGATCTGCTCCTCCTCCCTTAAGAGGGGAATCAGTGATCTGAGACAGAGGGGAAGGCACTGCCTTAACCCTACTGCTCCTCTTCTTGGGAAGCATCTGGTCCATGGTTTCAGGATCCAGAGCTGGTTCAGTGTCATGCATTTTGGCCTGTGACCTGGTCACAGCAAATACCTTTGCAGGGATGCCCAGCATCTCAGCATGAGTCCATAACTCTACTTCAGACCAGGCTGAAGTTTCTAGATCATTGCCCAATAGACATTCTACAGGGAGGTCTGCACTGACTACAACCTTCTTGAGGCCAGTTACCCCTCCCCAGGAGAAATTCACAACTGCCAGACTATGGTTGGTCCTGACATTGCTTGCATTGGTCACCTGGTACATTTTGCCCAGGATGATCTGTCCAGGGTCCACAAGATCCTCTGCCACCATGGTGACACTAGCACCTGTGTCCCTAAATGCCAAAGCCTGTTTGCCATTTATTACAGGCTGCTGTTTGTATTTGCCCAGATTACTGGGGCTCACAAGGAAGGACATGTCCATGTCTCCATCACAAATCAGCATTGCCTGAGTGGGTACTCTGACTAGGCCAGAGTCCACTTCATAACCCAGGGTCAACCCTACTACACCCTTATTCTGAGTACCACCTCCACCAGTAGCTGAACTAGGGGGAACAGTTGCCTTAGGGGCAGGAGTGGTGGTGGTTTGGTCTTTGGACTTGTTACAATCAGAAGTCCAGTGCCCTTTCTGTTTACAGAATTTGCACCAGGGCTTCTTTTGGCCTTTTCCCTTGTTGGATTGTGACTCCCCACCAGATGCAGATTTTTGGGGCCCTTGTGAAGACTTCTGGTCTTTTGACTTATCCCCACCTTTCTCAGAGCCCTTAGAATCCTGCTTCTTTGTGTCACCCCCTTGGTTCTGGGTTTTCTGCCTCACCCTGGTTCTGACCCACTTGTCTGCCTTCTTTCCCAATTCTTGGGGAGAGGTCAGATCTGAGTCCACCAGGTATTGATGCAACAACTGGTTCTGGCAATTATTAAGGATCTGTTCTCTCAACATTAGATTATACAATCCCTTGAAATCAGTAACCCTACTGCCAACCAGCCAACCCTCCAGAGCCTTGGTTGCACAATCTACAAAGTCAGTCCAGTCCTGAGTCTGTGCCTTCTGGGTGTCTCTGAACTTCAACCTGTACTGCTCAGTGGTTAAGCCAAACCCATCTATCAGTGCACTCTTCAGGACTTCATAGTCATCAGCATCCTCTTCTCTAACAGTGAGGAGTTTGTCTCTACCTTTATCTGAAAAGGAGAGCCACAAGATTGCTGCCCACTGCTTTTGGGGGACCTGTTGTACTCTACAGGCCCTTTCCATAGCAGTTACCCACTTATGGATATTATCCCCACTCTGGTAGGGAGGAACAACCTTGCTCAGGTTCCTATGGTCTGGAATATATTCTCTGCCTCTAGGGACACTGTTGCTGCCACCAGGGGGTTCTAACCCCTCTTTTCTAGAAGCTCTCTGGAGCTCCAGGGCTTCCTTATCTAAACCTTGCTTCCTCATACTGCAGCAGTTTGTACATTCTGTCAGAGGAGGTCTCTCTTCTTGAGAAGTAGGAGTTCCTCTGGTAGACAGATTCTCTGCCAGAGTGATAGGAGTGCTCAGATTCCCTAGAAAGGGACCTAGGCCTGTCCTCCACTATGTCAGTTCTCTTAGGGAGAATTCCTCTGTCCTGTTCAGACCCCTTGGGACCTGGCCCTACAATCACAGAGTCTTGGTCATCCAGATGTTCATCATCTGACCCAGACACTGTAATTGACCCACCCACTGATTCAGTGTAGTGTAGCTCCTATTTCCCTAATAGGCTCTGCGCATTGGAATAATGTATCCTATAGGTTTGACATAGGACTAAGGTCAGTATGTCCCTATCGAGTATATTAAACTTAATTACTTGTGCCAGCTAGCTCAGAGGCCACTAGAAACTCCTTGACAACTAGAAGGGAGTAGTTTCTGGCAGCCACAAAACATGACCACTGTGTTTCCCTTTAGAATCAGAACGTGTCCCAGAGTCGTGGAAACAATAGATAACTATTTCACTCAGCTCAGTCGTGCATGCTTAGTTTTCTCCAAGTTACACAGAAAGAAATAGACGGGCGTTTCAATAAAGGATTTATTGAACAGTCTTGTTTCTGGTGTAAGTTAAATGTGCTGTTACGATCACAAGACAGTATGCGAGATAAATAATGTACAGGGTGAGCAGTAGAAATAAATAATACTGCGATAGCATTATCTTTTAGTACATATGCATTTACATAAATAACACAGACTAAAAATGCGAGTACTCATACGATGCGTTGCTAAGCTAGTTCTACCCCAATGTACCTAACCTAACCTAGGTGTAGGAAGAGGGAAGAAGTAGGTGAAGTATTCCTTACTACGGTATACTAAGAGTATGTTAAGTCTAGTATGCCTAGTATGCCAAGAGTCCCTCTAGGTTCTAGTCAACTCCATACCTGAAGAATGAGAGAGATAGGAATCTCTGTGCCAGACTCGAACTCCAACACCCCGCAAGGGAAGTCAGATCACTGGAAGCTGGAAGCTGGGCTCTCTGCGTGCAGGGATGACAGCGTCTTCTCAGTGCGTCAGGCCGGGAAACGGGCTCCTCTGAAGTCGAGGTCTTCTCTGATTTACAGGGGCTAGGGAAGGTATATTTATACCTGAGAGTACCTAGGAATGTTTAGTATTGACGTGAGTCGGACAGCGAAAGACGTCATGAATGAACCCCTAAGGAAAAATGGTTCATACATAATATATGAGTCCTTGAAGAAATCAATAGTCCTGGACTAGGGAAACTCCCGCAGCCTAAGGGTCTGTTCTTCATGAACTCGTTGTGACGTTAGGGTGGACGGATGTCAGAGACCATGCCTGTATTTGGAGTGCATGGTTTAATGCCTAAATAAGGGCTGGGATTTTATGCCTATATAAGGGCAGGGCGAATTGTGCCTATATAAGGACATGATACTGGAAAGCCTGTTTATGGATACCCTAAGAGGAATACAACACCCACTCCTCTTTCGTGTGTATGATAATACTAAAATGCTAAACATTTAAAATGCTAAACATTAAAATGGAGTACCGCATATTTCTAAAAAAAATTCATAAAACCATTTAAAAAAAGGCATTTGAAAAACCTATTAGAATGCAAAAAGTACTGTACATTTGAAGCATTGCTTTTCATTACAGGCATAAAGTTAGAAAATAAATGCAATTGGAATGAAATAAGCAGTAATATTTACATGTGACAAAAAATGATCGATAAGTTTCTCAAAAATCAAAGTCATTTCATGTCATGAAAATTAATTAACTGTTTTAGACACACAAGATGACTAAGTGTCCGTGGAAGTACCTTGAAGTCTGTATTATAAGGCTAGTTCTACTTTAAGCAGATCGATGTGCCATTTTCGTTGAAAAAAATGGGAAAAAGTTCAATTTTGGTAGAGGTCCAAGTTGTTTAAAAATGAAGGCCAAATTGTCACTGCATCTCTGGAACACTGTATGCCGAATCAGAGTTAGTTCACGGGTCTGGTGTAAACATGAGATCATCTATTTCAATAGACAAAACATCATCCACTGTTGTTGGTGTCAGTTGGAACACCTCGTGTAGTAGATTAATTGCACAGAGATGGGAAGCATTGCTTCCAGCATAGGTTGCCTCAGCAATGTTCGCGTCCGTTGTTACCTGTGTGCCTGTAGATCTTTCTCGTACCTCAGCAGCAGCCAGAAGCGTCTGTGAGATCTCAATGAATGCTGACATCAGGATAGGAAGCCTCTGGGGACAACACAGAGCATGGGCCGTTATCGGGTCCAGCAGAGTATGTTGGCGTTGCTGATGGAAATGTTAGACAGGTGTCCAACACGCATTCTTCACCACATAGCAGGCATCGTAGAACAGGTAAGATGCAATCTTGCCAGATTGGTCTGAACGACAGGAACCAAGTTGTATTAAGGTCCCGTAGACGAGTCATGCCCAAAAGCTTTACTATTTGCTCACGGCATTTTCGTTCAAGGAGAGCTTTCTCCATTTCGCTCGGAGTGATGTCTGCGAATAGGCTGGCCATAGCGCAATAGCAGGAAGAGAAATAGAATTCCGGCAACAAGTGCTAGAATTAATGGTATGCCACCAAACACCGAATGTGCAAAGTTCGGGATGATTCTGAGTATTGCCTGGAAAGGTGCTAACAGACCTGAGCAGATGCTCTTAAATACATGTACAATTCCTGTTGTATCAGACATGTTGAAGATACGTGATATCATTTCTACGAAATGTATAGGGCAGTTTGTACGTATTAAAGTCTGTATCTCAGCCGAAGTCCTTGCTATTTGTAGATCATAGGTTTCTTTGGCCGAGGTCAAAGGCACTGTTTGCTTTAAAAGCATGGCTTTCATTCTGCTTAGAGTATCAAATCTTATAAAAGAGACGTTCAGCGAAGGCCATAGAGGCGACTCCCTGACTGTGTCTATTGGGAAACAATACTTGCATACAGCAAGTGACCCTGGAGTTGACCGTTACTAGATATGGGATGCCTGGCAGCATTCCGCAGCAGCTCTGATCATTCAACATGAGGTAACTCCCATTAGAAAGTTGTCCAAACGTTGGATTAATCACAGCAGCTGGAGTACCCTGCTGATGGCAAGACAAATTTTCTACTGAACCATTACAAGCCCCGTGCAAGGAAATGTCTTGACATATAAGTGAACCACTCAGTGCAAGTTTACAGTTTGAACCACTCAAAAACACTTCACGATCCCCACTCCAACATCTATATGTATACGGTAAATCCCACGATGTCTCAATGTATTCCTTACCCAACCTTTCATATTTTTCTGCTTGCATTTGTCTGAGGCAATACTGAAACTGAAAAGTACTCACAGGTAATGTTATTTTGCCATGAATAAGCCATTCTGTAGCTGGTTTTTCTGCCACCGTGAATGGTAACTTCTCCAGTTTTTCAATGTTAACCCATTGTCGACCACAGAGAGTGTTTTCTCTAAATTAATACGATCAAGTTCACGTATTTGTTCTGCTGCCTCTATCTGTGATACCTTCCAAGCTTCATTATAAGCAGCATAAATGCCGGCATATATGAAACGTTTTTGACACGGTTTTCTTGGTCCAAGCAAGAATTCCCTAAGGTCTGCGTCCTTTTTAAGTAAGGTTAAGTGTTGTTTCACATCCTGTAGTGTAGACTTATGCAGCCAATCGAGGCATAATTTCCCTACACTGTATGTTGTTACTACCCCCGGATGTTGTCTTTGGACGTATCTTGGGTCTGGCCTATTAATAGTAAAGCCCTGAGTTTTATTCAGGAATCTTTCCTGACAGTTATTCGTGTCTGTGGGCCAGATCAACCATTTTTTCCAATCAGGATTAGATCTGTTGAGTTGTAGTATATTGTCAACTGTCACCACTGCCTTTGTATTATTTTCACTGGCAGGTGTTGGTACAGAAGGTTTGTTCATCTCCTTAATCTTGGCTAGTCCAAGACAAGATGTTTGTTGGACAGTTTCATTCAAAAACATTATTTGTTCAGGGATGATGCAGGCTCTAAATAAAGCTTCTATCCCCTGCACTTGCCAATCTTTAGTACCCCAGACAGTTTTTGTGTCTATTGTGTCTTTCCAAAAGTCGAAACCCTGTCTAGACAGTTGGGCATTAAATAATGCAGAGTAAATCTGTTTTGTATTAGTTAACATAATTTTCAGTCCTGTCTTGTTTACATTTTTATAGTAAAACATTTCTAGATCAGATGTATTGTATCCTGAAAAATATGGAAACTTGTTAGCAAATGTTTTTGAACTACCGTATGGTGGTGTAGGACAATGTTCCCATTGGATAAACATAAACACATTTCTTGGATATGCAGATTTATGCAAATAATGATGACCATAGTGATTATAACAATACAGTTGTTCATAGTCTGATGAACCCTATAAATATTCATTTTTAGAAAATGCAGCAGATTTTTCTAAGTCAAACATTATATCGTTTACAGTCTCAAAGTCCCAATCATCTGAATAGGTACTGGACGTAATTAGATCACTTAGTGAAATTTTAAACAAATGTGGAATGTTCAATTGTTCATTCGGGCCAAAGATATCATAATCTGTTTTGTCCCACACTATACCATCCTGTATAGGAACAGCTGTGATGTTCACTGATGACAAGTCTCTTGCTTCACGATGGGAAGATTTATGAGGTTTCAAAAGTACGTTTACGTCTTTTCCTTCAGTGTTCACATGGATGTATCTGCCACTTATAAGCACGCTTACAGTTGTAACCAAAGCTAGCCAGAGCAGGAAAACAAAAAGTCCAGATGTAATCCAGAGTTCAATCCATGGAGAAACCAAATAAGTCTTTTTCATAAATTGAAGAAAGTCTTGTACTTGCTGCTTGAATTTCAATGATGCTGGCGTCGTTTCAGGTTCACTTGGATCTTCTGAGAACGTATCAAAGTTAATGAAATAGCCAGAAGCAGTTCTGTCAATTGTTGGAATTGCATCAGGATTTGTAGAAATCACTGGAACCAGTTCATCACTTGTTATGTTGGTGTAGACAGGTGTATTTGGACGAACTGTTACTTGGTGTTCAAGAGGGATGAGTTCCATTGCATTGTTGCTTAGTCCTCCATCTTTTACAGCTGAATTCTCGATAGTTATCAGTCTTTCAGTCTGAACCTCTTGGATAGTAGCGAGAGGAGTGCGTCTGCTACTAGGTCGGAGTCCACGAGGCCTACTATTTAGTATTGGCCACATACTGTGGTTTGATCAGGTCGATGGACACAAATCTTTTCTCCTTTCTTCCAGCAAGGGGCGGCAGAAGTACTGTTCTTGTTCCTTGAACGACTAGGACAGCTACTGGTTGTCTGTAAGAAGGTCCAAATTCCTTCTTGTCCGCAATTTTTTCTCTGACTAGATCCCCAACTTTTGGAATCCAGACAGGCCTTGCTGGGACAGCCGGTTGATCCCCAGTGGTGGTTGACTGTAGGAATACGTTGCTTTGTTTCATTCTTAATTTGTTTAAGTCCTGTAAAACAGCCAAACGATCTTTGATATCAAATGGTTTATTTTCCACCACTGTGCCTACGTGTTCAATGTCTGGTACCCACATTCTTGTCCCAAATAGGATCTCATATGGAGTGACCCCCCCTAGAGAACTTCTTGGCAGATTGTTCAATGCACGTTGAACCCCACTAAGGTGTTTGACCCACCCATCACCCGAACCTAATACCCTAGCTGTTATAGACTGCTTTATGTCCCGGTTTTTCCTTTCCACAACAGAATTTCCCTCAGGATGGAATGGAGAGGAGTACCGCAATGCAACGCCCAGACTGGCCATGGCTTCTTTGTAAGCCCTAGAGCTAAACGCAGGACCCTGGTCAGAATGTAGCGTGCCTATTGCGTATGTGCCGATAAAGACTCGCAAATCTTTTATAACAGTTCGAGCGTCAGCTGAGCGCTGAGGCCATAACCATAGGAACCTAGAGCATGAATCCACTGCAACCAAGATGTATTTATAGTTACCGTCCCTTTGCAGGGGACCGCAGTGGTCAAGGTAAACACAAGCTAATGGTTTATCTGAAATTAACATGGGTGTCTGCGCAGGACGTTTCACCGTGGAGACTTTCATCTGTTGGCATATATCACATTCTAAAACATAGTTCTTTGTTTGTTTTCTAATGCCAGGCCACCAATATCTTTGCTTGAGTAAAGATACTGTTGCAGAAACACCTGCATGGGCAGAAGCTATCCCTTCGTGTGCTGCTAGGATTAGTCCTAATCTACGTTCCTTGTTTGGAATTACCCTATCCCCCACTCCAGGGATTCGAGCAAAAGGAACGTTGTTCGCATCAATTACATAAGAGTACTTGAGTGGAAACTTTTTTGGTAACGCTGCACTGCTGCCTTTGCTTGATGCATTGACAGCCAACATTATCTCACCGTCTATTTTTGTTTTTGAACGAGTGATCGCAGCTACGGAAGCCGTTTGCACAGTCCCCTTTGCGGCTTCGTCAGCCAATGAATTCCCTGCAACGTGAACGCGATCACGTTGATGACTCAGTGTGTGGATCACGTGAGCCTTTGGTAGTTCGTTCTTCAACTGAACTACTTGTTCCCAAAGCAATTTGTGCTTTATTGTGCCAAATTCACATCTTTGAAACCATTTTCAAGCCAGTTTTGTATATAGTCATTATACGACTGAACACAGTAAAAGGAATCGCACACTATTAGTGTGGGGAATTCTCGATCTGTACTTTCAAGTGCCAGTTTGAATGCTTGTAGTTCAGCTCGCTGAGCTGTACAATCCCCTAGAGATTGTGTTTTTGTGACCATAGGTCTGAAGATGCCATCTCGCATGCGACCTTTAACGATTGCACACGCTGCACTGTAAGCTTGCTTACCCCTAGTGCGGGTTGTGCGGATCCGTCAGTGTAAATTATAAATTCGTACTGATCAAGAGGCAGAATTTCAGTAGGCAGAGGACATTCTTGTTCATATTGTAGGAATGCTTGTGTTTTTAAATCTGGATCAAAAACATATTCAACATCTGTTGCAGCAAGAGAATTAACCCATTGTATCCATCTAGGATGTAATGCTTTAGCATTTGGAATGCTCGCTTTTGTAACAGCTTCTAAAGCCGGTACTGGGGTTACGACAATAATGCGTTTCCCTTGGGCTAAGGCTCTTTCTTTTGCTACAGCGGTTTGAACTGCTGTCAGAATTTTTTCAGTTGAACCGAAGCGCATTTCCGCTTGTGTGTACAAATGGGATTTGTATGCGATTGGTATTTTCTCACCCTCATTGAAGGTTAAGTAGGTGAATCCACATTGACCCGAAATGATTTGGATCACCAAATTGCGTTGACTTACGCGTGTTTGTAAGTGATTTGTTGCTAACATGTTAGCCTGGAGTGAACGCAAGATTTCTGTGTGTTCCTGTGTCCAGTTTTTGACTGAAAAATCAGGTTTGATTAATGCGTAGAGAGGTTTAACCCTTTCTGCATAATTTAGTATGTATGTTCTTCCAAAATTTAGGAAACCCAGGATGGATTGTAAGTTTTTTAGCGTTTTTGGAGGTTGGAGCAGCGCACACTTTTCTAAAAAGTTAGCTGCCAAGCTCTTGCCTTCACTTGAAAGCTCATATCCTAGAAATAGGACATTGAGATGGGCAATTCTGGATTTTTTAAAGTTGAACTTGTAGCCCTCAGAGGCAAAACCCAGTATAATGGTGCTCACCCTGTTCAAGTGTTTGTCCAGGTCATCGTTGTGAGAAGTTGGCCTGGCATATGCTGTCCACTATTTATAGTGGGCACCTTGCACCAGTCCAAACAACCCCTTATTGGAGATAGGTTAAAAACAACCTTTATTGAAAGCTATCCTAGTGGTAGCTATGGAGAGCAGCCTTCAGGCTAAGTCTTGAAGGAATGTAAAGCAGCTTGTTTTACCAGTCTATAATCTCTTGAGTGACCAAATGAAAGAGGACCACACCAGATATATATTCAAAATATATGTATTTATTGCTAAACACACCCCTCTAGTCTCTTTATGAGGCTAGAGTTCGAAGTACATAAGTTATAAGTTAGTTATCAACAGTAATAGCACAAATACACGTTTGAGCCCTAGGGGCGTACCAAACCATATACCAATAAAGTGGTATAAGAACCACGACTGAGCTAGACACAAGGCCTAGAGCCTGCTTGGACCACAAGGAACCACCCAAGGTAGTGACACAGGGGACCCACGGGGGACGCGTGCAGTGTGAGAACACAGCCGCGAATCGCCATTGACTTCTATGGGGAAAGTCGCGGTTGGAATTTTAAAGAAAAGGGACACTTAGAGGAGGACTTGGAGCAAACCCCTTTAGAACTGGGTTGTTCTAGAGTCTATACCCACGGGAGCACCGGAGTACTCGAGTTACCTCACCCAGGGAAGCCGGGTGCATAGGTGTCTTTCGGGGTCGGGTTTCGTCGTCGTTTTCAATGGCGATCTGCTGCAAAGTGCTGCCGGCGGCCAAGTCGAAAGTGTTCAGGTGGATCCAAAGGTGGATCGAAGATCTGAAGAACCTGAAAGCAGAGGGGACAGAGTCTGGGTCACTAGCCCGTGACCAGGAAGGCGATGAGCAGATGCCCACCGATGTCGAGTGCTTCAGGTAGGTTGATGGTCGTCTTGACTCTTCAGCCACGAGGTCCAGGAGGCGTCGACAACAACCAGGAGCTGGATTCGAGCTGTTCCACGACGTTTGTCGATTGCAGGGGTGTCGGCGACCAGATTGGACCCAACAAGCCTTGGCAACGGCAAGTCTCGTTGAAATAGAAGAAGGATGGTGGTGCAGACCAGCAAGGTCTGAGGGACTCACCCAGCGAGGGTAAGTCAGGGCACGCCTGGAGCAACCAGGGAAGCCCAAGCAGAAGAAGATTAGCCTTCGGGAGGGCCTCCTAGCCGACAGACTAGCGACCGCAAAGGAGCCTCGAGTGGACGCACTTGGAGCTGGCTCACAGGACACTCGTGGAGTGGAGGCCAGTGATCTTCGGTGCAGTCGGTGCTGGAGGCAGGGGTTACTCGAAGCCCAAAGCACAACTTCGTGGGAGACCCAGAAGAGGATGCACTTGCAAATATGCTCGGTGTCCAGGGGTCATGGTTCCACGTTACCCACGACAGCTACGGGCCTCAGCTTTGCTGGGGACTCAGGGCAGCCTGGGGGAAGTTTGGAAATCCACCTCTGGTGATGCAAAGACTTCGGCGTCTGGCTGGAGCTTCAGCGATGCAGACCGGACAATTGCTTCGTTGGTGCCTGCCAAGCAGGGGAGTCACTCCTTGACCCCAAGGGAGATTCTGCAGTCCTCTAATCTTAAAGTAGAGCGTCGAAGGTCCAGGATTCTGTGTCAGAGTTTCGTCCAGGTAAACCTAAAGTCCTAAGGACTGGGGTCCCATACTTATACCAAGTTAGGGGGTTGGACATACTCTGGGGACCCACCTATGGGAGGGTCAGGGCAGAGGGGTGGTTACACCCCTTTCCCTTTGTCCAGTTTCGCGCCAGAGCAGGGGCTGGAAGCCCCTGAGCCGGTTTGAACTGGGGTATGCACAGGGACACCAAATGTGCCCCCAGTGCAGGACTTCAAAGCACCAGAGAGTGCTCCCGCCCAGCCCCAATACACACTATCCTGTCTGGGGAGGTGGTTACATCTCCCTGGGACAGGAAACCTATTGTCCAGGCCTCCCCTGCCGGAGTTTCGGTCAGCAGCAGGAGGCCAGACTCGTGTCTGTGGCAGCGGCATCCATTTTGTGATGCCAGGGCTTGGAAAGAAGCTACCGGGCAGGCCGGTGTGTACATGTCTCTCCCTCTAGAAGGGTGGAATGCTACCCCCGCCGCCAGAACTGGCGGGGGGTAGTATTCCAAGATGTTTGACACCAAACACGACATGTTTCCGTGCAGCCATCCCAAAGTTAGCATTTAACGCGAGGTTATAATGCGCTTAAGAGTATATGGTCAGGCTGCACTACAAACAGCATCAGAGAAGGGTCTCCGAACGCTGCAGAGGGGCTCTGCTCATGCAGGGGCACCCTCTCACATAGGAACCAAGCACTCTGCCTTCAGGATTGACAAGGCCTGCCATAGGAGTGACTTATAGGTTTATATGTGTGTATGTATGTAGTGATATAGGTAACCTATATCACTGTAAGGGGTGCATGCACCACCTTACCCAGGCTGCAGTAGCAGACCTGTGGTGTCCTTTTGGTTGGCCTTCCCGGGGTGGCACAATACATGCTTCAGCCCCTGGCAGGCCTCTGAGGTACCTATGTCCTGGGTACATAGTATACCATATACTAGGGACTTACAAGGGCACTCCAGATTCCAATCAGAGATGTGCCTAAGGCACATGGAAACCATTTTAGAGAGGAAGCAGCTAGGCTGGAGTTCTGATTAGCAGGGCCCCAGCCAGACTAAAGTCGAAAAACAGTGAAGCATCAGCAAAAAGTGGGGGTACCCATGTGAAGCAGATCCTACTCTCCTACAATCGTCTGTCAGATATATGTCATCGACATAGGACAATGCCTCATTGTCATAAATTTGTAGTAACTCCGTTACCCTCGCTGAGAATAAACCTGGGCTGTTCTTGAACCCTTGTGGGAGTCGACAAAAGTGACGCTGGGTCCCCATTATGGAGAATGCTGTTAAGTACCTGCTTTCAGGTGCTATGTTTTGACAAAAGAAACCATTTGAGATGTCTAATGTTGTTTTACATTTTTTGCGCACAATGTTATTCATTAATGCTGTGCTATGTGCATTTTGCACTGCAAAAGTTTTAGAACAAGTGTTTAGGTGTCTGTAATCCAAAACTAGACGATATGTATTGTCTGGTTTGGAGACAGGAAACAAAGGATTGTTCATTGAGGAGGTGCATGTTTCAATCACCCCTTGATATTCAAGTTGATCTAAGATCTCCCTGATCTGTTTTTTAGCTTCTTGCTTTATTGGGTACTGCCGTTGTGCAGTAGGTTCATGTTTCACATGTATTTTATGGTGAGGTGAGTCCTCATCCCATCCTACATGATTTTTATATAATGCTGGGGCCTGGGCCACTGCCCATTTCCTGGCATATGTATATTTTAGGTGAATTGGAATATGGTTGGAGAAGGCAGGCATAATAATGTCCTCGCCATGTGGGCACTCCCTGACAAATTGTGGTGGCCAGTTCTTTTCTGCTAGAAGTATGTCATAGCCTCTTGATAGTCTTTCCCAAAAAAGGGCTTTTACCTGTCTAGGTTTGTCTCCCTCCATCCGGAGTGTTATTTCATATAACTTTTGTGGAGTACTAACCCTGGTGTCTACAGTCTCAACTGTGATGTACTCATTCAAGTCCACTATCTCCAGAAGTTCCTTCAGGTTCTGGCGAACTATTGTGACTTCTGCTGCACTGTCCAGCATGGTCTGAGCCCATTCTCCGTTCTTGAGTTGTGTTCTCAGTATTCTCGGCATGTCTGATCTTCAGACCTGCTACCTTCTTTTAGAGAATTGAGGTTTTGTTTTGGTTTTTGAAGCGTGTTTGTCGTCTTTCGATTTCACGCGTTCTTCTTTATGTTCTGATCGTCCTCTTCTTTCCGAAGTCTGTGATGAGATCTGAAAGGGACGAGAGCAACGTGTATCAGTGTCTTGATACCTATCAGGTTTTCTCAAATTATCCCTATTCCTGAGGTTATACCTCCTTTCAGAGGGCTCCTTTTGAGGAGACCTACCTCGGGATTGAGAACGTTTCTCGTTTGATTTTTGTTTAGTAGACTCCCACTTCTTTTTAGAAGATGTAGGAGTTTGTTTTATTGAGTCCTTCTCAGAACTTTCAGATAGTTTCGGCTTCACTGGTCTTCCACCCAAACTATCTCTGCCTAATTCTGCATAAGATTGTTCTATTATTCTGGGTTGCTCAGTTTGATGTTCTGCAACATCGAATTCCCTCAATTTTTGGTGGATCGCCACTGCTGCTGCCTCCCCTTTAATATTAGATAATATTATTGTTGAGACCTGGTCGAAATTTTTCAGTAATTTCATACCTAAATTTAGAGCAGGCTCTGCCCCGTATTCGTTTTGAATTTGTTTTAGGACATCAGGTATTACCGCAATTGACGGAATGCCATGTGTTTTAGTATAGATGGCAGCAAAGACTGAGCCCCAAGTGGTGCAGTCTTCCAGTTGTGGTGTGATCCCCATTGGTAAACTGATTGTTAGGATTCTGTGTTTCTCATGCGGGCTAGTATTTGGAAATACTGCTTCGATTTGAGTAATTTTTTGAGCTATCCAAAATGGAATTTGCTCACGTTTTGTGGGCATTTTACCCATGACTGCGTATAGAGTCTGTGGTGTAATTTTTAGTGTATTCCCCTGTTGGGGAGTTGGATTTGGATATGTCAATGGTGGTCGGACTGTAAAAGTCTGCATGACATATTGGACCAATTGTCTGTAAATTTTTATTAACTCTGTGAGTTGAGTACGTAAATCCTCATCTGACATCTCTTCAATGTCTGGATGAGGTGTGTAGCCGGCTAAAATCAGCCATGTTGCTCCTGGTCTACCTAGTGGACCGAGCCTGGTAATGTTTTTGTGATGTTTTAGGGCGCCTTTAAACCAGAGCTGATGCTCTTGGTATGTTAATGGAATTTCTATATCCTCGAAAGGACTGTATTCCTCTGGTGGTTCATCTTCTTTGTAGAAGTGAAACATGTGTGTTACTGAATTGGATTCAGGAAATATTACCCATGAATAGAATACCTCTGTCTGAAAGGATTCATGTGCCTCTATCACGAAAACTGCTCTACCGCCTCTTGGTGGTAGGCCATGTTTCATAAGTTTTAGAGTGATGGCTCTTCTTAAGTTTTGATGGATGTGTATAACACCCTCCTCGGTTTCATTTAAACCGGTAAAGTTAAAAACTGCTGGTAGGGCTGGATCAGCCACAGCTACACTGTCTCCGGTTTCATTGTCGGAGCCAGGCATTTTGTTGTTTGAAAAATGTAGAACAAGTTTCAAGGAAACAAAGATAAGGTGCACAATATTGTGGAACACTGTATCCTTCAACGTTGAGCAAACCAAACAGCTAATATATAGGGTACTGCCCTATGTAGCCGTGGTGGATACCTAACCCTGCCCACTCCAGGCGTCTTTTGGAGTATATGGGTAGGGGTCTTGAGAGAAAAAGCACGGCTGAGTTACTCAGTATCTAACGTTGAATAACTGTCTTACCAAACCGTTGGGCGCCATGTAGTGTAGCTCCTATTTCCCTAATAGGCTCTGCGCATTGGAATAATATATCCTATAGGTTTGACATAGGACTAAGGTCAGTATGTCCCTATCGAGTATATTAAACTTAATTACTTGTGCCAGCTAGCTCAGAGGCCACTAGAAACTCCTTGACAACTAGAAGGGAGTAGTTTCTGGCAGCCGCAAAACATGACCACTGTGTTTCCCTTTAGAATCAGAACGTGTCCCAGAGTCGTGGAAACAATAGATAACTATTTCACTCAGCTCAGTCGTGCATGCTTAGTTTTCTCCAAGTTACACAGAAAGAAATAGACGGGCGTTTCAATAAAGGATTTATTGAACAGTCTTGTTTCTAGTGTAAGTTAAATGTGCTGTTACGATCACAAGACAGTATGCGAAATAAATAATGTACAGGGTGAGCAGTAGAAATAAATAATACTGCGATAGCATTATCTTTTAGTACATATGCATTTACATAAATAACACAGACTAAAAATGCGAGTACTCATACGATGCGTTGCTAAGCTAGTTCTACCCCAATGTACCTAACCTAACCTAGGTGTAGGAAGAGGGAAGAAGTAGGTGAAGTATTCCTTACTACGGTATACTAAGAGTATGTTAAGTCTAGTATGCCTAGTATGCCAAGAGTCCCTCTAGGTTCTAAGTCAACTCCATACCTGAAGAATGAGAGAGGTAGGAATCTCTGTGCCAGACTCGAACTCCAACACCCCGCAAGAGAAGTCAGATCACTGGAAGCTGGAAGCTGGGCTCTCTGCATGCAGGGATGACAGCGTCTTCTCAGTGCGTCAGGCCGGGAAACGGGCTCCTCTGAAGTCGAGGTCTCCTCTGATTTACAGGGGCTAGGGAAGGTATATTTATACCTGAGAGCACCTAAGAATGTTAGCATTGACGTGAGTTGGACAGCGAAAGACGTCATGAATGAACCCCCTAAGGAATAATGGTTCATGCATAATATATGAGTCCTTGAAGAAATCAATAGTCCTGGACTAGGGAAACTCCCGCAGCCTAAGGGTCTGTTCTTCATGAACTCGTTGTGACGTTAGGGTGGACGGATGTCAGAGACCATGCCTGTATTTGGAGTGCATGGTTTAATGCCTAAATAAGGGCTGGGATTTTATGCCTATATAAGGGCAGGGCGAATTGTGCCTATATAAGGACATGATACTGGAAAGCCCGTTTAAGGATACCCTAAGAGGAATACAACATCAGATCCATTAGCTCCTAGAGCTAATCTAAGATCATCTGCTGTCAGCAGATCTATCAGGTGTAGTGTGGAGGGACTCTGTCCTAGCTTCAGGTGCCTTGCAGCACACATGGTTCTCAACTCAGGGAAAGCCATGTCCTTATACTGAGGCTGAGTGGATCCACTGGGTCCACCCTTTAAGGACATTCTAGTGTTGTGCAGTGTTGTACTACCTACACTAGTTTGTGGCCTACTGATACTAGCTTGAGCTGTAGAAAGGGCGTGCTATCCCTTGGCACACAGCTCTAAGTTCAGTAGAACTTATTGATACTAAGCTTGACTTTATATGTACCTTGAGTACCTATAGTGGTTTTCAGTTAGTAATTCAAATAGAGATTTTCTGGTAAAACAATAGCAAGCTGGAATCCCACACGCTGCCACCAATGTGAGAAGTTGGCCTGGTATATGCTGTTCACTAGTTAAAGTGGAGTACCACTTGCACCAGTACAATTCGACTCTTATGGTAGGTAGGTTTAAGACAACCTTTATAGAAAGCTATCCTAGTGGTAGCTGTGGAGAGCAGCCTTCAGGCTAAGTCTTGGAGGAATGTAAAGCAGCTTGTTTTACCACACAATCTCTTGAATCACCAAATGAAAAGACACCACATAGGTATATATATCAAATATATATGTATTTATTACTAAACAACTCTCTACTAATCTCTTTATGAGATTAGAAGTCAGGAACATACGCACAAATCAACGTTTCACAATAAATTAAGCACAAATATGGCTGGGGCCCTAGGGGCGTACCAGACCATATACTAAAAAGAGACTTAAGAACAACGACTTGCAAAGGGACAAGGCCCAGGGCCTTCAGAAGTGTTGGGGCCTCACGAAACCACCCAAGGCAGGTAAGTAAAGGACCCACGGGGGACGCGTGCAGTGCGTGAACACAGGCGCGGATCGCCGTAGACTTCAATGGGGCAAGTCGCGGTTAGAAATTAAGAGTTTAAGGGCACTTCGGGAGTAGCTACAAGCAAGTCACTTACAGGGTAAGTAGTTCTAGGGCCAACACCCACAGGAGCACCGTAGTGCTGGAGTTACCTCACCCAGGGAAGCCGGGTGCATATGTGTCCTTTGGTGTCGGGTCGCGGCGTCGTTTTCAAAGGGAGCCAATGAAGACTTGCTGCTTGTGAAGTCCGAAGAAGTGTCCGGTGGAATCCAAGCCTGGATTCGGGAGAAGGAAGACCTGAAAGCAGAGGGGACAGTGTTCAAAGTCACTGGGCAGTGACCCGGGGCAAGGAAGATGAATGCCCACCGTCGTCGACAGATTCAGGTCGTTCACGGGTGTCTTGACTCTTCGGCCACGAGGTCCAGGAGGCGACGACAACAACCAGGAGCTGGATTCGGCGTGTCCCACAAAGCCTACAGCTGACTGCGGTATCTGCAACCCGATTAGAGCCAACAAGCCTTGGTAGCAGCAAGTCTCATGGAAAGCGTAAAAAGTCAATGGTGCAGACCAGCAAGGTCTGGGGAACTCACCCAGCGAAGGTAAGTCAGGGCAGGCCTGGAGCAACCAGGGGAGCCCTTTGGTTATTTAGAAAAGTCTTCAGGGGACCCACAAGCCGGCTGGCAAGGGATCGCAAAGATGCCTCAAGCGGATTCCTTCAACAGGGGTCCACGGTCACTCGGGATGGGGTAGGCCTCTGATCTTCAGAGGGATTCCTGCTAGAGGCTGGGACCATACGTGGTCTAAAGCACAGGTTCGTAGAACATCGTGAAGGGGTTGCACTTGACAATAGTGCATGGTACCCAGGGACTGCGGTTCCTCATCACTCGTGGGGTCCACTGGCCTCAACTTCGTTGGGGACTCACGATGGCCTTGGGGAAGTCAGGAAATTTTCGTCTTGGGCTGCAGGGACCTCGGGCTCTGGCGGGAGCGGCATAGTTTGCAACCATCGTTTCAGTTTTTGGTACCTGCCAAGCAGGGGAGTCACTCCTTGACTCCAAGGGAGATTCTTCAGTCTTCCAGAGGTAGTGGAACGTTGAAGGTCCAGGATTCTTCTTCAAAGTGTCATCCAGGGGTATCTAGTTTGCAATGCACAGGTTCCCCCTTTTATACTAAAAGGAAGGGAGGGACTAGCTCTATGACCCCACCTATGGGAGGGTCAGGGGAGGGGGTGGCTACACCCACTTCCCTTTGTCCAGTTTCGTGCCAGAGCAGGGGCAGGTAGCCCCTGAGCTGGTTTGAACTGGCATATGCACAGAGGAGCCTTCTGCTCCCCCAGTGCAGGACTTCAAAGCACTCTAGGAGTGCACCCACCCAGCCCCAATACACTAAACCCTGTCTGGAAGGTGGTCACACCCTCCTGTGACAGGATACCTATTGTTGGGCTTCCTCCACTGCAAGTTTCGGTCATCAGCAGGAGGGCAGCCCAGTGTCTGTGACTGGTGGCATCCATTTTGTGATGCCAGGGCTCTTCAGGATTCTACCGCGTTTCCACAGTAGGTACATGTCTATCCCTCTAGAAGGGTGGAATGCTACCCCCACCGCCAGAACTGGCGGGGGGGTAGTATTCCAAGATGTTTGACACCAAACACGACATGTTTCCGTGCAGCCATCCCAAAGTTAGCATTTAACGCGAGGTTATAATGCGCTTAAGAGTATATGGTCAGGCTGCACTACAAACAGCCTCAGAGAAGGGTCTCCGAATGCTGCAGAGGGGCTCTGGTCATGCAGGTGCACCCTCTCACATAGGAACCAAGCACTCTGCCTTCAGGATTGATAAGGCCTGCCATAGGAGTGACATATGTTTATATGTGTGTATCTATGTAGTGATATAGGTAGCCTATATCACAGTAAGGGGTGCATGCACCACCTTACCCAGGCTGCAGTAGCAGACCTGTGGTGTCAGATTTAGTCTGCTTCCCAGGGGTGGCATAATACATGCTTCAGCCCCTGGTAGGCCTGTGAAGTACCTATGCCCTTGGTACCTAAGGTACCATATACTAGGGACTCATAAGGTACCACAGTATCCAATCACTAGTGCACCTAGAGTGCACTCCAAGTCGTTTAGAGAGAACAGAGAGGCTGGGGCCCTGATTGGCAGGGTCCCAGCCTGACTATAGCCAGAAACCAGTGTAAACATCAGAAAAAAGTGGGGGCAACATAAGAGGCAGATCCTACTCTCCTACAGAGGAGTAGAGACATTTGCAAGAGAGGTGCAGAAAGAAGCAAGAGCAGTGCAGAAAGAACCATACAAGGTGCAGAAAGAGGCAAGAGGGGTGTAGAAAGAGGCAAGAGAAGTGCAGAAAAAGTTAACAGGGGTGCAGAAAGAGGCAAGAGAGGTGCAAAAAGAGGGAAGAAGGGTGCAGAAAGAGGCAAGAGGGTTACAGAAAGAAGCAAGAGAGGTGCAGAAAGAAGCAACAGAGGTGCGGAAGGAGGCAAGAGAACTGCAGAAAGAGGAAAGAGAGTTGCAGAAACAGGCAAGAGAGGTGAAGAAAAAGGTAACAGGGATACGGAAAGAGGCAAGAGAGATGCAGAAAGAGGGAAGAGAGGTGCAGGAAGAGGCAAGAGGGATGCAGAAAGATCAAGAGAGGTGCAGAAAGAAGCAAAAGAAATGCAGAAAGAAGCAACAGAGGCGCAGAAAGAGGAAAGAGGGGTGTCACTGATGTAAGTCTGACCAAGTTTATGAAGGTATGCATGCATGTCTATTCTTTTACCTAGTGACATGTTAAATGAAAGTAAACATACAAATACTTGAATACCTGTGTTTCAAACAGCATGCTCTGTAAATTTGTGAACAAAAAGGTGTATGCATTTCTTTCTGCTCACAATACAGGGCACATTGGTATTCAATAGTATATTTGAGGTGCTCTATAACACATATATACACAAGACATGTCTGCCTGTGCAACCGAATGACAGAGCACAACTGAGAAGATTTGACAACCTATATCAGAAGTTACACGCTTTTTATGCATAACACATGTAAGAATACATGTACAAGTAGACATATACCTCAGTCACAAGAGCACGCAGACCTTTAAACTTGACAGCTTGCACTTCCCATTTGAGTACAGAAAGAGGCGAGAGAAGTTCAGAAAGAAGCAAGAGTTGCAGAAACATGCAAAAGAGGTGTAGAAAGAGGGAACAGGGGTGCAGACAGAGGCAAGAGAGGTGCAGAAAGAGGGAAGAGGGGTACAGAAAGAGGCAAGAGGGGTGCAGAAATTTGCAAGAGAGGTGCAGAAAGAGGCAAGAGCAGTGCAGTTGCAGAAACAGGCAAAAGAGATATAGAAAGAGGGAACAGGGGTGCAGACAAAGGCAGGAAAGTTGCAGAAAGAGGGAAGAAGTGTACAGAAAGAGGCAAGAGGGGTACAGAAATTTGCAAGAGAGGTTCAGAAGGAAGCAAGAGCAGTGCAGAAAGAACCAACAGAGGTGCAGAAAGAGGCAAGAGGGGTGCAGAAAGAGGCAATAGAAGTGCAGAAAGAAACAAAAGAGGTGGAGAAAGAGTCAAGAGGGGTACAAACAGAGGCAAGAGAGGTGCAGATCTAGGGAAGAGGGGTGCAGAAAGAGGCAAGAGGGGTGCAAACATTTGCAAGAGGTGCAGAAAGAGGCAAGAGAAGTGCAAAAAGAAGCAACAGAGGTGCAGAAGGAGGCAAGAGAAGTGCAGAAAGAAGCAAAAGAGGTGGAGAAAGAGGCAAGAGGGGTGCAAACAGAGGCAAGAGAGGTGCAGAAAGAGGGCTGCAGAAAGAGGCAAGAGAAATACAGAAAGAAGCAACAGAGGTGCATAAGGAGGCAAGAGAACTGCAGAAAGAGAGTTGCAGAAACAGGCAAGAGAGGTGAAGAAAAAGGTAACGGGTTACAGAAAGAGGCAAGAGAGATGCAGAAAGAGGGAAGAGAGGTGTAGAAAGAGGCAAGAGGGGTGCAGAAAGAAGTAAGAGAGGTGCAGAAAGAAGCAAAAGAAATGCAGAAAGAAGCAACAGAGGTGCAGAAAGAGGAAAGAGGGGTGTCACTGATGTAAGTCTGACCAAGTTTATGAAGGTGTGCATGCGTGTCTATACTTTTACCGAGTGACATGTTAAATGAAAGTAAACATACAAATACTTGAATACCTGTGTTTCAAACAGCATACTCTGTAAAATTGTGTACAAAAAGGTGTATGCATTTCTTTCTGCTTACAATACAGGGCACATGGTTATTCAATAATATATTTGAGGGGCTCTATAACACATATATACATAAGAAATGTCTGCCTGTGCAACCGAATGACAGAGCAGAACTGAGAAGATTTGACAACCTATATCAGAAGTTAACCCACTTTCTATGCTAACATTTTCAGATGCATAACACATGTAAGAATACATGTACAAGTAGACATATACCTCAGTCACAAGAGCACGCAGACCTTTAAACTTGACAGGTTGCACTTCCCATTTGAGTACAGAAAGAGGCAAGAGAAGTTCAGAAAGAAGCAAGAGAGTTGCAGAAACATGCAAAAGAGGTGTAGAAAGAGGGAACAGGGGTGCAGACAGAGGCAAGAGAAGTACAGAAAGAAGGAAGAGGGGTACAGAAAGAGGCAAGAGGGGTGCAGAAATTTGCAAGAGAGGTGCAGAAAGAGGAAAGAGCAGTACAGAAAGAACCAACAGAGGTGCAGAATGAGGCAAAAGGGGTGCAGAAAGAGGCAAGAGGGGTGCAGAGATTTGCAAGAGAGGTGCAGAAAGACACAAGAGCAGTGTAAAAGAAATAATAGAGGTGCAGAAGGAGGCAAGATGGGTGCAGAAGGATGCAAAAGAAGTGTAGAAACAAGCAAAAGAGGTGCAGAATGAGGCAAGAGGGGTGCACAAGGAGGCAAGAAGGGTGTAGAAAGAGGCAAGAGGGGTGCAGAAAGAAGCAAGAGAGGTGTAGAAAGAAGCAACAGAGGTGCAGAAAGAGGCAAGAGGGGTGCAGAAAGAAGCAAGAAAAGTGCAAAAGGAAGCAACAGAGGTGCAGAAAGAGGCAGAAAAAGTGCAGAAAGAGGCCAGGGAGTTGCAGAAACAGGCAAAAGAGGTGCAGAAAGAGGGAACAGGGGTGCAGACAGGGGCAAGAGAGGTGCAGAAAGAACCAACAGAGGTACAGAAAGAGGCAAGAGGGGTGCAGAAATGTGCAAGAGTAGCAGACAGAAGCAAAAGAAGTGCAGAAAGAGGCAAGAGGGGTGCAGAAAGAGTCAACAGAAGTACAGAAAAAAGCAAAAGAGGTGCAGAAATAGGCAAGAGACGTGCACAAAGACGCACAAGGGGTGCAGAAATTTGCAAGAGAGGTGCAGAAAGAAGCAAGAGCAGTGCAGAAAGAACCATACGAGGTGCAGAAAGAGGCAAGAGGGGTGTAGAAAGAGGCAAGAGAAGTGCAGAAAAAGTTAACAAGGGTGCAGAAAAGGCAAGAGAGGTGCAAAAAGAGGGAAGAGGGGTACAGAAAGAGGCAAGAGGGTTACAGAAAGAAGCAAGAGAGGTGCAAAAAGAAGCAAAAGAAGTGCAGAAAGAAGCAACAGAGCTGCAGAAGGAGGCAAGAGAACTGCAGAAAGAGGCAGGAGAGTTGCAGAAACAGGCAAGAGACGTGCAGAAAAAGTTAACAGGGATGCAGAAAGAGGCAAGAGAGGTGCAGAAAGAGGGAAGAGGGGTGCAGAAAGAGGCAAGAGGGTTACAGAAAGAAGCAAGAGAGGTGCAGAAAGAAGCAAAAGAAGTGCAGAAAGAAGCAACAGAGGTACGGCAAGAGGGGTGCAGATAGAGGCAAGAGAATTGCAGAAACAAGCAAAAGAGGTGCAGAAAGAGGCAAGAGAGGTACAAAAAGAGGCATGAGGGCTGCACAAAGAGGAAAGAAGGGTGCAGAAAGAGGCAAGAGAAGTGCAGAAACAAGCAAAAGAGGTGCAAAAAGAGGCAATTGGGGTGCAGAAAGAGGCAAGAGAGGTACAGAAAGAGGCAAGAGCGGTGAAGACAGAGGCAAGAGAGGTACAGAAAGAGGCAAAAGGGGTACACAAAGAGGGAAGAAGGGAGCATAAATAGGGAAGAGGGGTGCAGAAAGAAGCAAGAGAGGTGTAGAAAGAAGAAAGTGAAGTGCAGAAAAAAGCAACAGAGGTGCACAAAGAAGCAAAAGAAGTGCAGAAAGAAGCAACAGAGGTGCGGAAAGAGACAAGACGATTGCAGAAAGAGGCAAGAGAAGTGCAGAAACAAGCAGAAGAGGTGCAGAAAGAGGCAAGAGGGGTGCATAAAGAGGCAAGAGAGGTAAAGAAAGAGGCAAGAGGGGTGCAGAAAGAGGCAAGAGAGGTACAGAAAGAGGCAAGAAGGGTGCAGAAAGAGGCAAGAGGGGTGCAGAAAGAGGCAATAGAGGTAAAGAAAGAGGCAAGAGGGATGCAGAAAGAGGCAAGAGGGGTGCAGAAAGAGGGAAGAGGGGTGCAGAAAGAGGCAAGAGAAGTGCAAAAGGAAGCAACAGAGGTACAGAAAGAGGCTTGAAAAGTGCATAAAGAGGCAATAGAGTTGCAGAAAGAGGCAAAAGAGGTGCAGAAAGAGGGAACAGGGGGCATACAGAGGCAAGAGATGTACAGAAAGAACCAACAGAGGTGCAGAAAGAGGCAAGAGGGGTGCAGAAATGTGCAAGAGAGTAGCAGACAGAAGCAAGTGCAGTGCAGAAAAAACCAACAGAGGTGCAGAAAGAGGCAAGAGGGGTGAAGAGAGGTGCACAAAGAGGCACAAGGGGTGCAGAAATTTGCAAGAGAGGTGCAGAAAGAAGCAAGAGCAGTGCAGAAAGAACCAACAGAGGTGCAGAAAGAGGCAAGAGGAGTGCAGAAAGAACCAACAGAGGTGCAGAAAGAGGCAAGAGGGGTGCAAAATATGCAAGAGAGTAGGAGACAGAAGCAAAAGAGGTACAGAAAGAGGCAACAGAGGTGCAGACAGAAGCAACAGAAGTGCAGAAAAAAGCAAAAGAGGTGCATAAAGAGGCAAGAGAGGTAAAGAAAGAGGCAAGAGGGGTGCAGAAAGAGGCAAGAGGGGTGCAGAAAGAGGCAAGAGAGGTACAGAAAGAGGCAAGAAGGGTGCAGAAAGAGGCAAGAGGGGTGCAGAAAGAGGCAAGAGAGGTACAGAAAGAGGCAAGAAGGGTGCAGAAAGAGGCAAGAGGGGTGCAGAAAGAGGCAAGAGAGGTAAAGAAAGAGGCAAGAGGGGTGCAGAAAGAGGCAAGAGGGGTGCAGAAAGAGGCAAGAGGGGTGTAGAAAGAAGCAGGAGAAGTGCAGAAAGAAGCAACAGAGGTGCAAAAAGAGGGAAGAGAGGTGCAGAAAGAGGCAAGAGAAGTTCAAAAGGAAGCAACAGAGGTACAGAAAGAGGCAAGAAAAGTGCATAAAGAGGCAAGAGAGTTGCAGAAACAGGCAAAAGAGGTGCAGAAAGAGGGAACAGGGGTGCAGACAGGGGCAAGAGAGGTTTAGAAAGAACCAAAACATGTGCAGAAAGAGGCAAGTGGGGTGCAGAAATGTGCAAGAGAGTAGCAGACAGAAGCAAGAGCAGTGCAGAAAAAACCAACAGAGGTGCAGAAAGAGGCAAAAGAGGTACAGAAAGAGGCAAGAGAGGTGCAGACAGAGGCAACAGAAGTGCAGAAAAAAGCAAAAGAGGTGCATAAAGAGGCAAGAGAGGTAAAGAAAGAGGCAAGAGGGGTGCAGAAAGAGGCAAGAGAGGTACAGAAAGAGGCAAGAAGGGTACAGAAAGAAGCAAGAGGGGTGCAGAAAGAGGCAAGAGAGGTACAGAAAGAGGCAAGAAGGGTGCAGAAAGAGGCAAGAGAGGTAAAGAAAGAGGCAAGAGGGGTGCAGACAGAGGCAAGAGGGGTGCAGAAAGAGGCAAGAGGGGTGTAGAAAGAAGCAGGAGAGGTGCAGAAAGAAGCAAGAGAAGTGCAAAAGGAAGCAACAGAGGTACAGAAAGAGGCAAGAAAAGTGCATAAAGAGGCAAGAGAGGTGCAGAAAGAACCAACAGAGGTGCAGAAAGAGGCAAGAGGGGTGCAGAAATGTGCAAGAGAGTAGCAGACAGAAGCAAGAGCAGTACAGAAAAAACCAACAGAGGTGCAGAAAGAGGCAAGAGGGGTGCAGAAAGAGGCAAGAGAGGTGCACAAAGAGGCACAAGGGGTGCAGAAATTTGCAAGAGAGGTGCAGAAAGAAGCAAGAGCAGTGCAGAAAGTACCAACAGAGGTGCAGAAAGAGGCAAGAGGAGTGCAGAAAGAACCAACAGAGGTGCAGAAAGAGGCAAGAGGGGTGCAAAATATGCAAGAGAGTAGGAGACAGAAGCAAAAGAGGTACAGAAAGAGGCAAGAGAGGTGCAGACAGAGGCAACAGAAGTGCAGAAAAAAGCAAAAGGGGTGCAGAAAGAGGCAAGAGGGGTGCAGAAAGAGGCAAGAGAGGAGCAGAAAGAGGCAAGAGAGGTACACAAAGAGGCACAAGGGGTGAAGAATTTTGCAAGGAAGGTGCAGAAAGAAGAAAAAGCAGTGCAGAAAGAACCAACAGAGGTACAGAAAGAGGCAAGAGGGGTGCAGAAAGAGGCAAGAGAAGTGTGAAAAGAAGCAACAGAGGTGCAGAAAGAGGCAAGAGAGATGCAGAAAGAGGGATAAGGGGTGCAGAAAGAGGAAAGAGGGTTACAGAAAGAGGCAAGAGGGGTGCAGACAGAGGGCTGCAGAAAGAGGCAAGAGAAATACAGAAAGAAGCAACAGAGGTGCAGAAAGAGGAAAGAGGGGTGTCACTGATGTAAGTCTGACCAATTTTATGAAGGTGTGCATGCGTGTCTATACTTTTACCTAGTGACATGTTAAATGAAAGTAAACATACAAATACTTGAATACCTGTGTTTCAAACAGCATACTCTGTAAATTTGTGTACAAAAAGGTGTATGCATTTCTTTCTGCTTACAATACAGGGCACATGGGTATTCAATAGTATATTTGAGGGGCTCTATAACACATATATACATAAGACATGTCTGCCTGTGCAACCGAATGACAGAGCAGAACTGAGAAGATTTGACAACCTATATCAGAAGTTACCCGCTTTCTATGCTAACATTTTCAGATGCATAACACATGTAAGAATACATGTACAAGTAGACATAGACCTCAGTCACAAGAGCACGCAGACCTTTAAACTTGACAGGTTGCACTTCCCATTTGAGTACAGAAAGAGGCGAGAGAAGTTCAGAAAGAAGCAAGAGAGCTTCAGAAACATGCAAAAGAGGTGTAGGAAGAGGGAACAGGGGTACAGACAGAGGCAAGAGAGGTGCAGAAAGAGGGAAGAGGGGTACAGAAAGAGGCAAGAGGGGTGCAGAAATTTGCAATAGAGTTGCAGAAAGAGTCAAGAGCAGTGCAGAAAGAACCAACAGAGGTTCAGAATGAGGTAAAGGGGTGCAGAAAGAGGAAAGAGGAGTGCAGAAATTTGCAAGAGGGGTGCAGAAAGATGCAAGAGCAGTGTAAAAATAAACAACAGAGGTGCAGAAGGAGGCAAGAGGGGTGCAGAAAGAGGCAAAAGAAGTGCAGAAACAAGCAAAAGCGGTTCAGAAAGATGCAAGAGGGGTACAGAAAGAGGCAAGAGAGGTAAAATAAGAGGCAGGAGGGGTGCACAAGGAGGGAAGAAGTGTGAGAAGTTGGCCTGGTATATGCTGTCCACTAATTATAGTGGGCACCTTGCACCAGTCCAAACAACCCCTTATTGGAGATAGGTTAAAGACAACCTTTATTGAAAGCTATCCTAGTGGTAGCTATGGAGAGCAGCCTTCAGGCTAAGTCTTGAAGGAATGTAAAGCAGCTTGTTTTACCAGTCTATAATCTCTTGAGTGACCAAATGAAAGAGGACCACACCAGGTATATATTCAAAATATATGTATTTATTGCTAACACACCCCTCTAGTCTCTTTATGAGGCTAGAGTTCGAAGTACATAAGTTATAAGTTAGTTATCAACAGTAATAGCACAAATACACGTTTGAGCCCTAGGGGCGTACCAAACCATATACCAAAAACGTGGTATAAGAACCACGACTGAGCTAGACACAAGGCCTAGAGCCTGTAGAAGTGCTTGGACCCCCAGGAACCACCCAAGGTAGTGACACAGGGGACCCACAGGGGACGCGTGCAGTGTGAGAACACAGCCGCGAGCCACCGTTGACTTCTATGGGGAAAGTCGCGGTTGGATTTTTAAAAGGAAAGGACACTTAGAGGAGGACTTGGAGCAAACCCCCTTTAGAACTAGGCAGTTCTAGAGTCAATACCCACGGGAGCACCGGAGTACTCGAGTTACCTCACCCAGGGAAGCCGGGTGCATAGGTGTCTTTTGGCGTCGGGTTTCGTCGTCGTTTTCAATGGCGATCTGCTGCAGCAGGCTGCTGGCGACCAAGTCGAAAGTGTCCGGGTGGATCCAAGAGTGAATCGAAGATCTGAAGGACCTGAAAGCAGAGGGGACAGAGTCTGGGTCACTAGCCAGTGACCAGGAAGGTGATGAGCAGATGCCCAATGATGTTGGGTGCTTCAGGTAGGTTGACAGTTGTCTTGACTCTTCAGCCACGAGGTCCAGGAGGCGTCGACGACAACCAGGAGCTGGATTCGAGCTGTGGCCCAACGTCTGTCGATTGCTGCGGTGTTGCCGACCGGATTGGACCCAACAAGCCTTGGCAACGGCAAGTCACGTGGAAACAAAGAAAGGACGTTGATGCAAACCAGCAAGATCTGGGGGACTCACCCAGCAAGTATAAGTCAGGGCACATCTGGGCAACCAGGAAAGCCCAAGCAGAAGAAGAGTTGCCTTCGGGAGGGCCCACTAGCCAACGGACTAGCAACCACAAAGGAGCCTCGAGTGGATGCACTTGGAGCTGGCTCACAGGACACTCGTGGAGTGGAGGCCAGTGATCTTTGGTGCATTTGGTGCTGGAGGTGGGGGCTACTAGGAGCCCAAAGTACAACTTCGTGGAAGACCAGGAAGAGGATGCACTTGCAAAAGTGCTTGGTGTCTAGGGGTCACGATTCCACGTTACCCACGACAGCTACATGCCTCAGCTTCACTGGGGTCTCAGGGCAGCCTCGGAGAAGTCTGGAAATCTACCTCTGGAGTTGCAAAGACTTCGGCATCTGGCGGGAGCTTCAGCGATGCAGACCGGACAATTGCTTCTTAGGTGCCTGCCAAGCAGGGGAGTCACTCCTTGACCCCAAGGGAGATTCTTCAGTCCTCTAATCTTCAAGTAGAGCATCGAAGGTCCAGGATTTGGCTTCAGAGTTTCATCCAGGGTAATCTAAAGTCCTAAGGACTCGGGTCCCATACTTATACTAAGTTAGGGGGTTGGACATACTCTGGGGACCCACCTATGGGAGGGTCAGGGAAGAGAAGTGGTTACACCCATTCCCTTTGTCCAGTTTCACGCCAGAGCAGGGACAGGTAGCCACTGCAACCGGTTTGAACTGGACTATGCACAGGGACACCAAATGTGCCACCAGTGCAGGACTTCAAAGCACCAGAGAGTGCTCCCGCCCAGCCCCAATACACACTATCCTGTCTGGGGAGGTGGTTACACCTCCCTTCGACAGGAAACCTATTGTCCAGGCCTCCCCTGCTGGAGTTTCGGTCAGCAGCAGGAGGCCAGACCCGTGTCTGTGGCAGCGGCATCCATTTTGTGATGCCAGGGCTCTGTAAAGTTAATACCGGGTATGCCGGTGTGTACATGTCTCTCCCTCTAGAAGGGTGGAATGCTACCCCCGCTGCCAGAACTGGTGGGGGGGTAGTATTCCAAGATGTTTGACACAAAACACGACATGTTTCCGTGCAGCCATCCCAAAGTTAGCATTTAACGCGAGGTTATAATGCACTTAAGAGTATATGGTCAGGCTGCACCAGAAACAGCACCAGAGGATTGACTCCGAACGCTGCAGAGGGGCTCTGCTCATGCAGGGGCACCCTCTCACATAAAAACCAAGCACTCTGCCTTTAGGATTGTTAAGTCCTGCCATAGGAGTGACTTATATGTTTATATGTGTGCATATGCAGTGATATAGGCAGCCTATATCACAGTAAGGGGTGCATGCACCACCTTACCCAGGCTGCAGTAGCAGTCCTGTGTGGTCATTTTGGAGGGTCTTCCAGCGGTGGCACAATACATGCTGCAGCCCCTGGGAGGCCTCTGAGGTACCTATGCCCTGGGTACATAGTATACCATATACTAGGGACTTATAAGGGCACTCCAGATTCCAATCAGAGACTAAAGTCGAAAAACAGTGAAGCATCAGCAAAAAGTGGGGGTACCCATGTGAAGCAGATCCTACTCTCCTACACAAGGGGTGCAGAAATTTGCAAGAGAGGTGCAGAAAGAAGCAAGAGCAGTGCAGATAAAACCAACAGAGGTGCAGAAAGAGGGTTGCAGAAAGAGGCAAGAGAAGTGCAGAAACAGGCAAGAGACGTGCAGAAAAAGTTAACACGGATGCAGAAAGAGGCAAGAGAGTTACAGAAAGAGGGAAGAGGGGTGCAGAAAGAGGCAAGAGGGGTACAGAAAGAAGCAAGAGAGGTGCAGAAAGAAGCAAAAGAAGTGCAGAATGAAGCAACAGAGGTGCAGAAAGAGGCAAGAGGGGTGTAGACAGTGGCAATAGAAGTGCAGAAAAAAGCAAAAGAGGTGCAGAAAGAGGCAAGAGGGGTGCGGAAAGAGGCAAGAGAGGTACAGAAAGAGGCAAGAGAGGTACAGAAAGAGGCAAGAGAGGTGCAGAAAGAGGCAAGAGGGGTGCACAAATACGGAAGAAGGGTGCAGAAATAGGCAAGAGAAGTGCAGAAACAAGCAAAAGAAGTGCAGAAAGAGGCAAGAGGGGTGCAGAAAGAGGCAAGAGTATTGCAGAAACAGGCAAGAGAGGTGCAGAAAAAGGTAACAGGGGTGCAGAAAGAAGCAAGAGAGGTGCAGGAAGAGGGGTGCAGAAAGAGGCAAGAGGGGTGCAGAAAGAAGCAATAGAGGTACAGAAAGAAGCAAGAGAGGTGCAGAAAGAGGGAACAGGGGTGCAGAAATTTGCAAGAGAGGTGCAGAAAGAGGCAAGAGCAGTGCAGAATAGACCAACAGAAGTGCAGAAACAGGCAAGAGAGTTGCAGAAACAAGCAAAAGAGGTACAGAAAGAGGGAACAGGGGTGCAGACAGAGGCAAGAGATAGTGCAGAAAGAGGGAAGAGGGGTACAGAAAGAGGCAAGAGAGGTGCAGAAAGAAGCAAGAGCAGTGCAGAAAGAAACAACAGAGGTGTAGAAAGAGGGAAGAGGGGTGCAGAAAGAGGCAAGAGAAGTGCAGAAGGAAGCAACAGAGGTGCAGAAAGAGGCAAGAAAAGTGCAGAAAGAGGCAAGAGAGTTGCAGAAACAGGCAAAAGAGGTGCAGAAAGAGGGAACAGGGGTGCAGACAGGGGCAAGAGAGGTGCAGAAAGAACCAACAGAGGTGCAGAAAGAGGCAAGAGGGATGCAGAAATATGCAAGAGAGTAGCAGACAGAAGCAAGAGCAGTGCAGAAAAAACCAACAGAGGTGCAGAAAGAGGCAAGAGCGGTGCAGAAAGAGGCAAGAGAGGTGCACAAAGAGGCACAAGGGGTGCAGAAATTAGCAAGAGAGGTGCAGAAAGAAGCAAGAGCAGTGCAGAAAGAACCAACAGAGGTGCAGAAAGAGGCAAGAGGGGTGCAGAAAGAACCAACAGAGGTGCAGAAAGAGGCAAGAGGGGTGCAAAATATGCAAGAGAGTAGGAGACAGAAGCAAAAGAGGTACAGAAAGAGGCAAGAGAGGTGCAGATAGAGGCAACAGAAGTGCAGAAAAAAGCAAAAGAGGTGCAGAAAGAGGCAAGAGGGGTGTAGAAAGAGGCAAGAGAGGAGCAGAAAGAGGCAAGAGAGGTGCACAAAGAGGCACAAAAGTGCTGAAATTTGCAAGAGAGGTGCAGAAAGAAGCAAGAGCAGAGCAGAAAGAACAGAGGTGCAGAAAGAGGCAAGAGGGGTGCAGAAAGAGGCAAGAGAAGTGTGAAAAGATGCAACAGAGGTGCAGAAGGCGGCAAGAGAACTGCAGAAAGAGGCAGGAAAGTTGCAGAAACAGGCAAGAGACGTGCAGAAAAAGTTAACAGGGGTGCAGAAAGAGGCAAGAGGGGTACAGAAAGAAGCAAGAGAGGTGCAGAAAGAAGCAAAAGAAGTGCAGAATGAAGCAACAGAGGTGCAGAAAGAGGCAAGAGGGGTGTAGACAGTGGCAATAGAAGTGCAGAAACAAGCAAAAGAGGTACAGAAAGAGGGAACAGGGGTGCAGACAGAGGCAAGAGATAGTGCAGAAGGAGGGAAGAGGGGTACAGAAAGAGGCAAGAGAGGTGCAGAAAGAAGCAAGAGCAGTGCAGAAAGAAACAACAGAGGTGCAGAAAGGGGCAAAAGGGCTATAGAAAGAGGCAAGAGAAGTGCAGAACGAAGCAACAGAGGTGCAGAAAGAGGCAAGAGGGGTGCAGACAGTGACAATAGAAGTGCAGAAAAAAGCAAAAGAGGTGCAGAAAGAGGCAAGAGGGGTGCAGAAAGAGGCAAGAGAGGTACAGAAAGAGGCAAGAGTGGTGCAGAAAGAGGCAAGAGGGGTGCACAAAGACGGAAGAAGGGTGCAGAAAGAGGCAAGAGAAGTGCAGAAACAAGCAAAAAAAGTACAGAAAGAGGCAAGAGGGGTGCAGAAACAGGCAAGAGTATTGCAGAAACAGGCAAGAGAGGTGCAGAAAAAGGTAACAGGGGTGCAGAAAGAAGCAAGAGAGGTGCAGGAAGAGGGGTGCAGAAAGAGGCAAGAGGGGTGCAGAAAGAAGCAAGAGAGGTGCAGAAAGAAGCAAGAGAGGTGCAGAAAGAGGGAACAGGGGTGTAGAAATTTGCAAGAGAGGTGCAGAAAGAAGCAAGAGCAGTGCCGAATAAACCAACAGAACTGCAGAAACAGGCAAGAGAGTTGCAGAAACAGGCAAACGAGGTACAGAAAGAGTGAACAGGGGTGCAGACAGAGGCAAGAGATAGTCCAGAAAGAGGGAAGAGGGGTACAGAAAGAGGCAAGAGAGGTGCAGAAAGAAGCAAGAGCAGTGCAGAAAGAAACAACAGAGGTGCAGAAAGGGGCAAAAGGGGTATAGAAAGAGGCAAGAGAAGTACAGAAAGAAGCAAAAGAGGTGGAGAAAGAGGAAATATGGGCGCAAACAGAGGCAAGAGAGGTGCAGATAGAGAGAAGAGGGGTGCAGAAAGAGGCAAGAGGTGTGCAAAAATGTGTAAGAGAGGTGCAGAAAGAGGCAAGAGAAGTGGAGAAAGAACCAACAGAGGTGCAGAAAGAGGAAAGAGGGATGCAGAAAGAGGCAACAGAAGTGCAGAAAAAAGCAAAAGAGGTGCAGAAAGAGGCAAGAGGGGTGCAGAAAGAGGCAAGAGAGGTACAGAAAGAGGCAAGAGGGGTGCACAAAGAGGCAAGAGGGGTGCACAGTGAGGGAAGAAGGGTGCAGAAAGAGGCAAGAGAAGTGCAGAAACAAGCAAAAGAAGTGCAGAAAGAGGCAAGAGGGGTGCAGAAAGAGGCAAAAGTGTTGCAGAAACAGGCAAGAGAGGTGCAGAAAAAGGTAACAGGGGTGCAGAAAGAAGCAAGAGAGGTGCAGGAAGAGGGGTGCAGAAAGAGGCAAGAGGGGTGCAGAAAGGAGCAAGAGAGGTGCAGAAACAGGCAAAAGAGGTGCAGAAGGAGGGAACAGGGGTGCAGAAATTTGCAAAAGAGGTGCAGAAAAAAGCAAGAGCAGTGCAGAATAAACCAACAGAACTAAAGAAACAGGCAAGAGAGTTACAGAAACAGGCAAAAGAGGTACAGAAAGAGGGAACAGGGGTGCAGACAGAGACAAGAGATAGTGCAGAAAGAGGGAAGACGGGTACAGAAAGAAGCAAGAGCAGCGCAGAAAGAACCAACAGAGGTGCAGAAAGGGGCAAAAGGGGTGCAGAAAGAGGCAAGAGAAGTAGAGAAAGAAGCCACAGAGGTGGAGAAAGAGGAAATATGGGTGCAAACAGAGGCAAGAGAGGTGCAGATAGAGGGAAGAGGGGTGCAGAAAGAGGCAAGAGGGGTACAAGAATTTGCAAGAGAGGTGCAGAAAGAGGCAAGAGAAGTGGAGAAAGAACCAACAGAGGTGCAGAAAGAGGCAAAAGGGGTGCAGAAAGAGGCAAGAGAAGTACTTAAAGAAGCAACATAGGTGCAGAAGGAGGCAAGATAACTGCAGAAAGAGGCAAGAGAGTTGCAGAAATAGGCAAGAGAGGTGCAGAAAAAGGTAACAGGGGTGCAGAAAGAAGCAAGAGAGGCGCAGAAAGAGGGAAGAGAGGTGCGTAAAGAGGCAAGCGGGATGCAGAAAGAAGCAAGACAGCTGCAGAAAGAAGCAAAAGAAGTGCAGAAAGAAGCAACAGAGGTACAGAAAGAGGCAACAGGGGTATCACTGTTGTAAGTCTGGCCACGTTTGTGAAGGTATGCATGCGTGTTTATGCTTTTACCTAGTTAAATGAAAATAAACATACAAATACTTGAATTCCTGTGTTTCAAACAGCATACTCTGTAAATATGTGTACAAAAAGGTGTATGCATTTCTGTCTACTCACAATACAGGGCACCTGGGTATTCAATAGTATATTTGAGGGGTTCTATAACACATATATACATAAGACATGTCTGCCTGTGCAACCGAATGACAGAGCAGAACTGAGAAGATTTGAACACCTATAGGAGAAGTTACCCGCTTTTTAAGCTACCATCTTCAGATCCATAACACATGTAAGAATACATGTACAAGTAGACATAGACCTCAGTCACAAGAGCAGGCAGACCTTTAAACTTGACAGCTTGCACTTCCCATTTGAGTACAGAAAGAGGCGAGAGAAGTTCAGAAAGAAGCAAGAGAGTTGCATAAACAGGCAAAAGAGGTGCAGAAAGAGGGAACAGCGGTGCAGACAGAGGCAAGAGAGGTGCAGAAAGAGGGAAGACGGGTACAGAAAGAGACAAGAGGGATACAGAAATTTGCAAGAGAGGTGCAGAAAGAAGCAAGAGAAGTGCAGAAAGAACCAACAGAGGTGCAGAAAGAGGCAAGAGGGGTGCAGAAATAGGCAAGAGAAGTGTATAAAAAAGCAAGAGAGGCAGAGAAAGAGGCAAGAGGGGTGCAAACAGAGACAAGAGAGGTGCAGAGCCGAGGGAAGA
This sequence comes from Calotriton arnoldi, assembly GCA_963921515.1. Classification (NCBI taxonomy): domain Eukaryota; kingdom Metazoa; phylum Chordata; class Amphibia; order Caudata; family Salamandridae; genus Calotriton; species Calotriton arnoldi. Next base: position 402,886 of record CAWUFW010011381.1, read on the forward strand.
GGGGTGCAGAAAGAGGCTAGAGGGGTGCAAATATTTGCAAGAGATGTACAGAAAGAGGCATGAGAAGTGTAGAAAGCAGCAACAGAGGTGCAGAAGGGGGCAAGAGAACTGCAGAAAGAGGCAAGAGAGTTGCAGAAACAGGCAAGAGAGGTGCAGAAAAAGGTAACAGGGGTGCAGAAAGAAGCAAGAGTGGTGCAGGAAGAGGGGTGCAGAAAGAGGCAAGAGGGGTTCAGAAAGAAGTAGGAGTATTGCAGAAAAAAGCAAGAGAGTTGCAGAAACAGGCAAAAGAGGTGCAGAAAGAAGCAAGAGCAGTACAGAGAGAGCCAACAGAGGTGCAGGAGGAGGCAAGAGGGGTGCAGAGAGAGGAAAGAGGGGTGAAGAAGTTTGCAAGAGAGGTATGGAAAGAAGCAAGAGCAGTGCAGAAAGAACCAACAGAGGTACAGCAACAGGCAAGAGGGGTGCAGAAAGAGGCAAGTGAAGTGTAGAAAGAAGCAACAGAGGAGCAGAAGGAGACAAGAGAACTGCAGAAAGAGGCAAGAGAGTTGCAGAAACAGGCAAGAGAAATGCAGAAAAAAGGGAAGAGGGGTGCAGAAAGAGGCAAGAGAGGTGCAGAAAAAGGGAAGAAGGGTGCAGAAAGAGGCAAGAGGGGTGAAGAAAGAAGCACAAGAGGTGCAGAAAGAAGCAAGAGAGGTGCCGAAAGAAGCAACAGAGGTGCAGAAAGAGGCAAGAGGGGTGCAGAAAAAGGCATGAGAAGTGCAGAAAGAAGCTATAGATGTGCAGAAGGAGGCAACAGAAGTGCCGAAAGAGGCAATAGAGTTGCAGAAACAGGCAAAAGAGGTGCAGAAAGAAGCAAGAGCAGTGCAGAAAGAACCAACAGATGTGCAGAAGGAGGCAAGAGGGGTGCCGAAATTTGCAAGAGAGGTCCAGAAAGAAGCATGAGCAGTGCAGAAAGAACCAACAGATGTGCAGAAACAGACAAGAGGGGTGCAGAAAGAGGCAAGAGAAGTACAGAAAAAGCAACAGAGGTGTAGGAGGGGGCTAGTGAACTGCAGAAAGAGGAAAGAGAGTTGCAGAAACAGGCAAGAGAGGTGTAGAAAAAGGGAACAGGGTGCAGAAAGAAGCAAGAGAGGTGCAGAAAGAGGGAAGAAGGGTGCAGAAAGAGGCAAGACAGGTGCAGAAAGAAGCAACAGAAGTGCAGAAAGTAGCAAAAGAAGTGCAGAAAGAACCAACAGAGGTGCATAAAGAGGCAAGAGGGGTGCAGAAACAGGCAAGAGAAGTGCAGAAAGAAGCAATAGAGGTGCAGAAGGAGGCAAGAGAAGTGCAGAAAGAAGCAAGAGAGTTGCAGAAACAGGCAAAAGAGGTGCAGAAAGAAGCAAGAGCTGTGCAGAAAGAACCAACGGAGGTGCAGAAGGAGGCAAGAGGGGTGCAGAAAGATGCAAGAGGGGTGTAGACATTTGCAAGAGAGGTGCAGTAAGAAGCAAGCGCAGTGCAAAAAGAAACAACAGAGGTGCAGAAGTAGGCAAGAGGGGTACAGAAAGAGGCAAAAGAAGTGCAGAAAGAAGCAAGAAATGTGTAGAAAGAAGCTAGAGAAGTGCAGAATAAAGCAACAGGGGTGCAGAAATAGGCAAGAGGGGTGCAGAAAGAGGCAAGAGAAGTGCAAAATGAAGCAACATAGGTGCAGAAAGAGGTAAGAAAAGTGCAGAAAGAGGCAAGATAGTTGCAGAAACAGGCAAGAGAGGTGCAGAAAGAACCAACAGAGGTGCAAAAAGAGGCAAGAGGGGTGCAGAGATGTGCAAGAGAGTAGCAGACAGAAGCAAGAGCAGTGCAGAAAGAACCAACAGAGGTGCAGAAAGAGGCAAGAGGGGTGCAGAAAGAGGCAAACAATATGTAGAAAAAAGCAAAAGGTGCAGAAAGAGGCAAGAGGGGTGCAGAAAATGGAGGCAAGAGAAGTGCAGAAAGAGGCAAGAGAGGTGCAGAAAGAGGCACGAGGGGTGCAGAAATTTACGAGAGGTGCAGAAAGAAGCAAGAGCAGTGCAGAAAGAACCAACAGAGGTAGAGAAAGAGGCAAGAGGGGTACAGAAAGAGGTAAGAGAAGTGCAGAAAGGAGCAACAGAGGTGCAGAAAGAGGCAAGAGAAGTGCAGAAAGAAGCAAGAGAGGTGCAGAAAGAGGCAAGAGAGGTGCAGAAAGAGGGAAGAGGGTGCAGAAAGAGGGAAGAGGGTGCAGAAAGAGGCAAGAGAAGTGCAGGGAGAAGCAACAGAGGTACAGAAAGTGGCAAGAGCGGTGCAGAAAGAAGGGAGGTGCAGAAAGCAGAAGAGATGTGCAGGAAGAGGCAAGAGAAGTGCAGAAAAAGGAAGAAAGGTGCAGAAAGAAGCAAGAGAAATGCAGAAAGAGGCAAGAGAGGCGCAGAAACAAGCAAGAGTGGTTTGTACAAAAATAGGATCAATTTAACACCCACATTTAGCAATAAGTAAGAGGTGACCATTCTAGGTTTGCAAAGGGCCTTCCACAATGCTATAACACTTGTTGCTGCATTTCTGGTAACGTTTTTTGTTCAAATCTGTAGATTATGCAGCAGATGATGGATTATGTGGTAAATGCGGAAAATATATAATAGTGCAAAAGTTGGTGCAGTCAAACAGTCGCATAATTCCAGTGGCCCTGTTCATACCTCTGACTAGGTCCAGAAGTGTTCCTTCTTTTTTTGTTTCATTCAGTTTATAGTTTAGCTTCTATAAAAACGAGGAAGACTAAACCTTAGGTTACCACTCCACAACACAGACCACCATACCACATAAATACTCTCCATAACACATAATCCCACTCTACATAATTCCAATACACTAAATACTTTCTATCCAGATAATTTCACTGCACAACATACCACATAATTTCACTACACACAACATACATCCACTACACTCCAAAAAACATTAATAAAAAGTTTTACATTTACAACGCCAATAGCTATAACTCTTGGAAATGCGAGACCTATTACATTGCAAATGCTTCTTTGACAAGTAGTCGCATTTGCAGAGTGGTGGAGAAAGGGGGCTGGGCCTCCGACCAGCGCTCAGGAATTACGCTGCATAGGACTTACAGGAGGCAACAGGAGGGCTTCTTGGCCCCCAAAGTCCCTCAGGAGTAAAGTGGACTTCATCCCCCAACCCCGTAGTATGCCAGGAGGTGTGTTTGCAGAGTGGTGGAGAAAGGGGGGCGTGGCCTCCGAAGACCTCTTAGCAATCCCACTGTGTTGGACTTACTGGAGGTAACAGGAGGGGTAGTTGGCCCCCAAGGACAACCTTGGGGGCCAACCACCCCTCCTTTTACCTCCAGTAAGTCCCACACAGCAGCATTGGTAAGTTTTCATAGCAGACCACACCCCCTTTGCCCACCAGTCTGCAAACGCGCTCCCTGGCGTGCTCTTGGATGGGGATTGAAGTCCCCTTGCCTCCTGAGGGTCCTTAGGGGCCAACTAGCCCACCTGATACCTCCAGTAAGCCCCAGATAGTGGAATTGCTGAGAGGTGGACACAGGCCATGCCCCCTTTCTCCACCACTCTGCAAACACACCTCCTGGCACGCTCTTGGTTGGGGATGAAGTCCTCTTGCCTCCTAAGGGTCCCTGGGGGCCAACTAGCCCTCCTGTTATCTCTAGTAAGCCCAACACAGCTGGATTGCTGAGAGTGGTCCGAGGCCATGCCCCCTTTTTACAACACTCTGAAAACGCGCCTCCTGGAGCACTGCTACTCAGGGGATGAAGTCTACATTAGTCCTGAGGTCCTCAGGACACAAGAGGAACTCATGCCCCACCAGCAGTGCGCCAAGAGGTGCGTTTGCAGAGTTGTGTAAAAAGGGGCGGGGCCTCGGACCACCTCTCGGCAATCCCACTGTGTGAAGCTTATTGGAGGTACCTAGTGGGCTAGTTGGCCCCTAAGGACCCTTAGGATTCAAGGGGAACTAATTCCCCAACCCAGAATGTGCCAGGAGGTGCGTTTGCAGAGTGGTGCAGGGAGGGGGCGGAGCCTCCAGCGAGATGCCGGCTTTTCTTTTTTTTTTTTAGAACGGTGGCTGTGTGGCCCCCCTTATTTTAGTATTTTTTAGGCCCTGGGGACCCTATCCCCCAGGGCCTGAGCCATTTAAAAAAAAAAAAAACGGGAAGGGTGCCACGCAGCCCCGGGGACCCCATCCCCCAGGGCATGGCTACTTTTTTTTTTTAATAAAAAAAGAAACTACATTTAAAGAAGGGGGCCTTTTTTTGTCCGGGGACCCCATCCCCCAGGGCATGGCCACTTTTTTTAATAAAAAAGAAACTACATTTAAAGGAGGGGGGCCTTTTTCGGCCCCGGGGACCCCATCCCCCCAAGGCTTTGCCTCTTTTTAAAAATGTTTTTAAACTTTACGGGAGGGGGGCCGTGTGGCCCCCTTCCCTTGGCCACTTTTGGCCCCAAGGACCCCATCCCCTGGGGCCTTGCCTCACGTTGGGAACAACAGGGGGAGCCCCAATGCACCAGCGGTCCCTGCCAGCTCCCCGCCTCCTGCGGGAGCCGGCATTGCTTTTGGACAAGGGGAGCTGCAAACAAGCAGCTCCCTTTGCCCAAAAGCAAATCTGCTTCGCTCCATGGAAGCGAGAGCAGTTTTCCTGCTCTCGCTTCCATGAAGCGAAGCATAATTTTGCAATGGCAGGGCGGGAGCAGTGCTGCCGCCCTGCCATTGCAAACTGCAATGTCCCGGAGGTCGGCTGGCCCTGGGGGGTGGCAGTCCCAAGGGCCATGGAGAGCTCCAGGAGGGGGGCTGCGCTGCCCCCCTGCGAACCGATTTGTAGCCCCGGGGAGGTGGTGGTCCCTGGGGCTGGGGGTCCGCAACAGACCCCCATATTTAAATGAAGTGTGTCCCAGGGAGGTACTGGTCCCCAGAGCAGTGTGGGGTGCTGGAGCCCCCCACACTTATTTTTTTTAAGTAGCCCTGGGGAGGTAGCGGTCCCCGGGGCAGTATGGGGGGGAGGAGCCACCCCTTGCATTTTTTTCAAGAAGCCCTGGGGAGGTGGCGGTCCCCAGGGCTGTGGGGGGGCCTCGTGCTCCAAGTATTATTAGCAAAGCCTCAGGGAGGTGGCAGTCCCCAGGGCTGCGAGGGCCCCTGCTACACAATTATGGATTGCCCCCAGGACCTGGCCCAGGGCTTAAAACAAACGAAGCGCGGGAGCCCACTCTGTTTTTTTTTTTTAATTTTCAACTGGATTCGCGTACCATACACGAATACCGCCAGTTTTCTTTTTTTAAAAATGCTTTTTTTGGCCATGGGGGTCCCTTATCTGGGGGGCCGCGTGGCCCCCCCTCCCGAGGCCGATTTCGGCCCCGGGGACCCCATCCCCCGGAGCATGGCCAGACTTTTTTTTTTAATTTATTTAATTCTTTGGAGGGGGGCCACGTGGCCCCCCTCCTCAGGCCAATTATGGCCCGGGGAAACCCATCCCCCGGGGCCGACCTTTCCGTTTTTTAAAATTTTGTTTTTTTTATTGCAGGGGAGGGGGCAGCGCGGCCCCCCACCCGGGCCACTTCTGGCCCCGGGGACCCCATCCCCCAGGGCCTGGTCTTACCATTGGGGACCATGGGGGGAGCCCCAATGCCCCCACGTTCCTGCTGGCTCCCCGCCTCCTGCGGGAGCCGGCATTGCTTTTGCACAAGGGGAGCTGCTGACATGCAGCTACCCTTGTGCAAAAGCAATGCTGCTTTGGTTTTTGGAAGCGAGAGCAGGTTTCCTGCTCTCGCTTCCAAAAACCAAAGCAGTGTTCCCGCCCTGCCATAGCAAACAGCAATGTCACGGGGGTGGGCACCCTGGGACATTGCAGGAGCTGGCCCTGGGGGGTGGCGGTCCCCAGGGCAATTGAGGGCTCCAATAGGGGGGCCGCACGGCCCCCCTTCCTACATTTCAAAGCCCCGGGGAGGTGGTGGTCCCCGGGGCATGTGGGGGGGCTCTTGCACCCCCCACACACATCTTTTTTTTTAAAACAGAGCCCCGGGGAGGTGGCGGTCCCCGGGGCTGCGGGGGGCCGCGTGTCCCCCGCGTTTCATTATCAAAGCCCCGGGGAGGTGGCAGTCCCCAGGGCAGCGTGGGCGGGTTGGGACCCCCACGCATTTATTTTTAAAGCCCCCGGGGAGGTGGCGGTCCCCGGGGCTGCGGGGGGCCGCGTGCCCCCCGCATACAATTAAATAAGCCCCGGGGAGGTGGCGGTCCCCGGTGCTGTGGCGGCCCCCACAGGCCCCCGCAAATTAATTACGCATTGCCCCCGGGACCTGGCCCACCCGGGGGCTTATATAAAACGAAGCGCTGGAGCCCGCGCTTCATTTTCTCGTCCGGATTCGCGCACCCAGCGCGAATTCGGCCTTTTTACAAAAAATAAATGCTTTTTTTGGCCCTGGGGGTCCTTGTGCGACCCCCTGAGCAGGCCTAGGGGGTCAGGGTGTTTCTACCCTGCCCCCTTTTCTTGTTTTTCATCTTTGCTTTACTGTTTTCTTGTGACTCGGTTACCGAGACACAAGATGGCTGCCAACACTTCCTGGTTTGGAGTGTTGGCAGCCAATTAGAATGAAGCTCGTGCTCGGAAGGAGTCGCGACTCCTCCTCGGTGCTCAGATATCGATATTTTTTCTTTTTTTTATTTCTCAGGAACTACTGAACGGATTTACACCATTTAAAACAAGCATTTGCAATGCAATCGGTCTCGCCTTAGGGAAAGTTAGAGCTATTGGCGTTGCAAATGACAATGTTTCTTAGTTATGTTTTTTTGTTTGCAGTCGAGTGATCATTTGACCTATCTAAAGACATAGGAAGGAAAGAGGATGGAGAGGAACCTAGGACCCCGATAGCTTAGATACTTAGCCACAGAGATAGAAACTGCATTCTCAAACTTTAAAGGGCGGCAGTGCAACCCACCTTTCAGAACTACAAGATTGCAATTTACCCAGATTATACTGTGAAAGAGCAAGTACAAAGAATATCCTAAACGGAAGCGAAACTAAAACTTAAAGCCTTGGGCCTCCAAAATGTGTTGCTTTTCCCAGAGTCCCTGAAAGTTATATATAGCCCAGGGTAACAGTCACTTGTTCAAACAACCCAGAGAAGTGTGAGCTTGGCTCTAACTATGGGTCAAAGCGGGATTGCGGCCTGTGAGAGACTTTTGCTCCCAACATGAAAACTCTCCCTTGGGCCGTGGAAGAATTAGACGCACATCTAGCAGTCACTGAGCTTGTGCGCGACGGACTCCTCGATTAAAGAGCATGGCACGATGGGGAGGGATGAGAGTCCCCCTCTTAGGTGCCTGGAACTCCTACTGATTTCCCGAAATCCTTGATGGAAAGGGGAACAGGAACAATGAACATAGATCCATCACCTGAGATCTGCATAACAAAGCTGGATTCCCACTGTCAATGTCCAATTCATGCAGAAGAAAATGGTACTGTAATGTTTGTATTTGTATATTTGGGTGTACTTGCTCTCTCTGGATATGCTAGAGCGAAGAGGGTATTTAAGTAACACAGTGTTCTTTGTACTGTACAACTGTGGTTGGAATGAGCAACGCAAAATATTTATTTTTTACCTCCGCCTTATGAGTGAGGGTTGAATTGTGAGCCACTCTGCACCCTTTCTTGGGTCATCAGAGCTGGTTAACCCAAACCTATGGGGAGCCGCTATACTGGGTGATCTCCTAGCTGGTTGATCACTGCACACATTGTCTCTGAAGTGTTACGTTGAGGTAAGGTGTTCGGTATTAGTTTATAGAATTGGGGTGAGTTGGTGCACCATCGCTCTATACATTCAGACGATTGAGTGACACACCTGGGCAGAACGCTAGTTGGTGAGGTTTTAGTGTCTGACCCCGGGATGAGTGAGGGTAGGGTAATCACCTCTTGAATAGAGGGAAATGTGATGTATTTGTATTGAAGCATGCAACCAGACTGTCTGCTTGGGATGGTCCTAGATAGGTTACGATGCTGCAGGGCTTGGAAGACAGATAGGACATCTGCAATCACTTGGAGCTCACTCTGGGTGTGGCCCTTCTTTACAAAATGTCAGACAGAATGCATAGGACTCTCATAACTTGGAATGTTAGGGGGCCTAATAGCTACCCTAAAAACTATAGGTTATATTTCAATCTTTGTCAATAAAAGGTTCAGATTGCAATGCTGCAGGAGACCGCTCTGTTTGAAGCTGAGGTAGCTAAACTGGGGGAGAAATAGATGGGCCACATGTTTGCAGCCACATATTTTAATGATGCAAGAGGGGTGGTGACCTGGATTGTGGCTCGGGTTCCTTTTAAGAAGTACACAGTGATTTCAGACAATGGGTAGAAATAGGATTCTACTGTGCCTCTTTGTTGGGTTCAATACCTGCCTGGTAAACACCTACACACCTAATGTATGACAAACTATACTTCCTAGAAGTGATCAGACTAATAGCCCTGTACATGAACAAGAGTCATATGGGCAGACAACTTTAATTGCATATGAGACTGGCAGTTAGTATCAAGGAGCGTAATAGCCAACCTGCATTCGCTGGAGATCGGAGACACCTACACCTGTTAGATAAAACATACTCCTACTACTCCCACGTTCAGAGAGCACACATTAGGTTACGTTATGTGCTGGGATGCAGTGCAGACCCAGAAATTAAAAAAGAATTCACATACCTCAATCATTTTTTCCTTACTCCACTCAACACCGTTAGTTACATTAACACCCAGATGGGCCAGGCCGAGTATACCACCATGGAATAGATATCTTCAATGAAAATGTAACAAATGAAATAAATAAAAAAATTGAATGTTAAAACACAGAATATTAAAAGAAAAATCAGCAACAGAAATCGTCAGTATTTTCAGTTGATTTCGAAGTTACAAAAGAATAATAACATTGTGGTCAGAAACTCAGATAAGGGGGCAATGTTGAGTTATGGTCCAAGAAGCAATATGTGGAGGAAGCATTATCTCAATTAAATGACAGGGAATGTTACCATATCAGCAATGCATTAGCATTAAAAGGTATACATAATGACTTTCAGGGTAAATTGGTGGCTTGGAAGAGTGCAGGCCTTTTAACAACGGATGAGTATAAGTTCATCAAAAAGATAATCCCAAGGTACCCCATATGTATTTCATTCCCAAAATCCACAAAAGCGTACACAAGCCACCAGGGAGACCGATTATATCAGCACAGAATAGTCTCCTAGAAAACGCTTCAAAATATGTGGATTTCTTCCTTCAAGATTTGGTACAACAATTGCCCACATATATAAGAGATACGAGTGACTTTGTTTTGAAATTGAAAGATTTCTGTTGGAAACCTAACTACCTATTAATGACTCTTGATGTTGTGTCCCTTTATACATGTATCAATCACAAAGATGGAATGCGGGCTCTTGAATATCATTTAGGGACCAACAGATCTGCATTATCCCAACACAGTATAATGCTAATGCATATGACCAGTTTCTGCTTACATAACAATGTATTTATGTTTGATAAAACTTATTATCAGCAGATGCGTGGGTTGGCAATGGGGGCCAGCTTCTCCCCCAGCTACGCCTGTTTGTTCATGGGCTGGTGGGAGAAGTTGGTCCTCGGCGTCACCCACAAACATTATTTGGAGAACGATGTCAAGATGTTATATCGTTTCATTGACGACTTATTTCTTGTGTGGGAAGGATCAGTGGCAGAAGCTACAAGATTTGTGGCAGATATCAATAGAAATTATATTAACCTAAGATTTACCTCCTGCATTAGTGACACAAGCATTCATTTTTTGGATGTTGAAATATACACGAATAACAATAAGGTGGAAACAAAAGTGCATAGGAAGGAAACTGCTGGAAATTCAGTTTTACACTCCACCAGTTTTCACCCTAGGCACCTTGTTGAGAGTATCCCTTACGGGGAAATGCTGTGACTGAAACGAATTTGCAGCAACCCCGCAGATTTAGCTGCAGCTCAACAAGAGAGCAAGAAAAGATTTCTAGCACGAGGGTATTAAAAAAGACCATAGAAACGGCTATTGCTAAATCTCAAAGTCAGGATAGATCCCTTTTGCTCCAAAGCAAAAGGTGAGGAACCCCATTGAGCCAACACAAGCAATGGAAGCAAGGTTAATCATAGCGTACAATGCCCAGCAGAGAGAGATCAAAAAGATTATACAGCGGAATTGGCCCATAGTGCGGAGTGACCCGATCATAGGGGTCAAACTGCCACCCAGACTAGGGATCACCTACAGAAGGGCTCCATCAATGTATAACAGTTTAGTAAGTAGCAGTCCGGAAACTAAAGATCAAAGGAAATGGTGGGAACAAAATGGATTCAGAAAGTGCAAGAACTGTAAGGCATGCCAATATGACATAAACAAGACCACATATAGGACAGCTTTCAGTGAAAAAGAATTCTTGATCAATAAATCACTTAATTGTAAAACTGAATACACTGTATATGTCTTGGAATGTATGTGTAACCTTAAGTATGTGGGAAGTACAAAGCTCCCCGCGCACAAAAGAATTCTGCAGCACATTAGGGCCATCAATAACTGTGACCAAACATATCTGGTGGTGAGGCATTTCAGGGAGGTACATGATGGCAATTTGAAAGATCTATCGTATTACCTAATTGATACTGTCCCCTTCAATAGAAAAGGAGGTGACAGAGAGGGGCAGCTTAGGAAATTGGAAACAAGATACATCCTCTATTTCGATACTAAGGCCCCAGGAGGCTTGAATACGACTGAGGATTTATACACCTGCCTGTAGTAGAAATCAAGAAATATTATAATCCATCAATGGCTCCGACAGAAACTACGACACGCTCTCCAATAAAATAAGTCTATCTGGTACAGAGGGAAAATGATTTCTTTAAGCAAGTATTGGATTTAAAATGGGGTAAAAGTCTGTGCCGAGTTAGAGAATAAGTTAAAATCAGCAAACATTACTAACACTGGCCGCCGAACCAACCCCAACCACGAAAATAGTGGTTTTTAAATTGGCACTTTTTAATACTTATTTTTAAAATATTTGTGTGCTGGTGGGGAACTGGCACACAAAAATGTCTTCTTCACCAAATTTGGGAGCACTGGCACTTTAAGGAACACTCAAAACTTTGGGGTTAAAATAGTAGGAATTGGTAGGAACCCATGGAAAAGATAAGGCTGTACCTGAACAACCAAAATCAGGAAGTTGGGTACGAAAACACACATGCATTTAAGCAAGGATATCTAAATTAATATTTATTTATTTAGTTATGTGTCGAAGGAGTAATTAGCTGTAATATATATTATATATCATTTGTGGATATTTTATAATAATTCCTTTTCACATTTGTATATTTGATACAGACTTTTTAGCCAACTTTTAAGAATGAAACATGGAAAACTACAGACAAATGATGAAATTTAGTTTTTTCCTAGGTCTTATACTGTTTTTAATTAACATAAGTTTTTATATGGACGAGCAATGTACAAATGAAAACAGATCAAAAATATGTATTAGACAGGAATGTTATCAGTATGTCTTCTATGTCAATTACTCGTCATGAGCACTAGTCACTTTAAAAGGTGTAAAAAAGACCACAAGCATTGTCATGTGATCAAGGTCCGAAAGGACTGAAACGCGTAATGGCCGACACTCAATAAATCAAAAAATACTTGCACTTACTTTGTGGTCCGCGACTGCTTTGGCGAATGCATGCTGTTGGAGAAGGCGGTGAATTCAAATATATATATAGGTATATATATATATATCTATATATATATAGATATATATTATCTACTGGCGGTCGCCAGTAGATAGTTATAGTTAGGACCTATTATCCATAGGAAATCCGCGACATTCTATTTGCAATAACGTTGGCGCCGGTTGATGAATCTTCGCGAAAGCTTCCAACTTGTTGGGGCGCTCCGGTCCGCTCCTACCCTGAAAGTCTCGGGGTGATACGTCAAGCGGGGACCGAGAAAAAGGGGGTCCCAAAACGCGTTTTCCCCATTCATTTTTCCATAGGAACCTTTAGTCGCAGCTACAGCCCGAACTGCTGAACGGAATTACCCCAAATTTGGCAAAGAGGTAGCCCTTGGTTCAGACTGGTGCCTTTTGCTAAAATGGTGTAAATCCGTTCAGTAGTTCCTGAGAAATTCACAATTAAAATCACATATATATCTATGGGCGCGTCGGATCCGCGTACCCTCCCGATCACGAGCTGCATGCTAATTGGCTGTCAACACTCCAAATCAGGAAGTGTTGGCAGCCATTTTGTCCTCGGTAGAACCGAGGGACAGAAACAAGTGCGCAAAGCGCAAAAGGAGGCAGGGTAGAAACACCCTGACCCCTAGGTCTGCTCAGGGGTCCCACAAGGACCCCCTGGGCAGAAAAGCATTTTTTTTTTTAAATTGGCGGGATGCGCTTAGGGTGCGCGGATCCGCCGAGAAAAAAAAGAAACAAGTGCGCAAAACGCACAAAGGGGGCAGGGTAGAAACACCCTAACCCCTAGGCCTGCTCAGGGGTCCCACAAGGACCCCTGGGCAAAAAAAGCATTTAAAAAAATCGGCAGGATGCGCTCAGGGAGCGCGGATCCTGCCGAGAAAATCGAAGCGCGGTCTCCCGCGCTTTGATAGTTAATTTGCCCCGGGTGGGCCAAGTCCCGGGGGCATGCTGGGGGGTTTATTTTATGTATGGGGGCCTCTAAGGGCCCCCAAGCCCCGGGGACCGCCACCCCCGGGGCTTTATCATTAATGGTGCGGGAGGGCTCTGAGCCCTCCCGCAGCCCCGGGACCGCCACCTCCCCGGGGCTTTTTAAAAAAAATTTTAAACCTGTGTGGGGGGCTCCAGCCCCCACACGCCCGGGACCACCACCTCCCGGGGCACTAAGAAAATTGAAAATGGGGGTCCGTTTGGACCCCAAGCCCCGGGGACCACCACCTCCCCGGGGCTTTCAAAATGTAGGGAGGGGGCCGCGCGGCCCCCCTCCTGGAGCCCTTGATGGCCCTGGGGACCGCCACCCCCAGGGCCGGCTCCTGCAGTGTCCCGGGTGCCTACCCCCGGGACACTGTAGTTTGCTATGACAGTACGGGAGCCTCGCGGCTCCCGTCCTGTCATAGCAAATCTTGTTTGCATTTTGAAAGAGAGAGCAGGAAACCTGCCTCTCTTTCAAAATGCAAACCAATTGCTTTTCCACACGGGGAGCAGCATGTTAGCTGCTCCCCATGTGGAAAGGAATGCCGGCTCCCGTAGGACACGGGGAGCCGGCGGGACAGTGGGGGTTTGGGGACCCCCCACAGTCCCCAACCAGAGGCCAGGCCCCGGGGGATGGGGTCCCCGGGGCCATAAGTGGCCCGGGAGGGGGCCACGCAGCCCCCTCCCCAAATAAAAAAAATTAAAAAATAAAAAATATTAAGGGTAAGGCCGGCCCCGGGGGATGGGGTCCCCGGGGCCTTAAATGGCCTGAGGAGGGGGCCACGCAGCCCCCTCCATATTTTTATTTAAAAGAGGGCATGCCCCGGGGATGGGGTCCCCGGGGCCAATAGAGGCCCAGGGAAGGGGGCCACGCGGCCCCCTTCCCGTTTGAAAAAAAATAAAACAACAAAAAAGCCCAGGCCCCGGGGATGGGGTCCCCGGGGCCAAAAGTGGCAGAGGGAAGGGGGCCACGCAGCCCCCTCCCATTAAAAAAAAAAAAAACGGCATTGTGCCGGAGGCCCCGCTCCCCTCCCTGCAGTACTCTGCAAACGCGCCCCTGGCGCGTTTTAAGAAGGGGAAGTAATTCCCCTTGAATACTGGGGGTCCCTGGGGCCAACTAGCCCACCAGGAACCTCCAGTATGCGCCAGGGGCTGCCTTGCAGAGAGGTGTACACGCCCTTTTACACCTCTCTGCAACGCAGCTCTGTGGCGCTTAATGGAGGTAGCTGGTGGGCTAGTTGCACCCCAGGGACCCTCAGGATTCAAGGGGAGTTAATCCCCCGACTTAAAACGCGCCACGGGCGCGTTTGCACAGTGGTGAAGGGAGGGCGGGGCCTGAGGTGACATGTGTGCAAACAGGCCCCATGGCGCGTTTTAAGATGGGGAATTAAATCCCCTTCAATCCTGAGGGTCCCTGGGGCCAACTAGCCCAACAGGTACATCCAGAAAGCGCCACAGAGCTGCGTTGCAGAGAGGTGTAAAAGGGGTGTGGCCTCTCTACACGTCTCTGCAACGCAGCCCCTGGCGCATACTGGAGGTTCCTGGTGGGCTAGTTGGCCCCTAGGGACCCTCATGATTCAAGGGGACTTAATCCCCCAACTTAAAACGCGCCACGGGGCGCGTTTGCACAGATGTCACCTCAGGCCCCGCCCCTCCCTTCACCATTGTGCAAATATTCCTCTAAAATCTGCCGAACTACGAATTCTGATTTACTCACCTGTTATCAGGAGAGACCTCAGTGCTGCATCTTTCAGCCCAGTACTGATCCTGAAAAGTAATTTTAACCGTACTTACCAGTAACTTGAATTTCCTTCCATAGGATATCATTGCCTGCTTTTTGCTGAAAAAGTTTCTAAGTGTTGATTTTTGAAACATACAAATATTCCTCTAAAATCAGCCAAAATACGAATTCCGATTTACTCACCTGTTATCAGGAGAGACCTCAGTGCTGTATCTTTCAGCCCAGTACTGGTCCTGAAAAGTAATTTTAACCGTACTTACCAATAACTTGAATTTCCTTCCATAGGCTAACATTGACTGGTTTCACTTGGAAATTCTTCTAAGTGTGGAGTTTTGGAACTTTAAAATATTCCTCTAAAATCAGCCGAAATACGAATTCCGATTTACTCGCCTGTTATCAGGAGAGACCTCAGTGCTGCATCTTTCAGCCCAGTACTGATCCTGAAAAGTAATTTTAACCGTACTTACCAGTAACTTGAATTTCCTTCCATAGGATATCATTGCCTGCTTTTTGCTGAAAAAGTTTCTAAGTGTTGATTTTTGAAACATACAAATATTCCTCTAAAATCAGCCGAAATACGAATTCCGATTTACTCACCTGTTATCAGGAGAGACCTCAGTGCTGTATCTTTCAGCCCAGTACTGGTCCTGAAAAGTAATTTTAACCGTACTTACCAATAACTTGAATTTCCTTCCATAGGCTAACATTGACTGGTTTCACTTGGAAATTCTTCTAAGTGTGGAGTTTTGGAACTTTAAAATATTCCTCTAAAATCAGCCGAAATACGAATTCCGATTTACTCACCTGTTATCAGGAGAGACCTCAGTGCTGCATCTTTCAACCCAGTACTGATCCTGAAAAGTAATTTTAACCGTACTTACCAGTAACTTGAATTTCCTTCCATAGGATATCATTGCCTGCTTTTTGCTGAAAAAGTTTCTAAGTGTTGATTTTTGAAACATACAAATATTCCTCTAAAATCAGCCGAAATACGAATTCCGATTTACTCACCTGTTATCAGGAGAGACCTCAGTGCTGTATCTTTCAGCCCAGTACTGGTCCTGAAAAGTAATTTTAACCGTACTTACCAGTAACTTGAATTTCCTTCCATAGGCTAACATTGACTGGTTTCACTTGGAAATTCTTCTAAGTGTGGAGTTTTGGAACTTTAAAATATTCCTCTAAAATCAGCCGAAATACGAATTCCGATTTACTCACCTGTTATCAGGAGAGACCTCAGTGCTGCATCTTTTAGCCCAGCACTGACCCTGAAAAGTAATTTTAACCGTACTTACCAGTAACTTATATTTTCTTCCATAGGAATCCATTGTCTGGTTTTCAGCAGAAAAGTTTCAAAGTGTCGATTTTCACAAACTACAAATATTCCTTAAAAATCGCCTGTATGACTTAAACGCATTCTTTCAACTGTTTACAGGAGATGCACCAGTGCTGGATCCAGGATCCAACACTGAGTAAGAAAAAGTAACGATAACAGTTTTTACCTGCTAAGTGAATTTCCTTCCATAGGATAACATTGGTGATTCTATGAGAAAAAGTTTCTGTGTCAACTTTTAAAATACAATAATATTCCTTAAAAATCACTACTGTAACCAAAACGCTTTTACTCAACTGTTTACAGGAGATGTCCCAGGACTGAATCTAGGATCCAGTCCTGTGGTTAGAAAAGTAATCCATAAAGTAACTAATTGCATTTAACTAGAAATTCACATTGAGCTGAATGTTGCATTGTGTTTGAAAATGTGTTGCCCATTGCAACAACTGTAACTACTGTACTTAAGTCTATTGCCTATGTGCAAAGTATTTAAACTAAAGTAATTCATTCTGAGAAAGTATTTTTTGTAATGTATAATGTAATTACAATGTAATTTAAAAAATAAAATATGTAAAAAAAAATTGTTTCTAAAAATGTAGTAAATCAGTATGAAAAAAATAAATATAACAATTAATACATTTAAAAATTGTCATTTACAAAACCTTTGAAATTCACTGAAAAAACCGTAGGTTTCAGACATGTTATAGTTAGGAATTAGCATTTAAAAAACCTTTGAAATTCACTGAAAAAACCATAGGTTTCAGACACGTTATAGTTAGAAATTAGCATTTAAAAACCTTTGAAATTCACTGAAAAAACCATAGGTTTCAGGCACGTTATAGTTAGAAATTAGCATTTAAAAAACCTTAGAAATTCACTGAAAAAACCATAAGGCTTTAGGGACAGTTATAGTTAGTTGGACATTGCACTCGTACAAAACCCGTGAAATTCCCCCGTTATAGTTAGTTCAGGTAACTATAACTCGCGCCCCCGCAATGCACTGCTGATGACGTCACATATTACATCACTCATGACATGGTCAGTGACATCACTGATGACATCACTGATGACATCTCAAATGACATCACTGATGACATCATCCATGTGAGAATTTAATGCATCTTCTCACATCCTAATATAAGTTTTGATACACCCACTCTACATTACAGACTGCCATTCTCAAAACCATACACACTCCAATACCAATAAGTACATACCCACTCACTGATTCTTAGGTCTACACACACACATCTACTCACTCACCCGTACAGTCACTCATACTTACAGTCACTCAGTACAGGACTATCATATGCACTCATACACTTATATAAACACTCACACAACGCAACTCATCCATAGAGGTACTCACACACCTAGTCAGTCATGCAAATAATTAATCACACTCCAATTTACTCACCTATACAGTTATACACACCAGCTCACTTACTCCTTAAAATACTAGCACATTCTTACGCTCCTATGCAATCACTGATGCAAGCACTCACTCATCCATATAGCCACTCTCACAATCACACACTCTCACTTATAGCCATTTATATACTCCAACACACATATATACTGCCTTTCACATATGTAGTTACTCACACATGTACCACTGAGATATACATTCAATCACTAACACACCCATACACACACTCACCCACCCATACAGTCCATCACAGACGCACTCTTGAAACCATGCACCCAGTGAATCACCCACTCACACATCTATGCACAGAGTCACACACACCCCACCCACACAAACACTGAGGCACCCATACAGATACTCAGAGAACCAATCCATAACCCATATAGACACTCATTTAGCTAGTCAGAAACCCATGCAGTTGCTTACACAACAACAGACAGACGGATACAGACATTCACACAGTTTAGTCACTCACCCATGCATCCAGTAAGATACGTTTAATCACTCACTTATAGACTCAGTCACGCACCTACTAAATCATCCATTCAGGCGCTTCTACACCCACTCATTCTTCAATACGCCTTTCCCTATATATATTAAACATATTTAAACTTTACAGAAACACACAGTCACTGGATGATGTCATCAGTGATGTCATCAGTGATGTCATTTGAGATGTCATCAGTGATGTCATCAGTGATGTCACTGACCATGTCATGAGTGATGTAATATGTGACGTCATCAGCAGTGCATTGCGGGGCGCGAGTTATAGTTACCTGAACTAACTATAACGGGGGAATTTCACGGGTTTTGTACGAGTGCAATGTCCAACTAACTATAACTGTCCCTAAAGCCTTATGGTTTTTTCAGTGAATTTCTAAGGTTTTTTAAATGCTAATTTCTAACTATAACGTGCCTGAAACCTATGGTTTTTTCAGTGAATATAGATATAGATATATAATTTTTTATTTATTTTTTCACTGACAAAACCACAGGTTTCAGGGATTTTATATTTAGGCTGACATTTCACTCATACAAAACCAGAGAAATTCAGCCGTTATAGTTAGCTGAGCTAACTATACCTCGCGCCCTGTCATCTCAAATGACATCACTGATGACATCACTGATGACATCATCTTGTGAGTGTTTCTAAAATGTTTAGGAATGTTATATATATATACGCCAAGGTGTATTGAAGAATGAGTGGGTGTATCAGTGTCTGAATGAATGATTTAGTGGGTGTGTGACTAACTGTATAAGTGAGTGATTAAACGTGTCTTAGTAAATGCATGGGTGAATCACTAATCTGTGTGAATGTCTGTATCAGTCTGTCAGTTGGTGTGTAAGTGGCTGTATGGGTTGGTGAGTAGGTACATGAGTGTCTATATGGGCTAATGATTGGTTGTCTGAGTACCTGTCTGGTCCTGCGTTTCTGTGTGGATGGGTGGGGGGGTGTGACTCCGTGTGTTAGAATAGAAAAGTTTATGCTCTCGCATTGCTCTATGTAAATTAGCATTCGCAGCACCATTTTCTAGTTCAGTCCATCGTTATTTCTGAGAAAAGGCCTCTGTTAGGTTTCATTTCTCCAAGGTTGGGTTTTGTTACGCTAATGAATAGACTGTTCTTATTAGTGTATACCTTTCTTTTAGATAGAGGCTTTATCCCACTTCTCTGGTGATGGGGCCGACTAGAACAACCTTGGACTTTGCAACTTTGTGTAAGATATGAGTGCTGAGATCGTTTTTTTCTGTATTGCATTGCTTAGCGGCACCTACCTGGAAAATTCCACTATGGGTGTGTTTTAGCCCAGTTATGAAATGCACATAATATATCTTTATGCTTGTTGATTTCAGTCCCTCCACAGCACTCCTAGCAACTGGGCAGACTGGGCTCCGCTCTGAGTGTACTCTGAATAAACAGATATTGGTTTGTATTCTCTACTGTCTGACCAACTCTTCATTTGGTATGGAAGGCTGAGAGGTGGTCATTAGTGACCCGGGTGACCCTAAGCAGGTAACTTCCTTCAGTTGGTGCCCGAACAGGGACTCTTTCAAGTGATTGATCCATCCCCTTCGTTGGACGGGGGGGAGGTCGAGGCCATCGTCGGGCCAAACTGACGGTTCAGGGATCCCTGCACGAGGAGTATTGAATGCTCGCAGCTGCCCCTTTCATCCTGCCAGACGGTGCCTCGCCCAGTGGTCATCCCGACTGGAGTCCTGAACGGCGAAACCCTTGGATCTGACCATTTGGTCTGAAGAGTCGGCAGTGGAGAATCAGTTCATTTGTGCTATTCATATCAGGTGAGTTTGTTTTGGTTCTTTGTGGATATGGTACCATTGTGGTTTGAGTTTGGTACGGTCTGAGGACCGTTTTGGATTAAAAGCATTTGCAACTGCTTTGTCATAAATAACTAACAAACTTGTTTTCTTTTTGAAAATGTCTGGAATTAGTACGTTTTTCTCTTTGTGTTATCGTTGTTGTTCTGCAGATGCTCGATTAGAAGAAGCTCAGCCGGCGCCTCCAGAAGGCACTCCTAATTTTGATATGTATGTGAAGCATGGTCTTTGCCCTATTATGTTTAGTGCATTACGGCACAAATGTATGAGGGACAATGCCGAGTTACAATGGCTGTTGACGGGCACTTTTGATGAACAAAAGATTGGGTTCTTACAGGAACAGTTGTTTAAAAGCCGAAGTAGACAGTCAATGTTTGATTCCCTCAGAACATGGCAGAAGGCAGCTAGGCAGAGACGACTAAAGATGGAAAAAGATGCACGGAAATGAAAGATGCAAACACTGACCCAGAAAGCTGTAGCATATGATAGAGAAAAACAGGAGACCGGAGTTGAATGTGAAGATAGGAGGTTTTGGTTACATATTGATAAGTCTTATTTGGCCCAAGAGGAAAATGATACTTTTGTGGAGAAACTACTAGATACTCGACCCCCGCCTCCGTATGCCCCGCAGAGGATATATCCTGCTGTTCCCTTTACAGTTGCAACAGCCTGTTACATCCGCTCTGACTGCTCCCGTACCTACGGCTGTTGTTTCGATGGCTTTGGCTACGGCACCTCCTGCTCCTTCTTTGTCTTCGCCATCTGTGGCAACTGTGACTGTTAGCACACCTACTGTTTTGACTCCTATATCCCCTGCTCTTTCTCCTCCGGCGCAACCGCCAGCGACGATTGTACCTGTCACTTCTGTTGCTTCTCCTTCCATGGTTTTTCATCCTCCGACATCTTTGAATGTTGAGACGCCAGTTCGTGGATTTGAGGATAGAGATTGGACGAAATTTAAGGAGCGCATAGGCCCTTTAGTGCGATCTGGGGTGGGGGACGAAGAGAAACAGGTAATAGCTGATCAGGCTGCGCAGTGGGCTCGTAATGTCATTTATAGTGTGGAGAATATCTGGGAAGTTATGCAAGATTTTGAGCCTTTTATACAGCAACATACTCTTAAACATATGTCTGCTACCTTGATAGGTCTTTGGCAGCAACATTTTGGGATGGATGCACTGCAAATTTTATTTGATATTAGAGATTGCGTGTATGTCTGTGATTTGGAGCCAGGTCAAGTTTTTGGAAATCTTTAATTGCTTATAGGGGTAGGTTGTATGAGAAAAGTCCTAAGTCCGTATCTCAGTTTCCGATGCGGGAAGTTCACCCTATATATCACCCAGAAATATCTGAGTTGACGGATCAGCTTGGTAATGTGACCAGACCGGGTGTAGCCACCCATTTTCAGGAGCAATAGGTTTATACTCCGTGGAAAAGAAGTGAGGTTCTATCTCTTAAGGCTCACTTGCCTGATCCTAGGAAAAATCCCACTGCTTATTATAAAGAATTGACTGAAGCTGCCTCTTCTACTGTAATGACTCTTGCTGATAAGGAAATGTTCTTTGGTCTCCTTGTTCCGGTTGATATTTGGAGACAGGTCCATACTCAAGATCATGTCGTGGAGTTGGGAGGTACATGGGATGCGATTAAGGGATGGGATCAGGAAAGGAAGCCAGGTGATAAGCCCCGAGCTGAGATACTTGCTTTGCCAGGTTGCATTATTACATATATGCACTCTCTTGTTCCCTAAAAGAAGGCAAGTTGGGATAAGTTGACGATAAGGACCCCTGCAGCAATGGGTGGCATGCACTCAGTTCTTTCGGCCAGCAACCTTTACTGCAGTGCGTGTCACCAAATGAACTTTGGTAAGTTGACAATTTGTCAACAGAAGAAGGATGAAAGTGTGTCCGATTTCTTTACTCGGTTTGAAGATACGTTTTTGGATTATAGTGGGCAGGATATGTCCATTGAAGAAAAAGTAAAGATATACTCACACTGGACCCAGCCGGGTACCCAGTGTGAGAGACGGGGTGAAAGGCTGGCAACCACGGATATATATAGCATGGCAAATGCCACTGAATGAGAAGCAAGACTTCCTGTGGGCTTAACCTGTTGTAGGTACAAGAATTCTCTCAATGCATAGCCTCGAGTATGGGCGGGGCAGTGGCTCCAGTTAGTATAGTAATGACGTGGGCGCGGGTATGATGATCATCGTACCAGCGCAGACGGCTTGTGTGGACCCTGCGTAGCTAAGGCACATGTTCAAAGTACTGCTGATTGATTCAGAGGAGTACGCCGTGACCAGCCGGGACGACCGAGTACCCACGCACAAATTCACTAGTCTTTGTTTTTTGGTTCCATTCACACTGGGGACACTAAGCACTGCTTCATAATATGTTTTTGCTTTTTGTGTATATTTATACTGTTTAACAAAATATAAAATATTGATTGTAAATACAAAACGGAAGTGTTCTTGGTCTCCTTTCCTTCTGACATCTACGTAACCCGTAACCATTGCGATTGTGCATTGTATTACCAATATAGATAAGTATTTTCCCAAAGGAACCACTGTTTCTGTCACACATATGTCCACAAGATGGCTGGTTGCACGATTTCTGTTTTAACACAAAAGTTTGGGGATAAGCAACGGCCGTGTGCTTATTTCTCTGCTGTGCTTGATCCAGTTGCGAGAGCCCTCCCGAGTTGTCTAAGAGCGGTCGCGGCTGTGGCCACTTCAATAAGACAATCGGCTGGATTCGTACTTGGTACTGATCTCACAGTCATGGTACCTCATGCTGTGGACACGCTTTTGAATAAGACAAAGACACAGCACCTCACCAGTGCATGTCTTACTGGCTATGAACTGACATTGTTTGCTAAACACATTACAATTAAAAGATATGCTACTCTGAATCCAGCCACGTTACTACTCCTCCCTTCTGAGAATGAAGAAGTTGATAAACATGTTTGCATCTTCCAGACAGAAGAAGAGACAAAAGGACGGATAGACCTGACTGATGTTCCCTTATCTGACCCACAAGGGGAACTATATGTTGATGGCTCTTGTTTTAAATTACCAGATGGCACCACAACTGCAGCCTACACTATTACCACGTTACGCACAGTAGTAGAGACATCACAGGTCCCTTATCAGTCGGCTCAAGCTGCTGAGCTTGCTGCCCTTATTCAAGCCTGTGAAATGACGAGGGACTGGTTGTCAATATCTATACTGACAGCCAGTCTGCTTTTGGGGTCGCGCTTCATTTTGGGCGACTCGGAACTGAGAGAGGGTTCCTTACTTCCCATGGCACAAAATTTCAACATGGACACCTCATATTGAGGCTTTTGTCTGCTTTGACGCTCCCCAAGAAATTGACAATAGTAAAGTGTAGTGCCCACAGGAAGGTCACCAATGCTGTAGGTAGGGGAAATGCTTTTGCTGATCAGACAGCTAAGGAGACGGCCCGGACAAAGATGAAAAGAATGTTTGTAGCAGGTCCAGCTAGGTGGGTTCCCAAGGTTGTCATATTTGAAGATACCCTTGAAAGTATAAAGGGGATACAAAGTGAAGCCACAATAGAAGAATTAGCGGTGTGCCAGGAAAGTACAACACAGTTGAATGAGGAAGGATGTTGGATTGATAAATAAGGGAAACAGAGCTGGATGTTGCCAGACGCATATGTTCTACCTGTGGTTACTATGGCTCATGGTCCAGCTCATATTAGCGCTAAAGGCATTTGCAAGTTGCTAGACCCTGTATGGCAGAATGATAATATCTCCAAGACGGCTGCACACTTAGTGAAGTACTGCATGGTATGCATGATGCATAATCCTGGGAAGGGTACCCCTACACCGCCTGGCAATTTCGCACCACCCACTTTTCCTTTTGAAGTCCTTCAAATGAACTACATTGAATTGGAGAGGTATAATAATTTGACATATGTTTTGGTGGTTGTATGTGCATTCAGTAAATGGGTTGAGGCTTATCCCACTAAAGATAATACAGCCATTACGACTGCAAAGGTAATCCTGAAGGAGTTCTTTCCTCGTTTCGCTTTCGGCTTGCCCCGAGTTATCTGGAGTGACAATGGAAGTCATTTTAATGCAAAAGTGATTCAATTGATTTGTGAGGGTCTTCATGTGAAACAGAAATTCCATGCTGCTAATCACCCACAGTCAGCGGGTTTGGTTGAGAAGTACAATGGTACTCTCAAACTGAAATTGGCAAAAATTTAGGAGGCAACGGGGTTACAGTGGCCAGATGCTTTACCATTAGCTCTTTTGTCAACAAGAACGACAGCTCATTCTAGAACAGGATTGTCACCGTATGAGGTCATGTTTGAACACCCGGCAAATGTCTGGGGCGTCCCACATCCTCGCCGTTTTTCTGATATTGAGTACCCTGTGTTGTTGGATTATCTTGGCCAGTTAACAGAAAGTTTACATTCTATTCACCAACAGGTGCGGGAGTCCCTGCCTTCTACACCAGAGGGACCCGGCCACGACATTCAGCCTGGGGATCTTGTGCTTCTCTGGAACTTTCAGCGAAAGAAAAGTTTGGAGCCGCCCTGGAAGGGGCTGGAACAAGTTCAATTGGTGACACGCACTGCAGTAAAGGTTGCTGGCCAAAAGAACTGGGTGCATGCCACCCATTGCTGCAGGGGTCCTTTATCCCTCCCCTACAATCAGTGGGTTAAGGACAGCATCAGGGACTCCAAGACCGAACAGCTGCTTCGGTTTGTCCCTTTCAGTGATGCCCGGCTAACGTGGATACAGACTGATAAGGAAAATGAAGATGTGTTGAATGTGGCTATTCCTCCGGAAATACGAGCTATACAAGAGCTCCTATTTACTGACCATTCAGTGCCTGGAGCTACCAGGTACAATTTGCGCCCTCGGCTGAGGGAAGGTACATCTAAGGAGAAGAAAGACTAGTCAGGGATGGACTGCGTAAGACAGGTTGTACTAAATTATAGTACCAACAGAGTTAGTTGAGATTAGTAAGGTATTTTTGTGCTGGTTGAACATTGGATAAGAGAGACTGAAGTATACCTTGAGGGTATACCATCTTGGTCGACGTGGGATACGAGCTTAGGACAGAGCAAGCTCCACCGCCGGTGTTCAAGAGCGCCAACGTATTGATGGACAATAGGAGCCTGTACCAGTGAGGTTCTGATGGACACTGGGAACTTGTATATTTCTCTTGCATTTTTCTCCTTTCCCATAATTTGTTATGCCTCCCTTTGGTAGGATGGTTGCTGAGGAAGAGCAGCCAGTGATTCCCATTGCTCAACATGACATGGTGTGGACCCGTAAAAAGAAAATAGTATGTGTTACTCTTGTGGTTTTGTTGCTAATGATATTGTGTGGGGTGTCATGGGTTTTGGAAAATGGTCAGGATATAGCTTCACGTGCTAAGGGTAAAGTTATTCCTCAGGCCTGAAAGAAAAGGACAACACCAACAAATGTGCTCCTAGATATGCATAAAAGATTCTTTGGGAAAGGGACAGCTTGTTACCCCACTGATTCTTTCACTAGTTTATGGACTGCATATCCATTGTCACTTGTCAATTATACCTATACTCGTCCATCCCAATTCACTGAAGTGAAAGGAGTTTTTGGGTTTGGTTATCCAGTGTTAGAATAGAAATGATTTTGTTTGTGCGTTGCTCTATGTAAGTTAGCATTTGTGGCACCATTTTGTATCTGGGTGCCATTTTGAATCATGATCGAAACTAATCCTTAGTTAATTCCGAGAAACAGCCTCTTCTAGGTTATGTTTCTCCAAAGCTGAGTTTTGCTACACTAATGAATGCACTGTTCTTATTAGCGCATACCTTTCCCACTAGATAGAGGCCTCCTCCCACTTGTATAGTGGCATGGATGGCCGGAGCGTCCTTGGTTAGTAGAAAGTGTGTACCCGGCCTCAGAGTCGAAACGTACTCCCTGTATTTCTCTGTTCAGCTGCACCTGTTTGGAAAATTCCACTATGGGCGTGTTTTAGCCCAGTTGCAAGATGTACATAATGAATCTTTATGCTTGCTGATGTCAGTCCCTCTGCAGCACTCCTAGCGACTGGGCAGACCGGGCTAGACTCTGAGGGGTATATTCACAAGAACGTGTGATAACTACCGCAAGAGTAGCGTAACGCAACTTTCAATATCGCAGCCTATCGCAGGAAAATAACCCTGTGTCAACGTGGAATTCACAACAAGGCGGTACCATGCGATAGTCACCAGATAACGCCTCAAATGTCAGCGTGAAAATCACTGCCACGCCGAAAAAATGCGAAACGCAAACGCGAGAAATCATGCGATGAGGCCAATCGCGGTACATAAATCAGCGAACACCAGCCACAGGCCTGTAAATCCCACGCGGCCGGCGGGAAAAAGCACCATAAAAGAAAGAAAGAAAAAAAGCCCAAAAACAATTCAAACTGTGTAGCAACATGGATGCACCCGGACCGAGTGCAGAGGACAAGCTGAACACCACAAGCCCTACGGAGGACCAGCCAGGAACCCCGCGTTCGGGGAAGGGCAAGGACAAGAGGAAGAGGAAGACCGGGTACAGTCCCCAGGAAGACCGGATCATTGTCACAGGGGTGACCGAACACCATCAACAACTGTTCGGCACCTCCACTGCGGCACTGGCAACCCAAACCGAAATATGGCAGGCCATCGTCACCAACGTCAATGCAGTCGGAGTGTCCAGGAGGTCACTGGAGGAGGTCAAGAGGCCCTGGCATGATCTGAAAAGTCAGACCAAACATAAGCTCGCCGCCAACAGGGAGGCAGCAACGGCGACTGGAGGTGGGAGTCCTGCGACAAGGAGAAGCTGGATGAGCTGGAGCAAATGGTGGCCACAGTCAGCAGTGAGGAGACGGTGGCAGGATTGGGGGGCCTGGACACAGCACAATACGACCTGACCCAACAGCAACAGGGTGAGTAAAGACTAAAGACGGGGGAACGGGGGGAGATGGGCACAATGGCACACATGCGCAATTACGCGTAGCACACAGCACACCCACAATGACCGTGGAACATGTCCCTGATTGCCTTGGCACACTGCAGCACACATAGAGATGCCAAGTAGGCCCCCATCCACAATGTGCACATAGGGGCCCCCTATCACCAATATCACAACCGACCCGTGCACATGTGCTGAATCCAGCAAAGCAGCGGCTCTGTGACCCACACTGACTATGCAAGTAACACTGCATGTCCGATAGCATGGCAGCTGCCCAAAAAAAATGACATGGCCCACGAAGCGACATGGAGGTAGCCCAGTGCGGATCACATCCGTAAAGGAGCAGGTCACATGCCGACGTGTCCACGTGCACCCACACCCCATGCCTTACAATACACGCAGCAGACGAACAATGCACCAGGCCACAAAAACAATCCGAGAGCACATATGACCCAAGTCAAAAGCAAATCAGGCCCCGAAAAGCACACAATTCAAAGGCACCCCGCCTCAAAGGGAGAAGGCTACCGAAATCAGAGCTGCAGGGGCAACTCCCCCACAATGCAGCACACACACATAGCAATCACAGAACATCAGCAATTATGGCAATGTGGTACAAAGTGCAACACCAGCACCACAGGACAGAGCTCACAACAGGTTCCGCTCGTGCGTAGTAACTGTCCACTCACATCTGGCATTGCCTGACACTGTGTGATGATAATGTACGGGTACTACCACACATCCGTCATGTAGTCGAAAAACACACTGACTGCCATCAAATAGCCAGCTCCCCCAAACAGTCACAATGTACATTGGCATGCAGTCTGAATGTAAACATCTGCAAATCATCACCATACATGTGAAACTCTATTAACCTGCATCTCCCTTTACATTGCAGAGGGACAAACAACACCCCCTGCAGAGCACACCACACATCCCATCATTGATGATGAAGAGGACAACCTGCACATATGTCAAGACATCCTCCAACGGATGATGGACAGCATCTGCACCCCACATCCAGGAGCAGGCCAGCTGCCTCGAGGTGACCCCACCACCTGCACAGACCACACAGCAGGAAACACACACCACCACGGCTGTCTCCCAGGACCCCCCGACCAATACATGGAATTCCAACGGCGTTTTTTGGGTTGCCAGGTAGAGTTGGCTCATCAGCTGCGGGTGGGTTTCGAGCTCGTGGCAGCCAAACTCGATGCCATACGTGGGTGTCTGAGTCCCATCAGGGACCACGTACAGTCCCTATCGGACACCCCCTGTATGCACCATGCTCCGCCACAGACCTTGGCTAACCTCGCTGGTGCCATGAATCTAATACAAGAACTGTCTGGTCAGACAGGCACCAGCCATGACAGCACAGAGTTGGCACAGATGCGGAGGGCAATGGAGTCCATGGAGCAGATGCAGGCTGGAAGTATGTCTGCCACAGCTGGACACCAGCGAGTAGTGGCTGGGAACAGCAACGCCCTGCAGTACTCCATCTTGCCATTGCTGCCACTGAGCCGTTCCCGGATGACTGCAGCGGGAACATCGACACACACAGCTCCGACCCCTGATGTGTCCGTGGCACACTGTAATGCTGCCACATCACCTACGCAGTCTGATGTGTCAGGGGCACACAGCGATGCAGTCATCACCCCGCCACACACACCGGACACACCGGACACAGAACCCGTATCAGGGGAGTGAGAAGGGGATGGGAACTACTGTGTGAGGAAGGAGGCAGTAGCACCCATCACCGCCATATGGCCTGTCCCTGCCTGGTCATGACCTATGCATCATGCCCTGGGAAATACCTCCTACTGACCTCCGGAACACTCTGCGACATTCACCCGGACCCCGACACGGACTGCCATTTCTTCACCGCTGGCCAATTACACAGCAATCCTGCTGCGGACGGCACTCTCCCTCTTCCTAATCACTGTGCAATCCCCAAAGGACTCTGGTTGGCCCACCACTGGGCTTCCATGTGATGTGGGCTTGGATGGCCGGGTACAGCTCCAGCTCCGTCAATCACCTGAATGTGAATAAAACATTCTAAATCACACAGATGTGTCATCACTATGTTCACTCACGTATGGAAGTATGGCTGGATGTAGGGACAATGATTGCACATGAAGGTACACCCTGGTAACTGACATCTATGCGCATGTCTATCCCTGAGACACATGGCCAATTGGATGACTGTGAAGGTGAGTACTAGCTGTGTCCCCATTGCACATCAACAGCAATCTCACAACACCCCAACGTAGGCACACATCCATGTGTTGAATAGGGCTGTGTGTAGGAGTGACCAAAATGGTGGCAGGCCAGGAGTGGTGTCCTACACCACGTGTGATAACAGAACTTCACGTCGCATACCGACTTACACACATCTGTGTGGACACATTCTGTCGTGATGTATGACATTGCTCCACATGGTCAGAGGTTGGACACCATACACACATAGCTGAAGTCATGTAAGTGCACATGTCGTCCAGCACCTATCCAAAAACAATGTCTGGCTCACAGAGGTGGAGCTTGCCAAAGGGACACACCCCCATTGCACATGCGTCAGTCAGTTCCTCCTTGTGTTGGGACGATGCTCATTGTGGCACACGAGTGGACAATCTAAACAACACACCTCACAGTTAGACACCAGTGGAGTGGCATAGGCTTTATTGGCATGTGCATGTCAGTACGGACGAGGCAACGGCCACAACAGGCTGGGACAGGCTTAAGACACTTACACGCAGCATGGGTACATGTCGAGGTTCAGAAAATGTTGGGGCTGAAATGGACAACATGCATCACGGATGGCAACGCTCACAGCCCACCTTGCCTTGCTGGATGAGTCATGTGTTGTTTGGCGTCTGCACATTGCCCTGTGTGAGGGGGCATGACTCACTGCACGTGGGGTCTGCATGGTGTTCTGCCTCCAGAGAGTGCCGATTGTCTGCTCTGCTGACAGTGATCAGGTGTGAGGGTCCGACAGGTTCACATGTCATGCTACATTGCCATGTGTGTGCTCTCCCCCAGCAGTGTGTCCGAATTGGCAACATTGCCAAACGACGCTGTGTTGCTCCGACCTTGGACCTGCGTCATCTTGCCCAAGTGTGTGTATACACGCGTTGTTCCACGCACATGCATCCAGAGCCCGAACGAAGGCAGACGTGTCCTCTGTTGTGGTGGGATATGTGAGCAATCCCCACGATGCAAAAGTTGTTGGGCCATGTGCTGTGGGTGGCAATCGGATGTGGCTGCAGGAACGTAGTTACTCGCCCATAAATGCCTGTGCAGCTTCATGTGCAATGTGTTCCAATAGTACGTCGTTGTCGTGTTCAAGGAACACCAGGGTGAGCCAATCCATTAGGTGGTCTGGGCAGGTGTGCTCAGCCCACGCCGTCTCACCGATCCGCAACACAGCCCAATAGGGGAGTGCCTCGATGTGGTCACTGCACACGAGAAATTGTGCAATCTCCCATGCACAACTACCAATGCATACGCAGTATGTCGAGGCATCCCATGCACGGCTGTCTCGGTTACACTCCTGTTCGTGATCCAACAGGGGGCGCAGACACAAGTCCAATTCATCAACAGTTGTGTTGGATAGGCAGACATCCATGGGACACTCGAATGTGCATGTTCGGCAGTGGAACCAGGGCTGGACGCAGGTGACGTGGGCAATGCGAAAGCTGAGCCTGTAACTGATCCGCAGCACTGCCAGTGGCAGAGCGCCCAGTAAATGCAGCATACGTGCATGGTACTGTTCCACATGATGGGGTTGTGCATGTGCCCGGTATGGCCTGCCATTGCGTTGGTGCGTCTCGTGAACAGGCACTCTTCTGGACTGCGGCAGTTGTGTGGAGGATATGCCACAGCTCTGAGTAATGATTCGAATGTGTGTGCAATGTTGTGGGTAATGGGTTGCTGTTTCTGTGAGTGTCAAGGGCATCCCATGCGGGGGTACCACAGGCAGAGGCTTCTGTGTGTGGGCTGTGGATGATTCGGATGGTTCATTTGCGGAATGCGTGGTGTGGGAGTCGTCCCCATCTGCCATTGCATCTCTATCAGGGTGTTCCAGGCGCGTTCTGGACCAAGGTCAGAGGTGCAGGTGTCCTCCCGCCTTCTGCATTTGGACAATGGTGCTTTCATCCCTGATGTTTGTCTGACTACTACTTGCGTTTTCGGAATGTGATGTGGCTTTGGCGCGGAGATTGGGACACGGCCTTGGGCTCATGGTGTACGGATGGCGATGCACACACACATGTTGGCATGTGGAGCCAGGTGCCCGAGCGGCCTTGTGCTGCTTGTGCTATCTCACTCCGTCTCTCTCCCTCGCTCTCTCCCTCTCTTTCCTTTATTGGGCGCATGGCACACCTTCTTCTCTTGGCTTTGGTCTTCCAGGCTGTGTGCTATGGATTGTCCAGTGAGGAGCAGCTAGGACTCATCCTAAGGGTTGTTTCTGCTTTTGTTTGTATGGTGTTTTGTGTTGGTGATTGCATTGCTCTATGACTGATTCTCCATTTTCTGGCCACGCATGTATGTTTATTTTCCTGCTTGTGCGACATCAGGCAAAATGTTTGTTTTGGGATTCGTGGTGTTGGTGTGCAGTTTCTTAGTCCAGGGTTGGGGGTGGTCCCACGGGGTGGGGTGTTGCGGGCCTGGGTGTGGTGTCGGTGGGTGTTGTGGCCCTCTTGGGTGTCCGTGCTGCATGTTCAGTTGCTCCTGGGCATCTGTTGTCCTTCATGTGTGGCTCTGGGCTGTGCTCCCTTTTGTGGTGCAGGCTGTGGTCTGACTTTACACCAGGTCAGGGGAGGTGTAGATTTCCTGGTGCTGACGCGGCTTATCGTGGGTTTTGTGTTCTTATCGCCGATGTGGCTGGTCGTTGTGAATGTTGAGGTGTGACGTTGTCTCGACTTTTGTCACGGGAACGCCTACTCTGCATCTCATTAGCGATATTTGCGGGGGTCCTCTGTGGCGATGTTTTTTGCGGCTGCTATCGCGGGTTAACTGGTGCTGTGGGCTGTTAACACCGGCCTGTGAATGGGGGGGTAAATTTATCATGACTTTGGCTGCGATAAAGTGCCGTTAATTCGGTGATAGCTCCTTGTGAATATGCCCCTGAGTGTACCTGAATAAACAGTTATTGGTTTGTATTCTCTACTGTCTGACCGACTCTTCATTTGGTATGGAAGGCTGAGAGGTGGTCGTGAGTGACCCGGGTGACTCTAATCGGGCCACTTCCTTCAGTTGGCACCCAAACAGGGACTCCTTCGGGTAGGTGACCCATCCCCTTCCGCGGACGGGGGGAGGTCGAGGCTATCATCGGGTTGGACAGATGGATCAGGGATCCCTGCATGAAGAGTTCCTGGTACTCGCAGTTGCCCCTTCTGTCCCGCTGGACGGTGCCTCGCCCAGCGGTCATCCCAACTGGAGTCCTGAACGGCGAAACCCTTGGATTTGACCATTTGGTCTGAAGAGTCGGCAGTGGAGAATTAGTTCGTTTGACCTGTATACATCAGGTGAGTTTGTTTTGGTTCTTTGTGGATATGGTACCATTTTGGTTTGTATTTTGCACAGTCTGAGGATTGTTTTTGGGATAAAAGCATTTGCAGTTGCTTAGCCAGGCATAAATAGTGAACTTGTTTTCTTTTGAGAATGCCTGGGTTCAATAAACTGTTTTCTTTGTGCTGTTGCTGTTGTTCTGCAGATGCTCTATTGGAAGAAGCTCAGCCGGCGCCTCCAGAAGGCACCTCAAATTTTGATATGTATGTGAAGCACGGTCTTGGCCCTATTATGTTTAGTAAGTTATGGCACAAATATACGAGGGACAATGCCTAGTTACAGTGGCCATTGATGGGCACTTTTGATGAACAAAATATTGAGTTTTTACAGGAACAGTTGTTTAAGAGACGAAGTAGGCAGTCAATGTTTGATTCTCTTAGGACATGGCAGAAAGCAGCCAAACAAAGACGACTGAAGATGGAAAAGGATGCACGAAAGGGGAGAATGCAGACATTGACTCAGAAAGCTGTGGCATATGACAGGGAAAAACAGGAGGCAGGAGTTGAATGTGCAGATAGAGGGTTTTGGTTGCAAATTGACAGGTCTTATATGGCCCAAGAAGAAAATGATACTTTTGTGGAAGAATTGTTGGACACTCGACCCCCACCTCCGTATGCCCCACAAAGAATATATCCTGTAGTTCCCTCACAGTCACCACAGCCTGTTACATCTGTTCCCACTGTTCCTGTATCAACAGTCGTTGCTTCGACGGCTGTGGCTTCGGCACCCCCTGCTTCTTCTTTGGCTTTGCCTTCTGTGGCAACTGTGACTGTCGCTATGCCTGTTGTCTCGACTGCTATATCTCCTGCTCTCTCCCCTCCGGCGCATCTACCAGCGACACTTGTGCCTGTTACTCCTGTCGCGTCTCCTACTTTAGTTGTACATCCTCCAACGTCTTTGAGTAGTGAAACGCCAGTTCGTGACTCAGAGGATAGAGCCTTGAGGAAATTCAAGGAGCGTATGGGCCCATTTGTTCGATCTGAGGTGGGAGATGACAAGAAGCAGGTAGTAGCTAATCAGGCTGCGCAGTGGGGTCGTAATCCCATTTACAGTGTGGAGAATGTTTGGAGAGTATTGTAAGATCATAAGCCGTTTGTACAACAACATGCCCTTAAGCACATGTCTGCCACGTTGATTGGTCTCTGCCAGCAACATTTTGGAGATGATGCTCCGCAAATTTTATTTGATATTAGAGATTGTGTGTATGCTAGCGGTATGGAGCCTGGCAAAGTTTTCGCGAACGTGGCTACCTTGGTTGCTTATAGGGGCCGGTTGCATGATAAGAGTCCTACTACAGTGTCTCAGTTTCCGATGCGAGAGGTTCATCCCATATATCACCCAGAGATACCGGAGTTAACGGATCAGCATGGTGTTACTAGATGGGGAGTAGCGGCTAGATTTCAAGAACAATGGGTTTATACTCCATGGAAAAGAAGTGAGGTTTTGTCCCTTAGGACTCATTTGGCTGACCCTAGAAAAAATCCTACTGTTTATTATAAAGAATTGACTTAAGCTGCCTCCTCTACAGTAATGACTCTTGCTGATATTGAATTGTTTTTTGGTCTTCTAGTTCCGGTTGATATTTGGAGACAGGTGCCTACACAGGATCATGTCGCGGAGTTAGGGGGTACATGGGATGTGATTAAAGGATGGGATCAGGAAAGGAAGCCAGGTGATAAGCCTCGAGCTGAGATACTTGCCTTGCCCGGTCGCATTATTATGTGTATGCGTTCTCTTATTCCGCCGAAGAAGGTAAGTTGGGATAAGTTGTCAGCTTGTAAACAAAAGAAAGATGAAAGTGTGTCTGATTTTTTTACCAGGTTTGAAGATACATTTTTGGACTACAGTGGACAGGATTTGTCTATTGAGGGAGGAGTTCGGTTGTTTGTTGAATGATTTGTTTCTAACTTACTCCCTGAAATAGCAGCTCGTTTAAAGGCGTCTGAAAGTACCTTGACTACCTCTTCCCCCTCTGTTATTTTGAATATGGCTCAATACTATGAACATCATGATCAGGAAGAGAAAGACAAGACCGATAATAAGTATTTAAAGACAAAGGTGTTGTTGCAGCAAGCGTATGGGGGAACTGGTAGAGGACGTGGTGGTTCCGCGAGACAGCTTCCACGCACTAGTTGGCAGCCGAATACGACACCTTTGGGGCCGAATCAGTGCGCATATTGTAAGGAGGGGGGTCACTGGCATAGCGAGTGTCCTGTGCTCTTGCAGAAGGTAGCGGTCCCTGGGGGACGAGTTTCTCGTGGATGGGGTCATGGAGCTGGTGGGGCTGATAGGGCTCAGAAAGCTGCAGCCTCACAGGGTCGTTCTGATAATAATTACTTTGATGACCCTCGGGACGGACAGTACTATCATGAAGATTATGATATGGAGGAAGTGACAGGAATGTTTTACAGCTAGGACAGCCAGGGACAGAGTGGGGGACCAGTTCCGATACCTGTAGACCAGCGTGGTCCTTATCTAACAGCGGAACTGCAAGGTTTGACTAAGAAATTTTGGGTGGATACAGGTGCGACAAAAAGTTCTGTTTCTCGAAATATGGTCCCTGGGGCGGCTCTGTCTGGCCATAATAATGTTTGGGTAGGTTTTTCTGGTGTACCGGTTGTAAGCCCCATTTTAAGACCCCTTGCATTGACTATTGGTCACTTTACTGTGGATTCACCATTTTTGCTGACATCTAATTGTGGTGAGAATTTGATGGGTTTGGACTTGTTGAAGAAATTGCATGCTACAATTTATTGTTCTCCGGCAGGTGTTTATATGACAATGGGCCCAGATGTAGTTGGTGCTAAACAGTGTTTGTCCAAGGATGCGCCTCTCCCTGTTGAATTTGCTGATGTGCCACCTACTTTATGGGCGACAGGTGATACAGATGTGGGGCTGGCACACATACCATCGGTTTCGATACAGGTCAAAGACAATGCTATTCTGCCTCATATCCCTCAGTATAAAATACCACAGGCAGGAGAGCGAGCTCTATTGCAAATTATCCAGGAGTTGATTAAGAAGAGAGTGGTTGAGGAGACGTTTGCCAATATTTGTAATAGCCCCATTCTTCCCATTCTTAAAAGGACACCCTCAGGTTCCCCTGATGATCATGAAGATGTTTATAGTTTTGTGATTGATTTGCTCGAGGTTAACAAAATAGTGGTTCCTCAGTTTCCAGTAGTCTCAGACATAACCACACTTTTGACGATGATTCCTTCCACTGCTAAATTCTTTTCTGTTATTTATCTGAAAAATGCATTTTTCAGTATTCCTATTCATCCAGATAGCAGGTATCTATTTGGGTTCACGCTAGCTGGCAGAAGCTTTAGGTTCTGTCGAGCTCCTCAGGGCTATACTGAGAGTCCAAGTATTTACAGTCAGGCCTTAAAGAGTCAGTTGGATTCCCTTTCGCTTCCTACAGGTAATGTATTGGTGCAGTATGTTGACGACCTCCTTATTGCTTCCGATACCGAGC
Source organism: Calotriton arnoldi (assembly GCA_963921515.1). NCBI lineage: Eukaryota > Metazoa > Chordata > Amphibia > Caudata > Salamandridae > Calotriton > Calotriton arnoldi. Next base: position 438,423 of record CAWUFW010011381.1, read on the forward strand.
AGGGTTGTAAAGATAGCACTGTTAAATTATTGTTGTATTTGGCCCAGCATGGACATAAAGTTTCTCTTTCTAAATTTCAGTATTGTCAACAGGAGGTCACCTACTTAGGTCACCTACTGTCGAAGGAGGGTAGGAGATTGACCCCTGAGCGTATTAGTACTATTGTTAAAATGCCCGTTCCACAAACTCAGAAAGATGTGCGCGCTTTTATATGTATCATTTCCTACTGTCGGCAGTAGATACCTAATTATTCCTTACTAATCAAGCCCTTGCTTGCACTAACGACTAAAGAAGAGCAAGAACCTTTGCCTTGGATGCCTGAATGTCAGCAGTCTTTTGAGCAATTGAAAACTGCGCTTTGTTTGGCTGCAGTACTCGGCACCCCAGATTATAACAAACCACTTGTGTTGTACGTCCATGAGATGGCTAGTTGCGCGCTTTCTGTCCTAACACAAAAATTTGGAGATAAGCAACGGCCGTGTGCTTATTTCTCTGCTGTCCTTGATCCAGTCGCGAAAACCCTCCCGAGTTGCCTAAGAGCGGTCACGGCCGTGGCCACTTCAATCAGACATTCGGCTGGACTCGTACTGGATACTGATCTCACAGTCATGGTACCCCATGCTGTGGATACACTTTTGAATAAGACGAAGACACAGCACCTCCCCAGTGCACGTCTTACTGGCTATGAATTGACATTTGTTTCTAAACATATCATGATCAAAAGATGTGCCACTCTGAATCCAGCCACGTTACTGCCCCTCACTTCTGAGAGTGATGAAGTCGACAAACATGAGTGTATCTTCTGGACGGAAGAAGAGACGAAAGGACAGGTAGACTTGACTGACGTTCCCTTATCGGACCCACAAGGGGAACTATATGTAAATGGCTCTTGTTTTAAATTACCAGATGGCACTACAACTGCTGCTTATGCTATCACCACACTGCGCACAGTAGTAGAGACATCTCGAGACCCTTATAAGTCGGCTCAAGCTGCTGAGCTTGCTGCCCTTATACGAGCTTGCGAATTGAGTGAGGGACTGGCTGTCAATATTTATACTGATATTATACGCCTTTGGGGTCGTCCACAATTTCGGGCGACTCTGGGCTGAGAGGGGGTTTCTTACTTCGCATGGCACCAAAATCCAGCATGGGCATCTTATATTGAGGCTTTTATCTGCTCTGACACTTCCTAAGAAATTGGCCATAGTCAAGTGTAGCGCCCACTGGAAGGTCACTGATGATGTGGGATGGGGAAATGCTTTTGCAGATCAGACAGCTAAGGAAACGGCTCGGACTAAAATGAAAATAATGTTTGTCGCAGGCCCGGCTAGGTGGGTGCCTGAAGTTGCCATGTTTGAAGACTCACTTGAGAATGTAAAAGAGATACAAAGCGAAGCCACAATAGAAGAGTTAGCAGTGTTGCAGGAAAGTACAGCACAATTGAACTATGAGGGATGTTGGATTGCTAAGTCAGGGAAGCAGAGATGGATGTTGCCCGATGCATATGTCCTTCCTGTTGTCACGATGGCCCATGGTCCAGCCCATATTAGTGCTAAGGGTATTTGCAAGCTGTTAGATCCTGTATGGCAGAATGACAACATTCTGAAAAAAGCTGCACATTTAGTGAAGTACTGTATGGTGTGCATGATGCACAATCCTGAAAAGGGTACCCCTACACCGCCTGGACATTTTGCACCACCTACTTTTCCTTTTGAGGTCCTTCAAATGGATTATATTGAATTAGAAAGATGCAATAATTTGAAGTATGTTTTGGTGGTTGTCTGCACATTTAGTAAATGGGTTGAGGCTTATCTCACTAAAGACAATACAGCCATTATGACTGCAAAGGTACTCCTGAAGGAGTTCTTTCCTCGTTTCGGCTTGCCCCGTTTGATCTGGAGCGATAACGGAACCCATTTTAATGCTAAAGTGATTCAATTGGTTTGTGATGGCTTGTACATAAAGCAAAAGTTTCAAGCTGCTAACCATCCACAGTCAGCGGGTTTGGTTGAGAAGTACAATGGTACTCTCAAGCTCAAACTGGCAAAGATACAGGAGACCACAGGGTTAAAATGGCCAGATGCTTTTCCGTTAGCTCTTTTGTCAACGAGAACGACAGCACATTCTAGGACAGGATTGTCACCGTATGAGGTCGTGTTTGGACGCCCAGCAAATGTCTGGGGCGTCCACCCGTCCTCGGCGGTTCTCTGATATTGAGTACCCGTTGTTGATTGACTATCTTTGCCAGTTAACTGAAAGTTTGTGTTTTATTCACCAACAGGTCTGGGATGACCTGCCAGCTACCCCAGAGGGGCCCAGACACGACATTCAGCATGGGGATTATATCCTTGTGAAAATATTTCAGTGGAAGAAGAGTTTGGAGCCGCATTGGAAGGGACCTGAACATGTTCTCCTGGCTACGCACACAGCAGTCAAGGTCGCCGGCCGTAAGAACTGGATACATGCGACACATTATCGCAGAATACCCCTACCCTTGCCCTATGATCAGTGGGTAAAAGATGGAATAGGGGACTCCGAGTGCAAGACGGTGCCTCGGTTTGTCCCCTTCAGTGACGCTACGCTGACTTGGATGCGAAAAGATGAGGAAAATGATGAAGTGCTGAATGTGGCAGTTCCTCCGGAAATATGAGCTATACAGGAGCCTCTTTTTGTTGATCCTTCTGTGCCTGGAGTTACTAGGTACAATTTGCAACCTCGGCTGGGGGACAGTGCACCAAAGGAGGAGAAAGATTAGTTAGGGATGGACTGTGTAAGTCAGGGTGTACTTTGCCATAGTATCAACGGAGTTAGTTTAGGGTGATGGGAGGTTTGTGCACTGTTTGAACATTGGACAGGATAGATCAAGGTACCCCTTGGGGGTACCTTATCCTGGTCGACGTGGGAACACAGGCTTAGGACAGAGCAAGCTCCACCGCCGGTGCTCAAGAGCGCCAACGTTTTTGATTAACAATAGGAGCCTGTACCAGTGAGGCTCGGACGGACACTGGGAACATATATTTCTCTTGTTTGCATTTCGTACCCATTTCATCCTTTGCTATGCATCCCTTTGGCAGAATGGTTGCTGAGGAAAAAAGTTATATGTGCTGTTTTTGTGGTTTTGTTGCTATTGGTCTTGGGTGGGCTGTCATGGGTTTTGGAACGTGATCAGACTGTATCATCATGTACTAATGAGAAGTTTATCTCTCAAGCTCGAGAGAAAAGGGCAGCCCCAAGTAATATATTTCTAGATACACGCAAGAGGTTCTTTGGAGAAGGGACTGCTTGTTACCCCACTGATTCCGTCACCAGTTTATGGACCGCATACCCATTGTCTTTAGTGAATTATACATATACTGAAACCCCTGATTTTGTAGAGATAAAAGGAGTATTTGGATCTGGTTAATCGGGACCATGCCTTTATCATCGAAAACCACTGGGGGAGGACTATCCTGGCTGTGATAACAACACCTATTATGATAATTTCTATATGGAAGAACAGAACATAACATTGATGGGTTGGCATTACAAAGAATTGACAATGCCCCGGCAAGCTGGTTATTATCCTGCTTGTTGTCCTATTATCAATAGTACCGACACGTCATTGTACATAAATTGTTCTGGATTAGTGATGCATAAAGAGACGATCTCTTTGGAAAGAGCGGACGATCCAAGCACTGTCGGAATGAATACTCAATATTCTGCTGTAGATTATGATAGACCAATTTATGCACACCCAGGTTTTTTCTTTCTGTCTAATGGGACTTATTCTAATATGCATAATGGTACAAATGATGTGGCACTTGGGATGGTGCTGCCTTTGGGTGTGCCTTGCAAGCATGCCAAGCCTAAAGTAAAGTGGGTTAAAAAGACATTAACAAAGGAATTCTGTGAAGGAGTGACAGATCTCGAAGTCAATAATTATAGTAATGGTATTACTTTTGGATATATTCTCTCCTCCATCATTACCTTTGGTGGTACTGCCTTGGCCAGGGGCGAAAAAGCTAGAGAATACTTCGGATGTAAGCTGCAGATATTGTCTAACTCTACAGTAGCAGCTTTGCGTGACATCACCATCCAATTGGAAAGTATGCGAATATATTCTGAGCAGACAAGATATGCAGTTGATTTCATCCTAGCTAAGAGTGGTGGTGTGTGCGCGGTAGTAGGAGACCAGTGTGTAGTCGGGATCACCAATATGGAAAAGAATATTACTCAACACATTTTAGACATCCTAGAAAATGTTAAAGGAATGGAGAGTGGGAACTGGAGTTGGTCTCTCTTTGGCAGTTGGGGTTGGATCCTTAAAAAGGTGATTTATTTCATTGTGATTTTGATCTCTTGCTGTGTCCTAGTTCAGTGTCTTCCCTTCTGTTGCTCTTATCGTACCACCTTTCTCACTCCTAAGAAAAGTATATCGATTCATGACACAAATGCTGCAATTATGTTGCAGAAGGAGGTAGACGATCAGATGCAAATAGATGAGGGCATCTTTGAGACTGCTTCTCTCCTTACAGCCTCCCTTCCTGATGTTGAGAATATGGAATGTGTATAAAATCTGATTATATATATGTTTGTTCTTTCCTTTCGATACAAAATGGTTAGCTCATGCTAAAAAGAGGGTCTGTTAGAATATAAATGATTTTGTTTGTGCATTGCTTTATGTAAGTTAGCATTCGGTTGACCATTTTGTATCTGGGTGCCATTTTGAATCATGATCAGAACTAATCCTTTGTTATTTCCATGAAACGGCCTCTTATAGGTTATGTTTCTCCAAAGCTGAGTTTTGCTACACTAATGAATGCACTGTTCTTATTAGCGCATACCTTTCACACTAGATAGAGGCCTTCTCCCACTTGTCTAGTGACAGGGACAGCCAGAGCGACCTTGGATAGTAGATAGTGTGTGCCCGGCCTCAGAATCGAAACTTACTCCCTGTATTTCTCTGTTCAGCTGCACCTGTTTGGAAAATTCCACTATGGCCGTGTTTTAGCCCAGTTGTGAGATGTACATAATGTATCTTTATGCTTGCTGATGTCAGTCCCTCTGCAGCACTCCTAGCGACTGGGCAGACCGGGCTCCACTCTGAGTTTACCTGAATAAACAGTTATTGGTTTGTATTCTCTACTGTCTGACCGACTCTTCATTTGGTATGGAAGGCTGAGAGGTGGTGGTGAGTGACCCGGATGACCTTAATCGGGCCACTTCCTTCACCAGGTCCCTGCTTATATTATAGAAAGCCCCAGGGGTGTGATAACAATACCTATTGTGATAAGTTTTTATATGGAACAACAGAATGTCACATTAGTGGGTTGGCATTACAAAGAACTGGTAGTCACTCGGGAGGCTGGTTATTATCCTGCTTGTTGCCCTATCGTTAATAGCACGGATACTTCATTCAATTCAATTCAATTTAGTCTTTATTCGATAATTTACAATCATAAAAGACACAATACAAACATAAAAGTGTCATAAAATGTCATATAAACAATAACACCCTAAGAAATGCATCCTTAGGAAATAAAAATCCGCTATATCGAATTTCCTATCATCATTGACTAAAATAGTAAATATGTTAATACATCCATAAAACCATTTCCTACACAATTTGTCCAAAAGGCTGCCTACTTACCATTAACATAGTCAAGTAGTATGTGCAATTACCAGACGAGCCTCCAAATTTTTCCTTCTCAGAGCCCAGAACCAACTAAGAAATTTCGCCATCGCGATCACAATATCTGGACTTGTGTTCGATACCAAGATACGCAAAGCTGTCATACACGATCTGGTACCTAGATTGGAACACAGTGGCTTAAGCCACCTTCGACGGGGGCCATTATAGGCCGGGCACCCAAACAATACATGGGTTATCGACTCAACCTGGGATGGACACGAAGGGCAGTTGGTATCAGGAGCCTTGTTCCATTTTGCAGTGAAAGATCTTAAAGGGAGAGTGCCCACTCTGAATTGGTGATATAGTTTCCTATCACCAGGTTTTGTAATCAGATTCCAGTAGGCTTCTGCTTCTATTGCAGGCTTGTGCTCCAGAAAGATACCTGTGAGCGAGCTACTGCTCACCCCTGACAATGTCTTTTTAGTAATCATAACCCAGTAAAGTTCTTTGTACTCATTTTTATTGGGAAATAAGTTCCCTATAGGATCTTCCCACAAGTGACGAAGCCCCATGTCAGACAAATTACCCTTAATCTTCTGGAGCCATTTAATTTTAGCGGACAGATCGGCATTCCTAATATACATTAGTGCATTGGCGTAAGGCGTCAATTCAGGGGTAGTCCAAAGCCTCCTCCAGTAAGCTAGGGGTCTAAATCCAGCAGCCTCAGCAAAGGAGGTACATCCCAAGTCAAACATCAGGGGCTTCATGGGGGTTAATTAGGGGAGGGCGGTCAGTGTTCTCAGAAACTTATTTTGAGCAAGAACTAGGGGTGATAAATTTTCAAACCCCCAGAGTTCAGCACCATATATTAAGGAGGCTCTAATCTTCCCATTATAAAATCGATAGAGCGGGCCCCACCGGTTTGGTATTTGAGAGTCGATGTTCTTTAAGTAGGGCTCCTACTAACTGGTTGTGCCTAAGAACTAAAACGTCTAACTGGGGTGTCCAGTTCATCTTCCTACCCATAGTCACTCCTAGATATGTGAAGGTATCAGTTTGTTCCAAAGGTGCTTTATTCATTTCAACTCTCCCTTTAATGAGTTTGTGTTTATGCAGCACCATGAACTTGGTTTTGTCAACGTTTACTACAAGTTCTTGGTCGTTGCAGAACTCTATAAATCTATCAAGGGCACGTTGCAGACCACATTGGGTTTTAGATAAAATTAAAGTATTGTCTGCAAACATTAAAAGCGGAACCCTTGAGCCGGCAAGAGTTGGAGGATACTTCATTGTATATCAATTGTTCTGGAATAGGATTGTACAAAAATACAATGTCTTTGGTGAATGCAAAGGATCCGAGAACACTTGGGATGTACACTAGCTATGCAGCAGTAGATTATGAAGGACCAATTTATGCACATCCAGGGTTTTATTTTTTGTCCAACGGTACTTATTCTAATGTTCATAACGGTACAGGCGATGTTGCTCTTGGGATGGTGTTACCTTTGGGTGTACCTTGTAAGTATGGTAGGCCCAACATCAGATGGGTGAAAAGAACATTGACAGTATAGTTCTGTGAGGGAGTAACCGATATAGAGGTCAATAATTATAGTAATGGATTAACTTTTGGATACATTCTTTCTTCCATACTCACATATGGTGGTACTGCCATGGCCAGGGGTGAGTATTCCAGAGAATATTTTGGTTGCAAGCTGCAAATTCTGTCTAACACCACTGTAGCAGCTTTACGTGACATCACCATTCAGTTAGAAAGTATGCAAATATATTCAGAGCAGACTAGATATGCAGTCGATTTTATTTTAGCTAAGAGCGGTGGTGTGTGCGCTGTAGTCGGGGACCAGTGTGTAGTCGGGATCAAGAATATGGAGAAAAATATTACTAAACACATATTAGACATTCTTGAGAATGTCAAGGGAATGGAAAGAGGGAATTGGAGTTGGTCACTTTTTGGTAACTGGGGTTGGATATTTGAGAAGGTAATTTATTTGATTGTTGTGCTGGTACTTTGTTGTGTCCTTATCTAGTGCCTTCCCTTTTGCTGCTCATATTGCACCACCTTACTCAACCCTAAAAGAAAAATGTCTATTCATGACACTAATGCTGCAATTATGGTTCAGAAAGAAATAGATGACCTCATGAATATCGATGAGGGCATTTTCGAGACTGCTTCCCTCCTTACAGTTTCCTTCCCTGATGCAGAGAATATGGAGTGCTCATAAGTAGTTCTATTTACGGTCTTCTGTTCTCTGATTCTATATTTTCCCTCCTTGTCAGTGGAAAATGTTTTAGCTCATGCTAAAAGGAGGGTCTGTTAGAATAGAAAAGTTTATGCTCTCGCATTGCTCTATGTAAGTTAGCATTTGCGGCACCATTTTCAAGTTCAGGTGCCATTTTGAATCATGATCGAAACCAATCCTTCGTAATTTCTGAGAAAAGGCCTCTGCTAGGTTTCATTTCTCCAAGGTTGGGTTTTGCTTCGCTAATGAATAGACTGTTCTTATTAGTGCATACCTTTCTTTTAGATAGAGGCCCTCTCCCACTTGTCTGGTGACGGGCTCGACTTGAACAACCTTTGGACTTTGAAACTTTGTGTAAGATATGAGTGCTGAGATCATTGTTTTCTGTATTGCATTGCTTAGCGGCACCTGCCTGGAAAATTCCACTATGGGCGTGCTTTAGTCCAGTGATGAAATGCACATAATGTATCTTTATGCTTGTTGATTTCAGTCCCTCTGCAGCACTCCTAGCGACTGGGTAGATTGGGCTCCGCTCTGAGTGTACTTTGAATAAACAGATATTGGTTTGTATTCTCTACTTTCTGACCGACTCTTCATTTAGTATGGAAGGCTGAGAGGTGGTCATTAGTGACCCGGGTGACCCTAAGCAGGTAACTTCTTTCACCTGCATGGATGTGTGAGTGGGTGATTCGCTGGGTGTATGGGTTCATGAGTGCATCTGCAAGGAGCTGTATGGGTGAGTGAGTGTGTGCATGGCTGTGTCGGTGAGTGTATGGAAATCTCAGTGCTATATGGGTGAGTAACTGCATATGTGAAAGGCAATATATGTGAGTGTTGGAGTATATAAGTGACTGTATGTGTGAGTAAGTGATTGTGAGAGTGGCTGTATGGATGAGTGTGTGCTTGTGACAGTGATTGTAGAACAGAGTAAGTATGTGTTAGTATCTGTATGAATAAGTGAGGTGGTGTGTGAATAACTGTATAGGTGAGTAAATGGCAGTGTGAAAGATTTTTTTTTAAATTATTTTTATTATCATTTTAACTTTATGGGTGAGTGGCGGTGTGTGAGTGTCTGTATGGGTGTATGAGTGCATATATCAGTGGCTGTATTGATGAGTGACTGTGTGTATGAGTGACTGTATGGGTGAGTGAGTGGACATGTGTGTAGACCTATCAAAAAGTGAGTGGGTATGTACTAACTGGTACTAGTGTGTCTATAGTTTCAAGAATGGTAGTCTGTATTTTAGAGTAGGTGTATGAAAGGTTATATTAGGGTGTGAGGGGGTGCATCAGAGATTAAGAGGATGATATTATCAGTGATGTCATCAGTGATGTCATCAGTGATGTCATCAGTGATGTCACTGACCATGTCATGAGTGATGTAATATGTGACATCATCAGCAGTGCATTGTGGGGGCACGAGTTATAGTTAGCTCAGCTACCTAAAATGGATGAATTTCTCTGGTTTTGTACAAGTGAAATGTCAGCCTAACTATAACGTCCCTGAAACCTGTGGTTTTTTCAGTGAATATCTAAGGTTTTTTAAATGCTAATTCCTAACTATAACGTCACTGAAACCTGTGGTTTTTTCAGTGAATTTCAAAGGTTTTTTAAATGCTAATATGTGTTAGTATCTGTATGAATAAGTGAGGTGGTGTGTGAATAACTGTATAGGTGAGTAAATGGCAGTGTGAAAGATTATTTTTTTATTATTTTTATTATCATTTTAATTTTATGGGTGAGTGGCGATGTGTGAGTGTCTGTATGGGTATATGAGTGCATATATCAGTGGCTGTATTGATGAGTGACTGTGTGTATGAGTGACTGTATGGGTGAGTGAGTGGACATGTGTGTAGACCTATCAAAAAGTGAGTGGGTATGTACTAACTGGTACTGGTGTGTCTATAGTTTCAAGAATGGTAGTCTGTATTTTAGAGTAGGTGTATGAAAGGTTATATTAGGGTGTGAGGGGGTGCATCAGAGATTAAGAGGATGATATTATCAGTGATGTCATCAGTGATGTCATTTGAGATGTCATCAGTGATGTCATCAGTGATGTCACTGACCATGTCATGAGTGATGTAATATGTGACATCATCAGCAGTGCATTGTGGGGGCACGAGTTATAGTTAGCTCAGCTACCTAAAATGGATGAATTTCTAAGGTTTTGTACGAGGGAAATGTCAGCCTAACTATAACGTCCCTGAAACCTGTGGTTTTTTCAGTGAATATCTAAGGTTTTTTAAATGCTAATTCCTAACTATAACGTCCCTGAAACCTGTGGTTTTTTCAGTGAATTTCTAAGGTTTTTTAAATGCTAATACTAACTATAACGTCACAGAAACTTGTGTTTTTTTCAGTGAATGTCTAAGGTTTTTTAAATGCTAATTTCTAACTATGCCTACATAGGTAGGACATGTACAGAAAGAGAAAGAAAGGTGCAGAAAGAAGCAAGAGAAGTCCAGAAAGATGCAAGAGAGGTGTAGAAAGAAGCAGAAAGAAGCAGAAAGAAGCAAGAAAAATGCAGAAAGAGACAACAGAAGTCCAGAAAGAGGAAGAAAGGTGCAGAAAGAAGCAAGAGAAGTGCAGAAAGAGGCCTACTTTGACTGTACCTTTCCACAGACTAATACAAAATAGCCTAATCAATAATCCTTCTCCCAAGATATCTTAAACCTCACTTTTCTCTTGCAGGTTCACTATTCATCGACTGCTCAGAATGTTAGGCCTACCAAATGTAAAACAGCAATCCTAACCATATCACTGTTGTAAGTCTCACCAAGCTTGTAAAGGTATGCATGCGTGTGTCTTTGTTTTTACCTAGTGACATGTTACATAAAAATAAACATACAAATACTTGAATACCTATGTTTCAAACAGCATACTCTGTAAATTTGTATACATAAAGGTGTAGGTATTTCTTTCTGCTCACAATACAGGGCACATGGGTATTCAATAGTATATTTGAGGGCTCTATAACACCTATATACATAAGACATGCCTGAAGGTGCAACCGAATGACAGAGCAGACCTGAGAGGATTTGACCACCCATAGGAGAAGCTAACCACTTTTTAAGCTACCATCTTCAGATGCGTAACACATGTGAGAATACACGTACAAGTAGACATATACCTCAGTCACGAGAGCACGCAGACCTTTAGACTTGACAGCTTGCACTTCCCATTTGAGTACAGAAAGAGGCGAGAGAAGTACAGAAAGAAGCAAGAGAAGTGCAGAAAAAACAAGAGAGGTGCAGAAAGAGTAACAAATATGCTGAAAGAGGCAAGAGAAGTGCAGAAAGAGGAAAGATAGCTGCAGAAAGAGGCAAGAGGGATGTAGAAAGAAGCAAGACAGATGCGGAAAAAGCAAATAAAGTGCAGAAAGAAGCAACAGATGTGCAGAAAGAGGCAAGAGAGGAGCATAAAGAGGCAAGAGAGGTGCAGAAAGAGGGAAGAGGGGTGCACAAAGAGGCAAGAGGGGTGCAGAAAGAGGCAAAAGAGGTGCAGAAAGAGGAAAGATAGCTGCAGAAAGAGGCAAGAGGGATGTAGAAAGAAGCAAGACAGGTGCAGAAAAAGCAAATGAAGTGCAGAAAGAAGCAACAGATGTGCAGAAAGAGGCAAGAGAACTGCAGAAAGAGGAAAGAGGTGCGGAAAGAGGGAAGAAGGGTGCAGAAAGAGGAAAGATAGCTGCAGAAAGAGGCAAAAGAGGTGCAGAAAGAGGAAAGATAGCTGCAGAAAGAGGCAAGAGGGGTGTAGAAAGAAGCAAACCCGGTGCAAAAAGAAGCAAGAGAAGTGCAGAATAAAGCAACAGAGGTGCAGAAAGAGGCAAGAGAGGTGCAGAAACAGGCAAGAGAAGTGTAGAAAGAGGCAAGAGAAGTGCGGAAAGAAGCAACAGAGGTGCAGAAAGAAGCAAGAGGAGTGATGAAAGAGACAAGAGAGTTGCAGAAAGAAACAAGAAAAGTGCAGAAAAAAGCAACAGAAGTTCCGAAAGAGGCAAGTGAGGTGCAGAAAGTGGCAAGAGAGGTGCAGAAAGAGGCAAGAGAGGTGCAGAAAGAGACAAGTGAGGGGCAGAAAGAGACAAGAGAACTGCAGAAAGAGGCAAGAGAGTTGCAGAAACAGGCAAGAGAGGTACAGAAAGAGGGAACAGGGGTACAGAAACAGGCAAGAGAGGTGCAGAAACAGGCAAGAGAAGTGCATAAAGAGGCACGAGAGGTGTAGAAAGAGGCAAGACAAGTGCAGAAAGAAGCAAGAGAAGTGCTGAAAGAAGCAACAGAGGTGCAGAAAGAAACAAGAGAAGTAATGAAAGAGACAAGAGAGTTGCCGAAAGAAACAGGAGAGGTGCAGAAAAAAGCAAGAGTAGTGCAGATAGAGGCAAGTGAGGTGCAGAAAGAGGTAAGAGAGGTGCGGAAAGAAGCAAGTGAGGTGCAGAAATAGGCAAGAGGGATACGGAAAGAGGCAAGAGAGGTGTAGCCACAAGCAAGAGAACGGCAGAAAGAGGCAAGAGAGTTGTAGAAACAGGCAAGAGAGTTGTAAAAACAGGCAAGAGTGGTACAGAAAGAGGAAAGAGAGGTACAGAAAGAGGCAAGAGAGGTACAGAAAGAGGCAAGAGAGGTTCAGAAACGGCCAAGAGGGGTGCAGAAAGAGGGAAGATGGGTGCAGAAACAGGCAAGAGGGGTACGGAAAGAGGCAAGAGAGGTGTAGCCACAAGCAAGAGAATGGCAGAAAGAGGCAAGAGAGTTGTAGAAACAGGCAAGAGAGTTGTAAAAACAGGCAAGAGTGGTACAGAAAGAGGAAACAGGGGTGCAGAAAGAGGCAAGAGAGATGTGAAAGAGGCAAGAGAAGTGTATAAGCAGGCAAGAGAGGTGTAGAAAGAGGCAAGACAATAGCAGAAAAAAGCAAGAGAAGTGCTGAAAGAAGCAACAGAGGTGCAGAAAGAAGCAAGAGAAGTGATGAAAGAGACAAGAGAGTTGCCGAAAGAAACAAGATAGGTGCAGAAAAAAGAAAGAGAAGTGCTGATAGAGGCAAGAGAGGTACAGAAAGAGGCAAGAGAGGTACAGAAAGAGGCAAGAGAGGTACAGAAAGAGGCAAGAGAGGTGCAGAAACGGCCAAGAGGGGTGCAGAAAGAGGGAAGATGGGTGCAGAAAGAGGGAAGAGGGGTACAGAAAGAGGCAAGAGGGGTGCAGAAAGAAACAAGAGAGGTGCAGAAAGAAGCAATAGAGTTGCAGAAAGAGGCAAGAGAGGTGCAGAAAGAAACAAGAGAGGTGCAGATAAAAGCAAGAGAAATGCAGACAGAGGCAGGTGAGATACATAAAGAGGCAAGAAAGGTGCAGAAAGAGGCAAGAGAGGTGCAGAAAGAGGCAAGTGAGGAGCAGAAACTGGCAAGAGGGGTGCAGAAAGAGGCAAGTGAGGAGCAGAAACTGGCAAGAGGGGTGCATAAAGAGGCAAATGAGGTGCAGAAACAAGCAAGAGAACTGCAGAAAGAGGCACACTAATTGCAACACCAATAATTGCATATATATGATTACCTGCCCATGCGGCTTGAAATACATAGGGATGACAATGCGAACAGTCAAGACCAGGATAACTGAGCACAAGAGCAACATACGGTGCCAAAGGGTCACCACTAGGCTTTACACACACTTCAAAGAGGCACAACACCCCCCAGGCTCACTACGCTGGACTGTATTGGAGGCACACCCACAGATATCCAAGTCATCATTATTCAGAATCGAGCAGAGATGGGTTCACAGACTTGCTACCCATATTGATGGGCTTAATGATGATATTCCTTGGGGTTCACTCATTTAGATTGGACCCACTTTTGGAGGGTATTGCTTCCCACTTTAGGTAGTCCTAGGATTTTGTTAGGACTTTACCGAGACGCCAGTACTCTACTGACTCAGTGCACCCACTACTGTGAGCCCGATCTAGTACCCTACACACCTACCAAAATGTCTTCTGATACATGACACAGGTACTGACTCACTTGGCCTGTGCCCTGTGCCCTACAAGACTCAGTACACCGACTGCTGTGAGCCTGACCTAATATACCATACACCATTCGGGTACCCCCCTGTCACAGGGCATAAGTACTGCTCTGACCTAACACAGTAGCCATTGTATGCATCATTCCAGCATCCTCACTTTGTGAGGAACTAACTAGTGTTACTACAATTGTTGATCGCCACTAACCATTGATCAACGCGACCTTGTTTCAGCCGAGGGTACACATTTGACCATACACATGAATACTATGGGATAATTGACTATCCGAAGATGGCCGAACCGTACACTCAAGATCAGACAGAGTTCACCAACCCATAACTTATACACCACGAGATCAATTATTGATCTGGGCCCCGTTTCTCCTATAGCTCGATTATAGCATATACACTACGGAGATAGCGACATGGTTACAGCCACTGCTTTATTATGGCACACGAATCTACTATTCCTTAGATACACGCTGCGACATCTGCGCAGTGGATTTAGACACCGCACTCTTACCAACCTCAGGGCTCCCATCGACAGCCATCACTACTCTTGGAGTTCACACATTGTAATTCTATTTACTGCACCATTCTAAGATGGCCGCTAGTCAACCGCTCCCCTCGGTTGAACCGCATACAGTTACCGATTACTCGCGACACTACACGCGAGACCACGCATCCTCACGCGACCCCTCCCACTCCGACCGCTGGTGATGGATACATCAGGGCTGGATTCCCGACACCGTGTACCATCCCGGTTTACGGCGACAGGGTAGGTCGCAGGCGGAATGCGCTTGAACGCTGGTGAGTAGATACTCTTTGACTCCCTGTTTGGACACTCTGGCTGTCTTGGACCACAATGGAGGTGAGTGGGATATAGTGGGGAATATTGAGCTACCGGATTTTCTGTTGAATTTCCCCCCCCCCCTCCCCTTGTGGCAATCAACCCCCGGGTTCCCTCTTGTGGTATAACGGCCTACACTCCTGTTGGTGCTATTCGTTGGTGGGCAGTGGTAACATGTTCCAATAACAGAACACCCACCTACGTCTACACTTTACAATGGTTGCGCCCATTTGTACTTGGTCTACACGGGATCAAGGTTGACCCCAAGGGGTGAGGACACTGCTTCTGAACCCTTGCTCTACGCTCATCACTCACTAAAGGGTCCGGCCACTTAGTCGTGTTGCAAGCTCCGTAATATTGAGTCCCTCTGCTTTACTCAGTTGCCCTGTATATCTATTTGTTTTACCCACCTTTATAGGACCCAAATTGGTGTCCAATTTGACCGCCGGACGCTGTTGCAAGTGATTATTAGACAACAGTTTAGGTGAGCTATGTTTCTGTCTTGGCCTTTTATGTGTTTTTCCTGCTCTACTTTGAGTCTGGTGGTTTTAATCGTATACCTTCTGTGCATGAGAGTTTTTAACCCACTTTTTATTCTATTTTTCACCTAGCACACGGCGGTGTCAGTGCAAGTGTGACTACCTTTTTTCACCTAGCACACGTGCCATATTGGCACTTTAAGATAAGGTCCATGAGATACACCTCTTGTACATTATTCGTATTCCTGTACCAACACATCCCTTCTCCCCTTTTGTTTTTTTTTGCAGTTTATTGACCTGAGAACGTGGTATGTAAGTTTTACTTTACCATGCTGTGTAGATAGCGTTTATTTTGATCCTGAAGAAGTGCCCAGATCCTCCTGACACTGAAGGCACAAAACATGTCAATCCACCGAGAGTAAGACACAGATAGCTAGATACACTGCCTCTAGTTTACTGCCACTCTCTGTATATATATTTTTAATCAGGCAGTTTACCTTCTGAATAAATGACTGCTAGGACTGACTGACCTGTTTTAACTCACCTCCTTTCCCCCTCACATCTACACACACTAGGCCTCTCACTCCCACTGCACCCACCGGCAGGAACAAAAGATCCCCGCTAAAGAGCTCCGCACCGGGTGCCCGTCAGGTATTGCAGCGCCGACCAGACGAGGGGCAGGCTGATATGATGAAGCATGACACCTAGCTTGCTAAGTGTGTGAGAGCCCTAATTCCAAAAAGGGGAATCCCCCTTCCTTTCTCTTCAGAGTGGGGCCACACTTGACCAACCCCCTCCGGAGTATCTCCTCGCTCCTTCTCTTTAGACTTAGAGGAACTTTGTACCCTTCTTGTATACAGCACTAGCTGGGGCACGTACGTTGGACCTCTTTAAACTTGCCCCATTGTCCCCCTTTTTTGGAATCATAGTTAGCACGGGCTACACCCGTGGGACAATTGCTTAGGTTACCAGTGGATCACGGTTGGATCCCTACTGGCCCTCGCTCTCTCTGTACTCTCCACCACAGCCCTTCCCTCATGGATAACCACCACGGCCTGAGCTTCGGCGACGAGGCAGTAACAGACATTTTAGACAGAACCCCCTCCCTTTTGGGTACTGATGGCAGCTCTGCAACAGGCTCACAATCGGATGATTGGAACTCTTTAACATCGTTAAAAAGGGAATGGCTGAAGATAACCCTTCATGGCGCCCTTATGACAGAATACCTACGGGCCAATATCGCCCCCTCTGGCTTGATTGTTAATAACTTCCCGAGACTGTTTCTGGATGATGCCACCTGCAAAAAGGAATGGTCCCTACTTGCGTGGAAATGCACTAGGGACTGGCTTGTGTTAATTATCAACACAGCTAGAAGACTGGCAGATGCCCTTTTAGTCAGGATCCAAATTGCTGAGGGGGCTCTCAAAACAACTATACAAATTACAGCCTATGAAACTAAACTCGCGGAAATCAACACCGAGATCGCTGACAGTAAGGAATACTTGATGAAGCAAAAAATAACGAAGCTTCAAAAGGACATTCAGAAATTTGAAAAAGAAAAAGTGTACCCCTACCTCAAAGCTGATTTTACATCAGCGAAAACGAGCTACTCATCAGATGACAACTCAGATAGGAGGAACTCATCTGATAGCAAGTCCAGTACGGGGAATTGGGGGAGCCATAATGCAAGGAGGAATCAACGCCCTAATCAGTACTACAATGTACCATCATATCAGGGCCCTCCAATCTACCAGGGTCCACCGCCCCCTTTCTGGCAGTTCCCTCCATACCAACACGGCCCACTGCAATTCTTCAACAACAGCAACCCCCCTTTTTTAGACAGAGGTTGGGGCAGAGGAAGAGGGCGCAACAGAAGAGGATCTCAGAAGCAGGTCCAATGGCAAGATCAACCAGCCAGCGGCATGGACACCCGGAGCAAAACACGAGACAAGAGGAACTAGTAGTCAACCTCTCACACCACATCCTCACCAATCCAGAGAAAACAGTACTACAGTTGGGCTTAGGCTTTGTCCCCACACCTAGGGTGGACAAGTTCAGAGACCATTGTGAGGTTCAAAATCTGTTCCGTAAGATACGACTTAAATCTTACTTCCAGGACAGACCCTCGAATGAACAGGAAGACTCAGGGTTAAGGAACCCCTCTTCTTTTACACCTAACAACAGCATGGTCCCTATAGAGGTTCTAGCCTTTGAGAAAGCAGTACTCAAGGAATTAGCCTTACCACACAGTCAGGCTCCCTTCCACAACCTCTCTAACGCAGAGTTGAGAACAGCAATAAACCTTTCAGAAGATACAACTATTACAATCAAACAGGCGGATAAAGGTAGGGCCACTGTAGTCCAGTCCACTGCAGACTACAATACAGAATGTAATCGTCAACTTTCAAATGACAGATACTACACCCCTATTACAGTTGACCTCACCACACGCTTGACCACTGCCATTTCTGCTTTGGTGTACGAGGCCGAATCCAATGGTTGGATTAGTCGTAAGGAAGCTGACTTTCTGATCACCAAGGAACCGAGGGTACCATACTTCTATACCCTACCGAAAATACACAAGGGTATCACCCCGGTTCCTGGCCGACCGATAGTCTCTGGGATTGGTTCATTACTAGAGCCACTCTCCAAATTCTGTGATCATTTCTTACAGCCGTTAGTGAGAGAGACCCCTTCCTTTGTGAGAGATACCACCGATATCCTCAGAATCATTGAGGAGACACCAGACACTGATGTAATAGACCTCCTCGTCACCCTTGACGTGGAGGCCTTATACACCAATATTCCACAGAGAGCAACCCTGTCAGTTGTGGAGGCCGCACTGAATTCCTTGGAGTGGTCCTCGCCTACTCCCATATCTTTTATCATGGAGTGCGCTACCCTGGCTTTGACTGAAAACTTCTTTGAATTTAAGCAACAACTATATCACCAAAGCCAGGGTACTTCCATGGGCAGCACCTTTGCTCCTAGCTTGGCCTGCCTCTATATGGCGGCTTTTGAAAAGGATGTCATCAACAACATCAGCAACCCATACTACAATAACTTGAAACTATGGAAACGCTTCATAGATGACATCCTCATTTTTTGGCAAGGCACTCGCTCCACCTGTGAGGAATTTGTGGGGTGGATAAACAATCAAAATAACTATCTCAGATTTTCCCACACTATTTCAGAAACTACTGTACCGTTTCTTGATTTGAATATCTCGCTGGTTGAGGGTTCTCTTAACACCACTCTGTATAGGAAGCCCACTGACCGTAACAGCTTACTTCTATACAAGAGCCACCACCCCAGGGCAATAAGAGATAACCTACCCTTTGGCCAGTTCTTGCGCATCAGACGCAACTGCAAGCTGGTGACTGACTACAAAAAGGAAGCCTGTACCTTGGCATCCAACCTCAAGTTTAGAGGCTACCGGGAGAAACGAGTGAGGGACTCTATGAAAAGAGCTAGGAATAACCCAAGAGAAACTCTCCTTGAGGTACACCAGAAACCTGCAACCGACACACTGACATGTGACACATTGTTCACCCCCGATTCAGCTAGAATCAAAAAAATCATCTTAAAACATTGGGGTATATTGGGCACAGGCGAACTATGCATACCAAAGCCAAGATTTGCATATAAGAGGACACGCAACCTAAAAGATATTCTGATACACACAAGACCAAAACAGAACACACCCAACACACAGAAGACCTTGTGGGGACTTCCAGCAGTGACAGGACACCATCCTTGCATTTCTTGCGCAGTATGTAAACTCACTGCCGCGGCCAAAGAGATATCCCTATCGAACAACTTCAAATGGACTATAAAGAGGCACACTAATTGCAACACCAACCATTGCATATATATGATTACCTGCCCATGCGGCTTGAAATACATAGGGATGACAATGCGAACAGTCAAGACCAGGATAACCGAGCACAAGAGCAACATACGGTGCCAAAGGGTCACCACTAGGCTTTACACACACTTCAAAGAGGCACAACACCCCCCAGGCTCACTACGCTGGACTGTATTGGAGGCACACCCACAGATATCCAAGTCATCATTATTCAGAATCGAGCAGAGATGGGTTCACAGACTTGCTACCCATATTGATGGGCTTAATGATGCTATTCCTTGGGGTTCTCTCATCTAGATTGGACCCACTTTTGGGGGGTATTGCTTCCCACTTTAGGTAGTCCTAGGATTTTGTTAGGACTTTACCGAGACGCCAGTACCCTACTGACTCAGTGCACCCACTACTGTGAGCCCGATCTAGTACCCCACAGACCTACCAAAATGTCTTCTGATACATGACACAGGTACTGACTCACTTGGCCTGTGCCCTGTGCCCTACAAAACTCAGTACACCGACTGCTGTGAGCCTGACCTAATATACCATACACCATTCGGGTACCCCCCTGTCACAGGGCATAAGTACTGCTCTGACCTAACACAGTAGCCATTGTATGCATCATTCCAGCATCCTCACTTTGTGAGGAACTAACTAGTGTTACTTCAATTGTTGATCGCCACTAACCATTGAACAACGCGACCTTGCTTCTGCCGAGGGTACACATTTGACCATACACATGAATACTATGGGATAATTGACTATCCGAAGATGGCCGAACCGTACACTCAAGATCAGACAGAGTTTGCCAACCCATAACTTATACACCACGAGATCAATTATTGATCTGGGCCCCGTTTCTCCTATAGCTCGATTATAGCATATACACTACGGAGATAGCGACATGGTTACAGCCACTGCTTTATTATGGCACACGAGTCTACTATTCCTTAGATACATGCTGCAACATCTGCACAGTGGATTTAGACACCGCACTATTACCTACCTCAGGGCTCCCATCGACAGCCATCACTACTCTTGGAGTTCACACATTGTAATTCTATTTACTGCACCATTCTAAGATGGCCGCTAGTCAACCGCTCCCCTCGGTTGAACCGCATACAGTTACCGATTACTCACGAGACTACACGCGAGACCACGCATCCTCACGCGAGCCCTCCCACTCTGACCGCTGGTGATGGCTACATCAGGGCTGGATTCCCGACACCGTGTACCATCCCGGTTTCCAGCGGCAGGGTAGGTCGCAGGCAGAATGCGCTTGAACGCTGGTGAGTAGATACTTTTTGACTCCCTGTTTGGACACTCTAGCTGTCTTGGACCACAACGGAGGTGAGTCGATATGTTGGGGAATATTGAGTTACCGGATTTTCTGTTGAATTTCCCCCCCCCCCCTTGTGGCGATCAACCCCCGGGGTTCCCTTTTGTGGTATAACGGCCTACACTCCTGTTGGTGCTCTTCGTTGGTGGGCAGTGGTAACATGTTCCAATAACAGAACACCCACCTACGTCTACACTTTACAGTGGTTGCGCCCATTTGTACTTGGTCTACACGGGATCAAGGTTGACCCCAAGGGGTGAGGACACTACTTCTGAACCCTTGCTCTACGCTCATCACTCACTAAAGGGTCCGGCCACTTAGTCGTGTTGCAAGCTCCGTAATATTGAGTCCCTCTGCTTTACTCAGTTGCCCTGTATATCTATTTGTTTTACCCACCTTTACTGGACCCAAATTGGTCTCCAATTTGACCGCCGGACGCTGTTGCAAGTAATTATTAGACAACAGTTTAGGTGAGCTATGTTTCTGTCTTGGCCTTTTATGTGTTTTTACTGCTCTATTTTGAGTCTGGTGGTTTTAATCGTATGCCTTCTGTGCATGAGAGTTTTTAACCCACTTTTTATTCTATTTTTCACCTAGCACACGGCTGTGTCAGTGCAAGTGTGACTACCTTTTTTTACCTAGCACACGTGCCATATTGGCACTTTAAGATAAGGTCCATGAGATACACCTCTTGTACATTATTCGTATGCCTGTACCAACACATCCCTTCTCCCCTTTTGTTTTTTTGCAGGTTATTGACCTGAGAACGTGGTATGTAAGTTTTACTTTACCACGCTCTGTAGATAGCGTTTATTTTGATCCTGAAGAAGTGCCCAGATCCCCTGACACTGAAGGCACGAAACATGTCGATCCACCGAGAGTAAGACACAGATAGCTAGATACATTGCCTCTAGTTTATTGCCACTCTCTGTATATATATTTTTAATCAGGCAGTTTACCTTCTGAATAAATGACTGCTAGGACTGACTGACCTGTTTTAACTCACCTCCTTTCCCCTCACATCTACACACACTAGGCCTCTCACCCCCACTGCACCGACCGGCAGGAACAAAAGATCCCTGCTAACGAGCCCCGCACTGGGTGCCCGTCAGGTATTGCAGCGCCGACCAGACGAGGGGCAGGCTCATATGATGAAGCATGACACCTAGCTTGCTAGGTGTGTGAGAAGCCCTAGTTCCGAAAAGGAATCCCCATCCTTCCTCTTCAGAGTGGGGCCACACTTGACCAACCCCTCCGGAGTATCTCCTCGCTCCTTCTCTTTAGACTTAGAGGAACTTTGTACCCTTCTTGTATACAGCACTAGCTGGGGCACGTACGTTGGACCTCTTTAAACTTGCCCCTTTGTCCCCCTTTTTTGGAATCATCAAGAGAGTTACAGACACAGGCAAGAGAGGTGCAGAAATAGGAAACTGGGGTACAGAAAGAGGCAAGAGAGATGCACAAGAGGCAAGAGAAGTGCACAAACAGGCTAGAGAGGTGCACAAACAGACAAGAGAAGTGCATAAACAGGCAAGAGAGGTGTAGAAAAAGGCAAGACAATTGCAAAAAGAAGCAAGAGAAGTGCTGAAAGAAGCATCAGAGGTGCAGAAAGAAGCAAGAGAAGTGATGAAAGAGACAAGAGAGTGCCGAAAGAAACAACAGAGGTGCATAAAAAAGCAAGAGAAGTGCAGATAGAGGCAAGTGAGGTGCAGAAAGAGGCAAGAGTAGTGCAGAAAGAGGCAAGAGAGCTACAGAAAGAGGCAAGTGAGGTGCAGAAACGGGCAAGTGGGGTGCAGAAAGAGGCAAGTGAGGTACAGAAAGAAGCTACAGAGGTGCAGAAAGAAGCAAGAGTAGCGCAGAAAGAAGGAACACAGTTGCAGAAAGAGGCAAGAGAACTGCAGAAAGTGGCAAGAGAGGGAGGCAAGAGAAGTATAGAGAGGAACAACAGAGATGTACAAAGAGGCAAGAGAAGTGCAGAAAAAAGGAACAGAAATGCAGAAAGAGGCTAGATAAGTGCAGAAAGAAGCAACAGAGGTGCAAAAAGAAGCAAGAGAAGTGCAGAAAGAAGCAAGAGAGGTACAGAAACAGGCAAGAGAGATGCAAAAAGAGGGAACAAGGGTGCAGAAAGAGGGAAGATGGGTGCAGAAAGAGGGAAGATGGGTGCAGAAAGAGGGAAGAGGGGTGCAGAAAGAGGCAAGAGGGGTGCAGAAAGAGGCAAGAGGGGTGCAGAAAGAAGCAAGAGAGGTGCAGAAAGAAGCAAGAGAGTTGCAGAAACAGGAAAGAGAGTTGCAGAAAGAGGGAAGAGGGGTGCAGAAAGAGGCAAGAGAGGTGCAGAAACAGGCAAGAGAAGTGTAGAAAGAGGCAAGAGAAGTGCAGAAAGAAGCAACAGAGGTGCAGAAAGAAGCAAGAGGAGTGATGAAAGAGACAAGAGAGTTGCAGAAAGAAACAAGAAAAGTGCAGAAAAAAGCAAGAGAGGTGCAGACAGAGGCAAGTAGAGGTGCAGAAAGAGGCAAGAGAGAGTGCAGAAAGAGGCAAGAGAGGTACAGAAAGAGGCAAAAGAGGTGCAGAAACAAGCAAGAGAACTGCAGAAAGAGGCAAGAGAGTGTACAGACACAGGCAAGAGAGATGCAGAAAGAGGAAACGGGGGTGCAGAAAGAGGCAAGAGAGATGTGAAAGAGGCAAGACCAGTGCTGAAATAAGCAACAGAGGTACCGAAAGAAGTAGGAGAAGTGATGAAAGAGACAAGAGAGTTGCCGAAAGAAACAACAGAGGTGCAGGAAAAGCGACAGAAGTGCAGATAGAAGCAAGTGAGGTACAGAAAGAGGCAAGAGAGGTACAGAAAGAGGCAAGTGAGGTGCAGAAATGGACAAGAGGGGTGAAGAAAGAGGCAAGAGAGGTACAGAAAGAAGCAAGAGAGGTGCAGAAAGAAGCAACAGAGTTTCAGTAAGAGGCAAGAGAACTTCAGAAAGAGGCAGGAGAGGTGCAGGTAGAGGTTAGAGAGGTGCAGAAAGAGGGGTGCAGAAAAAGGGAAGAGAAGTGGAGAAAGAGGGAATAGGGGTACAGAAAGAGGCAAGAGGGGTGCAAAAAGAGGCAAGAGGGGTGCAGAAAGAAACAAGAGAGGTGCAGAAAGAAGCAACAGAGTTGCAGAAATAGACAAGAGAAGTGCAGAAAGTGGCAAGAGGGGTGCAGAAAGAGGCAAGAGACATGCAGACAAAAGCAACAGAGGTGCAGAAAGAGGCAAGAGAAGTGGAGAAAGAGGCAAGAGAGGTGCAGACAAAGGGAATAGAGGTGCAAAAAGAGGGAAAAGGGGAAAGGGGTGTAGAAAGAGGCATGAGGGGTGCAGAAAGAAGCAAGTGAGGTGCATAAAGAGGCAACAGAGGTGCAGAAAGAGGCAAGAGAGTTGCAGAAACAGGCAAGAGACGTGCAGAAAGAAGCAAGATAAATGTAGCTAGAGGCCAGAGAAGTGCAGAAAGAAGCAACAGAAGTGCATAAACAGTCAAGAGGCGTGCAGAAAGAGGCAAGAGAGAGCAGACACAGGGAATAGAGGTACAGAAAGAGGGAAAAGGGGTGCAGAAAAAGGCAAGAGGGGTGCAGAAAGAGGCAAGTGAGATGCAGAAAGAGGCAAGAGAGGTGCAGAAAGAGGCAAGAGAGGTGCAGAAAGAGGCAAGAGACGTGCTGAAAGAAGCAACATAGGTGCAGCAAGAAGCAAGAGAAGTGATGAAAGAGACAAGGGTGTTTCCGAAAGAAACAAGAGAGGTGCAGAAAAAAGCAAGAGAAGTGCAGATAGAGGCAAGTGAGGTGCAGAAAGAGGCAAGAGAGGTACAGAAAGAAGCAAGAGAGGTACAGAAAGAGGCAAGTGAGGTGCAGAAATGGGCAAGAGGGGTGCAGAAAGAGACAAGAGAAGTGCTGAAAGAAGCAACAAAGGTGCAGAAAGAAGCAATAGAAGTGATGAAAGAGACAAGAGAGTTACAGAAAGAAACAAGAAAGTTGCAGAAAAAAGCAAGAGAAGTTCCGAAAGAGGCAAGTGAGGTGCAGAAAGAGGCAAGAGAGGTGCAGAAAGAGGCAAGAGAGGTGCAGAAGAGGCAAGAGAGGTGTAGAAAGAGGCAAGAGAAGTGCAGAAAGAGGCAAGAGAGTTGCAGAAAGAGGCAAGTGAGGTGCAGAAACCGGCAAGAGGGATACAGAAAGAGGCAAATGAGGTGCAGAAACAAGCAAGAGAACTGCAGAAAGAGGCAAGAGAGGTACAGACACAGGCAAGAGTAGTGCAGAAAGAGGAAACAGGGGTGAGAGAAGTGCTCAAACAGACAAGAGAGGTGGAGAAAGAGGCAAGACAAGTGCATAAAGAAGCAAGAGAAGTCCTGAAAGAAGCAACAGAGGTACAGAAAGAAGCAGGAGAAGTGCAGATAGAAGCAAGTGAGGTACAGAAAGAGGCAAGAGAGGTGCAGAAAGAGGCCAGTGAGGTGCAGAAATGGACAAGAGGGGTGCAGAAAGAGGCAAGAGAGGTACAGAAAGAGGCAAGAGAGGTGCAGAAAGAGGATAGAGAGGTGTAGAAAGAGGATAGAGAGGTGTAGAAAGAGGGAAGAGGGGTGCAGAAAGAGGCAAGAGAAGTGCAGAATAAAGGAACAGAAATGTACAAAGAGGCAAGAGAAGTGCAGAAAGAAGCAACAGAGGTGCAGAAAGAGGCTAGAGAAGTGCAGAAAGAGGCAAGAGACGTGCAGAAACAGGCAAGAGAAGTGCAGAAAGAGAGCAACAGTGGTGACAGAAAGAGGCAAGAGATGTGCAGAAAGAGGCAAGAGGGGTGCAGAAAGAGGCAAGAGAGGTGCAGAAAGAGGCAAGAGAGGTGCAGAAAGAAGCAAGAGAAGTGCAGAAAGAAGCAACAGAGTTGCAGAAAGAGGCAAGAGAAGTGCAGAAAGTGGCAAGAGGTGTGCAGAAAGAAGCAGGAGAAGTGCAGACAAAAGCAACAGAGGTGCATAAAGAAGCAAGAGAAGTGCAGAAAGAGGCAAGAGAGGTGCAGAAACAGGGAAGAGAGGTGCAGAAAGAGGGAAAAGGGGTGAAGAAAGAGGCAAGAGGGGTGCAGAAAGAAGCAAGTGAGGTGCAGAAAGGGGCAACAGAGGTGCAGAAACAGGCAAGAGAGGTGCAGAAACAGGCAAGAGAAGTGCAAAAAGAGGCAAGAGAAGTGCTGAAAAAAGCAACAGAGGTGCAGAATGAGGCAAGAGAGGTGCAGAAAGAGGCAGTAGAGGTGCAGAAAGAGGCAAGAGAAGTGCAGAAAGAGGGAAGAGGGGTGCAGAAAGAGGCAAGAGAGGTGCAGAACGAGGCAAGAGAGGTGCAGAAACAGGCGAGGGAAGTGCAAAAAGAGGCAAGAGAAGTGCTGAAAAAAGCAACAGAGGTGCAGAAGGAGGCAAGTGAGGTGCAGAAACAGGCAAGAGACCTTTAGAAAGATGCAAGAGAGTTGCATAAACAGGCAAGAGAAGTGCAGAAAAAACAAGCAGAAATGCAGATAGAGGCAAGAGAAGGGCAGAAAGAAGCAACAGAAATGCAGAAAGAGGCAAGAGAAGTGCAGAAAGAGGCATGAGAGGTGCAGAAACAGGCATAGAGATGTACAGAAAGAGAGAACACGGGTGCAGAAAGAGGCAAGAGAGGTGCAGAAAGAGGCAAGAGAGGTGCAGAAAGAGGCAACAGAGAGTGCAGAAAGAGGCAAGACAAGTGCAGAAAGAAGCAAGAGAAGTGCAGAAAGAAGCAACAGAGGTGCAGAAAGAAGCAACAGAAGCAATGGAAGAGGCAAGAGAGATGCAGAAATTAGCAAGAGATGTGCAGAAAAGAGGCAACAGGAGTGCAGATAGATGGCAAGAGAGGTGCAGAAAGAGGCAAGTGAGGTGCAGAAAGAGGCAAGGAGGAGTGCTGAAAGAAGCAACAGAGGTGCAGAAAGAGGCAAGAGAGGTGCAGAAAGAGTCAAGAGAAGTGCAGGAAGAAGCAACAGAAGTGCAGAAAGAGGCAAGAGAAGTGTAGAAAAAAGCAACAGGTGCAGAAAGAGGCAAGAGAGGTGCTGAAACAGAGTCAAGAGAAGTGCAGAAAAATGCAAGAGAAATGTAGAAAGAGGCAAGATAAGTGCAGACAGAGGCAACAGAAATGCAGAAAGAGGCAAGAGAAGTGCAGAAAGAAGCAACAAAGGTACAGAAAGAGGCAAGAGAAGTGCAGAAAGAGGCATGAGAGGTGCAGAAACAGGCAAGAGAGGTACAAAAGAGGCAAGAGACACGGGTGCAGGAAAAGATGCAAGAGAGGTGCAGAAAGAGGCAAGAGAGGTGCAGAAAAAGGCAAGAGGGGTGCAGAAAGAGGCAAGAGAAGTACATAAAGAAGCAACAGAAATGTCAGATGAGTGCAAGAGAAGTGCAGAAAGTGGCAAGAGAAGTGCTGAAAGAAGCAACAGAGGTGCAGAAGGAAGCAACAGAGGTGACTGCAAGAGACAAGAGGTTGCACGAAGCAACAAGAGAGGTGTAGAAAGAGGCGAGAGAAAAGTAGAAAGGGGGAAGAGGGATGCAGAAAGAGGCAAGAAGGGTACAGATAGAAGCAAGTGAGGTACAGAGAGAAGCAAGAGAAGTGCAGAAAGAAAACAGAAAAGCAGAAAGAGGCAAGAGACGTTCAGAAAGATGCAACATAAATGCAGAAAGTGGCAACAGAAATACAGAAAGAGGCAAGAGAGATGCAGAAACAGGAAAGAGATGTGCAAAAACAGGGAACAGGGGTTCAGAAAAAGGCAAGAGGGTGCAGAAAGAAGGAAGAGGGGTGCAGAAAGAGGCAGGAGGGGTGCAGAAAGTGGCAATAGAGGTGCAGAAAGAGGCAAGAGAACAGCAGAAAGAGGAAAGAGAGGTGCAGAAAGAGGGAAGAGGGGTGCAGAAAGGCAAGAGAAGTGCAGAAAGAAGCAACAGAAATGTAGAAATAGGCAAGAGAAGTGCAGAAAGAAGAAACAGAGGTGCAGAAAGATGCAAGAGAAATGCAGAAAGAGGCAAGAGAGGTACAGAATCAGGGAAGAGAAGTGCGGAAAGAGGGAACAGGGGTTCAGACAAAGGTAAGAGTAGAGCAGAAAGAGGGAAGAGGTGTGCAGGAAGGGGCAAGAGGGGTGCCGAAAGAAGCAAGTGAGATGCAGAAAAAGACAACAGAGGTGCAGAAAGAGGCAAGAGAAGTGCAGAAACAGGCATGAGAAGTTCAGAAAGTAGTAAGAGAAGTGATGAAAGAAGCAACAGAGTTACAGAAGGAGGCAAGAGAACTACAGAAAGAGGCCGGAGATGTGCAGAAAGAAGCAAGAGAAGTGCAGAAAGAGGGAAGAGGGGTGCAGAAAGAGGCAAGAGGAGTGCAGAAAGAAGCAAGAGACGTGCAGAAAGAAGAAACAGAAATGTAGAAAGAGGCAAGAGAAGTGCAGAAAGATGGAACAGAAATGCAGAAAGAGGGTAGAGAAGTGCAGAAAGAAGCAACAGAGGTGCAGACAGAGGCAAGCGAACTGCAGAAAGAGGCAAGAGGGTGCAGAATGAGGCAAAAGAAGTGCAGAAAGAAGCAAGAGGGTACAAAAAGAGGCAAGAGAAGTGCAGAAAGAAGCAACAGAAATGCATAAGGAGGCTAGAGAAGTGCAGAAAGGAGCAACAGTAATGCAGAAAGAGGCAAGAGAAGTACAGAAAAATCAATAGAGGTGCAGAAAGATGCAAGAGAAGTACAGAAATAGGCAAGAGAGGTACAGAAAGAGGCAATAGAGGTGCAGAAAGAGGTAAGAGAAGTGCAGAAAGAGGCAAGAGAGGTGCAGAAAGAGGGAAGAGGGATGCAGAAAGAGGCAAGAGGGGTGCAGAAATAAGCAAGAGAGGAGCAGAAAGAATCAAGAGAAGTGCAGAAGGAACCAACAGAGTTGCAGAAAGAGGCAAGAGAAGTGCATAAATAAGCACCAGAAATGTAAAAAGAGGCAAGAGAAGTGCAGGAAGAAGCAACAGAAATGCAGAAAGAGGCAAGAGAAGTGTAGAAAAAAGCAACAGGTGCAGAAAGAGGAAAGAGGGGTGCAAAAAGAGTCAAGAGAAATGCAGAAAAAAGCAAGAGAAATGCATATAGAGGCAAGATAAGTGCAGACAGAGGCAACAGAAATGCAGAAAGAGGCAAGAGGACTGCAGAAAGAAGCAACAGAGGTACAGAATGAGGCATGAGAAGTACAGAAAGAGGCATGAGAGGTGCAGAAACAGGCAAGAGATGTACAAAAAGGGAGAACACGTGTGCAGAAAAAGGCGAGAGAGGTGCAGAAAGAGGGAAGAGAGGTGTAGAAAAAGGCAAGAGGAGTGCAGAAAGAGGCAAGAGAAGTACAAAAAGAAGCAACAGAAATGCAGATGAGGCAAGAGAAGTGCAGAAAGAAGCAACAGAAATGCAGAAAGAGGCAAGAGAAGTGCAGAAAGAGGCATGAGAGGTGCAGAAACAGGCAAGAGATGTACAAAAAGGGAGAACACGTGTGCAGAAAAAGGCGAGAGAGGTGCAGAAAGAGGGAAGAGAGGTGTAGAAAAAGGCAAGAGGAGTGCAGAAAGAGGCAAGAGAAGTACAAAAAGAAGCAACAGAAATGCAGATGAGGCAAGACAAGTGCAGAAAGAAGCAACAGATATGCAGAAAGATGCAACAGAAGTAAAGGAAGAGGCAAGAGAGATGCAGAAATTGGCAAGAGATGTGCAAAAAGAGGGAACAGGTGTGCATAAAATGGCAAGAGAGGTGCAGAAAGAGGTAAGCGGGGTGCAGAAAGAGGAAGGAGGAGTGCTGAAAGAACCAACAGAGGTGCAGAAAGAGGCAAGTGAGGTGCAGAAAGAGTCAAGAGAAGTGCAGGAAGAAGCAACAGAAATGCAGAAAGAGGCAAGAGAAGTGTAGAAAAAAGCAACAGGTAAAGAAAGAGGAAAGAGGGGTGCAAAAAGAGTCAAGAGAAGTGCAGAAAAAAGCAAGAGAAATGTATATAGAGGCAAGATAAGTGCAGACAGAGGCAACAGAAATGCAGAAAGAGGCAAGAGGACTGCAGAAAGAAGCAACAAAGGTACAGAATGAGGCAAGAGAAGTACAGAAAGAGGCATGAGAGGTGCAGAAACAGGCAAGAGATGTACAAAAAGGGAGAACACGGGTGCAGGAAAAGGCGAGAGAGGTGCAGAAAGAGGGTAGAGGGGTGCAGAAAAAGGCAAGAGGGGTGCAGAAAGAGGCAAGAGAAGTACAAAAAGAAGCAACAGAAATTCAGATGAGGCTAGAGAAGTGCAGAAAGTGGTAAGAGAAAGTACTGAAAAAAGCCACAGGTTTCAGGAACGTTATAGTTAGGAATTAGCATTTAAAGAACCTTAGATATTCACTGAAAAAACCACAGGTTTCAGGGACGTTATAGTTAGGCTGATATTTCACTCGTACACAAGCAGATAAATTAAGCCGTTATAGTTAGCTGAGCTAACTATAACTCGCGCCCCCGCAATGCTGGGACGTTATAGTCAGGAATTAGCATTTAAAAACCTTAGATATTCACTGAAAAAACCACAGGTTTCAGGGGCGTTATAGTTAGGCTGACATTTCACTCGTACAAAACCAGAGAAATTCAGCCGTTATAGCTAGCTAAGCTAACTATAACTCGCGCCCCTGCAATACACTGCTGATGATGTCACATATTAAATCACTCATTACATGGTCAGTGACATGCAGAAAGAGGCAGCAGAAGTCCTGAAAGAGGAAGAAGGTGCAGAAAGAAGCAAGAGAAGTGCTGAAAGAAGCAACAGAGGTGCAGAAAGAGGCCTACTTTGACTGTACCTTTCCACAGACTCATACAAAGTAGTCTAATCACTAATCCTTCTCTCAAGATGTCTTAAACCTCACTTTTCTCTTGAAGGTTCACTATTCATCGACTGCTCAGAATGTTTGGCCTACCAAATGTAAAACATCAATCCTGTCTATATCACTGTTGTAAGTCTGACCAAGTTTGTGAAGGTATGTATGCGTGTGTCTCTGCTTTTACCTAGTGACATGTAACATAAAAATAAACATACACATACTTGAATACCTGTGTTTTAAACAGCATGTTCTGAAAATTTGTGTAGAAAAAGGTATATGTATTTCTTTCTGCTCATAATACAGGGCACATGGGTATTCAATAGTATATTTGAGGGCTCTATAACACCTATATACATTAGACATGTCTGCTTGTGCAACCGAATGACAGAGCAGAACTAAGAAGATTTGACCACCTATAGGAGAAGCTACACGCTTTTAAGCTACCATCTTCAGATGCATAACACATGTGAGCATACATGTACAAGTAGACATATACCTCAGTCACAAGAGCATGCAGATATTTAAACTTGACAGCTTGCACTTCCCATTTGAGTAAAGAAAGAAGCTATAGAAGTTCAGAAAGAGGCAAGAAAAGTGCGCAAAAAGGCAAGAGCGCTACAGAAAGAGGCAAGAGAGGTGCAAAAAGACACAAGTGAGGGGCAGAAATAGACAAGAGGGGTGCAGAATAAGGCAAGAGAAGTGCAGAAAGAAGCAACAGAGGTGCAGAAGGAGGCACAAGAATTGCAGAAAAAGGCAAGAGAGTTGCAGATACAGGCAAGAGAGGTGCAGAAAAAGGGAACAGGGGTTCAGAAAGAGGCAAGAGAGGTACAGAAAGAGAGAAGAGGGTTGCAGAAAGAGGCAAGAGGGGTGCAGAAAGAGGCAAGAGAAGTGCAGAAAGAAGCAACAGAGGTACAGAAAGAGGCAAGAGAACTGCAGAAAAAGGTAAGAGAGGTGCAGAAAGAGGGAAGAGGGATGAAGAAAGAGTTTAGATGGGCACAGAAAGAAGCAGGTGAGGTGTAGAAAGAAGCAAGAGAAGTGTAGAAAAAAGCAACAGAAGTGCAGAAAGAGGAACAAGGGGTGCAGAAAGTAGCAATAGAAGTGCAGAAAGAAGCAACAGAAATGTAGAAAGAGGCAAGAGAAGTATTGAAAGAAGCAACACAAATGCAGAAAGAGGCAAGAGACGTACAGAAAGAAGCAACAGAGGTGCAGAAAGAGGCAACAGAAGTGTAGAAAGAGACAAGAGAGGTGCACAAAGAGACAAGAGAGGTGCAGAAAGAAGGAAGACGAGTGCAAAAAGAGACAACAGGGGTGCCAAAAGAAGCAAGAGAGGTGCAGATAGAGGCAAGAGACGTGTAGAAACAGGCAAGAGAAGCACAGAGGGGTGCAGAAAGAGGCAGGAGAAGTACTGAAAGAAGTAACAGAGGTACAGAAAGAGGGAAGATAAGTGCAGAAAGAAGCAACAGAAATGTAGAAAGAGGCAAGAGAAATGCAGAAAGAAGCAACAGAGATGCAGAAAGAGGAAACACGAGTGCAGAAAGAGGCAAGAGAGGTGCACAAAGAGACAAGAGAAGTGCACAAAAAACAAGAGAGGTACAGACAGAGGGAAGATGAGTGCAGAAAGAGGCAACAGGGGCACAGAAAGAAGCAAGAGAGGTGCAGAAAGAAGCTAGAGAAGTGCAGAAAGAAGCAACAGAGGTACATAAAGAGGCAAGGGAAGTGCAGAAAGAGGCAAGAGAGGTGGGGAAAAAGGCAAGAGAGGTGCACAAAGAGGAAAGAGGGGTACATAAAGAAGCAACAGAGGTGCAGAGGAGGCAAGAGAATTGCAGAAAGAGGCAAGGGACTTACAGAAACAGGTAAAAGAGGTGCAGAAAGAGAGAACAGGGTTACAGAAAGAGGCAAGAGAGGTGCAGAAAGAGAGAAGAGCGGTGTAGAAAGAGGCAAGAGGGGTGCAGACAGAAGTAAGAGAAGTACAGAAAGAGGCAAAATTGGTACAGAAAGAGGCAAAAGGGTTGCAGAAAGAGGCAAGAGAGGTATAGAAATTGGGAATGTGAGTGCAGAAAGAGGCAACAGGGGTGCAGAAAGAAGCAAGAGAAGTGCAGAAAGAAGCAAAAGATGTGCAGAAAGAGGCAAGAGAAGTGCAGAAAGAGGCAAGAGAGGTGCAGAAAGAGGCAAGAGGGGTGCAGAAAGAGGGAAGAGGGGTGCAGAACGAGGCAAGAGCGGTGCAGAAAGAAGCAAAATAGATGCAGAAAGATGCAAGAGAAGGTCAGAAAGAAGCAACAGGGGTGGAGAAAGAGGTTAGAGGGGTGCAGAAAGAGGCAAGAGAAGTGCAGAAAGAAGCAACAGAGGTGCACACGGAGGCAAGAGAACTGCAGAAAGAGGCAAGAGAGTTGCAGAACCAGGCAAAAGAAGTGCAGAAAGAAGGAAGAGGGGTGCAGAAAGAGGCTAGAAGGGTGCAGAAATTTGCAAGAGAGGTGCAAAAAGAAGCAAGAGGGGTGCAGATAGAGGCAAGGCAAGAGAAGTAAGGAAAGAAGCAAAAGAAGTACAGAAAGAGGCACAAGGGGTGCAGAAAGAGGCAAGAGAGGTGCAGAAAGAGGTAAGAGAGGTGCAGAAAGAGGGAAGAAGGATGCAGAAAGAGGCAAGAGGTGTGAAGAAAGAAGTAAGAGAGGTGCAGAAAGAAGATAGAGAAGTGCAGAAAGAAGCAACAGAGGTGCAGAAAGAGGCAAGAGGGTACAGAAAGAGGCAAGAGAAGTGCAGAAAGAGGTAAGAGAGGTGCAGAAACAGGCAGGAGAGGTACAGAAAGAGGTAACAGGCATGCAGAAAGAGGCAAGAGAGGTGCTAAAAGAGGGAAGAAGGGTGCAGAAAGAGGCAAGAGGGATGCAGAAAGAAGTAAGTGAGGTGCAGAAAGAGCAATAGAACTGCTGAAAGAAGCAACAGAGATGCATAAAGATGCAAGAGGGTTGCAGAAAGAGGGAAGAGAGGTGTGGAAAAGGGAAGAAAGGTGCAGACAGAGGCAAGAGGGGTGCAGAAAGAGCAATAGAACTGCTGAAAGAAGCAACAGAGGTGCAGAAAGAGGCAAGAGGGGTGCAGAAAGAAGCAAGATAGGTGTAGAAAGAGGAAAGACGAGTGCAGAAAGAGGCAACAGGGGTGCAGAAAGAAGCAAGAGAAGTGCAGAAAGAACCAACAAAGGTAGAGAAAGAGGCAAGAGAAGTGCAGAAAGAGGCAAGAGAGGTACATAAAGTAGAAAGAGAAGTGCAGTATGAAGCAACAGAGGGGCAGAAAGAGGGAAGAGAAGTGCAGAAAGAAGAAACAGAAATGCAGAAAGAGGCAGGAGAAGTGCAGAAAGAAGCAACAGCGGTGTAGAAAGAGGCAAGAGAGGGGTGCAGAAAGAGGCAAGAGAAGTGCTGAAAGAAGCAACAGAGGTGCAGAAAGAGGCAAGAGAAGTGCAGAAAGAGGTAGGAGAAGTGCAGAAAGAGACAAGGGAGGTGCACAAAGAGGAAAGAGTGGTATGGAAATAAGCACAAGAGGTGTACGAAAAAGGAAGAAAAGGCAGAATGAAGCAACAGGGATCCACAAAGAGGCAGGAGAAGTGCAGAAAGAAGCAACAGAGGTGCAGAAAGAAGGAACAGAAATGCAGAATGAGCAAGAATAGTGCAGAAAGGAGAAACAGAAGTGCAGAAAGACACAAAAGATGGGTACAGAAGGATGCAAGAGAACAGCAGAAAGAGGCAAGTGAGTTGCAGAAAGAGGGAAGAAAGGTACAGAAAGAAGCAACAGAGGTGCAGAAAGAGGGAAGAGGGGTGCAGAAAGAGGCTAGAAGGGTGCAGAAATTTGCAAGAGATGTATCCCAGATGGATACAAGATCCAGAGGAAAGACCGCCCCAACGCCCAGGAGGGGGACTCGCCATCGCATACAAGAACATCCTCCGCCTCACCACCTCCAGCGAAACCTTCCCTACCGCCGAACACTTGCACTTCCAGATACAGACCAGCCCAACTCCACACTCTGCAGAACCCTTGTATACAGACCCCTTGGCCCCCGGACCCCCTTCGCTGCCACCATCACTGACCTCATCGCACCCCACGCCATCGCCTCAATGAACTACATAATCATCGGAGACCTGAACTTCCACCTCGACAACCCCAGCGACTCCAACACCACCACCCTGCAGGACAACTTCAGACTCAAACAACTCATCTCCACTCTGACCCACAGAGCAGGACACACTCTTGACCCCATCTTCGCTGCAGGAAACAGCGTTCACTTCAGTCACACAACCCAACCCCCATGGACCGACTCTCACTGCGTACACTTCACCGTCGACAAGCCCAAGACACCCAAACCAGCCCCACGCCCACCACAGAGGAACTGGAGCAAGGTCACTGACGAGCAACTCAACTCCACCCTCACCCGAGATAACCACACCGCGGCATCCGATGCCAATGTCGCAGCCAGAGAACTCCACACTTGGATCTCCAGCTACGCAGACGAGCTGGCCCGCTATGCAACCCCGACAAACAGCACCCCAGGAAAGCCGCCTGGTTCACCACCAATCTCCAAGAAGCCAGACGCACCTGCAGATGCCTGGAGAAGAACTGGAGAAACACCAAGACACCCGAAAACGACACCACCTACAAGAACGCCATGATGGACTACCACAACCGAATCAGAACCACCAAGAGGACCTTCATCTACAACAAAATCCTTGCCAACTCCAAGGAACTCTTCAGTGTCATCCAGGAATACACCAACCCCCGCAGCGAAGCCACAGACATCACCCCGTCCCAAGACCTCTGCGACAAGCTTGAACCTACTTCTACCTCAAGATCAAAAACCTCTACGACAACTTCATCGACCACCCACCAGACACCACAGCTGGCCCACCCCCAGACACTCCAGCCAGCCTACCATCTCCACCTGGATGCCGGTCACGGCCGAAGACACCACCTCGACCATGAAAGGCATCCACTCAGGGGCCCCCACCGACCCCTGCCCTCCACACATCTACCACAGAGCCGCCTCCGCCATCGCACCCCAACTACAATGCACCATCAATACCACCTTCGAAACAGGCACATTCCGAGATGACTGGAAATGTGCAGCAGTCAGGCCCCTGCTCAAGAAGCCCACAGCTGACCCCACCGACCTCAAGAACTACTGGCCCATCTCGCTCCTCCCCTTTGTGGCCAAAGTCACAGAGAAAACAGTCAACAGGGAACTGACACGATTCATCAAAGACAATGCCGTCCTCGACCCGTCCCAATCCAGATTCCGAAGCAACCACAGCACAGAGACCGCCCTACTTGCTGCCACAGATGACATCCGCACCCTCCTGGACCAAGGCCACTCTGCCGCCCTCATCCTACTTGACCTATCAGCAGCCTTTGACACTGTTTTCCACTGCACACTCGTCGCCAGACTACATGCCACCGGCATACAAGGAACAGCCCTAGACTGGATCCGATCATTCCTCACTGGAAGAAGCCAAAGAATCAGACTGCCACCCTTTCTCTCCGATCCCACAAAAATCACCTGCGGAGTCCCACAGGGGTCATCACTGATCCCTACCCTCTTCAATATCTACATGGCCCCCCTCACCGCCATCGTCTGACAACATGGCCTCAACATCG
The DNA here is from genome assembly GCA_963921515.1 of Calotriton arnoldi. NCBI lineage: Eukaryota > Metazoa > Chordata > Amphibia > Caudata > Salamandridae > Calotriton > Calotriton arnoldi. Next base: position 474,235 of record CAWUFW010011381.1, read on the forward strand.
TATCCTACGCCGACGACACCCAGCTCATCCTCTCCCTCACCAAAGACCCCACCACCACCAGACTACACTTCCAGAAGGGAATGCAGGACATCGCAGTCTAGACGACCAACAGCTGCCTAAAGCTCAACGCCGATAAAACAGAAGTCCTCGTCCTCGGAACCTCCCCTTCAGCATGGGACAACACCTGGTGGCCGACCGCCCTCAGAAGCCGACCGACCCCCACGAACCAAGCCAAAAACCTCGGCATCGTACTCGACTCATCCCTCACCATGAACTGACAGGTCAACACCATCACCTCTAGCTGCTTCAACACCCTTTGCATCCTCTGTAAGACTTTCAAATGGATCCCCCCTGAATCAAGAAATACAGTCACCCGCGCACTCATCACCAGCAGACTGTATTATGGAAACGCACTCTACGCCGGCATAAACAAGTCCCTAATCCGTAAACTCCAGACGATACAGAACAACGTCGCCAGACTCGTCCTTGGCATCCCCCAGCAAGAACACATCAGCCAACACCTACGAAGGCTCCACTGGCTACCCGTGGAGAAAAGAATCACCTTCAAAATCCTCACCCACGCCTACAAATGCCTACACAACACCGGACCCAAATACCTCAACGACAGAATCAACTTCCACGTACCCAAAAGAAACCTCCAATCTTCCAACCTCGCACTGGCTGAAACCACCCGCATCCACAGAGCTGGAGCAGGCAGAAAATCCTTCTCTCACATGACGGCCAAGACCTGGAACAAGCTCCGGGCAGACATCAGATGTGCCCCCTCCCTGAACACCTTCAGGAACACTCTCAAGACCTGGCTCTTCGGCTGAACAGATCTGCGGATTCCCCCATGCAGCGCCTTGAAACACTCACGGGTGAGTAGCGCGCTTATAATCCCCCTGATTGATTGATTGAAAAAGAGGTAATAGAGGTGCATAAACAAGCAGGAGAGGTACAGAAAGAGCAAACAGGCACGCAGAGGGAAGAGGGAAGAAGGGTGCAGAAAGAGGCAAGAGGGGTGCAGAAAGAAATAAGTGAGGTGCAGAAAGAGGCAAGGGAGGTGTAGAAAAAGGGAAGAAAGGTACAGAAAGAGGCAAGAGGGGTGAAGAAAGAGGCATGAGAGGTGTAGAAAGAGGGAAGATAAGTGCAGAAAGAGGCAACAGGGGTACCGAAAGAAGCAAGAGAGATGCAGAAAGAGGCAAGAGAAGTGCAGAAAGAAGCAACAGAGGTTCAGAAAGAGGCAAGAGGAGTGCAGAAAGAGGCAAGAGAGGTGCAGAAAGAGGAAAGAGTGGAACAGAAAGAGGGAAGAGGGGTGCAGAAAGAGGCAAGAGGGGTGCAGAATGAAGCAAGAGAGGTGTAGAAAAGGGGAAGAAGGGTGCAGAAAGAGGTTTGAAGGGTGCAGAAAGAAGCAAGAGAGGTATAAAAAGAAGCGAGAGAAGTGCAAAAGAATCAACAGTGGTACAGAAAGAGGCAAGAGGGGTGCAGAAAGAGGCAAGAGAGGTGCAAAAAGTGGGAAGAAGAGTGCAGAAAGAGGCAACAGGTATGCAGAAAGAAGTAAGAGAGGTGCAGAAAGAGGGAAGAGGGCATGCAGAAAGAGTCAACAGGGGTGCAGAAACTTGCAAGAGAGGTGCAGAAAGAAGCAAGAGCAGTGCAGAAAGAACCAACAGAGGTGCAGAAATAGGAAATAGGGGTTCTGAAAGAGGCAAGAGAAGTGAAGAAAGAAACAAAAGAGGTGCAGAAAGAGGCAAGAGAACTTCAGAAAGAGGCAAGAGAGGTCCTGAAAGAGGCAAGAGAGCTGTGGAAAAAGGGAGGAAGGGTGGAGAAAGAAGCAATAGGGATGCAGAAAGAAGCAAGAGAAGTACAGAAAGAAGCAACAGGGGTGCAGAAAGAGCCTATAGGTGTGCAGAAGGAGGCAAGAGAAGTGCAGAAAGAAGCAACAGACGTGCAGAAGGATGCAAGAGAACTGCCAAAAGAGGCAAGAAAGTTGCAGAAACAGGCAAATGAGGTGCAGAAAGAAGGAACAGGGGTGCAAAAAGGCAAGAGAGGAGCAGAACAAGGGAAGAGGGGTGCAGAAAGAGACAAGAGGGGTACAGAAAGAAGCAAGAGTAGTGCAGAAAGAGGGAAGAGATGTGCTGAAAGAAGCACCAGAGGTGCAGAAAGAGGGAAGAAAAGTGTAGAAAGAAAGAACAGAAATGCAAAAAGAGGCAAGAGAAGTGCAGAAAGAAGCAACAGAGGTGCAGAAAGAGGTAAGAGAGGGCTACAGAAAGAGGCAAGAGAAGTGCTGAAAGAAGCAACAGAGGTGCAGAAAGAAGGAAGAAACGTGCAAAAAGATGAAACAGAAATGCAGAAAGAGGCAAGAGAAGTGCAGAAAGAAGCAACAGAGTTGCAGAAAGAGGCAGGAGAGGTAGACAGAAAAAGGCAAGAGAAGTGTAGATAGAAGGAACAGAGGTGCAGAAAGAGGCAACAGAAGTGCAGAAAGAGGCAAGAGAGATGCACAAAGAGGGAAGAAGAGTAGAGAAAGAGGCAAGAGGGGTGTAGAAAGAAGCAACAGGGATGTATAAAGAGGCTGAATGGGTGCAGAAAGAGGCAAGAGAAGTGCATAAAGAAGCAACAGAGGTACAGATGGAGGCAATAGAACATTTAGTAAGAAGCAAGAGAGTTGCAGAAACAGGCAAGAGAGGTGCAGAAAGAAGTACGAGGGGTGCAGAAAGAGACAAGAGGGGTACAGAAAGAACCAACAGAGATGCAGAAAGAGGCAAGAGGGGTGCAGAAAGAGGCAAGAGAGGTGCAGAAAGAGGCAAGAGAACTGCAAAAAGAGGCAAGAGAGGTGCAGAAAGAGGCAAGAGGGGTGCAGAAAGACGGAAGGTGGTGCAGAAAGAGGAAACAGGGGTGCAGAAAGAAGCAAGAGAGGTACAGAAAGAGGCAAGAGAGGTGCAGAAAGAGGGAAGAGGGGTGCAGAAAGAGGCAAGAGGGGTGCAGAAATTTGCAAGAGAGGTGCAGAAAGAAGCAATAGCAGTAAAGAAAGAGGGAAGAGGAGTGCAGAAAGAGGCAAGAGGTGTGCAGAAATGTGCAAGAAAGATGCAGAAAGAAGCAATAGCAGTGCAGAAAGAAACAGCAGAGGTGTAGAAAGAGGCAAGAGGGGTGCAGAAAGAGGCAAGAGAAGTGAAGAAAGAAACAAAAGAGGTGCATAAAAAGGCAAGAGAACTTCAGAAAGAGGCAAGAGAGGTCCTGAAAGAGGCAAGAGAGCTGTAGAAAAAGGGAAGAAAGGTGGAGAAAGGTGCAAGAGGGATGCAGAAAGAAGCAAGAGAAGTACAGAAAGAAGCAATGGGGGTGCAGAAGGAGGCTATAGGTGTGCAGAAGGAGGCAAGAGAAGTGCAGAAAGAAGTAACAGAGGTGCAGAAAGATGCAAGAGAACTGCCAAAAGATTCAAGAGAGTTGCAGAAACAGGCAAATGAGGTGCAGAAAGAAGGAACAGGGGTACAAACAGAGGCAAGAGAGGAGCAGAACAAGGGAAGAGGGGTGCAGAAAGAGACAAGAGGGGTACAGAAAGAAGCAAGAGTGGTGAAGAAAGATGAAAGAGATGTGCTGAAGGAAGCACCAGAGGAGCAGAAAGAGGGAATAAAAGTGTAGAAAGAAAGAACAGAAATGCAAAAAGAGGCAAGAGAAGTGCAGAAAGAAGCAACAGAGGTGACGAAAGAGGTAAGAGAGGGCTACAGAAAGAGGCAAGAGAAGTGCTGAAAGAAGGAACAGAGGTGCAGAAAGAAGGAAGAAACGTGCAGAAAGAAGGAACAGAAATGCAGAAAGAGGCAAGAGAAGTGCAGAAAAAAGCAACAGAGGTGCAGAAAGAGGCATGAGAGGTATACAGAAAGAGGCACGAGAAGTGCAGAAAGAAGGAACAGAGTTGCAGAACGAGGCAACAGAAGTGCAGAAAGAGGCAAGAGAGGTGCACAAAGAGGGAAGAAGGGTAGAGAAAGAGGCAAGAGGGGTGCAGAAAGAAGGAAGAGTAGTGCAGAAAGAAGCAACAGGGCTGTAAAAAGAGGCTGGATGGGTGCAGAAAGAGGCAAGAGAAGTGCAGAAAGAAGCAACAGAGGTACAGATGGAGGCAAGAGAACTTCAGATAGAAGCTAGAGAGTTGCAGAAACAGGCAAGAGAGATGCAGAAAGAAGTACGAGGGATGCAGAAAGAGACAAGAGGGGTGCAGAAAGAACCAACAGAGATACAGAAAGAGGCAAGAGGGGTACAGAAAGAGGCAAGAGAAGTGCAGAAAGAAGCAGAAGGGGTGCAGAAAGAGGCAAGATAACTGCAGAAAGAGGCAGGAGAGGTGCAGAAAGAGGCAAGAGAGGTGTAAAAAAAGGGAAGAAGGGTGAAGAAAGAAGCAAGAGTGGTGCAGAAAAAGGCAAGAGACGCGCAGAAAGAATCAAAAGAGGTACAGAAAGAAGCAAGAGAAGTGCAGAATGAGGCAACAGGGGTGCAGAAAGAGGCAAGAGGGTTGCAGAAAGAAGCAATAGAGGTGCAGAAAGAAAGATGTTCAAGTCGAGCCCAGGCCAGTGCAAACCCTGCTGCTTGTAGCCCGCGCGTGCCCGTGTCTTTGACCGTACAGGAGACGCGAGAGTCAAGACTGCTGCGTCACGTCACTGGTTGAGGACCTGGCCTGGGCCTGCATGCATAATTTGTCGATGGAGTGACTTAGATGACCTCACCTGAGTCAACTCGTCCAAACTAAGTGAATGACTGAAAGTACTACAAAAGTCGGCACTCGTGACTCGGCAGTCTGAGTCTGTGTTCTGCTCTGTGACGCAGCACCACAGTGAGTCATGGCCGTAATAAATATAATGGCAAGAGGGCAGATTTAGAAAGTCGACAACAACCTGGCTGCCTGTGTGAGAGCCTCTGCCACACTGCCAGAGGCTCTTATTTATATCACCTATCCAAATTTCCTGCTTTCCACTGCGCCTCTTATTGTCGGTGATTTTTAATAATGATTTTATTGCATCCTAGTTAGTTAATTTGAGGGCCCTGCCTCCAGTGAGGAATAGCAGTTATCTAACATCGGCGACGGCGAATGCAACGCAGGCGAGCGCTGAGGATTGGGGCGCACTGGCACTGGCAGTAAGCGCTAAGCGCTATACATACTTTTAATGAAGTCTGTTATGAAGCTTTGTGGTTATACTGAATAAGCAGCTACCATGTTGTTGTTATATGACACATCCCTTAATTAATGTAATAACTGCACTTTCACAATTGCTTTATTAACCTTCTTGCTTCTCAAATTTGCTTGAAAATGCACCATTTACCCACTCTTTTTTCAAAATGTTCTCGGGGGAGAACCCCCCGAATCCCCCTTTAATTGTTTGGGCATGCTCGCTTCGCTCGCTCGCCACGGTGCTCTCCCACAAAGGTTACACCCTGCCACTTTCAAATGTCACCAGCCACCACTGAATAGAGGTGCAGAATTAAGCAAGAGAAGTACATAAAGATACAAGAGAGGTGCAGAAATAGGCAAGAGAACTGCAAAAAGAGGCAGGAGAGGTGCAGAAAGAGGCAAGAGGGGTACAGAAAGATGGACGGTGGTGCAGAAAGAGACAACAGGGGTGCAGAAATAAGCAAGAGAGGTACAGAAAGAGGCAAGAGAGGTGCAGAAAGAGGGAAGAGGGGTGCAGAAAGAGGCAAGAGGGGTGCAGACATTTGCAAGAGAGGTGCAGAAAGAAGCAATAGCAGTAAAGAAAGAGGGAAGAGGGGTGCAGAAAGAGGCAAGAGGTGTGCAGAAATTTGCAAGAAAGATGCAGAAAGAAGCAAAAGCAATGCAGACAGAAACAGCAGAGGTGTAGAAAGAGGCAAGAGTGATGCAGAAAGAGGCAAGAGAGGTGCAGAAAGAGGCAAGAGAGGTGCAGAAAGAGGGAAGAAGGGTGCAGAAAGAGGCAAGAGAAGTGCAGAAGAAGCAACAGAGGTTCAGAAAGAGGGAAGAGAAGTGCAGAAAGAAGGAACAGAAATGCAGAAAGGGACAAGAGAAGTGCAGAAAGAGGTTAGAGATGTGCAGAAACAGTCAAGAGAGGTGCAGAAAGAGGGAACAGTGGTGCAGAAAGAAGCAAGAGAGGTATAGAAAGAGGGAAGAAGGGTACCAAAAGAGGCAAGATGAGGTGCAGAAAGAAGCAAGTGAGGTGCAGAAAGAGGAAAACGAAGTACAGAAAGAGGCAAGTGAGGTGCAGAAACAGGCAAGAGTGGTACAGAAAGAGGCAAGAGAAGTCCAAAAAGAAGAAACAGAGGTGCAGAAGGAGGAAACAGAACTGCAGAAAGTGGAAAGAGAGTTGCAGAAAGAGGCAAAAGGGGTACAGAAAGAATGAACAGAGGTGCAGAAAGCAGCAAGAGGGGTGCAGAACTAGGGAAGAAAAGTGCAGAAAGAAACTAAAGATGTGATGAAAGAGGTAAGAGAATTGTAGAAAGAGGCAAGAGAGGTGTAGAAAGAGGCAAGAGAGGTGTAGAAAAAGGGAAGACAGGTACAGAAAGAGGCAAGAGGGATGCAGAAAGAGGCAAGAGAAGTGCAGAAAGGAGCTACAGAGGTGCAGAAGGAGGGAAGAGAAGTACAGAAAGAAGGTGCAGATAGAGGCAAGAGCAGTGCAGAAAGAAACAGCAGAGGTGTAGAAAGAGGCAAGAGGGGTGCAGAAAGAGGCAAGAGAGGTGCAGAAAGAGGCAAGAGAAGTGCAGAAAGAAGCAACAGAGGTTCAGAAAGAAGAAAGAGAAGTGTAGAAAGAAGGAACAGAAATGCAGAAAGGGACAAGAGAAGTGCAGAAAGAGGTCAGAGATATGCAGAAACAGGCAAGAGAGGTGCAGAAAGAGGGAACAGGGGTGCAGAAAGAAGCAAGAAAGGTACAGAAAGAGGGAAGAAATGTACCAAAAGAGGCAAGATGAGGTGCAGAAAGAAGCAAGTGAGGTGCAGAAAGAGGCAACAGAGGTGCAGAAAGAGGCAAAAGAGGTGCGGAAACAGGCAAGAGAGGTGCAGAAAGAGGCAAATGAGGTACAGAAAGAGGCAAGTGGGATGCAGAAACAGGCAAGAGTGGTGCAGAAAGAGGCAAGAGAAGTGCAAAAAGAAAAAACAGAGGTGCAGAAGGAGGAAAGAGAACTGCAGAAAGTCGCAAGAGAGTTGCAGAAAACGGCGAGAGGTGCAGAAATAGGGAAGAAAAGTGCAGAAAGAAACTAAAGATATGATGAAAGAGGTAAGAGAACTGTAGAAAGAGGCAAGAGAGGTGTAGAAAGAGGCAAGAGAGGTGTAGAAAAGGGGAAGACGGGTGCAGAAAGAGGCAATAGAAATGCAGAAAGAGGCAAGAGAAGTGCAGAAAGGAGCAACAGAGGTGCAGAAAGAGGGAAGAGAAGAGGAGAAAGAAGGTGCAGAAAGAGGCAAGAGAGGGGTGCAGAAGGAGGCAAGAGAACTGCAGAAAGAGGCAAGAGATTTGCAGAAACAAACAAAAGAAGTGCAGAAAGAAGGAACAGGGGTGCAAACAGAGGCAAGAGAGGAGCAGAACAAGGGAAGAGAGGTACAGAAAGAGACAAGGGGGTACAGAAAGAGACAAGAGTGGTGCAGAAAGAGGCAAGAGATATTCTGAAAGAAGCACCAGAGGTGCAGAAAGAGGGAAGAAAAGTATAGAAAGAAAGAACAGAAATGCAAAAAGAGGCAAGAGAAGTGCAGAAAGAAGCAACAGAGGTGCAGAAAGAGGTAAGAGAGGGGTAAAGAAAGAGGCAAGAGAAGTGCTGAAAGAAGCAACAGAGGTGGAGAAAGAAGGAAGAGAAGTCCAGAAAAAAGCAAAAGAGGTACAGAAACAGGCAAGAGAACAGTTGAAAGAGGCAAGAGAGGTGCACAAAGAGGCAAGAAAGGTGAAGAAAAGGGAAAGAAGGGTGCTTGAAGAGGCAAGAGGGATACAGAAAGAGGCAAGAGAGGTGCATAAAGAGGGAAGATGAGTGCAGAATGAGGCAACAGGGGTACTTAAAATAAAATAGAGGTGCAGAATTAAGCAAGAGAAGTGCAGAAAGATAAAAGAGCTATGCAGAAATAGGCAAGAGAACTGCAAAAAGAGGCAAGAGAGGTGAAGAAAGAGGCAAAAGGGGTGCAGAAAGACGGAAAGTGGTGCAGAAAGAAGGAAGAGAAGTGTAGAAAGAAGGAACAAAAATGCAGAAATAGGAAAGAGAACAATAGAAAGAAGCAACAGAGGTGGAGAAAGAGGCAATAGAGGTGCAGAAACAAGGAAGAGAAGTCCAGAAAGAAGCAAAAGAGGAACAGAAACACGCAAGAGAACTGTAGAAAGAGGCAAGAGAGGTGCACAAAGAGGCAAGAAAGGTGAAGAAAAGGGGAAGAAGGGTGCTTGAAGAGGCAAGAGGGGTACAGAAAGAGGCAAGAGAGGTACATAAAGAGGGAATATGAGTGCAGAAAGAGGCAACAGGGGTACTTAAAATAAAATAGAGGTGCAGAATTAAGCAAGAGAAGTGCAGAAAGATACAAGAGAGGTGCAGAAATAAGCAAGAGAACTGCAGAAAGAGGCAAGAGAGGTGCAGAAAGAGGCAAGAGGGGTGCAGAAAGACGGAAGGTGGTGCAGAAAGAGGCAAGAGGGGTGCAGACATTTGCAAGAGAGGTGCATAAAGAAGCAATAGCAGTAAAGAAAGAGGGAAGAGGGGTGCAGAAAGAGGCAAGAGTTATGCAGAAATTTGCAAGAAAGATGCAGAAAGAAGCAAGAGCAGTGCAGAAAGAAACAGCAGAGGTGTAGAAAGAGGCAAGAGGTGTGCAGAAAGAGGCAAGAGAGGTGCAGAAAGAGGAAAGAGAGGTGCAGAAAGAGGCAAGGGGGGTGCACAAAGAGGGAAGAAGGGTGCAGAAAGAGGCAAGAGAAGTGCAGAAAGAAGCAACAGAGGTTCAGAAAGAGGGAAGAGAAGTGCAGAAAGACGGAACAGAAATGCAGAAAGGGACAAGAGAAGTGCAGAAAGAGGTCAGAGATGTGCAGAAACAGGCAAGAGAGGTGCAGAAAGAGGGAACAGGGGTGCAGAAAGAAGCAAGAAAGGTACAGAAAGAGGGAAGAAGGGTACCAAAAGAGGCAAGATGAGGTGCAGAAAGAAGCAAGTGAGGTGCAGAAAGAGGCAAACAAGGTATAGAAAGAGGCAAGTGGGGTGCAGAAACAGGCAAGAGTAGTGCAGAAAGAGGCAAGAGAAGTGCAAAAAGAAGAAACAGAGGTGCAGAAGGAGGAAAGAGAACAGCAGAAAGTTGCAAGAGAGTTGCAGAAAGAGGCAAGAGGGGTACAGAAAGAATGAACAGAGGTGCAGAAAGTGGCAAGAGGGTACAGAAATAGGGAAGAAAAGTGCAGAAAGAAACTAAAGATGTGATGAAAGAGGTAAGAGAACTGTAGAAAGAGGCAAGAGAAGTGTAGGAAGAGGCAAGAGAGGTGTAGAAAAGGGGAAGATGGGTGCAGAAAGAGGCAAGAGAAATGCAGAAAGAGGCAAGCGAAGTGCAGAAAGGAGCAACAGAGGTGCAGAAAGAGGGAAGATAAGTGCAGAAAGAAGGTACAGAAAGAGGCAAGAGAGGGGTGCAGAAGGAGGCAAGAGAACTGCAGAGAGAGGCAAGAGATTTGCAGAAACAGACAAAAGAAGTGCAGAAAGAAGGAACAGGGGTGCAAACAGAGGCAAGAGAGGAGCGGACCAAGGGGCTGAGGTGCAGAAAGAGACAAGAGGGGTACAGAAAGAAGCAAGAGTGGTGCAGAAAGAGGCAAGAGATATTCTGAAAGAAGCACCAGAGGTGCAGAAAGAGGGAAGAAAAGTGTAGCAAGAAAGAACAGAAATGCAAAAAGAGGCAAGAGAAGTGCAGAAAGAAACAACAGAGGTGCAGAAAGAGGTAAGAGAGGGGTATAGAAAGATGCAAGAGTAGTGCTGAAAGACGCAACAGAGTTGCAGAAAGAAGGAAGAAACGTTGTGAGAAGTTGGCCTGGTATATGCTGTTCACTAATTAAAGTGGACACCTTGCACCAGGGCAAATCGACTCTTATGGTAGATAGGTTTAAGACAACCTTTTAAAGAAAGCTATCCTAGTGGTAGCTGTGGAGAGCAGCCTTCAGGCTAAGTCTCGGAGGAATGTAAAGCAGCTTGTTTTACCATATAATCTCTTGAATCACCAAATGAAAAGACACCACACAGGTATATATATCAAATATATATGTATTTATTTCTAAATAACTCTCTACTAATCTCTTTATGAGATTAGAAGACAAACATATGCACAAATCAACGTTTCACAATAAGTTAAGCACAAAATATGGCTGGGGCCCTAGGGGCGTACCAGACCATATACTAAGTAAGAGACTTAGAAACAACGACTTGCAGGGAGACAAGGCCTAGGGCCTTCAGAAGTGCTGGGGCCTCACGAAACCACCCAAGGCAGGTAAGTAAAGGACCCACGGGGGACGCGTGCAGTGTGGATACACAGGCGCGGATCGCCGTTAACTTCAATGGGGCAAGTCGCGGTTGGAAATAAAGAGTTTTAGGATACTTCGGGAGAACCTACAAGCAAGTCACTTACAGGGTAAGTAGTTCTAGGGCCCACACCCACAGGAGCACCGTAGTGCTGGAGTTACCTCACCCAGGGAAGCCGGGTGCACAGGTGTCCTTTGGTGTCGGGTCGCGGCGTCGTTTTCAATGGCGAACAAAGAAGACTTGCTGCTTGCGGGAGCTGAAGAAGTGTCCGGTGGAATCCAAGCCTGGATTCTGAAGAAGGATGACCTGAAAGCAGAGGGGACAGTGTTCAAAGTCACTTGGCAGTGACCCGGGGCAAGGAAGATGGATGCCCACCGTCGTCGGTCGCTTCAGGTCGGTTGCGGGTGCCTTGACTCTTCAGCCACGTGGTCCAGGAGGCGTTGACGATGACCAGGAGCTGGATTCGGTGTGTCCTCGACGTCTGCAGCTGACTGCGGTGTCGGCAACTCGATCGGAGCCAACAAGCCTTGGCAGCCGCAAGTCTTGGGGAGATGAAGAAAAGTCGATGGCGCAGACCAGCAAGGTCTGAGGAACTCACCCAGCGAGGGTAAGTCAGGGCAGGCCTGGTGCAACCAGGGGAGCCCTTTGGTTTCTTTAAGAAGTCTTCTGGGGACCCACAAGCCAGCGGGCAAGGGATCGCAAAGACACCTCGGGCGGAATCACTCAACAGGGGCCCACGGTCACTCGGGACGGTGTAGGCCTCTGATCTTCGGAGGGATTTCTGCTGGAGGTCGGGACCACACGTGGTCCAAAGCACAGGTTCGTAGAACGTTGTGAAGGGGTTGCACTCGACAATAGTGCACGGTACCCAGGGGTCGCGGTTCCTCGTTACTCGTGGGGTCCACTTGCCTCAGCTTCGCTGGGGACTCACGATGGCCTGGGAGAGGTCAGGAAATCCACTTCTTGGGCTGCAGGGACTTCGGACTCCGGCGGGAGCGGCGTAGTTTGCGACCGTCGTTGTCGTTTTTGGTGCCTGCCAAGCAGGGGAGTCACTCCTTGACTCCAAGGGAGATTCTTCTGTCTTCCAAAGGTAGTGGAACGTCGAAGGGCCAGGATTCTTCTGTAGAGCATCGTCCAGGGGTTATCTGCTTTGCAATGGCAAGGTTCCCCCTCTTATACTAAAAAGAGGGGATGGACTAGCTCTATGACCCCACCTATGGGAGGGTCAAGGGAGGGGGTGGCTACACCCACTTCCCTTTGTCCAGTTTCGCGCCAGAGCAGGGGCAGGTAGCCCCTGAGCTGGTTTGAACTGGCATATGCACAGAGGAGCCTTCTGCTCCCCCAGTGCAGGACTTCAAAGCACTCTAAGAGTGCACCCACCCAGCCCCAATACACTAAACCCTGTCTGGGAGGTGGTTACACCTCCTTGTGACAGGATGCCTATTGTTGGGCTTCCTCCACTGTGAGTGTTGGTCATCAGCAGGAGGGCAGCCCAGTGTCTGTGACTGGTGGCATCCATTTTGTGATGCCAGGGCTCTGCAGGATTCTACCGCGTTTCCACAGCAGGTACATGTCTTATCCCTCTAGAAGGGTGGAATGCTACCCCCGCCGCCAGGATTGGCGGGGGGTAGTATTCCAAGATGTTTGACACCAAACACGACATGTTTTGATGCAGCCATTCCAAAGTTAGCATTCTACCGCGAGGATATAATGCACTTAAGAGTATATGGTTTAACCGCATCCACAAACAGCACCAGAGAATGGACTCTGAGAACTGCAGAGGGGCCCTGCTCATGCAGAGGCACCCCCTCACATAGAAGCCAAGCACCCTGCCCTCAGGATTGATAGGGCCTGCCATAGGGGTGACTGATAGGTTTATATGTGTGTGCAGGAGAGATATAGGAAACCTATATCTCAGTGAGGGGTGCTAGCACCACCTCACCCAGGCTGCAGTAGCAGGCCTGTGGTGTCAGATTTAGTCTGCTTCCCAGGGGTGGCATAATACATGCTGCAGCCCCTGGTAGGCCTGTGAAGTACCTATGCCCTTGGCACCTAAGGTACCATATACTAGGGACTCATAAGGCACCACAGTATCCAATCACTAGTGCACCTAGAGTGCACTCCATGTCATTTAGAGAGAGCAGATAGACTGGGGCCCTGAATAGCAGGGTCCCAGTCCAACTAAGTCATAAACCAGCAAAACACCATAAAAAAGTGGGGGCAACCATATAGTCAGATTCCACCTTCCTACATAACCCCCCCAAACGAAAGGAGATAAGGCTAACCTTGGCCAGTTGAGCCTTTATTGACTAAGTGGCCATATAAGGAAGCACCTGCACTAGCATGGTTGCCCCCTGTCTTATGGTCCACTAAGCAATCCCTCACCCTAAGGGTATGAGAGGGTCTCCACCATGGGGAATCACTACCTGTGGTGTGCTTTGGTAAAGTACCAGGCTGGTGAGGTGTCTGAGTAGGGAAGTGTGGCCCTAGGAATGTTGGCCTCAGCTTTCTCAGCTCACTGGTCACCATGTATGCCTGTCTTTCCATGACTGAGTGGTACTCTGCTCTAAGGGTCAACCTTTGACTGCCTACAGCCGGGGGTTGGGTCCCTTTGGGTGGAACACTGGAGGGACATGGCATGTTTGGAACCTTTTGGTCCCAGGTTTGCCCTTGCCTAACAGAGTCCTTCTGGGGAGGTCCCTACATAAAGGTATGGGGGATCCCTCAGTGGGTTGAGGAATTTCTACCTGGCTAGGGCTACTAGCCTGGGTGCCCCTAATCTGCTGATGGGGGGTTCCTCTGGACAGGGGGCCCTGGGGGTCCACTGACCTCCCTGACCTCTGCAGCCCTGGGCTGACTGAGGCAGGGTAGAGAGGGGCAGGTTACCTGCTCCAGACTGGGTACCACCTTGTAAGGGTCCTCTGCCATCAGGGGGTGGCCAGGCCAGGCCTGACTACCTCTGTGGCAGTTCCTTCACTAGGGGTAGGGTCAGTTCCCTGAGGAGGCTGACCCTTACCTACTGTCTGGAGGGAAGAAGACTTTTCTTCAACCCTTGTGCTCTCTTCTGGGGGAGAGTGGGCCATTCTTCCAGGCTCCATCTCTCCAAAATCTTGGGCTGGGGCTGTGGCCATCACAGCCCCACTAACCTTTACAGGGACACCCAACATCTTCAGATGGGTTTGGTGTTCAATTTCAGCCCAGGCTGAAATTTCCAGATCATTGCCCATCAGGCAATCTACAGGTAAGGTTGGGGACACTGCCACTCTTTTGGGCCTGTGACCCCCTCCCAGCTGAGATTGACTATGGCCATGGGGTGATCTGTTCTGACACCATCAATGTTGGTCACCTGGTATTTAAACTCAGGTAAAAGCTGGTGAGGGGGGACTAGTTTCCCTGCCACCATGGTGACACTAGCCCCTGTGTCCCTAAATGCCACAGCTTTCTGACCATTAATTATTGGCTCCAGTCTGTACCTGCCCAATGCTGTGGGACCCACGGTAAAGGTGGCAAATCCTATACCACCATCAGAATCTGAGGAGTCTGTTGAGGGGTCCTGTCTAAACTAGGGCCCACCTCTGTTCCTCTTGCAAAAGCACCTAACTTTTTGGGTGCACTACTCCCAACTGGAGGATTACTACTGGTAGTACCAGGAGGGGTGGTAGTAGTTGTTGGAGGAACATTTTCTTTATTGCCATTCCTGGGACAACTGGGATCAGATTTCCAGTGCCCAGGCTTTTTACAGACATGGCAATAGGGTTTCTTTTCAGGAGAGGAAGGAGTTTGGGACCCACCCCCAGAAGAGGAATTTTGGGGCCCTGTAGTGGACTTATCCTTGGATTTATCCCCACCTTTCTCTTGGGACTTGGTAGAATCTTTCTTGTGGTCACCACCCTGATTCTTAGGCCTTACTCTGGTTCTGACCCATTTGTCTGCCTTCTTTCCCAATTCTTGGGGAGAGGTCAGATCAGAGTCCACCAGGTACTGGTGTAAAAGCTGGTTTTGACAATTATTAAGGATCTGTTCTCTCATCATTAGATTATAAAATCCTTTGAAATCAGTAACCCTACTGCCAACCAGCCAACCCTCCAGAGCCTTGGATGCACAATCTACAAAGTCTGTCCAGTCCTGAGTCTGTGCCTTCTGGGTATCTCTGAACTTCAACCTGTACTGCTCAGTGGTTAAGCCAAACCCATCTATCAGTGCACTCTTCAGGACCTCATAATCATCAGCATCCTCCTCTCTAACAGTGAGGAGCTTGTCTCTTCCTTTATCTGAAAAGGAGAGCCACAAGATTGCTGCCCACTGCTTTTGGGGGACCTGCTGTACTCTACAGGCCCTCTCCATAGCAGTTATCCACTTGTGGATATCATCCCCACTCTGGTAGGGAGGAACAACCTTGCTCAGGTTCCTATGGTCAGGAATATATTCTCTGCCTCTAGGGACACTGTTGCTGCCACCAGGGGGTTCTAACCCCTCTTTTCTAGAAGCTCTCTGGATCTCCAGGGCTTCCCTATCCAGTGCCAACTGCTTGGTTCTGAGGGCCACTCTGGCTTCCTCATACTGGAGCAGTTTGCACCTTCTCTCAGAGGAGGTCTCTCTTAAGGAAAAGTATGAGCTCCTCTGCTGGACAAATTCTCTGCCAGAGTGATAAGAGTGGTCAGATTCCCTGGAAGGGGATCTGTGCCTCTCCTCCTCTCTGTCAGTTCTCTTAGGGAGAATTCCTCTGTCCTTTTCAGGCCCCTTGGAGCCTGGCCCTTCAATCACAGAGTCTTGGTCATTCTGATTTTCATCATCTGACCCAGATACTATGACTGACCCACCCACTGATTCAAACCCTTTAGCTCCTAGAGCCAATCTAAGGTCATCTGCTGTTAGCAGATCTATCAGGTGCAGGGTTGAGGGACTCTGTCCTATCCTCAGGTGTCTGTCAACACACATGGCTCTCAAGTCAGAGAAAGCCATGTCCTTATACTGAGGCTGAGTGGATCCACTGGGTCCACCCTTTAAGGACATTCTAGTGTTGTGCAGTGTTGTACTACCTACACTAGTTTGTGGCCTACTGATCCTAGCTTGAGTTGTGGAAAGGGTGTGCTATCCCTTGGCACACAGCTCTAAGTTCAGTAGAACTTATTGATACTAAGCTTGACTTTATATGTACCTTGAGTACCTATAATGGTTTTCAGTTAGTAATTCAAATAGAGATTTTCTGGTAAAACAATGGCAAGCTGGAATCCCACACGCTGCCCACCAATGTGAGAAGTTGGCCTGGTATATGCTGTTCACTAATTAAAGTGGACACCTTGCACCAGGGCAAATCGACTCTTATGGTAGATAGGTTTAAGACAACCTTTTAAAGAAAGCTATCCTAGTGGTAGCTGTGGAGAGCAGCCTTCAGGCTAAGTCTTGGAGGAATGTAAAGCAGCTTGTTTTACCATATAATCTCTTGAATCACCAAATGAAAAGACACCACACAGGTATATATATCAAATATATATGTATTTATTTCTAAATAACTCTCTACTAATCTCTTTATGAGATTAGAAGACAAACATATGCACAAATCAACGTTTCACAATAAGTTAAGCACAAAATATGGCTGGGGCCCTAGGGGCGTACCAGACCATATACTAAGTAAGAGACTTAGAAACAACGACTTGCAGGGAGACAAGGCCTAGGGCCTTCAGAAGTGCCGGGGCCTCACGAAACCACCCAAGGCAGGTAAGTAAAGGACCCACGGGGGACGCGTGCAGTGTGGATACACAGGCGCGGATCGCCGTTAACTTCAATGGGGCAAGTCGCGGTTGGAAATAAAGAGTTTTAGGATACTTCGGGAGAACCTACAAGCAAGTCACTTACAGGGTAAGTAGTTCTAGGGCCCACACCCACAGGAGCACCGTAGTGCTGGAGTTACCTCACCCAGGGAAGCCGGGTGCACAGGTGTCCTTTGGTGTCGGGTCGCGGCGTCGTTTTCAATGGCGAACAAAGAAGACTGGCTGCTTGCGGGAGCTGAAGAAGTGTCCGTTGGAATCCAAGCCTGGATTCTGAAGAAGGATGACCTGAAAGCAGAGGGGACAGTGTTCAAAGTCACTTGGCAGTGACCCGGGGCAAGGAAGATGGATGCCCACCGTCGTCGGTCGCTTCAGGTCGGTTGCGGGTGCCTTGACTCTTCAGCCACGTGGTCCAGGAGGTGTCGACGATGACCAGGAGCTGGATTCGGTGTGTCCCTCGACGTCTGCAGCTGACTGCGGTGTCGGCAACTCGATCGGAGCCAACAAGCCTTGGCAGCCGCAAGTCTTGGGGAGATGAAGAAAAGTCGATGGCGCAGACCAGCAAGGTCTGAGGAACTCACCCAGCGAGGGTAAGTCAGGGCAGGCCTGGAGCAACCAGGGGAGCCCTTTGGTTTCTTTAAGAAGTCTTCTGGGGACCCACAAGCCAGCGGGCAATGGATCGCAAAGACACCTTGGGCGGAATCACTCAACAGGGGCCCACGGTCACTCGGGACGGTGTAGGCCTCTGATCTTCAGAGGGATTTCTGCTGGAGGTCGGGAGCACACGTGGTCCAAAGCACAGGTTCGTAGAACGTTGTGAAGGGGTTGCACTCGACAATAGTGCACGGTACCCAGGGGTCGCGGTTCCTCGTTACTCGTGGGGTCCACTTGCCTCAGCTTCGCTGGGGACTCACGATGGCCTGGGAGAGGTCAGGAAATCCACTTCTTGGGCTGCAGGGACTTCGGACTCCGGCGGGAGTGGCGTAGTTTGCGACCGTTGTTGTCGTTTTTGGTGCCTGCCAAGCAGGGGAGTCACTCCTTGACTCCAAGGGAGATTCTTCTGTCTTCCAAAGGTAGTGGAACGTCGAAGGGCCAGGATTCTTCTGTAGAGCATCGTCCAGGGGTTATCTGCTTTGCAATGGCAAGGTTCCCCCTCTTATACTAAAAAGAGGGGATGGACTAGCTCTATGACCCCACCTATGGGAGGGTCAAGGGAGGGGGTGGCTACACCCACTTCCCTTTGTCCAGTTTCGCGCCAGAGCAGGGGCAGGTAGCCCCTGAGCTGGTTTGAACTGGCATATGCACAGAGGAGCCTTCTGCTCCCCCAGTGCAGGACTTCAAAGCACTCTAAGAGTGCACCCACCCAGCCCCAATACACTAAACCCTGTCTGGGAGGTGGTTACACCTCCTTGTGACAGGATGCCTATTGTTGGGCTTCCTCCACTGTGAGTGTTGGTCATCAGCAGGAGGGCAGCCCAGTGTCTGTGACTGGTGGCATCCATTTTGTGATGCCAGGGCTCTGCAGGATTCTACCGCGTTTCCACAGCAGGTACATGTCTTATCCCTCTAGAAGGGTGGAATGCTACCCCCGCCGCCAGGATTGGCGGGGGGTAGTATTCCAAGATGTTTGACACCAAACACGACATGTTTTGATGCAGCCATTCCAAAGTTAGCATTCTACCGCGAGGATATAATGCACTTAAGAGTATATGGTTTAACCGCATCCACAAACAGCACCAGAGAATGGACTCTGAGAACTGCAGAGGGGCCCTGCTCATGCAGAGGCACCCCCTCACATAGAAGCCAAGCACCCTGCCCTCAGGATTGATAGGGCCTGCCATAGGGGTGACTGATAGGTTTATATGTGTGTGCAGGAGAGATATAGGAAACCTATATCTCAGTGAGGGGTGCTAGCACCACCTCACCCAGGCTGCAGTAGCAGGCCTGTGGTGTCAGATTTAGTCTGCTTCCCAGGGGTGGCATAATACATGCTGCAGCCCCTGGTAGGCCTGTGAAGTACCTATGCCCTTGGCACCTAAGGTACCATATACTAGGGACTCATAAGGCACCACAGTATCCAATCACTAGTGCACCTAGAGTGCACTCCATGTCATTTAGAGAGAGCAGATAGACTGGGGCCCTGAATAGCAGGGTCCCAGTCCAACTAAGTCATAAACCAGCAAAACACCATAAAAAAAGTGGGGGCAACCATATAGTCAGATTCCACCTTCCTACAAACGTTCAGAAAGAAGGAACAGAAATGCAGGAAGAGGCAAGAAGAGTGCAGAAAGAAGCAACAGAGGTGCAGAAAGAGGCAGGAGAGGTATACAGAAAGAGGCAAGAGAAGTGCTGAAAGAAGCAAAAGAGGTGCAGAAAGAGGCAAGAGAATTGCAGAAAGAAGGAACAGAAATGCAGAAAGAGGCAAGAGAGGTGCACAAAGAGGCAAGTGAGGTGCAGAATCAAGAAAGAGGGTTGCAGAAAGAGGCAAGAGAAGTGCAGCAAGAAGCAACAGATGTGCAGAAGGAGGCAAGAGAGGTGCAGAAAGAGGCCAAAGAGGTGCAGAAAGAGGCAAGAGAAGTGCAGAAAGAAGCAACAGAGGTGCAGAATGAGGCAAGAGACTTGCAGAAAGAGGCAAGAGTGGTACAGAAAGATTCAAGAGAGGTGCAGAAAGAAACAAGAAAAGTGCAGAAAGAAGCAACAGAGGTGCAAAAGGAGGCAAGAGACTTGCAGAAAGAGGCAAGAGGGATGCAGAAAGAGTCAACAGAGGTACAGAAAGAGGCAAGAGGGTGCAGCATTAGGCAAGAGAAGTACTGAAAGAAGCAACACAGGTACAGAAAGAATCAAGAGAAGTGCAGAAAGAATAAACAGATATGCAGAAAGAGGTAAGAGAAGTAGAGAAAGAAGCAACAGAAATGCAGAAAGAGGCAAGAGAAGTGCAGAAATAAGCAATAGAGGTGTGAAAAGAAGCAACAGAAGTGCAGATAGAGGCAAGAGGGGTGCACAAAGAGAAAAGAGAGGTGCACAAAAAGACAAGAGAAGTACAGAAAGAGGGAAGACAAGCTCAGAAAGCGGCAAAAGTGGTGCAGAAAGAAGCAAGGGTGGTGCAGAAAGAAGCAAGAGAACTGCAGAAAGAAGAAAGAGAGGTGCAGAAAGAGGGAAGAGCGGTGCAGAAAGAGGCAAGAGGGGTGGATAAAGAAGCAAGAGAAGTACAGAAAGAAGCAACAGAGGTTCAGAAAGAGGGAAGAGAAGTGCAGGAAGAAGAAACAGAGGTGCAGAAAGAGGCAAAAGAGGTTCAGAAGGAGGGTACAGGGGTGCAGACAGAGGCGAGTGAGGTGCAGAAAAAGGGATGAGGGCTGCAGAAAGAGGCAAGAGGCATGCAGAAAGAAGGAAGAGAGGTGACGAAAGAAGAAAGAGAAGAGCAGAAAGAAGCGCAAATACCTCCTCTCTTCCCAGCCGATCGCTCTCGCTCTCAGCTCTCGTTCCCAGTTGCCACTTTGACTCCGCATGACGCACAGCGTATTACGCTCTACGCAACCAGCTGACACGACGCGGCAGACATGGCTGACGTGAGCCGCAGGGGCCGGGCACGGCCAGGGAGAAGAACGCCACAGGATGGAAACGCCGAGGCAAGGAAATTGTAATTTGATACGCGACCCATGACCCGCGAGGTATAGCGGCAACGGGAATTCGCGTGGACGAGAAAAAATGCCAGTACCCGCAGAGAGCTGCGGTGGTGCCAGCATTTGTGAAGTAGTGGCTGCAGCAGTGGTTGGAGAGAGCGGAGAGAGCGGAGAAGGCCGTGGAATAGAGGTAAGTAAAGAGCAGTTGTCTGCACCTTAAATGGATGAAGATATGCAGATGCAGTAAATGAGATTTCTATCCCAGATTTAAAGAGTGGATATTGGGCAGGCGCAAAAGTGATCCAGGAAATCCTAGGGGGGACCTGTGCCAGTAAAAGAAAAGAATGAATATCGGTGCTGACGAAAAAAGAGACTCAGGAAACCCTGTGGGGTTTTGTGTCAGGATAAAGTAAACCCACAGAAGCAGTAGGATTGGGACCTGAGGGAGTGAGAAGTAGGAAGGAAGAGTAAAAGGATGGCACCGGGCAAAGCAAAAGTTCATAAAGCCCCAAAAAATGGGAAAAAGAACGAGATCAATGTATCAGTGGCAGATGATGTGGGTGAAAATCGGAAAGAAAAAGGAAATATAAAAGGAGCCCAAAGTGACCCTGCCGGTTGTAAAAAAACAGCATTGAGAAATGCCCAATCCTTGATTTTAACTCCGCAGTCATCAAAACCAGGGGGTACAAAAGGAGGCTCATCAGTTTCAAACTCTATTAAAGATTTTTTGGGGAAACATTTCAAAGGGAAGGTATTGATCGATAAAGAGTTGAGTGTCGTGGCTCACCCAACACCAGTGGATCTGGTAGACTTGGACTTAGATTCCCCAAATCAATTTAACTTTGACATTTCAGGGATATCCCTGGACCCACGGCTATCTTCCTCGCCAAGACTCTTCCAGCCATCGATGGAACAAGATAATGAGGATGAGGGCGAAGCCTTAAGTAACAAGGACCAGAGTAAAAGGGACAATAACGGCACAAATGTCCAATTTAAGGAGAAAGATGGAGTAGAGAGTTCTTTTGGTCTAGGGAATGATCTGCTGCGCTCCTCAATGCATAGTCTAGAGGTCACTGGTACCTTGAGTGCTTCCATGCTTGAGGTTATGTGGATCCTCCCAAAAACCTTGCAAGGCCTGTTAGAGGTATCAGTGCTGAATAAAGAAATTCTAAAAACACAAGGGGAACAGTTTAAAGCAATGGTAGGAGAGCTGATACAAATTAAAGGTCTAATGCCTGCCATAGTCAGGCCAGTTGAAGAAGATCAGGAAAGGGCAAGTAGTAGGGAGGAAGTAGTGACAAGGGATGCCCTATTACAGAAGGAGGAGACCAACGTATATATATCTTGATACCCTATGATTGTAAGAAGATGGGGCGAAAGGAGGAATTACAAGCAGTATTTCCCACGGTCAAGGCGGGGGGAGATTGCCCCTAGTAAAAGTCAAGTAGCAAGGCGGGTGTGAAGAGGGAAGGGAATTGGGAAAGAATACGGGAGCTTAGGAAGGAATGAGACCCTAAGACCCAATAAGAAAAAGACCCCGGAAAAAGAAATAGCTTTCAGGCACCTGGAAGAACGGGGGAGGCATGGGGAAGAGTTAGGCATTTCAAAGAACTGTAAAGCTAACCTTAGAAAAACCCCGGGGGAGAAAGATGGGGCAGAGGTGGAAAGGAGGATGGGAAAGAATCCACAAACGAGACTTAGAAGTCTAGGAGTGGCAATGACCTTAGGAACAATGGTAAAGTGGGGGAATTTAAGGGAAGAAGGAAGGATGCCCTGCTGGGGGGAACTCATGGTTTAATGTCAGAAAGCATCCCGGACCTATGGGTTTTTCTAGAGCCGTCTGAACAGGGAAAAGGTGGGAAAAAAGCTAGGAAGCTAAACCCCCTAAACCGATCACAACTCCTTTTTTCCCTATCCAAATGTGCAAGCCTTTGTAACATTGGCACAGAGGATCTTAGAGAAGTAGGGTTCTTTGCAAACAGCAAAGGGGGTGAAGTAACTAGGGTCCTCTTTTATTCTGCTTTAGTAAAAGCTGCATTAGAAAAAGCAGAAAATGAGTTGCAAAAGGAGGGCATCAGATTGGTAAAAAGGGAGGAAATGCTGAAGGAAAAGCAGGGGTTGCATTTCCTTACAAATCATGCAGGACTAGGAGAACGACAGATAAGATTGATCAATTCAAGTTGGGATAAAAAGGAAGAACTTGAAATAACCATAACTGCAAAGGAAACAGCGAGACACGAAAGAGATATGTTCGCTGGGAATAGATTCAGAGCCCTAGCACCCCCCGAGTACGAGGAGGACGGGTACCTGAGTGAGATCAACTAGGAGCATGGGTCGCCGCACAGCCTGTCAATACTATCGTGGAATATAAATGGATATAAGAAAATATCGAACCAGGATAGTTTTGACAAGTTTGTGAAGAGCAATGATATTGTGTGTTTGCAGGAGACTTGGCTGTGCGACGATACCCTAGCTACCCTAGTTACCGAAGGGTTTGCCCAACATTCTAAAGCAGCGAGGAAGAATCCTCTAGGCAGACCTTCGGGAGGGCAATTAACATTGATCTCTACAAAAATTGTCAGGAAGGTAGAATCCGTGAAACTACACTGCAAATGGGCACTAGGTTGTAGAGTGTTGTTACAGAATCCTGACCCATGCTACGAAGGAATATGTATTATAAATGTGTATATACAGAAGGGAAAGGAGAGTGAATATAACGGGAATCTGGGAAAACTAAAAGAGGATATAGTGTCTGTGAGTGAAAACTATCAGAAGGATGTATTATTGGTGTTGGGCGATTTTAACCATAGATTAGACCCCCGTAGAATAGATAGTTGGTGCAAGGAACTGTTAACATCCTATAATATTGAGGTGGCCAATTTTCCTAGAGGAGAGATCTCGTCTCAAGATGTGGCTTTTGCACAGTTGATGGGCTCACTAGGTTTGGTATGTGCAAATGGGAGAATGGAGACGGATCGGCCAGCAAGGCGCACATTTGTGATTGGCCAGCAACCCTGCCCGATAGACTATGTTTTCACCCACGCCTGGAGCCTTGGCCTAATTAAGCACTTCGAGGTAGTAAAAAAGGAGGGTAGTGATCATTATCCACTGATGACAGAACTACACACAACAAGGGGCAAATATAGAGAGATGGTACTACAGGTACATGTGGATTATCCAAAATGGCTTACAACCCGTATATCGGAAGAGCACATTGAAAAACTAAGGGCCGTCCAGCAGACTATTCCCTTAGAAGAAATCTCAAATAATAACGGTTGTGCCTGGTTTGAAAATACAATAAGACAGCTGGTGGAAAGCCTAAGGGTAAAATTTAAAGGAAGGAAACCCGGATTAGGGAGTAAAAATAGACCTCACAATAAAGATCGACCCTGGTTTGACGAGGAATGTCATAAAGCCAAAGCACGCATTAGACAAAGTGAAAGAAGATTGAGGGCAAGGCGCAATGTAGAATTATTATTGACCCTCCAGAAACTAAGGATAAAATACAAATCGCTAATTAGAAACAAAAAAAGAACCTATAAAGATAGTTGTTGGGCAAGCATGTTAGCTGTAATTGAGTCCAAAGATGTGAAAGGATTTGGGAAGTTGGTCCAAGAAAGTGCCGGTAGAATAACAGGATCCCTAGATTGTATGGTCCCCGAAGATGACGGGGTGGGCTACCTGGGAGAGATATATGGGAAATGGCCATTGCAAGAGAATGCAAGTATAATAGGATGGACAGGAGTGAGGGATGACATAAAGGAATACTTCACCTCCAGTTATATTACGAAAATAATAGCAAGTCTGAACCTTACCCGGGTCGCAGGCCCAGATAATCTGCCAGCAGTGATAATAAAAACAAGACCTGAGTGGTGGGCAGAGTTTTTGCAAAAATGTTTCAGGGAATCCTAAATTCAGGGATTGTACCAGGAAATTGGAGAGGTGCAATTATAAGGCCAATCCATAAGAAGGGCGATTTAAAAGCACCAAAGAACTATAGGTTAATAAATCTCCTTGATATAGGGCAAAAATCTTTGCAAACGTAATTTTGGGATTGCTTAAGGACTGGGTAGAAGAAAATCAGATTGTACCCCCGGAACAGGGGGGGTTCAAAGAGGGACACTCTACGGTCGACCACTGCTTTGCTCTCTGGTCCATTGCGTGGAATTCGATTGAGCAGAGGGGAAGTTTGTTCTGCTGCTTCATGGACTTCCATGCAGCTTTTGATCTGGTGGACCGGGGGCTGTTTTGGGAGACTTTGATTGGATATAATATCCCAAAGGATTTGTTAGTATTGATACAAGCTCTCCATACAAATAATTGGGCCCAGATAATTCTAGATGTAGAGGGAAGCTTATCTGAGAAAATTGAGATTGGAAATGGGCTGCGGCAGGGGTGTGTATTGGCCCCTCTGCTGTTCTCCTTATTCATAGCAGATTTGCCGTCAATTTTAGGAAATGTAAACGGGGCAAGCCCGAAACAATATGGGAAGCATATTGCATGCCTATTATATGCGGACGACCTCTTAATTATGGATCAAACTGAAATTGGCCTGCAAAGAAAGTTAAATAGGGTCAATGAATATTGCTGCTTGAAAAAATGTTGTTAACATGGACAAGACAAAGATTTTAGGCTTTGGTCGAAGGAAAATTGGGTTCACTTGGTTCTTGGGTGCTGATAAACTGGAAAAGGTAGTAGAATATAGGTATCTGGGAATGTGGTTTGAAAGAAGTTTGCAATGGCATACCCACCTAGATGCACTAAAGCTGAGATCATCAGCATCGGTCAGTGGACTAAAAAAATGTAATACGGCTTATGGCACGATGTCTGATAGACCGGTTTTAATAGCTCACTCAGCTATGGTACCCCCACAATTTTTGTATGGTGCAGAATTGCTTTATTTGAGTGGCAAATATGGTTGGGATGCCGAGGAGGGCAAAACTATGAAAAGTTTATTCTCATTGCCCAAGTCGTCAATGGTCCAGGCAGTAAGACTAGAATTGGGAACTACCTCGTGGAGTATATTAGCTTGTATGGCCCTACTTCGTTTCTGGCAGCGTTTAGGAACGGGAGAGGATTTTAAAATTTCACAATGGTGCAAAAATGAGATCGAAAAGAGCGAATTAATATGGGCAATAGAGATTAGAGCTATTATCACTAAAGTGTGTTGTTTGGTGAAGGTTAAACTATGCCCCAACACCTATTTGATAAAGGTTGATAAGAGGGAACTTAGGGTTCAGGGAAAAGAAATCTCGCAGGCACAGGACCAAGACTACCACTTGAAAAAAAGCTCAGTACACTTTATGGCCACTGCGTGGCAAAATGAACAACACTTCCCTTATATTGATAGGCTACCCGACTGTCAATTAAGAAGAGAATTATTAAGGCTAAGAATTGGGGTGAATCCCTGCTACGCAAACAATGGGGTGAAAGGCTCTATGATAGACAATAAGGGAAAATGCACCTGCACTTTGGGCATCTCATGTGACATTTTACATATATTAGTGGTCTGTCAGAAGGTTTTAGATATTCAAATAGAGTTTTTATGGCCGATTTTTAAAAAGTATGACATTAAAAATAGGGCTCAGGCAGCAATCCTTTAAACAGAAATGAGCCATTTAGATATAGCCTGTGCCATAGGGAAGTTCATCCAAAAAGTCAAAGTATTTTTTAAACAGGATTAGAACTGAAATGCTATACAATTTGATGTATAAGGTTATGGGCAAAGTTGAAAGGAAATCTGAGTGTATAATATGAAATTTTATGATGTTTTAACAATGATGTGTGATTTTAGATGAATTTTTAATGTACTTTTAAAAATGTTTGAGGATCTTTGGTCCAAATAAACGTGAATAAACTTGAACTTGAAGCAACAGAGGTGCAGAAAGAGGCAAGGGGGGTGGAGAAAGAAGCAAGAGAAGTGCAGAAAGAAGCAACAGAGGTTCTGAAAGAGGGAAGAAAAGTGTAGAAAGAAGGAACAGAAATGCAGAAAGAGGCAAGAGAACTGCAGAAAGAGGCAAGAGAGGTGCAGAAAGAGGGAAGAGGGGTGCAGAAAGAGGCAAGAGGGGTGGAGAAAGAAGCAAGAGAAGTGCAGAAAGAAGCAACAGAGGTTCAGAGAGAGGGAAGAGAAGTGCAGAAAGAAGGAAAAGAAATGCAGAAAGAGGCAAGAGAATTGTAGAAAGAAGAAACAGAGTTGCAGAAAGAGGCAAAAGAGGTGCAGAAAGAGGGAACAGGGGTGCAGACAGAGGCGAGTGAGGTGCAGAAAAAGGGATGAGGGCTGCAGAAAGAGGCAAGAGGCATGCAGAAAGAAAGAAGAGAGGTGACGAAAGAAGCAAGAGAAGAGCAGAAAGAAGCAACAGAGGTGCAGAAAGAAGCAACAGAGGTTCAGAAAGTGGGAAGAGAAGTGCAGAAAGAAGGAACAGAAATGCAGAAAAAGGCAAGAGAAGTGTAGAAAGAAGAAACAGAGGTGCAGAAAGAGGCAAAAGAGGTGCAGAAAGAGGGAACAGGGGTGCAGACAGAGGCAAGTGAGGTGCAGAAAAAGGGATGAGGGCTGCAGAAAGAGGCAAGAGGCGTGCAGAAACAAGGAAGAGAAGTGACGAAAGAAGCAAGAGAAGAGCAGAAAGAAGCAACAGAGGTTCAGAAAGAGGCAAGGAGTGTGGAGAAAGAAGCAAGAGAAGTGCAGAAAGAAGCAACAGAGGTTTAAAAGAGGGAAGAGAAGTGCAGAAAGAAGACACAGAGGTGCAGAGAGAGACAAGAGTAATGCAGAAAGAGGTCAGAGATGTGCAGAAACATGCAAGAGAGGTGCAGAAAGAGGGAACAGGGGTGCAGATAGAAGCAAGAGAGGTACAGAAAGAGGGAAGAAGGGTACCAAAAGAGTCAAGATGAGATGCAGAAATAATCAAGTGAGGTGCACAAAGAGGCAACAGAGGTGCAGAAAGAGGCAAACGAGGTACAGAAAGAGGCAAGTGAGGGCAAATTCTTGGCAAATTACCTTAAATCCCGTAAAGAACGCACTATCATAGATATGATTTACTCCTCTGACGGCTCTTCTGTTCATAAAAATGAGGATATTCTTAACGAATTTATGCTTTTTTATAAAGATCTCTATACACCCGACTCTCCACCTTCTTCTTCCCTTATTCAGTCTTATCTTGATGCTCTTCCAATTCCGTCCAATGATCATCTTAATCTCTCACAATTGGAGACAGATCTTTCTCTTCAGGAATTATCCCATGCTTTATCCTCTTTAAAGAAGGGTAAATCGCCTGGTCCGGATGGCTTTTCCGTTGAATTTTACTTGCACTTTTCTAATCTTTTACTTCCCAGACTTTTGCATCTTTTTCATTCTTTTCCCCTTGCTGACGGGAATTTGGGAACTTTTCAGGAGGCCACAATTTGTCTCATTCACAAAGAAGGACGCAACCCTAAATTCTGCAAGAATTACCGGCTGATCTCATTACTGAATGTAGACTATAAATTATTTGCCAAATCACTTGCTTTGCGCTTGGACTCTCTTATGCCACATTTGGTGGGTAAGGAACAATGTGGCTTTGTGAAGGGTAGGTTAACTTCAGATAACTCTCGCCTCTTGCTAAATGTTCTTAATAAAATCCCTGCTCCTTCCTCTCCCTTGGCTGCTATCTCTGTTGATGCAGAGAAGGCATTTGATAGAGTTGATTGGTCTTTCTTACTAGCTTCTCTGAAATGGCATGGATTCGGCCCTAAGTTAATCTCGCTTATCTCTTTACTGTACACTGCCCCTAGAGCCTCTGTTTTAGTCAACGGTTCCATCTCCTCTTACTTTCCTCTTCGTCGTGGGGTTCGTCAGGGTTGTCCGCTCTCCCTCTTCTTTTCATTTTGGCCCTTGAACCCTTTTTATCCTTAATTCGTAACAATGACTTAATTTCTGGGTTTTCCTATGGTGATCACAATTTAAAAATTTCCGCTTATGCTGACGATATTCTTCTTTTATCTCCAATCCGCAGATTTCTATTCCTCCCTTATTACATGAATTTAATGCCTTTTCTCTTGTTTCCGGATATAAAATCAACTCTGATAAAACAGAAATTTTACCTCTCACGAAATCCTGTCTTCCACACTTCTTTTCGGCCACAGGATTTGCTTGGTCCCCTGTTAAAATTAAATATTTAGGTATAATATTTTCTAATTCCATCTCCTCTTCTGTTAAATTAAATATGAATGCGGTTATTGCTCGGATAGATAAATTACTTTCCTCTTGGAATCCTTTATTCCTTTCTTGGTGGGGTCGGTTGGACTCCATCAAGATGATGATAACTCCTATCTTAATATATACTCTCTCCATGCTTCCAGTTCATATCCCTGTCTGTTATTTTAAAAAAATCGATTCCCTCCTCTCTAGATTTATTTGGAAGGGCAAGAGATCCAGGATTTCCTTATTTGCTCTTCGTAAGACAAAATCTAATGGAGGTATTAATTTCCTGATTTTCGTCTCTATCACAAAGCCTTTTGCCTTCGTCAGGCTGCGAAGTGGCTCCTAGAGGATCAATCTCCCTTTACTCCCTTATGGTGTAATATTGAACGCATTCTAATTTCTCCCTTCTCTTTTACGGAAATTTTGGCTTTTTCGGTTAAGATACCTCTTACCTCTCTCCCTTTATTTAAACACACTTGTGCTAGTCTAAAACCTTTATTTCATAAGGATACCTTTTCCAGGGAAGCCTTTTAGACTCCCCATTATGGCATAATTCTCATATTACCATTAATAATAGATCTATCTTTTGGAGGTCCTGGAGACTTAAAGGGATAATCTGGGTTAAAGATCTTTTGATGGTTTAGAGCCATGCTCATTTCCCCAATTTCAACTCAGGTTTCATTGCCCTCGTTCCTTTCTTCAGAGGTTTTCCACTCTCATGGCTATTATTCTTGAGTCATTTTATTTGCTTCCCTCGGTCCCTTCGTCTTTGGTTCAAAACCCTCTTTGTAAAATCATTCTTTCTTTTCCTAAAGCCTCTCTTATTTACAAATTCTTTCTTTCTCCCCCACCTGAACATCCTAAATCCAAGGTGGAAATTGCTTGGGAATCTGATCTCGCATGTGAATGGACTATTAATTTTTGGGATAAACTTTGGTCTCGCTCCCTAAAAATTTCTCGTTCTGCTTCTCTTACTCAATCTATGTTCTTTCTATATCACAGACTCTATCTCTCCCCTATCTCTATTGCTAAGTTTGCCCATTCTACTGCTACTAATTGCTGGTCCTGTGGCTCACTTAATGCTGACCTCAGTCATCTTCTTTTTCTATGCCCTTCTGTTGCTACCTTCTGGGAAACAGTTTGGACCTACATTTCTCGCATGTTTGATACACGTATTCCCTTGTCTCTCCCTCTTCTTTTTGCAGGCAGTCTATTTCTGCCTTTAGATATTCCCTTACATATGCATGGCCTCTTTGATCTTATGATAGCCTTAGCTTTCCAACACATAACACTCAATTGGAAATCATCTTCACAGCTCTCTATCCAGCACTGGTGGAATAGCCTTTGTCATCTTCATCGACTAGATGTTGCCTTTGCTTCTTCCTGTAAGCCAATAATTGACAGAGAACTTTTCTGGAACCCACTTACTATTTAGATAAATTAGCAATGTTAAAAAATCTCGTGTGAATGCTGAAAATTTCAAGCCTCCTTAGACATAATATTTTCTCTGTTTCTTGTTTCTATTTCAATTACTATGTTGTCTCCTATTGGCACATCATGATTATTGTTTATTGTCTTCTTTTCTAGTTCAATATGCAACTTTATAAAATATTTGCCATATGAAAGAGTTTTTCCCTTACCTTCCACCTGCTCCCCTCCTGCTTTCCTCCCTCCCCCCTTTTTTCCCCTTTTTCCCTCCCTATCTCCCCCTCTTTTCCTTTTTCTACCTTTCAATTCCCCTCCCTCCCTTCTTGTACAAATAACCTTAAACAGCTTTCTCCTTTGAATTTGCTGTTAGCTCTTTCTCCTTGCGTATATTATTTTGTTGGTCACTTTTGTTTTGCTGACCTCTGTATTGCTATGAAATATTTAAATAAAGCTTTTCAAACACAAAAAAAAGAAAGAGGCAAGTGAGGTGCAGAAACTGGCAAGAGTGGTGCAGAAAGAGGCAAGAGAAGTACAAAAAGAAGAAACAGAGGTGCAGAAGAAGGAAAGAGAACTGCAGAAAGTGGCAAGAGAGTTGCAGAAAGAGGCAAGAGGGGTACAGAAAGAATGAACAGAGGTGCAGAAAGTGGCAAAAGGGGTGCAGAAATAGGGACAAAAAGTGCAGAAAGAAACTAAAAATATGATGAAAGAGGTAAGAGAACTGTAGAAAGAGGCAAGAGAGGTGTAGAAAGAGGCAAGAAAGGTGTAGAAAAGAGTAAGACGGGTGCAGAAAGAGCAAGAGGGATGCAGAAAGAGGCAAGAGAAGTGCAGAAAAGAGCAACAGAGGTGCAGAAAGAGGGAAGAGAACTGTAGAAAGAGGCAAGAGAGGTGTAGAAAGAGGCAAGAAAGGTATAGAAAAGAGTAAGACGGGTGCAGAAAGAGCAAGAGGGATGCAGAAAGAGGCAAGAGAAGTGCAGAAAGGAGCAACAGAGGTACAGAAAGAGGGAAGAGAACTGCAGAAAGAGGCAAGAGAGGGATGCAGAAGGAGGCAAGAGAACTACAGAAAGAGGCAAGAGATTTGCAGAAATAGGCAAAAGAAGTGCAGAAAGAAGGAACAGGGGTGCAAACACAGGCAAGAGAGGAGGAGAACAAGGGAAGAGGGGTACAGAAAGAAGCAAGAGTGGTGCAGAAAGAGGCAAGAGATGTGCTGAAAGAAGCACCAGAGGTGCAGAAAGAGGGAAGAAAAGTATAGAAAGAAAGAACAGAAATGCAAAAAGAGGCAAGAGAAGTACAGAAAGAAGCAACAGAGGTGCAGAAAGAGGTAAGAGAGGGGTACAGAAAGAGGCAAAAGAAGTGCTGAAAGAAGCAACAGAGGTGCAGAAAGAGGCAAGAGAATTGCAGAAAGAAGGAACAGAAATGCAGAAAGAGGCAAGAGGCAAGAGAGGTGCACAAAGAGGCAAGTGAGGTGCAGAATCAAGAAAGAAGGGTGCAGAAAGAGGCAAGAGAAGTGCAGAAAGAAGCAACAGATGTGCAGAAGGAGGCAAGAGAAGTGCAGAAAGAGGCCAGAGAGGTGTAGAAGGAGGCAAGAGACTTGCAGAAAGAGGCAAGAGGGGTGCAGAAAGAGTCAACAGAGGTGCAGAAAGAGGCAAGAGGGTGCAGAAGTAGGCAAGAGAAGTACGGAAAGAAGCAACAGAGGTGCAGAAAGAGTCAAGAGGTGCAGAAAGAATAAACAGAAATGCAGAAAGAGGTAAGAGACGTACAGAAAAAACAACAGAAATGCAGAAAGAAGCAAGAGAAGTGCAGAAAGAAGCAATAGAGGTTTGAAAAGAAGCAACTAAAGTGCAGAAAGAGGCAAGAGGGGTGCACAAAGAGACAAGAGAGGTGCACAAAAAGACAAGAGAAGTACAGAAAGAGGGAAGACGAGCTCAGAAAGAGGCAACAGGGGTGCAGAAAGAAGCAAGAGAGGTGCAGAAAGAAGCAAGAGAAGTGCAGAAAGAAGCAAGAGAAGTACAGAAAGAGGGAAGACAAGTGCAGAAAGAGGCAAAAGGGGTGCAGAAAGAAGAAAGAGAGGAGCAGAAAGAGGCAAGGAAAGTGCAGAAAGAGGCAAGAGAGGTCAGAAAGAGGGAAGATGGGTGCAGAAAGAGCCAAGAGGGGTGGAGAAAGAAGCAAGAGAAGTGCAGAAAGAAGCAACAAAGGTTCAGAAAGAGGGAAGAGAAGTACAGAATGAAGGAACAGAAATGCAGAAAGAGGCAAGAGAAGTGTAGAAAGAAGAAACAGAGGTGCAGAAAGAGGCAAAAGAGGTGCAGAAAGAGGGAACAGGGGTGCAGACAGAGGCGAGTGAGGTGCAGAAAAAAGGATGAGGGCTACAGAAAGAGGCACGAGGCGTGCAGAAAGAAGGAAGAGAGGTGACGAAAGAAGCAAGAGAAGAGCAGAAAGAAGCAACAGAGGTACAGAAAGAGGCAAGGGAGGTGGAGAAAGAAGAAAGAAAGTGCAGAAAGAAGCAACAGAGGTTCAGAAAGTGGGAAGAGAAGTGCAGAAAGAAGGAACAGTAATGCAGAAAGAGGCAAGAGAACTGCAGAAAGAGGCAAGAGAGTTGCAGAAAGAGGCAAAAGAGGTGCAGAAAGAGGGAACAGGGGTGCAGACAGAGGCAAGTGAGGTGCAGAAAAAGTGATTAGGGCTGCAGAAAGAGGAAAGAGGCGTGCAGAAAGAAGGAAGAGAGGTGACGAAAGAAGCAAGAGAAGAACAGAAAGAAGCAACAGAGGTGCAAAAAGAGGCAAGGGAGGTGTAGAAAGAGGCAGAGGAAGTGCTAAAAGAAGCAACATAGGTGCAGAAAGAGGGAAGAGAAGTGCAGAAAGAAGGAACAGAAGTGCAGAAAGAGGCAACAGAAGTGCAGAAAGCGGCAAGAGAGGTGCACAAAGACACAAGAGAGGTACACAAAAAGGCAAGAGAGTTGCAGAAAGAGAGAAGACGATTGCAGAAAGAGGCAACAGGGTTGCAGAAAGAAGGAAGAGAGGTGCAGAAAGAAGCAAGAGAAGTGCAGAAAGATGCAAGAGAGGTGCAGAAAGAGGCAAGAGAGGTGCAAAAAGAGGCAAGAGAGGCACTGAAAGAGGCAAGAGAGGTGCGGAAAGAGGGAAGAGGGGTGCAGAAAGAGGCAAGAGGGGTGCAGAAAGAAGCAAGAGAGGTACAGAAAGAAGCAAGAGAAGTGCAGAAAGAAGCAACAAGGGTGCAGAAGGAGGAAAGAGAAGTGCAGAAAGAAGAAACTGAGGTACAGAAACAGGCAATAGGGGTGCAGAAAGAGGCAAGAGAGGTGCAGAAAGTGGGAAGACAAGTGCAGAAAGAGGCAACAGGGGTGCATAAAAAAGCAAGAGATGTGCAGAAAATGAAAGAGAAGTGCAAAAAGAAGCAACAGAGGTGCAGAAGGAGGCAAGAAACCTGCAGAAAGAGGCAAGAAAGGTGCAGAAACTGGCAAAAGAGGTGCAGAAAAAGGGAACCGGGTGCAGAAAGAGGCAAGAGAGGTGCAGAAAGAGGCAGGAGGGGTGCACAAAGAAGCACGAGAGGTGCAGAAACGAGCAATAGACATGAGAAGCAGCAGAGGTGCAGAATGAGGAAAAGTGGTCAAAAAGAAGCAAGAGCAGTTCTGAAAGAAGAAATAGAGGTGCAGAAAGAGCCAAGAGAAGTGCAGAAAGAATGAACAGAAAAGCAGAAAGAGGCAAGAGAAGTGCAGAAAGAAGCAATAGAGGTGCTGAAGGAGGCAAGAGGGGTACACAAAGAGACAAGAGAGGTGCGCAAAAAGACAAGAGAGGTGAAGAAAGAGGCAACAGGGGTGCTTAACGAAGCAAGAAATATGCAGAAAGAGGCAAGAGAGGTGCAGAAAAATGCAAGAGAGGTATAGAAAGAAGCAAGAGAAGTGCAGTATGAAGCAACAGGGATGCAGAAAGAGGCAAGAGAAGTGTAGAAAGAAGCAACAGAGGTGCAGAAAGAGGCAACAGAGGTGCAGAAAAAGGCAAGAGAGTTGCAGAAAGAGGGAGGAAGAGGGGTGCAGACAGAGGCAAGAGAGGTGCAGAAAGTGGGAAGAGGGGTGTAGAAAGAGACAAGAGGGGTGCAGACAGAAGCAACAGAGGTTCAGAAAGAGGGAAGAGAAGTGCAGAAAGAAGGAACAGATATGCAGAAAGAGGCAAGAGAACTGCAGAAAGAGGCAAGAGAGTTGCAGAAAGAGGCAAAAGAGGTGCAGAAAGAGGGAACAGGGGAGCAGACAGAGGCAAGTGAGGTGCAGAAAAAGGGTAGAGGGCTGCAGAAAGAGGCAAGAGGCATGCAGAAAGGAGGAAGAGAGGTGACAAAAGAAGCAAGAGAAGAGCAGAAAGAAGCAACAGAGGTGCAGAAAGAGGCAAGGGGGTTGCAGAAAGAGGCAGATGAAGTGCTAAAAGAAGCAACATAGGTGCAGAAAGAGGGAAGAGAAGTGCAGAAAGAATGAACAGAGGTGCATAAAGAGGCAACAGAAGTGCAGAAAGTGGCAAGAGAGGTACAGAAAGAGACAAGAGAGGTACACAAAAGGGCAAGAGAGGTGCAGAAAGAGGGAAGACAAGTGCAGAAAGAGGCAACAGGGTTGCAGCAAGAAGCAAGAGAGGTGCAGAAAGAAGCAAGGGAAGTGCAGAAAGAGGCAAGAGATGTGCAGAAAGAGGCAAGAGAGGTGCTGAAAGAGGCAAGAGAGGTGCGGAAAGAGGGAAGAGGGGTGCGGAAAGAGGCAAGAGGGGTGCAGAAAGAAGCAGGAAAGGTACAGAAAGAAGCAATAGAAGTGCAGAAAGAAGCAACAGGGGTGCAGAAAGAGGCAAGAGAAGTGCAGAAAGAAGCAACGGAGGTGCAGAAACAGGCAATAGGGGTGCAGAAAGAGGCAAGAGAGGTGCAGAAAGTAGGAAGACAAGTACAGAAAGAGGCAACAGGGGTGCAGAAAGAAGCAAGGGTGGTGCAGGAAGAAGCAAAATAACTGCAGCAAGAAGAAACAGAGGTGCAGAAAGAGGCAAGGAAAGTGCAGAAAGAGGCAAGAGAGGTGCAGAAAGAGGGAAGATGGGTGCAGAAAGAGGCAAGAGAAGTGTAGAAAGAAGAAACAGGTGCAGAAAAAGGCAAAAGAGGTGCAGAATAGGGAACAGGGGTGCAGACAGAGGTGAGTGAGGTGCAGAAAAAGGGATGCGGGCTGCAGAAAGAGGCAAGAGGCGCGCAGAAAGAAGGAAGAGAGGTGACGAAAGAAGCAAGAGAAGAGCAGAAAGAAGCAACAGAGGTGCAGAAAGAGGCAAGGGAGGTGGAGAAAGAAGCAAGAGAAGTACAGAAATAAGCAACAGAGGTTCAGAAAGTGGGAAGAGAAGTGCAGAAAGAAGGAACAGAAATGCAGAAAGATTCAAGAGAACTGCAAAAAGAGGCAAGAGAGTTGCAGAAAGAGGCAAAAGAGGTGCAGAAAGAGGGAACAGCGAGTGCAGACAGAGGCAAGTGAGGTGCAGAAAACGGATTAGGGCTGCAGAAAGAGGCAAGAGGCATGCAGAAAGAAAGAAGAGAGCTGACGAAAGAAGCATGAGAAGAACAGAAAGAAGCAACAGAGGTGCAAAAAGAGGCAAGGGAGGTGCAGAAAGAGGCAGAGGAATTGCTAAAAGAAGCAACATAGGTGCAGATAGAGGGAAGAGAAGTTCAAAAAGAAGGAACAGAGGTGCAGAAAGATGCAACAGAAGTGCAGAAAGTGGAAAGAGAGGTGCACAAAAACACAAGAGAGGTACACAAAAAGGCAAGAGAGTTGCAGAAAGAGAGAAGACGAGTGCAGAAAGAGGGAACAGAGTTGCAGAAAGAAGCAAGAGAGGTGCAGAAAGAAGCAAGAGAAGTGCAGAAAGATGCAAGAGAGGTGCAGAAAGAGGCAAGAGAGATGCGGAAAGAAGTAAGAGAGGTGCAGAAAGGAGCAATAGACATACAGAAAGAAGCAGCAGAGGTGCAGAATGAGGCAAAAGTGTCAGAAAGAAGCAAGAGGAGTTCTGAAAGAAGAAATAGAGGTGCTGAAAGAGGCAAGAGAAGTACAGAAAGAATGAACAGAAAAGCACAAAGAGGCAAGAGAAGTGCAGAAAGAAACAATAGAGGTGCTGAAGGAGGCAAGAGGGGTACACAAAGAGACAAGAGAGGTGCACAAAAAGGCAAGAGAGGTGCAGAAAGAGGCAACAGGGATGCTTAATGAAGCAAGAAATATGCAGAAAGAGGCAAGAGAGGTGCAGAAAAAGGCAAGAGAGGTATAGAAAGAAGCAAGAGAAGTGCAGAATGAAGCAACAGGGATGCAGAAAGAGGCAAGAGAAGTGTAGAAAGAAGCAACAGAGGTGCAGAAAGAGGCAACAGAGGTGCAGAAAAAGGCAAGAGAGTTGCAGAAAGAGGGAGGAAGAGGGGTGCAGACAGAGGCAAGAGAGGTGCAGAAAGAGGGAAGAGGGGTGTAGAAAGAGACAAGAGGGGTGCAGAAAGAAGCAAGAAAGGTGCAGAAAGAGGCACAAGGGGTGCAGCCAGAGGCAGGAGAAGTGCTGAAAGAAGCAACAGTGGTGCAGAAAGAGGGAAGAGAAGTACAGAAAGAAGGGACAGAAATGCCAAAAGAGGCAAGAGAAGTCCAGAAAGAGGCAAGAGAGGTACACAAAGAGACAAGAGAGGTGCACAAAAAGACAAGAGAGGTCCTGAAAGAAGGAAGACGAGTGAATAAAGAGGAAAAAGGGTTGCAGAAAGAAGCAAGAGAGGTTCAGAAAGAAGCAAGAGAAGTGCAGAAAGAGGCAAGAGGGGTGCACAAATAGACAAGAGAGGTGCACAAAAAGACAAGAGAAGTACAGAAAGAGGGAAGACGAGTGCAGAACGAGGCATCAGGGGTGCAGAAAGAAGCAAGGGTGGTGCAGAAAGAAGCAAGAGAACTGCAAAAAGAAGAAAGAGAGGTGCAGAAAGGGGCAAGAGAAGTGCATATAGAGGCAAGAGAGGTGCAGAAAGAGGGAAGAGGGGTGCAGAAAGAGGCAAGAGGGGTGGAGAAAGAAGCAGGAGAAGGCCAGAAAGAAGCAAGAGAAGTACAGAAAGAGGGAAGACAAGTGCAGAACGAGGCATCAGGGTGCAGAAAGAAGCAAGGGTGGTGCAGAAAGAAGCAAGAGAACTGCAAAAAGAAGAAAGAGAGGTGCAGAAAGGGGCAAAGAGAAGTGCATATAGAGGCAAGAGAGGTGCAGAAAGAGGGAAGAGGGGTGCAGAAAGAGGCAAGAGGGGTGGAGAAAGAAGCAAGAGAAGTGCAGAAAGAAGCAACAGAGGTTCAGAGAGAGGGTAGAGAAGTGCAGAAAGAAGGAAAAGAAATGCAGAAAGAGGCAAGAGAATTGTAGAAAGAAGAAACAGAGTTGCAGAAAGAGGCAAAAGAGGTGCAGAAAGAGGGAACAGGGGTGCAGACAGAGGCGAGTGAGGTGCAGAAAAAGGGATGAGGGCTGCAGAAAGAGGCAAGAGGCATGCAGAAAGAAAGAAGAGAGGTGACGAAAGAAGCAAGAGAAGAGCAGAAAGAAGCAACAGAGGTGCAGAAAGAAGCAACAGAGGTTCAGAAAGTGGGAAGAGAAGTGCAGAAAGAAGGAACAGAAATACAGTAAGATGCAAGAGAACTGCAGAAAGAGGCAAGAGAGTTGCAGAAAGAGGCAAAAGAGGTGCAGAAAGAGGGAACAGGGGTGCAGACAGAGGCAAGTGAGGTGCAGAAAAACGGATTAGGGCTGCAGAAAGAGGCAAGAGGCATGCAGAAAGAAGGAAGAGAGCTTACGAAAGAAGCAAGAGAAGAACAGAAAGAAGCAATA
This sequence comes from Calotriton arnoldi, assembly GCA_963921515.1. NCBI lineage: Eukaryota > Metazoa > Chordata > Amphibia > Caudata > Salamandridae > Calotriton > Calotriton arnoldi. Next base: position 511,472 of record CAWUFW010011381.1, read on the forward strand.
GAGGTGCAGAAAGAGGTAAGAGAGGGGTACAGAAAGAGGCAATAGAAGTGCAGAAAGAAGCAACAGGGGTGCAGAAAGAGGCAAGAGAAGTGCAGAAAGAAGCAACGGAGGTGCAGAAACAGGCAATAGGGGTGCAGAAAGAGGCAAGAGAGGTGCAGAAAGTAGGAAGACAAGTACAGAAAGAGGCAACAGGGGTGCAGAAAGAAGCAAGGGTGGTGCAGGAAGAAGCAAAATAACTGCAGCAAGAAGAAAGAGAGGTGCAGAAAGAGGCAAGGAAAGTGCAGAAAGAGGCAAGAGAGGTGCAGAAAGAGGGAAGATGGGTGCAGAAAGAGGCAAGAGAAGTGTAGAAAGAAGAAACAGAGGTGAAGAAAAAGGCAAAAGAGGTGCAGAATAGGGAACAGGGGTGCAGACAGAGGTGAGTGAGGTGCAGAAAAAGGGATGCGGGCTGCAGAAAGAGGCAAGAGGCGCACAGAAAGAAGGAAGAGAGGTGACGAAAGAAGCAAGAGAAGAGCAGAAAGAAGCAACAGAGGTGCAGAAAGAGGCAAGGGAGGTGGAGAAAGAAGCAAGAGAAGTACAGAAATAAGCAACAGAGGTTCAGAAAGTGGGAAGAGAAGTGCAGAAAGAAGGAACAGAAATGCAGAAAGATTCAAGAGAACTGCAAAAAGAGGCAAGAGTGTTGCAGAAAGAGGCAAAAGAGGTGCAGAAAGAGGGAACAGCGGTGCAGACAGAGGCAAGTGAGGTGCAGAAAAACGGATTAGGGCTGCAGAAAGAGGCAAGAGGCATGCAGAAAGAAAGAAGAGAGCTGACGAAAGAAGCATGAGAAGAACAGAAAGAAGCAACAGAGGTGCAAAAAGAGGCAAGGGAGGTGCAGAAAGAGGCAGAGGAATTGCTAAAAGAAGCAACATAGGTGCAGATAGAGGGAAGAGAAGTTCAAAAAGAAGGAACAGAGGTGCAGAAAGATGCAACAGAAGTGCAGAAAGTGGAAAGAGAGGTGCACAAAAACACAAGAGAGGTACACAAAAAGGCAAGAGAGTTGCAGAAAGAGAGAAGACGAGTGCAGAAAGAGGGAACAGAGTTGCAGAAAGAAGCAAGAGAGGTGCAGAAAGAAGCAAGAGAAGTGCAGAAAGATGCAAGAGAGGTGCAGAAAGAGGCAAGAGAGATGCGGAAAGAAGTAAGAGAGGTGCAGAAAGGAGCAATAGACATACAGAAAGAAGCAGCAGAGGTGCAGAATGAGGCAAAAGTGTCAGAAAGAAGCAAGAGGAGTTCTGAAAGAAGAAATAGAGGTGCAGAAAGAGGCAAGAGAAGTACAGAAAGAATGAACAGAAAAGCACAAAGAGGCAAGAGAAGTGCAGAAAGAAACAATAGAGGTGCTGAAGGAGGCAAGAGGGGTACACAAAGAGACAAGAGAGGTGCACAAAAAGGCAAGAGAGGTGCAGAAAGAGGCAACAGGGATGCTTAATGAAGCAAGAAATATGCAGAAAGAGGCAAGAGAGGTGCAGAAAAAGGCAAGAGAGGTATAGAAAGAAGCAAGAGAAGTGCAGAATGAAGCAACAGGGATGCAGAAAGAGGCAAGAGAAGTGTAGAAAGAAGCAACAGAGGTGCAGAAAGAGGCAACAGAGGTGCAGAAAAAGGCAAGAGAGTTGCAGAAAGAGGGAGGAAGAGGGGTGCAGACAGAGGCAAGAGAGGTGCAGAAAGAGGGAAGAGGGGTGTAGAAAGAGACAAGAGGGGTGCAGAAAGAAGCAAGAAAGGTGCAGAAAGAGGCACAAGGGGTGCAGCCAGAGGCAGGAGAAGTGCTGAAAGAAGCAACAGTGGTGCAGAAAGAGGGAAGAGAAGTACAGAAAGAAGGGACAGAAATGCCAAAAGAGGCAAGAGAAGTCCAGAAAGAGGCAAGAGAGGTACACAAAGAGACAAGAGAGGTGCACAAAAAGACAAGAGAGGTCCTGAAAGAAGGAAGACGAGTGAATAAAGAGGAAAAAGGGTTGCAGAAAGAAGCAAGAGAGGTTCAGAAAGAAGCAAGAGAAGTGCAGAAAGAGGCAAGAGGGGTGCACAAATAGACAAGAGAGGTGCACAAAAAGACAAGAGAAGTACAGAAAGAGGGAAGACGAGTGCAGAACGAGGCATCAGGGGTGCAGAAAGAAGCAAGGGTGGTGCAGAAAGAAGCAAGAGAACTGCAAAAAGAAGAAAGAGAGGTGCAGAAAGGGGCAAGAAAAGTGCATATAGAGGCAAGAGAGGTGCAGAAAGAGGCAAGAGGGGTGCAGAAAGAGGCAAGAGGGGTGGAGAAAGAAGCAGGAGAAGGGCAGAAAGAAGCAAGAGAAGTACAGAAAGAGGGAAGACAAGTGCAGAACGAGGCATCAGGGGTGCAGAAAGAAGCAAGGGTGGTGCAGAAAGAAGCAAGAGAACTGCAAAAAGAAGAAAGAGAGGTGCAGAAAGGGGCAAGAGAAGTGCATATAGAGGCAAGAGAGGTGCAGAAAGAGGGAAGAGGGGTGCAGAAAGAGGCAAGAGGGGTGGAGAAAGAAGCAAGAGAAGTGCAGAAAGAAGCAACAGAGGTTCAGAGAGAGGGAAGAGAAGTGCAGAAAGAAGGAAAAGAAATGCAGAAAGAGGCAAGAGAATTGTAGAAAGAAGAAACAGAGTTGCAGAAAGAGGCAAAAGAGGTGCAGAAAGAGGGAACAGGGGTGCAGACAGAGGCGAGTGAGGTGCAGAAAAAGGGATGAGGGCTGCAGAAAGAGGCAAGAGGCATGCAGAAAGAAAGAAGAGAGGTGACGAAAGAAGCAAGAGAAGAGCAGAAAGAAGCAACAGAGGTGCAGAAAGAAGCAACAGAGGTTCAGAAAGTGGGAAGAGAAGTGCAGAAAGAAGGAACAGAAATACAGTAAGATGCAAGAGAACTGCAGAAAGAGGCAAGAGAGTTGCAGAAAGAGGCAAAAGAGGTGCAGAAAGAGGGAACAGGGGTGCAGACAGAGGCAAGTGAGGTGCAGAAAAACGGATTAGGGCTGCAGAAAGAGGCAAGAGGCATGCAGAAAGAAGGAAGAGAGCTTACGAAAGAAGCAAGAGAAGAACAGAAAGAAGCAATAGAGGTGCAGAAAGAGGTAAGAGAGGGGTACAGAAAGAGGCAATAGAAGTGCAGAAAGAAGCAACAGGGGTGCAGAAAGAGGCAAGAGAAGTGCAGAAAGAAGCAACGGAGGTGCAGAAACAGGCAATAGGGGTGCAGAAAGAGGCAAGAGAGGTGCAGAAAGTAGGAAGACAAGTACAGAAAGAGGCAACAGGGGTGCAGAAAGAAGCAAGGGTGGTGCGGGAAGAAGCAAAATAACTGCAGCAAGAAGAAAGAGAGGTGCAGAAAGAGGCAAGGAAAGTGCAGAAAGAGGCAAGAGAGGTGCAGAAAGAGGGAAGATGGGTGCAGAAAGAGGCAAGAGAAGTGTAGAAAGAAGAAACAGAGGTGAAGAAAAAGGCAAAAGAGGTGCAGAATAGGGAACAGGGGTGCAGACAGAGGTGAGTGAGGTGCAGAAAAAGGGATGCGGGCTGCAGAAAGAGGCAAGAGGCGCACAGAAAGAAGGAAGAGAGGTGACGAAAGAAGCAAGAGAAGAGCAGAAAGAAGCAACAGAGGTGCAGAAAGAGGCAAGGGAGGTGGAGAAAGAAGCAAGAGAAGTACAGAAATAAGCAACAGAGGTTCAGAAAGTGGGAAGAGAAGTGCAGAAAGAAGGAACAGAAATGCAGAAAGATTCAAGAGAACTGCAAAAAGAGGCAAGAGTGTTGCAGAAAGAGGCAAAAGAGGTGCAGAAAGAGGGAACAGCGGTGCAGACAGAGGCAAGTGAGGTGCAGAAAAACGGATTAGGGCTGCAGAAAGAGGCAAGAGGCATGCAGAAAGAAAGAAGAGAGCTGACGAAAGAAGCATGAGAAGAACAGAAAGAAGCAACAGAGGTGCAAAAAGAGGCAAGGGAGGTGCAGAAAGAGGCAGAGGAATTGCTAAAAGAAGCAACATAGGTGCAGATAGAGGGAAGAGAAGTTCAAAAAGAAGGAACAGAGGTGCAGAAAGATGCAACAGAAGTGCAGAAAGTGGAAAGAGAGGTGCACAAAAACACAAGAGAGGTACACAAAAAGGCAAGAGAGTTGCAGAAAGAGAGAAGACGAGTGCAGAAAGAGGGAACAGAGTTGCAGAAAGAAGCAAGAGAGGTGCAGAAAGAAGCAAGAGAAGTGCAGAAAGATGCAAGAGAGGTGCAGAAAGAGGCAAGAGAGATGCGGAAAGAAGTAAGAGAGGTGCAGAAAGGAGCAATAGACATACAGAAAGAAGCAGCAGAGGTGCAGAATGAGGCAAAAGTGTCAGAAAGAAGCAAGAGGAGTTCTGAAAGAAGAAATAGAGGTGCAGAAAGAGGCAAGAGAAGTACAGAAAGAATGAACAGAAAAGCACAAAGAGGCAAGAGAAGTGCAGAAAGAAACAATAGAGGTGCTGAAGGAGGCAAGAGGGGTACACAAAGAGACAAGAGAGGTGCACAAAAAGGCAAGAGAGGTGCAGAAAGAGGCAACAGGGATGCTTAATGAAGCAAGAAATATGCAGAAAGAGGCAAGAGAGGTGCAGAAAAAGGCAAGAGAGGTATAGAAAGAAGCAAGAGAAGTGCAGAATGAAGCAACAGGGATGCAGAAAGAGGCAAGAGAAGTGTAGAAAGAAGCAACAGAGGTGCAGAAAGAGGCAACAGAGGTGCAGAAAAAGGCAAGAGAGTTGCAGAAAGAGGGAGGAAGAGGGGTGCAGACAGAGGCAAGAGAGGTGCAGAAAGAGGGAAGAGGGGTGTAGAAAGAGACAAGAGGGGTGCAGAAAGAAGCAAGAAAGGTGCAGAAAGAGGCACAAGGGGTGCAGCCAGAGGCAGGAGAAGTGCTGAAAGAAGCAACAGTGGTGCAGAAAGAGGGAAGAGAAGTACAGAAAGAAGGGACAGAAATGCCAAAAGAGGCAAGAGAAGTCCAGAAAGAGGCAAGAGAGGTACACAAAGAGACAAGAGAGGTGCACAAAAAGACAAGAGAGGTCCTGAAAGAAGGAAGACGAGTGAATAAAGAGGAAAAAGGGTTGCAGAAAGAAGCAAGAGAGGTTCAGAAAGAAGCAAGAGAAGTGCAGAAAGAGGCAAGAGGGGTGCACAAATAGACAAGAGAGGTGCACAAAAAGACAAGAGAAGTACAGAAAGAGGGAAGACGAGTGCAGAAAGAGGCAACAGGGGTGCATAAAAAGCAAGAGAGGTGCAGAAAGAAGCAGGAGAAGGGCAGAAAGAAGCAAGAGAAGTACAGAAAGAGGGAAGACAAGTGCAGAACGAGGCATCAGGGGTGCAGAAAGAAGCAAGGGTGGTGCAGAAAGAAGCAAGAGAACTGCAAAAAGAAGAAAGAGAGGTGCAGAAAGGGGCAAGAGAAGTGCATATAGAGGCAAGAGAGGTGCAGAAAGAGGGAAGAGGGGTGCAGAAAGAGGCAAGAGGGGTGGAGAAAGAAGCAAGAGAAGTGCAGAAAGAAGCAACAGAGGTTCAGAGAGAGGGAAGAGAAGTGCAGAAAGAAGGAAAAGAAATGCAGAAAGAGGCAAGAGAATTGTAGAAAGAAGAAACAGAGTTGCAGAAAGAGGCAAAAGAGGTGCAGAAAGAGGGAACAGGGGTGCAGACAGAGGCGAGTGAGGTGCAGAAAAGGGATGAGGGCTGCAGAAAGAGGCAAGAGGCATGCAGAAAGAAAGAAGAGAGGTGACGAAAGAAGCAAGAGAAGAGCAGAAAGAAGCAACAGAGGTGCAGAAAGAAGCAACAGAGGTTCAGAAAGTGGGAAGAGAAGTGCAGAAAGAAGGAACAGAAATACAGTAAGATGCAAGAGAACTGCAGAAAGAGGCAAGAGAGTTGCAGAAAGAGGCAAAAGAGGTGCAGAAAGAGGGAACAGGGGTGCAGACAGAGGCAAGTGAGGTGCAGAAAAACGGATTAGGGCTGCAGAAAGAGGCAAGAGGCATGCAGAAAGAAGGAAGAGAGCTGACGAAAGAAGCAAGAGAAGAACAGAAAGAAGCAATATAGGTGCAGAAAGAGGTAAGAGAGGGGTACAGAAAGAGGCAAAAGAAGTGCTGAAAGAAGCAACAGAGGTGCAGAAAGAGGCAAGAGAATTGCAGAAAGAAGGAACAGAAATGCAGAAAGAGGCAAGAGAAGTGCAGAAAGAAGCAACAGATGTGCAGAAGGAGGCAAGAGAAGTGCAGAAAGAGGCCAGAGAGGTGTAGAAAGAGGCAAGAGAAATGCAGAAAGAAGCAACAGAGGTGCAGAAGGAGGCAAGAGACTTGCAGAAAGAGGCAAGAGGGGTGCAGAAAGAGTCAACAGAGGTGCAGAAAGAGGCAAGAGGGTGCAGAAGTAGGCAAGAGAAGTACGGAAAGAAGCAACAGAGGTGCAGAAAGAGTCAAGAGGTGCAGAAAGAATAAACAGAAATGCAGAAAGAGGTAAGAGACGTACAGAAAAAACAACAGAAATGCAGAAAGAAGCAAGAGAAGTGCAGAAAGAAGCAATAGAGGTTTGAAAAGAAGCAACTAAAGTGCAGAAAGAGGCAAGAGGGGTGCACAAAGAGACAAGAGAGGTGCACAAAAAGACAAGAGAAGTACAGAAAGAGGGAAGACAAGCTCAGAAAGAGGCAACAGGGGTGCAGAAAGAAGCAAGAGAGGTGCAGAAAGAAGCAAGAGAAGTGCAGAAAGAAGCAAGAGAAGTACAGAAAGAGGGAAGACAAGTGCAGAAAGAGGCAAAAGGGGTGCAGAAAGAAGCAAGAGTGGTGCAGAAAGAAGCAAAAGAACTGCAGAAAGAAGAAAGAGAGGTGCAGAAAGGGGCAACGAAAGTGCAGAAAGAGGCAAGAGAGGTCAGAAAGAGGGAAGATGGGTGCAGAAAGAGCCAAGAGGGGTGGAGAAAGAAGCAAGAGAAGTGCAGAAAGAAGCAACAAAGGTTCAGAAAGAGGGAAGAGAAGTGCAGAAAGAAGGAACAGAAATGCAGAAAGAGGCAAGAGAAGTGTAGAAAGAAGAAACAGAGGTGCAGAAAGAGGCAAAAGAGGTGCAGAAAGAGGGAACAGGGGTGCAGAAAGAGGCGAGTGAGGTGCAGAAAAAAGGATGAGGGCTACAGAAAGAGGCACGAGGCGTGCAGAAAGAAGGAAGAGAGGTGACGAAAGAAGCAAGAGAAGAGCAGAAAGAAGCAACAGAGGTACAGAAAGAGGCAAGGGAGGTGGAGAAAGAAGCAAGAGAAGTGCAGAAAGAAGCAACAGAGGTTCAGAAAGTGGGAAGAGAAGTGCAGAAAGAAGGAACAGTAATGCAGAAAGAGGCAAGAGAACTGCAGAAAGAGGCAAGAGAGTTGCAGAAAGAGGCAAAAGAGGTGCAGAAAGAGGGAACAGGGGTGCAGACAGAGGCAAGTGAGGTGCAGAAAAAGTGATTAGGGCTGCAGAAAGAGGAAAGAGGCGTGCAGAAAGAAGGAAGAGAGGTGACGAAAGAAGCAAGAAAAGAACAGAAAGAAGCAACAGAGGTGCAAAAAGAGGCAAGGGAGGTGTAGAAAGAGGCAGAGGAAGTGCTAAAAGAAGCAACATAGGTGCAGAAAGAGGGAAGAGAAGTGCAGAAAGAAGGAACAGAAGTGCAGAAAGAGGCAACAGAAGTGCAGAAAGCGGCAAGAGAGGTGCACAAAGACACAAGAGAGGTACACAAAAAGGCAAGAGAGTTGCAGAAAGAGAGAAGACGATTGCAGAAAGAGGCAACAGGGTTGCAGAAAGAAGGAAGAGAGGTGCAGAAAGAAGCAAGAGAAGTGCAGAAAGATGCAAGAGAGGTGCAGAAAGAGGCAAGAGAGGTGCAGAAAGAGGCAAGAGAGGCACTGAAAGAGGCAAGAGAGGTGCAGAAAGAGGGAAGAGGGGTGCAGAAAGAGGCAAGAGGGGTGCAGAAAGAAGCAAGAGAGGTACAGAAAGAAGCAAGAGAAGTGCAGAAAGAAGCAACAAGGGTGCAGAAGGAGGAAAGAGAAGTGCAGAAAGAAGAAACTGAGGTACAGAAACAGGCAATAGGGGTGCAGAAAGAGGCAAGAGAGGTGCAGAAAGTGGGAAGACAAGTGCAGAAAGAGGCAACAGGGGTGCATAAAAAAGCAAGAGATGTGCAGAAAATGAAAGAGAAGTGCAAAAAGAAGCAACAGAGGTGCAGAAGGAGGCAAGAGACCTGCAGAAAGAGGCAAGAAAGGTGCAGAAACTGGCAAAAGAGGTGCAGAAAAAGGGAACCGGGTACAGAAAGAGGCAAGAGAGGTGCAGAAAGAGGGGTGCAGAAAGAGGCAGGAGGGGTGCACAAAGAAGGACGAGAGGTGCAGAAAGGAGCAATAGACATGAGAAGCAGCAGAGGTGCAGAATGAGGAAAAGTGATCAGAAAGAAGCAAGAGGAGTTCTGAAAGAAGAAATAGAGGTGCAGAAAGAGGCAAGAGAAGTGCAGAAAGAATGAACAGAAAAGCAGAAAGAGGCAAGAGAAGTGCAGAAAGAAGCAATAGAGGTGCTGAAGGAGGCAAGAGGGGTACACAAAGAGACAAGAGAGGTGCGCAATAAGACAAGAGAGGTGAAGAAAGAGGCAACAGGGGTGCTTAACGAAGCAAGAAATATGCAGAAAGAGGCAAGAGAGGTGCATAAAAATGCAAGAGAGGTATAGAAAGAAGCAAGAGAAGTGCAGTATGAAGCAACAGGGATGCAGAAAGAGGCAAGAGAAGTGTAGAAAGAAGCAACAGAGGTGCAGAAAGAGGCAACAGAGGTGCAGAAAAAGGCAAGAGAGTTGCAGAAAGAGCGAGGAAGAGGGGTGCAGACAGAGGCAAGAGAGGTGCAGAAAGTGGGAAGAGGGGTGTAGAAAGAGACAAGAGGGGTGCAGACAGAAGCAACAGAGGTTCAGAAAGAGGGAAGAGAAGTGCAGAAAGAAGGAACAGATATGCAGAAAGAGGCAAGAGAACTGCAGAAAGAGGCAAGAGAGTTGCAGAAAGAAGCAAAAGAGGTGCAGAAAGAGGGAACAGGGGAGCAGACAGAGGCAAGTGAGGTGCAGAAAAAGGGATGAGGGCTGCAGAAAGAGGCAAGAGGCATGCGACCCCTGACCTTGACTGGTAGGTCGCTCCCCCACCACACAGCTCCGTCTGTGTGCCCTGCTGCTGTCCCTGATTGTGCTCGTTTTTCCTTTCTGTGCCCCCTTGCTGCCCCTGATTGTGCTAGTTTTTCCTTTCTGTGCCCCCTTGCTGCCCCTGATTGTGCTAGTTTTTCCTTTCTGTGCCCCCTTGCTGCCCCTGATTGTGCTCGTTTTTTCCTTTCTGTGCCCCCCTTGCTGCCCCTGATTGTGCTCGTTTTTCCTTTCTGTGCCCCTTGCTGCCCCTGATTGTGCTCGTTTTTCCTTTCTGTGCCCCCTTGCTGCCCCTGATTGTGCTCGTTTTTCCTTTCTGTGCCCCCTTGCTGCCCCTCATTGTGCTAGTTTTTTCCTTTCTGTGCCCCCTTGCTGCCCCTGATTGTGCTCGTTTTTTTCCTTTCTGTGCCCCCTTGCTGCCCCTGATTGTGCTCGTTTTTCCTTTCTGTGCCCCCTTGCTGCCCCTGATTGTGCTCGTTTTCCTTTCTGTGCCCCCTTGCTGCCCCTGATTGTGCTCGTTTTTCCTTTCTGTGCCCCCTTGCTGCCCCTGATTGTGCTCGTTTTCCTTTCTGTGCCCCTTGCTGCCCCTCATTGTGCTAGTTTTTTCCTTTCTGTGCCCCCTTGCTGCCCCTGATTGTGCTCGTTTTTTCCTTTCTGTGCCCCCTTGATGCCCTGATTGTGCTCGTTTTCCCTTCTGTGCCTGTTTCCCGCCGCTGCGCCCTGCGGCCCCGCCCCCTCACTGCCCATTCGCTGCCCCATTCCCTGCTCCTCCCTCCCACCTCCCCTTTTATGGCGGCCGCTGTGCGGCACGCGCAGCGGACGTGCGCAGCGGGCGCGCCGCTGGCGCGCCGAAGGCGCGTCTAAGGCACGCCCGTCTGCGCCCGTCCGCGCCGTGAACGCGCCCAGCACCAGACCCCCTGGTCCGGGCATCCCCCGCGCCCGCCACATCAACAGACGCCGATACGACGCCAGCACCCTCCACGCACTCAACCCCGGAAAAGATCACGCCTGCTACCAGGCCACCCCGAAGCGCACCCAAGGGCCCTTCACCTGCCGGAACTGCAGCTTCGCCAGCACCCGCCCCGCCAAACCACCGCCCAGGAAAGAACCCAACTACCTCAGATGCATCCTCCTCAACACCCGCTCCGCCCGCAAACACGCCATCGAACTCTGGGACCTTCTCGACTCAACCTCCCCAGACGTCGCATTCCTGACGGAGACCTGGCTGAATCCCGCTTCAGCCCCCGACATCGCCATTGCCATCCCGGACGGATACAAGATCACCCGCAGGGACCGCACCAACGGAGTCGGAGGAGGCATTGCCATCGTCCACAGGAACACCCTCAGAGTCTCAACCAACACCGACGACACCCTCAGCACCGCCGAACACATGCACTTCCAGATCCACACCGATCCCAACACCACCCTCAGAGGAACCCTCATCTACAGACCCCCCGGACGCTAACCACAGTTCAGCGATTCCATCGCTGACTTCGTCAGCACACACGCCATCGCCTCCACGGACTACATCCTCCTCGGGGACCTGAACTTCCACCTCGAGAACAACAAGGACACCAACTCCACCACCCTGATCGACAACCTCGCCACCCTCGGACTCAGACAGCTCATGACTACACCCACCCACGCCGCCGGCCACACGCTCGACTCCATCTTTTCCGCAAGCCCACACGTCTCCTTCAACCACACCTCCGAACCCCACTGGACTGACCACCACTGCATCCACTTCACCTACAGGAAGCCCACCACGCACCACCGCACCGAACAAATGCCTCGCCGCTGCTGGAGCAGAGTCACGGAAGACCAGCTAACCACAACCCTCGCCCTGAGCCCACCCGCCGAACCCTCTGACCCCGACACCGCCGCCCGCAACCTCAGACAGTGGATCGACGACTGCGCCAACACCCTCGCCCCGCTCAAGAATCCGCCCAACAGCCACACCAGCAAGAAAGCCACCTGGTTCACCGAAGACCTCCAGGCCTCCAAACGAACATGCCGAAAACTGGAGAAGATCTGGCTCCACGAACGGACAGCGGACAGCTACGCCGCCCACAAGAGCGCCACCCGCAGTCACCATCACCTCATCAGATCCGCCAAAAGGGCCTCACTCAAAGACCGCCTAGACAACAACGCACACAACAGCAAAGAGCTCTTCAACATCGTGAAGGAACTCTCCAACCCCAGCTCCAACACCAACGACATCCAGCCGTCGCGAGACCTGTGCGACTCACTGGCCACCTTCTTCCACCGCAAAATCGCCGACATCCACGACAGCTTCAACACCACGACCGCCCCGGCAACCACAGAGACCACTGCCCCCACAACCACCAACCGCCTGCTCTCCTGGACCAACATCAACGACGAGGACACCAGCGAGATCATGAACACCATCCACTCCGGTTCACCGCTAGACCCGTGCCCTCACCACATCTTCAACAAAGCCAGTACAGCCATCGCGCCCCATCTCCGGAAAATAATCAACATCTCCTTCGAGACAGCAACCTTCCCGGAAAGCTGGAAGCACGCCGAGATCACCGCCTTACTCAAGAAACCCAAGGCAGACCCCAAGGACCTCAAGAACTTCCGACCCATCTCTCTGCTCCCGTTCCCCGCGAAGGTCACTGAGATATCGTCAACAAACAACTGACCCGCTACCTCGAGGAGAACAACATCCTGGACCCTTCCCAGTCCGGCTTCCGCAGCAACCACAGCACCGAAACCGCCCTCATCGCCGCCACCGATGACATCAGGACCCTGCTAGACAACGGAGAAACAGCAGCCCTCATCCTCCTGGACCTATCAGCCGCCTTCGACACGGTCTGCCACCACACACTACGAACACGCCTTCACGACGCCGGGATCCAAGAGAAGGCCCTGGACTGGACCACATCCTTCCTTTCCGGCAGAACACAAAGCGTCCGCCTCGCCCCCTTCCGATCCAAGGCCACCAAGATCATCTGCGGCGTACCCCAAGGCTCCTCCTCAGCCCAACGCTGTTCAACATCTACATGGCACCCTCGCCCACGTCGCCCGACAGCACAACCTCAACATCATCTCCTACGCCGACGACACCCAGCTGATCCTCTCCCTCACCAAAGACCCTCACACCGCCAAAGCCCACCTCCACGAAGGAATGAAGGCCGTCGCCGAATGGATGAGGACCAGCCGCCTGAAGCTGAACTCGGACAAGGCGGAGGTCCTCATCCTTGGTTCCAACCCTTCAGCCTGGGACGACTCCTGGTGGCCAACATCACTGGGAACAGCCCCGCCACCCACCGACCACGTACGCAACCTAGGGGTCATCCTCGACCCCACCCTCTCCATGACTAAGCAGGTCAACGCCGTTTCCTCATCCTGCTTCAACATCCTCCGAATGCTCCGCAGGATCTTCAAGTGGATCCCCACCGAAACAAGAAAAACAGTCACCCAGGCCCTCGTCACCAGCAGGCTGGACTACGGAAACGCCCTCTACGCAGGAACGACGGCTAAGCTCCTGAGACGGCTGCAACGCATCCAGAACGCCTCTGCAAGTCTTATCCTCGACATCCCCCGACGCAGCCACATCACACCCCACCTGAGAGACCTGCACTGGCTCCCTGTCAACAAGAGGATAACCTTCAAGCTCCTCACCCACGCACACAAAGCACTCCACAACTCCGGACCAGCCTACCTCAACAGACGACTCAGCTTCTACACCCCCACCCGCCAGCTCCGCTCGACCAGCCTCGCCCTCGCCACAGTCCCCTGCATCCGGAAAACGACCGCCGGCGGCAGATCCTTCTCCCACCTCGCCGCCAAGACCTGGAACACCCTCCCCACCAACCTCCGACAGACCCAAGACCTACTGGCCTTCAGAAGACTCCTCAAGACCTGGCTCTTCGATCAGTAGCAGCACCACCCCCCTCTTCCCCCAGCGCCTTGAGACCCTCGCGGGTATGTAGTGCGCTTTATAAGTGACATGATTGATTGATTGATTGATTGATTGATTGAAAGGAGGAAGAGAGGTGACAAAAGAAGCAAGAGAAGAGCAGAAAGAAGCAACAGAGGTGCAGAAAGAGGCAAGGGGGTTGCCGAAAGAGGCAGAGGAAGTGCTAAAAGAAGCAACATAGGTGCAGAAAGAGGGAAGAGAAGTGCAGAAAGAATGAACAGAGGTGCATAAAGAAGCAACAGAAGTGCAGAAAGTGGCAAGAGAGGTACAGAAAGAGACAAGAGAGGTACACCAAAGGGCAAGAGAGGTGCAGAAAGAGGGAAGACAAGTGCAGAAAGAGGCAACAGGGTTGCAGCAAGAAGCAAGAGAGGTGCAGAAAGAAGCAAGGGAAGTGCAGAAAGAGGCAAGAGAGGTGCAGAAAGAGGCAAGAGAGGTGCTGTGCAGAAAGAGGCAAGAGAGGTGCTGAAAGAGGCAAGAGAGGTGCTGAAAGAGGGAAGAGGGGTGCGGAAAGAGGCAAGAGGGGTGCAGAAAGAAGCAGGAAGGGTACAGAAAGAAGCAATAGAAGTGCAGAAAGAAGCAACAGGGGTGCAGAAAGAGGCAAGAGAAGTGCAGAAAGAAGCAACGGAGGTGCAGAAACAGGCAATAGGGGTGCAGAAAGAGGCAAGAGAGGTGCAGAAAGTAGGAAGACAAGTACAGAAAGAGGCAACAGGGGTGCAGAAAGAAGCAAGGGTGGTGCAGGGAGAAGCAAAATAACTGCAGCAAGAAGAAAGAGAGGTGCAGAAAGAGGCAAGGAAAGTGCAGAAAGAGGCAAGAGAGGTGCAGAAAGAGGGAAGATGGGTGCAGAAAGAGGCAAGAGAAGTGTAGAAAGAAGAAACAGAGGTGCAGAAAAAGGCAAAAGAGGTGCAGAATAGGGAACAGGGGTGCAGACAGAGGTGAGTGAGGTGCAGAAAAAGGGATGGGGGCTGCAGAAAGAGGCAAGAGGCGCGCAGAAAGAAGGAAGAGAGGTGACGAAAGAAGCAAGAGAAGAGCAGAAAGAAGCAACAGAGGTGCAGAAAGAGGCAAGGGAGGTGGAGAAAGAAGCAAGAGAAGTACAGAAATAAGCAACAGAGGTTCAGAAAGTGGGAAGAGAAGTGCAGAAAGAAGGAACAGAAATGCAGAAAGATTCAAGAGAACTGCAGAAAGAGGCAAGAGAGTTGCAGAAAGAGGCAAAAGAGGTGCAGAAAGAGGGAACAGCGGTGCAGACAGAGGCAAGTGAGGTGCAGAAAAACGGATTAGGGCTGCAACAAGAGGCAAGAGGCATGCAGAAAGAAAGAAGAGAGTTGACGAAAGAAGCATGAGAAGAACAGAAAGAAGCAACAGAGGTGCAAAAAGAGGCAAGGGAGGTGCAGAAAGAGGCAGAGGAATTGCTAAAAGAAGCAACATAGGTGCAGATAGAGGGAAGAGAAGTTCAAAAAGAAGGAACAGAGGTGCAGAAAGATGCAACAGAAGTGCAGAAAGTAGAAAGAGAGGTGCACAAAAACACAAGAGAGGTACACAAAAAGGCAAGAGTGTTGCAGAAAGAGAGAAGACAAGTGCAGAAAGAGGGAACAGAGTTGCAGAAAGAAGCAAGAGAGGTGCAGAAAGAAGCAAGAGAAGTGCAGAAAGATGCAAGAGAGGTGCAGAAAGAGGCAAGAGAGATGCGGAAAGAAGTAAGAGAGGTGCAGAAAGGAGCAATAGACATACAGAAAGAAGCAGCAGAGGTGCAGAATGAGGCAAAAGGGGTCAGAAAGAAGCAAGAGGAGTTCTGAAAGAAGAAATAGAGGTGCAGAAAGAGGCAAGAGAAGTACAGAAAGAATGAACAGATGTAGGAAGGTGGAATCTGACTATATGGTTGCCCCCACTTTTTTTATGGTGTTTTGCTGGTTTATGACTTAGTTGGACTGGGACCCTGCTATTCAGGGCCCCAGTCTATCTGCTCTCTCTAAACGACATGGAGTGCACTCTAGGTGCACTAGTGATTGGATACTGTGGTGCCTTATGAGTCCCTAGTATATGGTACCTTAGGTGCCAAGGGCATAGGTACTTCACAGGCCTACCAGGGGCTGCAGCATATATTATGCCACCCCTGGGAAGCAGTCTAAATCTGACACCACAGGCCTGCTACTGCAGCCTGGGTGAGGTGGTGCTAGCACCCCTCACTGAGATATAGGTTTCCTATATCTCTCCTGCACACACATATAAACCTATCAGTCACCCCTAAGGCAGGCCCTATCAATCCTGAGGGCAGGGTGCTTGGCTTCTATGTGAGGGGGTGCCTCTGCCTGAGCAGGGCCCCTCTGCAGCTCTCAGAGTCTATTCTCTGGTGCTGTTTGTGGATGCGGTTAAACCATATACTATTTAAGTGCATTATATCCTCGCGGTAAATGCTAACTTTGGAATGGCTGCATCAAAACATGTCGTGTTTGGTGTCAAACATCTTGGAATACTACCCCCCGCCAATCTTGGCGGCGGGGGTAGCATTCCACCCTTCTAGAGGGATAAGACATGTACCTGCTGTGGAAACGCGGTAGAATCCTAAAGAGCCCTGGCATCACAAAATGGATGCCACCAGTCACAGACACTGGGCTGCCCTCCTGCTGATGACCGAAACTCACAGTGGAGGAAGCCCAACAATAGGCATCCTGTCACAGGGAGGTGTAACCACCTCCCAGACAGGGTTTAGTGTATTGGGGCTGGGTGGGTGCACTCTTAGAGTGCTTTGAAGTCCTGCACTGAGGGAGCAGAAGGCTCCTCTGTGCATATGCCAGTTCAAACCAGCTCAGGGGCTACCTGCCCCTGCTCTGGCGCGAAACTGGACAAAGGGAAGTGGGTGTAGCCACCCCTCCCTTGACCCTCCCATAGGTGGGGTCATAGAGCTAGTCCATCCCCTCTTTTTAGTATAAGAGGGGGAACCTTGCCATTGCAAAGCAGATAACCCCTGGATGACGCTCTACAGAAGAATCCTGGCCCTTCGACGTTCCACTACCTTTGGAAGACAGAAGAATCTCCCTTGGAGTCAAGGAGTGACTCCCCTGCTTGGCAGGCACCAAAAACGACAACGACGGTCGCAAACTACGCCGCTCCCGCCGGAGTCCGAAGTCCCTGCAGCCCAAGAAGTGGATTTCCTGACCTCTCCCAGGCCATCGTGAGTCCCCAGCGAAGCTGAGGCAAGTGGACCCCACGAGTAACGAGGAACTGCGACCCCTGGGTACCGTGCACTATTGTCGAGTGCAACCCCTTCACAACGTTCTACGAACTTGTGCTTTGGACCACATGTGGTCCCGACCTCCAGCAGGAATCCCTCCGAAGATCAGAGGCCTACACCGTCCTGAGTGACCGTGAGCCCCTGTTGAGTGATTCCGCCCGAGGTGTCTTCGCGATCCCTTGCCAGCCGGCTTGTGGGTCCCCAGAAGACTTCTTAAAGAAACCAAAGGGCTCCCCTGGTTGCTCCAGGCCTGCCCTGACTTACCCTCGCTGGGTGAGTCCCTCAGACCTTGCTGGTCTGCGCCATCGACTTTTCTTCATCTCCCCGAGACTTGCTGCTGCCAAGGCTTGTGGCTCCGATCGAGTTGCCGACACCGCAGTCAGCTGCAGACGTCGAGGGACCCACCGAATCCAGCTCCTGGTTGTCGTCGACACCTCCTGGACCACGTGGCTGAAGAGTCAAGGCACCCGCAACCGACCTGAATCAACCGACGACGGTGGGCATCCATCTTCCTTGCCCCGGGTCACTGCCAAGTGACTTTGAACACTGTCCCCTCTGCTTTCAGGTCATCCTTCTCCAGAATCCAGGCTTGGATTCCACCGGACACTTCTTCAGCTCCCGCAAGCAGCAAGTCTTCTTTGTTCGCCATTGAAAACGACGCCGCGACCCGACACCAAAGGACACCTGTGCACCCGGCTTCCCTGGGTGAGGTAACTCCAGCACTACGGTGCTCCTGTGGGTGTGGGCCCTAGAACTACTTACCCTGTAAGTGACTTGCTTGTAGGTTCTCCCGAAGTATCCTAAAACTCTTTATTTCCAACCGCGACTTGCCCCATTGAAGTTAACGGCGATTCGCGCCTGTGTATCCACACTGCACGCGTCCCCCGTGGGTCCTTTACTTACCTGCCTTGGGTGGTTTCGTGAGGCCCCAGCACTTCTGAAGGCCCTAGGCCTTGTCTCCTTGCAAGTCGTTGTTTCTAAGTCTCTTACTTAGTATATGGTCTGGTACGCCCCTAGGGCCCCAGCCATCTTTTGTGCTTAACTTATTGTGAAACGTTGATTTGTGCATATGTTTGTCTTCTAATCTCATAAAGAGATTAGTAGAGAGTTATTTAGAAATAAATACATATATATTTGATATATATACCTGTGTGGTGTCTTTTCATTTGGTGATTCAAGAGATTATATGGTAAAACAAGCTGCTTTACATTCCTCCGAGACTTAGCCTGAAGGCTGCTCTCCACAGCTACCACTAGGATAGCTTTCTTTAAAAGGTTGTCTTAAACCTATCTACCATAAGAGTCGATTTGCCCTGGTGCAAGGTGTCCACTTTAATTAGTGAACAGCATATACCAGGCCAACTTCTCACATTGGTGGGCAGCGTGTGGGATTCCAGCTTGCCATTGTTTTACCAGAAAATCTCTATTTGAATTACTAACTGAAAACCATTATAGGTACTCAAGGTACATATAAAGTCAAGCTTAGTATCAATAAGTTCTACTGAACTTAGAGCTGTGTGCCAAGGGATAGCACACCCTTTCCACAGCTCAAGCTAGGATCAGTAGGCCACAAACTAGTGTAGGTAGTACAACACTGCACAACACTAGAATGTCCTTAAAGGGTGGACCCAGTGGATCCACTCAGCCTCAGTATAAGGACATGGCTTTCTCTGACTTGAGAGCCATGTGTGTTGACAGACACCTGAGGTTAGGACAGAGTCCCTCAACACTACACCTGATAGATCTGCTGACAGCAGATGACCTTAGATTGGCTCTAGGAGCTAAAGGGTCTGAATCAGTGGGTGGGTCAGTCATAGTATCTGGGTCAGATGATGAAAATCAGAATGACCAAGACTCTGTGATTGAAGGGCCAGGCTCCAAGGGGCCTGAAAAGGACAGAGGAATTCTCCATAAGAGAACTGACAGAGAGGAGGAGAGGCACAGATCCCCTTCCAGGGAATCTGACCACTCTTATCACTCTGGCAGAGAATTTGTCCAGCAGAGGAACTCATACTTTCCCTTAAGAGAGACCTCCTCTGAGAGAAGGTGCAAACTGCTCCAGTATGAGGAAGCCAGAGTGGCCCTCAGAACCAAGCAGTTGGCACTGGATAGGGAAGCCCTGGAGATCCAGAGAGCTTCTAGAAAAGAGGGGTTAGAACCCCCTGGTGGCAGCAACAGTGTCCCTAGAGGCAGAGAATATATTCCTGACCATAGGAACCTGAGCAAGGTTGTTCCTCCCTACCAGAGTGGGGATGATATCCACAAGTGGATAACTGCTATGGAGAGGGCCTGTAGAGTACAGCAGGTCCCCCAAAAGCAGTGGGCAGCAATCTTGTGGCTCTCCTTTTCAGATAAAGGTAGAGACAAGCTCCTCACTGTTAGAGAAGAGGATGCTGATGATTATGAGGTCCTGAAGAGTGCACTGATAGATGGGGTTGGCTTAACCACTGAAGAGTACAGGTTGAAGTTCAGAGATACCCAGAAGGCACAGACTCAGGACTGGACAGACTTTGTAGATTGTGCATCCAAGGCTCTGGAGGGTTGGCTGGTTGGCAGTAGGGTTACTGATTTCAAAGGATTTTATAATCTAATGATGAGAGAACAGATCCTTAATAATTGTCAAAACCAGCTTTTACACCAGTACCTGGTGGACTCTGATCTGACCTCTCCCCAAGAATTGGGAAAGAAGGCAGACAAATGGGTCAGAACCAGGGTAAGGCCTAAGAATCAGGGTGGTGACCACAAGAAAGATTCTACCAAGTCCCAAGAGAAAGGTGGGGATAAATCCAAGGATAAGTCCACTACAGGGCCCCAAAATTCCTCTTCTGGGGGTGGGTCCCAAACTCCTTCCTCTCCTGAAAAGAAACCCTATTGCCATGTCTGTAAAAAGCCTGGGCACTGGAAATCTGATCCCAGTTGTCCCAGGAATGGCAATAAAGAAAATGTTCCTCCAACAACTACTACCACCCCTCCTGGTACTACCAGTAGTAATCCTCCAGTTGGGAGTAGTGCACCCAAAAAGTTAGGTGCTTTTGCAAGAGGAACAGAGGTGGGCCCTAGTTTAGACAGGACCCCCTCAACAGACTCCTCAGATTCTGATGGTGGTGTAGGATATGCCACCTTTACCATGGGTCCCATAGCATTGGGCAGGTACAGACTGGAGCCAATAATTAATGGTCAGAAAGCTGTGGCATTTAGGGACACAGGGGCTAGTGTCACCATGGTGGCATGGAAACTAGTCCCCCTCACCAGCTTTTACCTGAGTTTAAATACCAGGTGACCAACATTGATGGTGTCAGAACAGATCACCCCATGGCCATAGTCAATCTCAGCTGGGAGGGAGTCACAGGCCCAAAGAGAGTGGCAGTGTCCCCAACCTTACCTGTAGATTGCCTGATGGGCAATGATCTGGAAATTTCAGCCTGGGCTGAAATTGAACACCAAACCCATCTGAAGATGTTGGGTGTCCCTGTAAAGGTTAGTGGGGCTGTGATGGCCACAGCCCCAGCCCAAGATTTTGGAGAGATGGAGCCTGGAAGAATGGCCCACTCTCCCCCAGAAGAGAGCACAAGGGTTGAAGAAAAGTCTTCTTCCTCCAGACAGTAGGTAAGGGTCAGCCTCCTCAGGGAACTGACCCTACCCCTAGTGAAGGAACTGCCACAGAGGTAGTCAGGCCTGGCCTGGCCACCCCCTGATGGCAGAGGACCCTTACAAGGTGGTACCCAGTCTGGAGCAGGTAACCTGCCCCTCTCTACCCTGCCTCAGTCAGCCCAGGGCTGCAGAGGTCAGGGAGGTCAGTGGACCCCCAGGGCCCCCTGTCCAGAGGAACCCCCATCAGCAGATTAGGGGCACCCAGGCTAGTAGCCCTAGCCAGGTAGAAATTCCTCAACCCACTGAGGGATCCCCCATACCTTTATGTAGGGACCTCCCCCAGAAGGACTCTGTTAGGCAAGGGCAAACCTGGGACCAAAAGGTTCCAAACATGCCATGTCCCTCCAGTGTTCCACCCAAAGGGACCCAACCCCCGGCTGTAGGCAGTCAAAGGTTGACCCTTAGAGCAGAGTACCACTCAGTCATGGAAAGACAGGCATACATGGTGACCAGTGAGCTGAGAAAGCTGAGGCCAACATTCCTAGGGCCACACTTCCCTACTCAGACACCTCACCGGCCTGGTACTTTACCAAAGCACACCACAGGTAGTGATTCCCCATGGTGGAGACCCTCTCATACCCTTAGGGTGAGGGATTGCTTAGTGGACCATAAGACAGGGGGCAACCATGCTAGTGCAGGTGCTTCCTTATATGGCCACTTAGTCAATAAAGGCTCAACTGGCCAAGGTTAGCCTTATCTCCTTTCGTTTGGGGGGTTATGTAGGAAGGTGGAATCTGACTATATGGTTGCCCCCACTTTTTTTATGGTGTTTTGCTGGTTTATGACTTAGTTGGACTGGGACCCTGCTATTCAGGGCCCCAGTCTATCTGCTCTCTCTAAACGACATGGAGTGCACTCTAGGTGCACTAGTGATTGGATACTGTGGTGCCTTATGAGTCCCTAGTATATGGTACCTTAGGTGCCAAGGGCATAGGTACTTCACAGGCCTACCAGGGGCTGCAGCATATGTTATGCCACCCCTGGGAAGCAGTCTAAATCTGACACCACAGGCCTGCTACTGCAGCCTGGGTGAGGTGGTGCTAGCACCCTCACTGAGATATAGGTTTCCTATATCTCTCCTGCACACACATATAAACCTATCAGTCACCCCTAAGGCAGGCCCTATCAATCCTGAGGGCAGGGTGCTTGGCTTCTATGTGAGGGGGTGCCTCTGCCTGAGCAGGGCCCCTCTGCAGCTCTCAGAGTCTATTCTCTGGTGCTGTTTGTGGATGCGGTTAAACCATATACTATTTAAGTGCATTATATCCTCGCGGTAAATGCTAACTTTGGAATGGCTGCATCAAAACATGTCGTGTTTGGTGTCAAACATCTTGGAATACTACCCCCCGCCAATCTTGGCGGCGGGGGTAGCATTCCACCCTTCTAGAGGGATAAGACATGTACCTGCTGTGGAAACGCGGTAGAATCCTAAAGAGCCCTGGCATCACAAAATGGATGCCACCAGTCACAGACACTGGGCTGCCCTCCTGCTGATGACCGAAACTCACAGTGGAGGAAGCCCAACAATAGGCATCCTGTCACAGGGAGGTGTAACCACCTCCCAGACAGGGTTTAGTGTATTGGGGCTGGGTGGGTGCACTCTTAGAGTGCTTTGAAGTCCTGCACTGAGGGAGCAGAAGGCTCCTCTGTGCATATGCCAGTTCAAACCAGCTCAGGGGCTACCTGCCCCTGCTCTGGCGCGAAACTGGACAAAGGGAAGTGGGTGTAGCCACCCCTCCCTTGACCCTCCCATAGGTGGGGTCATAGAGCTAGTCCATCCCCTCTTTTTAGTATAAGAGGGGGAACCTTGCCATTGCAAAGCAGATAACCCCTGGACGACGCTCTACAGAAGAATCCTGGCCCTTCGACGTTCCACTACCTTTGGAAGACAGAAGAATCTCCCTTGGAGTCAAGGAGTGACTCCCCTGCTTGGCAGGCACCAAAAACGACAACGACGGTCGCAAACTACGCCGCTCCCGCCGGAGTCCGAAGTCCCTGCAGCCCAAGAAGTGGATTTCCTGACCTCTCCCAGGCCATCGTGAGTCCCCAGCGAAGCTGAGGCAAGTGGACCCCACGAGTAACGAGGAACCGCGACCCCTGGGTACCGTGCACTATTGTCGAGTGCAACCCCTTCACAACGTTCTACGAACTTGTGCTTTGGACCACATGTGGTCCCGACCTCCAGCAGGAATCCCTCCGAAGATCAGAGGCCTACACCGTCCCGAGTGACCGTGGGCCCCTGCTGAGTGATTCCGCCCGAGGTGTCTTCGCGATCCCTTGCCCGCCGGCTTGTGGGTCCCCAGAAGACTTCTTAAAGAAACCAAAGGGCTCCCCTGGTTGCTCCAGGCCTGCCCTGACTTACCCTCGCTGGGTGAGTCCCTCAGACCTTGCTGGTCTGCGCCATCGACTTTTCTTCATCTCCCCGAGACTTGCTGCTGCCAAGGCTTGTTGGCTCCGATCGAGTTGCCGACACCGCAGTCAGCTGCAGACGTCGAGGGACCCACCGAATCCAGCTCCTGGTCGTCGTCGACACCTCCTGGACCACGTGGCTGAAGAGTCAAGGCACCCGCAACCGACCTGAATCAACCGACGACGGTGGGCATCCATCTTCCTTGCCCCGGGTCACTGCCAAGTGACTTTGAACACTGTCCCCTCTGCTTTCAGGTCATCCTTCTCCAGAATCCAGGCTTGGATTCCACCGGACACTTCTTCAGCTCCCGCAAGCAGCAAGTCTTCTTTGTTCGCCATTGAAAACGACGCCGCGACCCGACACCAAAGGACACCTGTGCACCCGGCTTCCCTGGGTGAGGTAACTCCAGCACTACGGTGCTCCTGTGGGTGTGGGCCCTAGAACTACTTACCCTGTAAGTGACTTGCTTGTAGGTTCTCCCGAAGTATCCTAAAACTCTTTATTTCCAACCGCGACTTGCCCCATTGAAGTTAATGGCGATTCGCGCCTGTGTATCCACACTGCACGCGTCCCCGTGGGTCCTTTACTTACCTGCCTTGGGTGGTTTCGTGAGGCCCCAGCACTTCTGAAGGCCCTAGGCCTTGTCTCCTTGCAAGTCGTTGTTTCTAAGTCTCTTACTTAGTATATGGTCTGGTACGCCCCTAGGGCCCCAGCCATCTTTTGTGCTTAACTTATTGAGAAACGTTGATTTGTGCATATGTTTGTCTTCTAATCTCATAAAGAGATTAGTAGAGAGTTATTTAGAAATAAATACATATATATTTGATATATATACCTGTGTGGTGTCTTTTCATTTGGTGATTCAAGAGATTATATGGTAAAACAAGCTGCTTTACATTCCTCCGAGACTTAGCCTGAAGGCTGCTCTCCACAGCTACCACTAGGATAGCTTTCTTTAAAAGGTTGTCTTAAACCTATCTACCATAAGAGTCGATTTGCCCTGGTGCAAGGTGTCCACTTTAATTAGTGAACAGCATATACCAGGCCAACTTCTCACAACAGAAAAGCACAAAGAGGCAAGAGAAGTGCAGAAAGAAACAATAGAGGTGCTGAAGGAGGCAAGAGGGGTACACAAAGAGACAAGAGAGGTGCACAAAAAGGCAAGAGAGGTGCAGAAAGAGGCAACAGGGATGCTTAATGAAGCAAGAAATATGCAGAAAGAGGCAAGAGAGGTGCAGAAAAAGGCAAGAGAGGTATAGAAAGAAGCAAGAGAAGTGCAGAATGAAGCAACAGGGATGCAGAAAGAGGCAAGAGAAGTGTAGAAAGAAGCAACAGAGGTGCAGAAAGAGTCAACAGAGGTGCAGAAAAAGGCAAGAGAGTTGCAGAAAGAGGGAAGAAGAGGGGTGCAGACAGAGGCAAGAGAGGTGCAGAAAGAGGGAGGAGGGGTGTAGAAAGAGACAAGAGGGGTGCAGAAAGAAGCAAGAAAGGTGCAGAAAGAGGCACAGGGGTGCAGCCAGAGGCAGGAGAAGTGCTGAAAGAAGCAACAGTGGTGCAGAAAGAGGGAATAGAAGTACAGAAAGAAGGGACAGAAATGCCAAAAGAGGCAAGAGAAGTCCAGAAAGAGGCAAGAGAGGTACACAAAAAGACAAGAGAGGTCCTGAAAGAAGGAAGACGAGTGAATAAAGAGGAAAAAGGGTTGCAGAAAGAAGCAAGAGAGGTTCAGAAAGAAGCAAGAGAAGTGCAGAAAGAGGCAAGAGGGGTGCACAAATAGACAAGAGAGGTGCACAAAAAGACAAGAGAAGTACAGAAAGAGGGAAGACGAGTGCAGAAAGAGGCAACAGGGGTGCATAAAAAGCAAGAGAGGTGCAGAAAGAAGCAGGAGAAGGGCAGAAAGAAGCAAGAGAAGTACAGAAAGAGGGAAGACAAGTGCAGAACGAGGCATCAGGGGTGCAGAAAGAAGCAAGGGTGGTGCAGAAAGAAGCAAGAGAACTGCAGAAAGAAGAAAGAGAGGTGCAGAAAGGGGCAAGAGAATTGCATATAGAGGCAAGAGAGGTGCAGAAAGAGGGAAGAAGGGTGCAGAAAGAGGCAAGAGGGGTGGAGAAAGAAGCAAGAGAAGTGCAGAAAGAAGCAACAGAGGTTCAGAGAGAGGGAAGAGAAGTGCAGAAAGAAGGAAAAGAAATGCAGAAAGAGGCAAGAGAATTGTAGAAAGAAGAAACAGAGTTGCAGAAAGAGGCAAAAGAGGTGCAGAAAGAGGGAACAGGGGTGCAGACAGAGGCGAGTGAGGTGCAGAAAAAGGGATGAGGGCTGCAGAAAGAGGCAAGAGGCTTGCAGAAAGAAAGAAGAGAGGTGACGAAAGAAGCAAGAGAAGAGCAGAAAGAAGCAACAGAGGTGCAGAAAGAAGCAACAGAGGTTCAGAAAGTGGGAAGAGAAGTGCAGAAAGAAGGAACAGAAATACAGAAAGATGCAAGAGAACTGCAGAAAGAGGCAAGAGAGTTGCAGAAAGAGGCAAAAGAGGTGCAGAAAGAGGGAACAGGGGTGCAGACAGAGGCAAGTGAGGTGCAGAAAAACGGATTAGGGCTGCAGAAAGAGGCAAGAGGCATGCAGAAAGAAGGAAGAGAGCTGACGAAAGAAGCAAGAGAAGAACAGAAAGAAGCAATAGAGGTGCAAAAAGAGGCAAGGGAGTTGCAGAAAGAGGCAGAGGAAGTGCTAAAAGAAGCAACATAGGTGCAGTAAGAGGGAAGAGAAATGCAAAAAGAAGGAACAGAGGTGCAGAAAGATGCAACAGAAGTGCAGAAAGCGGCAAGAGAGGTGCACAAAGACACAAGAGAGGTAAACAAAAAGGCAAGAGAGTTGCAGAAAGAGAGAAGACGAGTGCAGAAAGAGGCAACAGGGTTGCAGAAAGAAGCAAGAGAGGTGCAGAAAGAAGCAAGAGAAGTGCAGAAAGATGCAAGAGAGGTGCAGAAAGAGGCAAGAGAGGTGCAGAAAGAGGCAAGAGAGGCACTGAAAGAGGCGAGAGGTGCGGAAAGAGGGAAGAGAGGTGCAGAAAGAGGCAAGAGGGGTGCAGAAAGAAGCAAGAGAGGTACAGAAAGAAGCAAGAGAAGTGCAGAAAGAAGCAACAAGGGTGCAGAAAGAGGAAAGAGAAGTGCAGAAAGAAGCAACGGATGTACAGAAACAGGCAATAGGGGTGGAGAAAGAGGCAAGAGAGGTGCAGAAAGTGGAAAGACAAGTGCGGAAAGAGGCAACAGGGGTGCAGAAAAAAGCAAGAGATGTGCAGAAAATGAAAGAGAAGTGCAAAAAGAAGCAACAGAGGTGCAGAAGGAGGCAAGAGACCTGCAGAAAGAGGCAAGAAAGGAGCAGAAACTGGCAAAAGAGGTGCAGAAAAAGGGAACTGGGTGCAGAAAGAGGCAAGAGAGGTGCAGAAAGAGGGGTGCAGAAAGAGGCAAGAGGGGTGCTCAAAGAAGCAAGAGAGGTGCAGAAAGGAGCAATAGACATGCAGAAAGAAGCAGCAGAGGTTCAGAATGAGGCAAAAGGGGTCAGAAAGAAGCAAGAGGAGTTCTGAAAGAAGAAATAGAGGTGCAGAAAGAGGCAAGAGAAGTGCAGAAATAATGAACAGAAAAGCACAAAGAGGCAAGAGAAGTGCAGAAAGAAGCAATAAAGGTGCTGAAGGAGGCAAGAGGGGTACACAAAGAGACAAGAGAGGTGCACTAAAAGACAAGAGAGGTGCAGAAAGAGGCAACAGGGGTGCTTAATGAAGCAAGAAATATGCAGAAAGAGGCAAGAGAGGTACAGAAAAAGGCAAGAGAGGTATAGAAAGAAGCAAGAGAAGTGCAGAATGAAGCAACAGGGATGCGGAAAGAGGCAAGAGAAGTGTAGAAAGAAGCAACAGAGGTGCAGAAAGAGGCAACAGAGGTGCAGAAAAAGGCAAGAGAGTTGCAGAAAGAGGCAGGAAGAGGGGTGCAGACAGAGGCAAGAGAGGTGCAGAAAGTGGGAAGAGGGGTGTAGAAAGAGACAAGAGAGGTTCAGAAAGTGGGAAGAGAAGTGCAGAAAGAAGGAACAGAAATGCAGAAAGAGGCAAGTGAACTGCAGAAAGAGGCAAGAGAGTTGCAGAAAGATGCAAAAGAGATGCAGAAAGAGGGAACAGGGGTGCAGACAGAGGCAAGTGAGGTGCAGAAAAAGGGATTAGGGCTGTAGAAAGAGGCAAGAGGCACGCAGAAAGAAGGAAGAGAGGTGACGAAAGAAGCATGAGAAGTGCTGAAAGAAGCAACAGAGGTGCAGAAAGAGGGAAGAGAAGTACAGAAAGAAGGGACAGAAATGCCAAAAGAGGCAGGAGAAGTCCAGAAAGAGGCAAGAGAGATGCACAAAGAGACAAGAGAGGTACATCAAAAGACAAGAGAGGTGCTGAAAGAGGGAAGACGAGTGAAGAAAGAGGAAACAGGGGTGCAGAAAGAAGCAAGAGAGGTTCAGAAAGAAGCAAGAGAAGTGCAGAAATAAGCAACATAGATGCAGAAAGAGGCAAGAGAGGTGCAGCAAGCGGGAGGAGGGGGGGCAGAAAGAGGCAAGAGGGGTGCAGAAAGAAGCAAGAAAGGTGCAGAAAGGGGCAAGAGGAGTGCAGAAAGAGGCAGGAGAAGTGCTGAAAGAAGCAACAGAGGTGCAGAAAGAGGGAAGAGAAGTGCAGAAAGAAGGGACAGAAATGCCAAAAGAGGCAGAAGTCCAGAAAGAGGCAAGAGAGATGCACAAAGAGACAAGAGAGGTACATAAAAAGACAAGAGAGGTGCTGAAAGAGGGAAGACGAGTGAAGAAAGAGGAAACAGGGGTGCAGAAAGAAGCAAGAAAGGTTCAGAAAGAAGCAAGAGAAGTGCAGAAATAAGCAACATAGATGCAGAAAGAGGCAAGAGAGGTGCAGCAAGCGGGAGGAGGGGGGGCAGAAAGAGGCAAGAGGGGTGCAGAAAGAAGCAAGAGAGGTACAGAATGAAGCAAGAGAAGTGCAGAAAGAAGCAACAGGGATGCAGAAAGATGTAAGAGGCATGCATCAAGAGGCAAGAGAAGTGCAGAAAGAAGCAACAGACGTGCAGAAGGAGGCAAGAGAACTGCAGAAAGAGGCAATAGACTTACAGAAACAGGTAAAAGAGGTGCAGAAAGAAGGAACAGGGGTGCAGACAAAGGCAAAAGAGGTGCAGAGAGAAGCAAAAGCAGTGCAGAAAGAACCAACAGAGTTGCAGAAATAGGCAAGAGGGGTGCAGAAAGAGGCAATAGAAGTGCAGACAGAGGCAGAAGAGGTGCACAAAGAGGGAAGAAGGGTGCAGAAAGAGGTAAGAGGGATGCATAAAGAAGCTTGAGAGGTGCAGAAAGAAGCAAGAGAAGTGCAGAAAATAAGCAATAGAGGTGCTGAAAGAGGCAAGAGGGTGCAGAAAGAGTCAAGAGAAGTGCAGAAAGAATCAACAGACGTGCAGAAAGAGGCAAAAGAACTGCAGAAAGAGGTTTGAGAGGTACAGAAACAAGTAGGAGAGATGCAGAAAGAGGGAACATGTGTGCAGAAAGAGGAAAGAGAGGTGCAGAAAGAGGGAAGAAGGGTGCAGAAAGAGGTAAGAGGAGTGCAGAAAGAAGCAGGTGAGGTGCAGAAAGAGGAAAAAGAGGTGTAGAAAAAGGGAAGAAGGGTGCAGAAAGAGGCAAGAGGGATAAAGAAAAAAGCAAGTGAGGTGCAGAAAGAGGAAAGAGAGGTGTAGAAAAAGGGAAGAAGGGTGCAGAAAGAAGCAAGAGAGGTGCAGAAAGAAGCAAGAGACATGCAGACATTAGCAAGAGAAGTGCAGAAAGAGGCAAGAGGGGTGCAGAAAGAGGCAAGAGAGGCACAGAAAGAGGCAAGAGAGGCACAGCAAGAGGGAAGACAAGTGCATAAAGAGGCATCAGGGGTGTAGAAAGAAGAAAGAGAGGTGCAAAAAGAAGCAAGAGAAGTGCAGAAAGAACCAACATAGCTACAGAAAGAGGCAAGAGGGGTGCAGAAAGAGGCAAGAGAAGTGTATAAACAAGCAACAGAGGTGCAAAAAGAGACAAGAGTGGTACAGAAAGAGGCAAGGGAAGTGCAGAAAGATGCAAAAGAGGAGCAGAAAGAAGCAAGAGGGGTGCAGAAAGTGTCAAGAGAGGTGCAGAAAAGGCAAGAGAAGTGCACAAAGAGGGAAGAAGGGTACAGAAAGAGGCAAGAGGGGTGCAGAAAGAAGCAAGAGAGGTATAGAAAGAAGCACGAGAAGTGCAGGTAAAAGCAACAGAGGTGCAGAAAGAGGCAAAAGGGTACAGAAATAAACATGAGAAGTGCAGAAAGAAGAAAGAGAGGTACAGAAAGAGGCAAGAGAAGTGCAGAAAGAGGCAAGACTGTTGCACAAACAGGTAGGAGACGTACAGAAAGAGGAAACAGGTGTACAGAAAGAGGCAAGAGAGGTGCAGAAAGAGGGAAGAATGGTACAGAAAGAGGCAAGAGGGTTGCAGAAAGAAGCAAGTGAGGTACATAAAGTGGAAAAAGAGGTGTAGAAAAAGGGAATAAGGGTGCAGAAAGAGGCAAGAGTGGTGCAGAAAGAAGCAAGAGAAGTGCAGAAAGAGGCAAGAGAGGCACAGAAAGAGGCAAGAGAGGCACAGCAAGAGGGAAGACGAGTGCATAAAGAGGCATCAGGGGTGTAGAAAGAAACAAGAGAGGTACAAAAAGAAGCAAGAGAAGTGCAGAAAGAACCAACATAGCTGCAGAAAGAGGCAAGAGGGGTGCAGAAAGAGGCAAGAGAAGTGCATAAACAAGCAACAGAGGTGCTAAAAGAGGCAAGAGTGGTATAGAAAGAGGGAAGGGAAGTGCAGAAAGATGCAAAAGAGGAGCAGAAAGAAGCAAGAGGGGTGCAGAAAGTGTCAAGAGAGGTGCAGAAAAGGCAAGAGTAGTGCACAACGAGGGAAGAAGGGTAGATAAAGAGGCAAGAGGGGTGCAGAAAAAAGCAAGAGAGGTATAGAAAGAAGCACGAGAAGTGCAGATAAAAGCAACAGAGGTGCAGAAAGAGGTAAAAGGGTACAGAAATAGACATGAGACGTGCAGAAAGAAGAAAGAGAGGTACAGAAAGAGGCAAGAGAAGTGCAGAAAGAGGCAAGAGTGGTGCACAAACAGGTAGGAGACATACAGAAAGAGGAAACAGGTGTACAGAAAGAGGCAAGAGAGGTGCAGAAAGAGGGAAGAAGGGTACAGAAATTGGCAAGAGCGTTGCAGAAAGAAGCAAGTGAGGTACAGAAAGTGGAAAAAGAGGTGTAGAAAAGGGTGCAGAAAGAGGCAAGAGTGGTGCAGAAGGAAGCAAGAGAAGTGCAGAAAGAAGCAACAGAGGTACAGAAATAGGCAAGAGGGGTAAGGAAAGAGGCAAGAGAGGTACAGTAAGAGGGAAGATGACTGCAGAAAGAGGCAACAGAGCTGCAGAAAGAAGCAAGAGAAGTGCAGAAAGAAGCAAAAGGGTTGGAGAAAGAGGCAATAGAGGTGCAGAAAGAGGCAAGAGGGATGCAGAAACAGGGAAGAGGGGTGCAGAAAGAGGCAAGAGGGGTACAGAAAGAAGTAAGAGACATACAGAAAGAAGCAAGAGAAGTGCAGAAAGAACCAACATAGCTGCAGAAAGAGGCAAGAGGGGTGCAGAAAGAGGCAAGAGAAGTGCAGAAAAAAGCAACAAAGGTGCAAAAAGAGGTAAGAGTGGTACAGAAAGAGGCAAGAGGATTGCAGAAAGAAGCAAGTGAGGTGCAGAAAGTGGAAAAAGAGGTGTAGAAAAAGGGATGAAGGGTGCATAAAAAGGCAAGAGTGGTGCAGAAAGAAGCAAGAGAAGTGCAGAAAGAAGCAACAGAGTAGGAGAAAGAGGCAAGAGAAGTGCAGAAAGAGGCAAGGGTGTGTAGAAACAGGGATGGGGGTGCAGAAAGAGGCAAGAGGGGTGCAGAAAGAAGTAAGAGAGGTACAGAAAGAAGCAAGAGAAGTGCCGAAAGAAGCAACAGGGGTGTAGAAAGAGGCAAGAGGGGTGCAGAAAGAGGCAAGAGAGGTGCAGAAAGAAGCTACAGAGGTTACAGAAAGAGGCAAGAGAAGTGCAGGAAGAATGAACAGAAATTCAGAAAGAGCGAAGAGAAGTGCTGAAAGAAGCAAAAGAAATGCAGAAAGAGGCGTGCAGAAAGAAGCAAGAGAGGTGCAGAAAGAAGCAAGAGAAGTGCAGAAAGAAGCAACAGGGATACAGAAAGTGGCAAGAGGGGTGCAGAAAGAGGCAAGAGAGATGCATAAAGAGGAAATATGAGTGCAGAAAGAGGCAACAAGGGTGCAGAAAGAAGCAAGAGAAGTGCAGAAACAAGCAAGAGAGGTGCAGAAAGAGGCAAGCAAAGTGCCGAAAGAGGCAAGAGAGGTTCAGAAAGAGGCAAGAGAGGTGCAGAAAGAGGCAAGAGAGGTGCAGAAAGAGGGAAAATGGGTGCAGAAAGAGGCAAGGGGGTTGCAGAAAGAAGCATGAGAGGTACAGAAAGAAGCAAGAGAAGTGCAGAAAGAAGCAACAGGGGTGCAGAAAGAGTCTAAAGGTGTGCAGAAAGAGTCAAGAGAAGTACAGAAAGAAGCAACAGAGGTGCAGCAGGAGGCAAGAGAACTGCAGAAATTTGCAAGAGAGGTGCAGAAAGAGGCAAGAGAGGTGCATAAAGTGGGAAGAGGGGTGCAGAAAAAAACATGAGTGGAGCAGAAAGAAGCAAGAGGGTTGCAGAAAGAGGCAAGAGAGGTGGAGAAAGAGGCAAGAGAGGTGCACAAAGAGGAAATAAGGGTACATAAAGAGGCAAGAAGGGTGTAGAAAGAAGCAAGGGAGGTACAGAAAGAAGCAAGAGAAGTACAGAAAAAAGCAACAGAGGTGCTGAAAGAGGCAAGAGGGTGAAGAAAGAGGCAAGAGAAGTACAGAAAGAAGCAACAGAGGTGCAGAAAGAGGCAAAAGAAGTGCAGAAAGAGATAAGAGAGGTGCAGAGACAGGTAGGTGAGGTGCAGAAAGAGGGAACAGGGGTGCAGAAAGAGGCAAGAGGGGTACAGAAAGAAGAAAGAGAGGTGCAGAAAGAAGCAAGAGAAGTGCTTCTTTGTGCACTTTTCTTGTTTGTTTCTGCACCACTAGTCAACAAAAGAGCTAACTGTAGAGCATCCGGCCATTTTAACCCTGTCGTCTCCTGAATTTTTGCCAATTTTAATTTGAGGGTACCATTGTACTTTTCAACCAATCCCGCCGACTGCGGATAATTGTTAGCATGAATTTTCAGTTTAATATGTAAACCTTCACAAATCAATTTAATCATTTTACCATTAAAATGAGACCCGGTGTCACTCTAGATAATTTGAGGCAAACCGAATCGAGGAAAGTACTCTTTAAGGAGTACATTCGCTGTTGTAATGGCTGTATTATCCTTAGTGGGGTAAGCCTCAACCCATTTGCTAAACACACAAATAACCACTAATACATACTTAAGATTATTACAACTTTCTAGCTCAATGAAATCAATTTGAAGGACTTCAAACAGGAAAGTGGGTGATGCAAAATTACCAGGACGTGTAGGAGTACCCTTCCCTGCATTATGTCTCATACATGCCATACAATGTTTCACCAAATGCGCAGCTGTCTTAGAGATGGTGTTATTATGCCAAACAGGGGCTAACAATTTACAAATGCCTTTTGCACTAATATGGGCTGGACCATGGGCCATAGTAACCACAGGAAGTTCATATGCATCCGGCAACATCCATCTCTGTTCTCCAGATTTATCAATCCAATGTCCTTCCTTGTTTAACTGTGCTGTACTCTCTTGCCATTTTTCTAATTCCTCTATCGTGGCCTCTCTTTGTATCTCCTTCACACTTTCAACAGAGGGGCATTTTATCAAGCATTTTTTTGCCGCTTTAGCAGCACTTTTGTGCCGCTAACGCGATGTTAAATTATTGCCCTATCATCAAGCTGTCGCTAGCAAGCGTTAGCGACAGCTTTCTGGCGATCGCGG
The DNA here is from genome assembly GCA_963921515.1 of Calotriton arnoldi. NCBI lineage: Eukaryota > Metazoa > Chordata > Amphibia > Caudata > Salamandridae > Calotriton > Calotriton arnoldi. The sequence goes on from CAWUFW010011381.1 coordinate 543,767, forward strand.
CCAATTTTCCTATCGCCATGTATGTCAGCGATAGTTTTCGCTAATGTATGCAAAGTAGGCGGTCCCTCTCAAAATTTCATGAAAAAAGTCGCTAACACCACATTGCACTATTAGCAATGATGGCTGAGACCCGTGATGAGGGTAGTATTTTGGTGGCCACACCCTTCTGCTTACCGACTCCAGAGAGCCTGACCCCTGTTCTGCTCGTTCACTTGGAAAGAAGAAACCACGATGTAAAATAAGATGACTTTTTATTTAAGCAGTTCAAAAGCATAGAAACAGTTCGATTAAAATGTTGCCCATGAACACATGAGCAGGATGAAAAATAAATGCATGGACAATGTCATAAATCAGTTGTTCAAAAAGAAGCAAATGTATACCTAAATATTATGCTACGAATAGCTGCCTAAAGAGCAACCCTGACTTTAAAGAGGATAGGTAGGCTAGTGCCTAGAAGGCTAATCTCTTTTTAAGAAAACAACACCATTCAAGACTACGCAGTTTAACCTAAAATAAATGCAATGGCTTGGGTTAGAATGAGCTGAGTTAGATAGGCTGACAAAGCCAAAAGGCTAATAATTAGTTGAGCTGACAAAGCCAATAGGCAAAATAATCAGATAGGCTGACAAAGCCAATAGGCAAAATAATCAGATAGGCTGACAAAGCCAATAGGTTATGCCATTAGATAGGCTGTCAAAGCCAAAAGGCTGAATTATCAGAAAAGAGTATTACCACCTTGGAAGTTGAAGTTCTAGGCCCAGTCACACGGACGATCGATCGGGAACCCTCTATATGCAGTCAGATTGATGCGCAGAGAGTTCAGAGCTGCACCCTGGGTGAAGCTCTTTTATATGGTTAAATGCAGAACTTACACCCACGTCTGACACGAGATCTGACGCAGGCCACTTAACCGCCCGCTTACAGTAACTGGAAAATTTTATATAAAACCGAGAAGTGGTATCATGATGAAACAGCGCTTTTAGCAGATGGTCAGTGTTCTTGACCGCAAAAAGTAAACAAAGGATAACTTTTACCGTAAAAATGCTCAGAATTAATATTTAATATATTAATTCTTGGTCACGTTGCCGCCTTGAGTTTCAGTTAAGCAAGCGCGGAAAGTTTCATAACTAAAAATATCGCAAATCTTGCATGTGACACAGCCAGATGTACCAACAGATTGTCACGTGGGTGGGGGCCACTCTTATTCTCGTAACTGTGGAAATTTACAAGAGGGGGCTGATGTTGTCCCTCGGTGGATGGAACAGATCTCTGCTAGCAGATCAGTGAGGCCTACGAGATCTGTTTTATCATTATTATAAAATGAGAGCAGGAGTCATTGGCTTTTTGGGCCTATCCATTTGTATCTAGGAAGGCATGCTTGGTCCTATGTACAATATGGTTATCTATGGAGCTGGGCTTGGGCCTATGTGAGATGCACTCCCAGGATGAAGGAAAGTGGACAACTTAAGACATTCTATCTGAGCCTGCCTGGTAGGGCCTAACTTAGGGGTATCATGTTCAGTGGGCAGTGCAAAATCAAAAATGGGTTTCTTGTTAGATGGTAAGGTGGGGTCTTCGGGACCCTCCTTCATCTCCCTGCTCTTGTTCATTTTTGAACACATCTCGGATAGAATACTTTGAAGGACCCTCAGGGGTCGGGTGCATGCTGAGGGGGTCATTAACGTAGGGGCACGCAGCCGGGGGTTGCAATTCTGATGGTAGGGTAACATATTCTCCATCATCATGGCTCAGTAACTGGTCATACTGGTGAGCGTTATGCTCCTCCCTCAAAGTGTACCTATGCGGTGGGACTGGGGGAGCTGGGGATGTGTTGGGAGAAGCCTCAGGGGCAGCTAGTTCTATGAGTTGTATGTGGACCTGCCCATCCCCATCCCCAGGAACACGGTGCATGTCCAGATAGTCTGCATCGTGGTGAATTGCTGTTTTAACGTAATTTATCCCAACTGCTTTGATGCTACATCTGCTGACACACCTCATTATTACCTGTGCACCGCAACACATTAACATGATGACACAACAAATAGGTAACATAATTTTCAAGATAGCAGATAGCCATGAAGGCATCCAGTCCAAGTTGAACCAGCTCGTAATAGGGTCTGCATCGGCACCGCCCTCATCACGCATCTTTTTTCCCAAATTGTCCAAGTCCTCAATGGCCTTAGCGAGAGACCCGTTAGCGGCATCATTAGATGGTATGAACGTACAGCAGCTCGATCCGATGGAAGCGCATACCCCTCCCTGCATAGCTGTGAGCTGATCTAGAACATATCTATGCTCTAGAACCATAAGTCTTATTGGTCGTAATTCTTCCTGTATTGCGTTGAACCCATCTTGGGTGTTGTTTATCAGAGTCATTAGTTCATAGCGTGTGACCTGCAGCCACCGGGCATTAGCAGATGTTTGCCAGATGGGCCACAGGACCCCAAAGAATTCCTGGGCGCCATTGAACAGGCGAAACTCGTCAGGAACTTCCTTAAAGGCATCGTTAGCAAAATATTGAGCACTCCTTCTGTGGCGGTGAAGCAGGGTGACATCACCTGTCATGGGGTGTTAGAGCACTTGGGAAATGTTGGATGCCGGGACAACGAGATGCAGTTCATGCATGGTGACCATGGTGCATAGGCCCTTCCATTGAGGAGGCAACTGGGCGTAGATGCGTTCTCCGCAGGCCCAAAAGATGTCCATGAGGCCGGCGGTGCCGTCTTGGAGGTCCAAATTAAAAACTGTCGTGTTACAGTTAGTGTTGCTGCCCACAGGGCGGGTACCGTTACCTAGGAAGCAAAGGAGAGGATTTTTTAGTTTATATACTTTTTTCCATTGGTAGGTGGTGTCCTTACTAAAGGTGTACCTTCTACTTTCTTGTGCCCAGACCCCCCCGCACTCATCGTCGACATCCCAATCGGTGTCCCCCTCCCACTCTGTCGTTATAAAGGGTGCTCCTAAGGAAGCAGCTTTACAAGTGAGGTTGCGTGGACCTTGCCACTGGTCGTTGACATAGATGTTGGCCCATAAACTTAGCACAGCCCTGTCTTCACAGGTGCTTTGGTCTGTTAGTGGATTACATTGTGCTTGTGGTTTTGTAAAGGTGAAGTAGCGTAAATAGGCAAAACTACGCTCCCAACGTTGTGTCTCTGTTTTAGATACTTTCACCCTATACAGCTCCTCCATGCCTTTGTCAAATTGTTGTTTATCAGTCACAATTCTGAACGTGACACTATTATGGTCCCATACCGTGGTGTTTACAAAAATGGTATCGATAGTTGCTGACAGAAGCTGAATCTGGCCGTAGATACGGCAAAGGAACAGATGGAGGAGACACTTGGCTTTTGGGGGTGGTACCTCTTTTGGGAAAATCATTTGGTCTGCGCCTACTGCATGAGGGATGTGTGAGCACACGAAACATGCTTCTTTTGTTGCCTTTTTCCCTATTTTGGACATATGCCGGTACCACATGTTATCTAACAGGGCATCATGGGCTCCATGATCCTGATCGAAGTTGTCCGGACGTGTGGAATGGAAATCTGGCCTGGAATGAAGGTGTGCAATGTGAACCATTGTGTCCTGAAGAGCGGTGGGCCAATCTTGTGTAACCTCAGGTCTTGGTCTACGGGTCCAGAACCTTGGTCTACCTCGTTTAAATCCACGTTTAGTGCGGGGAGGGGAACGGCGGGGCAACTGGGGACCTATTGTGAGATCTAGAACGCCAGCCCCTGGGGTAGTAGCACTGCTTGGGATCAGATCAGTAACTGTGGATGTGGGGTGTGTGCTAGTGTGTGCTGTATCAGCGGTACAAGGTGGGAGTGGTGGACTTTCGATCTTGTCTCTATCTGGTGGCACAACTGACTGCCCTGAAGATGGTGTGATAGCATCCGAAAGATAACACTGATCAGTAGTTGCAAGATAAAACATGTACCAATTGAGAACTGCCAAAGTCACAGTAGAAAAAACACAAAATAGTAAGACAAGTGAAATACATAACTTTGCATCTCCATTAGCATTCTTGACTGTAAGTACGCGATGCTCATCGTCTTCTTCATCACAGGAGGATGGAAGGCCGCTGTCTTCATGGAGTGGCACTGATGGTATGTCCCGTCCCTCCTTTAGTCCATTGGCTGAGGTGGTGGTGCGGGGTCTAGACGGACGTGGCTGCGATGGATCCATGCTTTTCTTTCAGCTATTCGCACTGCAGTTGGTGATGAGTCTATCACCTGGAAGGGACCTTCGAACTTAGGATCCTTCCAACGCCTGACGTTTTTCCAGACGAAGACCAGTGTCCCGGGACGGATTGGTGGGAGCTCAGGATCGGTGGGGCCCTTGTCTCTCCTCTTGGATACCTGGGTAGAAAGGAACTGCGCTGCGCTTGTTAGTTGGCACAGGTATTGGTAAAGTTCTGCTCTCACTATCTCTGATGATGATTCACTGTCTGTCTTAGGGCGTGTGGATGGAACTGTTACATTTATGGATCGTCCAGTGACAAGCTGATGGGGCGTGAGGTGGTGATCCGAACTTGGGGAGTTTCTTAGTGCAAAGAGTGCTATGGGTAGGCAATAAAGCCATTTCTTTCCTATTGTTGCGCTTATTTTGCTTATTTTATTTTTGAGCAAGCCGTTGAGGCGCTCACAAATACCGTTGCTTTGTGGGTGATAAGCTGATGTCAGTTTGTGTTTAATGCCTAGCATTGTGGTCAGGGAGGAAAAGATGGCGTTTGAAAAATGACTTCCGTTGTCGGACCGGATGGCGTCTGGAATGCCCCAGCGAGTAATGACATCACGGAGTAGGAATGTGGCAGCTGCCTTGGCATCGCAGTGGACGCAAGGTCCAGCTTCGATCCAGCGTGAAAATGGACACACTACTACAATGAGATAGCGGTAATTTTGGCAGCGGTCGATCATGTCGACATAGTCAATGTGTAGCTCTTTGAAGGGGCCAGATGGTCTAGGAATGGTGGAAGCAACTGTTTTGAGAGTCGGGTTTGGGGAATATTGTTGGCAAATGAGACATTTATTAACATACAATTGTATCTGTTCATAGGCATTGGGGATGAACCAGTCTGTTTGCAAGGTGGTGGACATGTTATCTCGGGTGACATGTGTTGGGAAGGTGGAGTTGGTCCAATGCTACTTGTAATAAGGCCTGTGGCATCACAGGTTTCCCTGTTACTGTCTGTCTGTACACGAAGTCGGCGGAGTCCTGTTGTACTCCCCTCTTCTTCCATAACTCTTTCTCTTGATCTGGTGCACTTTCTTGCATTTCTCTAAGGTGTAACTGTGCAGTGTGATCATATTGCTGAGTTGTGTCAATGTCAAATGGTGTTGTGAATTGGGATGGTGTTTTTGGAATTCCTTCATTGCTATTGTCATGCTCTGTGGGAGGCAGTGTTTGGGAAAGTAAAATGGGGGCAAATGGTACCTCTGGTGTTGCGTGAAGTGGGGGGCCTGTTGCTGGGGGGCCTCTGGCTGCAGCCTTAGCTGCCCAATCTGCCAGGGCGTTACCTCTGGAGACAAAATCTTGGCCATTGGTGTGCGCTGCGCATTTGACTACGGCTACTTCAGCTGGTAGTGTAAGGGCCTCAATAAGTTCCTCTAGTAACGTTTTGTGAATGACAGGTGTACCATCTGATTTGAGGAAGCCGCGCCTCTTCCAGCGGAGGATGCTGGAGTGTGTAGTCGTAGTAACATATGCAGAATCGGAGTAAATTGTAATGCGGTCATCAGCTCCAATGTTCAGGGCAGCTATGAGGGCTACCAGTTCAGCTGCCTGGGCAGAATAATGTGATGGTAATGTAAGTTGCTGTACAATGTCTAGGGAATCAGAGGAATCATTCTGCTGTGCTTTAACTACTGCAGCTCCTGTGTACCTGACTCCTGTGTCTTGATCAATGGTAGAGGAGCCATCAACAAAATATACAGTACTGTTTGGCAAGGGATCCTCTTTTGCTGCTCCAGACTCATCTGGTGAATATGTGGCACAGTCATGGGTGTCATCATCTGAGGTGGCTATTGGATGGGCAAAAAATGTGGCAGGGTTTACTGTATGGCATTTTACAATCTTCAGAGAAGGTAGTGACAGTATGACTTCGTAACCTGACACTCTTTGTGTTGTTAAAGTCGTCTTGGCTTTTTGTATTATTGCAAAGACGGCATGTTCAGTGTACATAGTCAGTGGGGAACCCATTACAATGGGGGTAGTTTTCTCAACAGCAAATGCTGCGGCAGCAAGGGCCTGCTCGCAGGGGTAATGACCTTTCATGACAGCGTCCAGCATGCCGCTGAAGTAGGCAATGGGCTTATGGCCCATGGGGTATTTCTGAGTGAGTACTGCAGTCATTACTAGACCATCACAGTGAGTGAACAGGTAAAATTCTTTTGTGTAATCAGGTGATCCTAACACTGGTGCATTTGTTATCTCATCTTTGAGCTGGGTGTAGGCTGTTCTCATTTCAGGTGTCCACTCAATTTTATTGTGTCTGTCTTTGCCCATTTTCACAGCTTTCAGCAATGGGGCAGTTATTGTTGCAAAATCAAAGACCCACTGGCGGACATAATTAACCAGGCCGAGGAATTTCTGCATGTCTTTAACTGTTTGAGGTTCAGGAGTGCCTTTTATCGCCTCAACTCGACCTGGAGTGACTCGTCTGCCTGATGCAGACAGTAGCTGACCTAGATAGTGTACCTCTTTCTGACAGTACTGTAACTTCTGTTTGTCAACTTTATATCCCCTTTGTGCTAGCGTGGTAAGTAAGAAGATGGTGTCTTTTCTGCATTGTTGTTCTGTGGGGCTGCAAAGCAGTATGTCATCGACATATTGCAGTAGGGTGCTATCACATTGAATATTAGACAAGTCCTCTTTGACAACCCTGTTGAAGACGCTAGGGGACTCACAGTACCCTTGAGCGAGCCTTGTGTATGTTAATTGCACATTTCTGAATGAGAAAGCCAATAGGTATTGGCTGTCTGGGTGTAAAGGAATGCTGAAAAAAGCATTTTTCAGATCGATGACAGAAAAGTACTGTGCATCGGGGGGACATTCGTGAGGATGACAGAGGGGTCTGGGACAATAGGGAATTCTGGTACAACTATGTTGTTAACGGCGCGCAGATCGTGTACTAGACGCCATTGATTGGTCTTCCCCTTCCGCACAGGAAAAAGAGCTGTGTTACAAGGAGAGATACAAGGATATATTACTCCTTGATCTAGCAATGCTTGTATGGTAGGGGCAATGCCCTCTTCCGCTGCCTTGGACAAGGGATACTGTTTTATTCTGGGCAGGATAGCACCTTGTTTAAGAGTTATCTTGAATGGCGCGGCAGAGCTAATAAGGCCTACATCATTTGGGCCTGTTGTCCAAAGATGTGCAGGTACTTGAGCCAGATCTGTGTCTCGGGCAGAGTCATAGCTAGGGGTGACTGTTGGTGTCCTAATCTCCACTGTTACTGAGATAGGCACATTGTTTTGATAGATAATCTCTGTCTTGGAGTAGTCTTCAGGGGATCCAAACAACTGGGCATCTGAAATGTCTCTTACCAACCCTTTAGGCTCAATGAAAATGACACAAGCCCAAGTATGAGCGTTGTCATCGCATGCCAGGAATGCGCCGTAGGTCGGTGTTACCTCAAGGGCGCAGATGTCAAATGTCAAATGTTTGTCTAATAACTGTGAGTCTGGTACTTGGGGTCTGAAAAGGAACTCTTTTGGTAACTGAACAGTGCGGCCTTGTAATTCGGGAGTGGTGGCGACAATAGTGTGGACAGCTGCAGAGAAGGCGTGCTCATCCACTGGGCGTGCTCTGACCTGGCTATCTAAGGAAGACTGTGCAGTGACTGCCATTATCCTAGTTAGTGGGGTACCTGGTATGGAGCAAATCATTGTTCCGTTGTCATCAAAGTGGATGGTCATGTTTAGTTTGGCCATGAGGTCACGTCCTAAAAGATTGACTGGGGACCTGGGTGAATAGAGCAGAGGCTGCTCCACTACATGGCCTCCTATCTCCATTGATACTGGCTTGGTGAAGGGGACCCTTGCTATTGCCCCAGAAAATCCCTGTGTGTCCGCTGTTTTGTTTGAAATGGGCAGAGGGCCACCTGTAATGCAGGAATATGTGGCACCTGTGTCAACAAGAAAACTATATGTTTTGTTATTTATCACAACACTTGCAATAGGGTCCTCTTCAGTATTGCTTGTGCAGGACAAAATTGGGCACACAAGAGTTGTCTGTGGGCTGTCCTAGCCAGTGTATCCTCCAGCCTGAAATTGCTGGATGGTGCCCTGGGTAAAGGGGTTGTTGGAGGCAACAATTGTTCCTCCTAGAGGTACATTGTTTTGTGTTTGGGGGACCACCTGATAAGCAGGTAGTTGCTGTGGCTGTAGCTGTTGCATTGGAACCTGTATTTGTTGGACTGCTGGCTGAACCTGGGCCATTATGGGCGCTTGGAGCTGCACTTGTTGTTGCTGTGCTGGTTGTGCATAAGAGTATAGTATTTGGGGCTGTTGAAGGTGTTGTTGCGTGCGCTGCTGTTGTTGGAATGGTGCTTGTGCTTGGTAGCCAGGACGCATATATTGCTGACCCATATCACGCTTTTTACTGTTGCAATCTCTCTGTATGTGGCCTGGTTTCTGGCAATAGTAGCAGATGATCGGTGGTGTCCCTTGTCCTGGCTGTTGTGGAAACCTTTGTTGTCCCATCCCTCGCCCTCTTCCTGGTCCACCCGTGTTCCAGTTCATATTTGGTCTGTTATTGTAATAGGGCTGTGTGTTGGTGCTGTAAGCAGGTGGTGCTGGCATGTATTGTACCATTGGCTGTGGTTGCGGCTGGACATACTGTATGGCAGGTTGGGGTTGAGCTTGTATGTACTGTACTGCAGGTGGTGCTTGAACCTGTTGTGGGGCAGGTTGGGCGTTGCCTGCAAGAGCATTCATGGCAGCCTGGGGGAAGGATGTTACTGCTGTCATTTGAGTGACCGGTGCTGCAAGCATGACTGTGTCAACATTGTCTTTTTTCTTATTAAGTTTCTGCTGTACCAACTTGGCAGCGGCATTCTCTATTGCCAGCTGTCTAACCTTCTCCTGTTCCTGTCTCTTTTTGCAGTAATGTATAATGTGATCTTGTATTTCAGCCCATGGCTTGCATTCCATTGCTACAATGCCATCTAATTTTTCCTGCACTTCAGTGGGTAAACCTTTCTTTATTGTGTGATAAAATAATCTCCCATACCCTCCAGCTGCGTCCCATCGCTGCCCTAACTCCTGGTGCCATTTTTCTTTCATTCTGGAAAGATAGTTGGCAGGATCTTCATTTGGTTGCATGGTCTGTGACAACAGAGCCCCAATGTCGGGAACATCAGGGAATTTCCTGCGCAACTCAGTCCATGCTAGTGTTCTAATCTCATTAAAGGAAACACCATCATGTTTTGTGTTTGTTTTTGTAAGATTGACATGGACACGTGTGAAGAGATCTTCTGCATCTTCTCCCATGAGGGAGATCAGCAGGCTTTTTACATCTCCTATAGCTATGTTGTTACCTGTGGTGATATTTTCAAAAGCTGCAATCCATTTTCCCGCACCCTCAGCGAGGGGTGGGAGTGCCTTTTTGACATTTTCTTTGTCTAGTGTAGACCATGGGATATAGATGGGGGGATCAGTGACATTTTTGTACAGCAGTGGCATCTGGCGCATGACCCCAGGGCGTCGCGCTGTGGGTCCTGTATAGTCATGCTGGCGAGCATATTTTTGCCAGACTTTCAGGCTCTCCCTCATGTAGTCATAGTCCCAATCCTCATCTCCTACTCCTTTGAGGATACATTCAACTGCTGTTGCCATGTACTGAGGTTCAAAAGAGCCTTCTCTTGGCCAAGGGAGCATTTGCGGCGCTAAGGGCTCTGACCAGCCTGCCAAGTCGTCTGAAAAGGGGTTAACTGCATAATCTGAACCTTCCCCTAATGTCACTATCTCATTGGGAGTGAGATCATTGCTTGTTTGTGGTGGACATGGTCTGCTGAGACTTATGTTGTGTCTATTTTTCATCCTGACGGTGCGCAAGGAAGCAGAGCCCGAGACGTCATATAGTATGTCGTCTGGGCGTCCATGTGTCCCCAAGACTTTAAGTCTCTGTGCTTCGGTGGTCCTGACCTTACTTCTTACCACTCTGTCTTGTTCCTGTGGGAGTCCACAATACATTGGGATCTCACCAAACATTGGATTGTGGCCTTCTAGCACCCGTGGTGGTGTCTTCTCCCGCCCTAATGCTGTTGGGGATTGGTGGGCTTGGTGTGTGTCGGTGAGTGTCTGTGTTATTCCAGAGGCGACAGCATCAGAGCGGTAGGGGTGCTCATCAAGGAGATATTGTTTATTCCCTTCCCCATTCCTACTGATAATTGTCTTTGGGTGGTGTTGCACGAGGTTGTGCAGCATGGGTGAGGGTGGTGTTGGTGTGTTGACCTTCGACATCATGTCCGTAATGCTTTTGTTCATGTTCTCTAATTTAAATGACAAGCGTCTCATTGTGTTTACCTGTGCTGCGTGGCAAGGTGATTGATGCATGGGTGTCTGTTCGTCCTCAAGATGCTGTGGTGAAATACTTTCCAGGCTAGTGCTTTTGCTCAAGTCTGCATTCTGTCTATAATTGCCATATGAGGAGGGAAGACCTGTGAGAGGAACACACTGTCCCTCCATCATGCACAGCAATGGTGGGTTTAGGAACTCAATGAGCTGCCGCTGCTCTGTCATAAGGCCAGATCCTGGTACCTCACCAGAGGGTGCTGTAGCCATGAAAGGCATGCTAGTTTGTGATGGGAGGTGCGAACTTGGGAACAGGTGTGTGTGGGTGTCAAGGAAGGGGTTGGGGCCAGGTGCTTGTTGAGTGTCAGTGTCACGGAAGGTGTTAATGACAGTGTCGCCTTTAGGGCCAATGTCACGGACGACAATGACAGGTGAACGCAAGTGACGGGATGATGCTTGAGAGACAGAGTCAGAGTCCAAGTGACGAGATGATGCTTGAGAGACAGAGTCAGAGTCTACCTCATCCTCTTCACCTGGGCGTGGGTGTGCAGTATTGACTGTTGGTGTAAATTTTAGTGATAGTTGTGCATCTATGAAGCCTGGGATACCCGATACTGCTGTCTCCCTTACTGTACCGTTGGGGAGAGGCAGGTGTATATTGCGCAGGTCTGTCAGGTGGGGGTATACATCATCGGGGGGCATGGATGGAGTCGGTGGTCTGTTCACGGGGTGGTACGGGTGACTGGGTGATGTGTGGGAAGCCTGAAATTCCTCAATCTGTGTGATGTGTAATTCTGGGTCGAGGTGCGGTGAGGAAGATGCCTCATTTGGTAGTGGTTGGAAACCAGCAGCCGGAGAATCATTAGTGGTAACTGGTAGCTCAGGTTGTTCCTTGTTAGTGAGCTCGGTATACATACCGCTGAAGTGGTAAGGCGGTGGGGGCGGAGCATTGGGTATAGCTGGGTGTGTGGAGTCAGAGTGTGTTTGAGCCTTGTCTTTGAAAATGCGCCAGAGATCTAAAGTAGCCTTTCTCTTCTGTAACTTAGTGCCAGAGTACTTGGTGTCTAGAAAGGTGGTGGCATGCTCTAGTATGATTGGGTCAAAGCTTCCCTCTGAGGGCCAAGGATGAGTCATTTTCGCTGTACGCTTATGAAGCTCACGGCAGTGCTTTAGTATATGGTGTTCCTGGCCTCCGAATGTTTTTAAAACATGTTGGAGTGGAGTGGCCATGTTGGTGTGTCTAACACTGGGCGCTCTAGGCAAAGACTGAATTACAGGAGCGCGTTTTCTCAGGTGCTAGGGACAATGTCTCTGATGAGTTCTTGCTCTACTACCTGAATGACAATATCATACACCCCGTCCTGCAAGTCTCGTTCTTGTGCTAGAGTATAAAGAGGGAAGCGAAGCTGGCCGTCAAAGCAAGCTTCAGCAATATAACTTTGGAGAGGGTGCCTTGGCCACGTGCTAGATAGTATGGCAGTGAATAGCGCTCCAGGGGGATGTATGATAAAAAAGATGTGAAAGTGGGTAGACGTTTTGTACACTGTAGAGCTCACTATGCCATTCATGAGTGTTATTTTAAAGCACAATGCATTGAGGGTGAATGTCGCTTGTTTGGAAAGGAATGTAATTAGGTGGCAGAAGAGTGTTCAGTGGCAGGAGTGGGTTCAGTGGCAGGAGTGGGTTCAGTGGCAGGAGTGGGTTCAGTGGCAGGAGTGGTTTCAGTGGCAGGAGTGGGTTCAGTGGCAGGAGTGGATTCAGTGGCAGGAGTGGATTCAGTGGCAGGAGTGGGTTCAGTGGCAGGAGTGGATTCAGTGGCAGGAGTGGATTCAGTGGCAGGAGTGGAGGGGATGGCGTCGTTTATCAATTCCTCTCCTATGGCGCTACTGATAATGTGATATAATGCTTTTCTTAAGTCTAGTTCCTGTGGTCCGGTGTATATTCCGGTAGGGGAGAAGTCAGGGAATTGGAGCTGGTTACGAGAGAGACCAGCAATTACTTTGCTTTGTAGCGGGTTGCGTGGATAAGTTGTAACTAGTGTGGTAGGTATGTCCAAATCTGGCGCTAGTAGGCGAATGCGTATGTAAATGCAATCCGATGTTTTATGAACAGAGGTACCTAAAATCCTGTTCATGGGGACCAGTAATTGTTGGGGGACTGGAGTGTTCCCTAAAATGTCAGTGCTTGCAATGTTTTTGTTCTTTGGCTTTAGGGACAATGGGATTCGGAAGGTGCGGAAAGGATGGTGCTAGTGAAAGCGTTATCTGCTGTGCCTGGGTATAGTCAACCCCTAAAACTTGAAATATAGTGAGAAGGACAGTGCTTGCTAAGGGTGTAACGTGACAAAAAGAGGATGGGTGACCAGTAGAAAGACCCACAACGATATTATTAACTAAATATACAAAAATAGGAGAAGCTGTACTGTCAGGGGACGGGGCACTCATTCCCTACAGTGTCTGAAAATGCGGGGGTGGGCTTGCCGGGGGAGGCACAATGAGGATGTCTGGTGCAGAGTCCTCTAGATCCACTGAATAGTCCTGTAGGAGTGCCACGAGGAATGGGGACTCGTTAGCAGGAGACAGTGGTTGAGGGAGAGCAATAGTAAGTGCTGATGCTGATACCGTGGGGGAAGCAGGGGCGGTAAGGTTAGGGAGTGTTGCCTCTTCAGAGGATGCCGTGGACTGCGCAGAGTTAGTATTGGACTCGCCGTCTATGGCAACGATAGTGGGAGAATTAGCAAAAGAAACAGAAGACCCTAAAGAGGGTGGGGAGCGCGAAGATGAATTAGAGGAGTGGGCAGGCCACAGAAGATCCGGGCGGGTGGTGTCGGGTGGTTGGGAAGAAACGGTGCCTGAGGGAGGTAAGTCTATGAGAGACAAGAGTGAAAGGCGGAGTTCGGTAGTGGGTGTAAAGTCAACCTCTAAGATGTCCCAAGTAGTTGCAAGAACGTCGCTTTGATGGCGCGTGAGGGGGATAAAGCGATCAAGACTGGTGTGGTATACCGCCGTGGCAGTACCACGTACTGAATGAATAAGGAGATTAATAATTTGTGGGGGGTCAGGGGACATAACGGGGGGTTGTTTAAGGGGACGGACAAGAGGAATGGAGATACACCTCCACCCCTTTGGCTACCAATTGGCGTAGGCAAGTGGTAGGCAAAAAGGTGTGAGAGACAGAGAAAAAAAAGAAAGAAAAAAAAAGCCACAATATATGCGCAAGGTGTACTGAAGAAAAGTGCAACTACTTAGCGGGATTGCGGCTATGTTTTAAAAGCAAGGCAATCCAGACAACAGCTACCTAGCGCAGTTACTGCTAATTGAGGAAAGGTGGGGGGCAACTGAGTCAACAATAATAACTAGCAGACTGCCACTCGGCTAAATGAGTGTGGAGCTGGCAGTTCAGCAACAAATGTGGAGTGCGGGGAGAAAACTGTGGTGGGACAGCAGGGCTAATGAATGTTGAAGAAAATGAAGCACAAAAAACAGACACCATAAACAACAAATAAACAATAATGAAATAAATGAAATGCATTTAAAAAAATAATAACGATAAAAATAACAATGTTTGATGAGAGACCAGAGTGAGAAGACAGAGAAAGGAGGGGCGAGGTGACTACAGTGAAGCTGCGAGGCTCACTTCCTCGTTCTGCGAAGGCAGAGAGCAGAAAAAGGCGTGGTGAATGTCAGACTGGGCCACAGACCTCGAAGTGGTTACTTCCTCTTTCTGGAGTGGCGCAGCTAATAAGGGAGAAAGGCGCCGTTGAGAGAGCGAAATTAATTTAAGAGATAAAAAGAGAAAAGCACCCAAGCCATGTAAAACTGAATCAGAGAGGGACGAACTATAGAGTGCGAAGAATGAGTGTGTGAATACACATGAAAGAACCCTGACAAAAGAAGGGCGCATTGACGCCGAAAGGAAATAGAATGGTGATGCAGGGCGTGAAGGAGGAAATAAAATGACAACGTATGAAGAAAGTTTGAGGAAAAAGAACACGAAGAGCAACTGAAAGAGAAGGAAGTGAAGGAGAGAAAGCACAAGAAAACAAAATAATCAGTGAAAGAGTACAACAGATGAAACATAAAAAGTGAAAACTTAATAATACAAAATGTAAATATGAATACAAAATGGCGGCAAGAGCATACAAAATGGCGCCGGGACACACCCTAAGTAAAAAAGCGACAATACTACAGAAATGCGTGCCACTTGTGCACCGTGTCAAGAGCGCAACAGCCCACAGCTGTGCAATATAAAGTGTTCGATAAGAAAGGGCATTGAGACAAAAGTGCGTCAAATATTAAATGCGTGTGAAATAGTAAAACATGAGAAAGCTGCAAACGCATGTGTGCACCATGCCAGAATTCGGCGAACCACGTACAAACTGGTTGCCAGGGCTCAAACCTCAAGCATCACTGAGCAAGTAAAACCGTAAAACAACACATATGGCAACTATGAAAATATGAAAACCTGCAAAAGCATGTGTGCACCATGCCAGAATTCGACCAACCACGTAAAAAGTGGTGGTCAGGACTCAAACCTCAAGCATCACGGAGCATATCCAAGCTAAAAGACAAAGATAAGAACTGAAAAATAAAAACGGCAATGGAAGTGAAAACACAATATTCGTAAAAGGCAAAGACAATAAAAGCTAAAATAAGTGTTGGCAAGAAAATGCAAATAGAAGGAAACCACGACAGAGGGGAGAGCACCAAAGAGCCTCGGGAAGATGTGACCAGCCACAAAGAGGACGTCGTGGCATGTCAGTCAACCACAGGTGGGCAAAGGAGCACACACAAGGGAGACCCCGGATGGCAAATGCAGGCCGACCCACCGCCCCACACACGCCACAACCTGAGGTAAATTCAAGGAATAAAAATCAAAACCATCCCTGACTTACCCAGGTGGACGTGAGGAGAGGAGAGCCTGAGGGACAGCCAGACAGCCAGACAGGTGTAACCCCAGCATGCGTCCCAAGACCGCACCGTAGATGACCCGCCTACCGAGACCTGGATATTCGTGGTCGCCAGCTGATGAGGGTAGTATTTTGGTGGCCACACCCTTCTGCTTACCGACTCCAGAGAGCCTGACCCCTGTTCTGCTCGTTCACTTGGAAAGAAGAAACCACGATGTAAAATACGATGACTTTTTATTTAAGCAGTTCAAAAGCATAGAAACAGTTCGATTAAAATGTTGCCCATGAACACATGAGCAGGATGAAAAATAAATGCATGGACAATGTCATAAATCAGTTGTTCAAAAGAAGCAAATATATACCTAAATATTATGCTACGAATAGCTGCCTAAAGAGCAACCCTGACTTTAAAGAGGATAGGTAGGCTAGTGCCTAGAAGGCTAATCTCTTTTTAAGAAAACAACACCATTCAAGACTACGCAGTTTAACCTAAAATAAATGCAATGGCTTGGGTTAGAATGAGCTGAGTTAGATAGGCTGACAAAGCCAAAAGGCTAATAATTAGTTGAGCTGACAAAGCCAATAGGCAAAATAATCAGATAGGCTGACAAAGCCAATAGGCAAAATAATCAGATAGGCTGACAAAGCCAATAGGCTATGCCATTAGATAGGCTGTCAAAGCCAAAAGGCTGAATTATCAGAAAAGAGTATTACCACCTTGGAAGTTGAAGTTCTAGGCCCAGTCACACGGACGATCGATCGGGAACCCTCTATATGCAGTCAGATTGATGCGCAGAGAGTTCAGAGCTGCACCCTGGGCGAAGCTCTTTATATGGTTAAATGCAGAACTTACACCCACGTCTGACACGAGATCTGACGCAGGCCACTTAACCGCCCGCTTACAGTAACTGGAAAATTTTATATAAAACCGAGAAGTGGTATCATGATGAAACAGCGCTTTTAGCAGATGGTCAGTGTTCTTGACCGCAAAAAGTAAACAAAGGATAACTTTTACCGTAAAAATGCTCAGAATTAATATTTAATATATTAATTCTTGGTCACGTTGCCGCCTTGAGTTTCAGTTAAGCAAGCGCGGAAAGTTTCATAACTAAAAATATCGCAAATCTTGCATGTGACACAGCCAGATGTACCAACAGATTGTCACGTGGGTGGGGGCCACTCTTATTCTCGTAACTGTGGAAATTTACAAGAGGGGGCTGATGTTGTCTCTCGGTGGATGGAACAGATCTCTGCTAGCAGATCAGTGAGGCCTACGAGATCTGTTTTATTATTATTATAAAATGAGAGCAGGAGTCATTGGCTTTTTGGGCCTATCCATTTGTATCTAGGAAGGCATGCTTGGTCCTATGTACGATATGGTTATCTATGGAGCTGGGCTTGGGCCTATGTGAGATGCACTCCCAGGATGAAGGAAAGTGGACAACTTAAGATATTCTATCTGAGCCTGCCTGGTAGGGCCTAACTTAGGGGTATCATGTTCAGTGGGCAGTGCAAAATCAAAAATGGGTTTCTTGTTAGATGGTAAGGTGGGGTCTTCGGGACCCTCCTTCACCCGCGAAGCGATAAAAAAAGTCACACTAAGGCCCTTTAGCAGCAGGAACATAAGACCAGAAAAAAGCTGGTCTAAAAATGGTGAAAAAGGGAGGTATATAAGGGAGAGTAGCCCAGAGACCCATCTGAAGAGCCACTGATGCCATGGAGGTACTATTCATTCAGCTTGGAGCACCACGAAGGCAACAACCACCACCGCCACTGCCACCTCCCCCAGGACCACCACCGAGGCAGCGCCGAAGAAGACTGCGGGCCCTGCGCAGACGTGTCAGCCTCGCAGACCTAACACCAGAGGATGTCATTGCCCACTACAGGCTCAAAAGGACATCCATCCAACACATCCTGATCCTGATAGCCCACAGGCTGACGGCACCAACACAGCGGAGAATGAACATTCCTCCACAGACAAAGCTGCTGGCTGTGCTGCACATGTTGGCATCTGGGACCTTTCAACCAACAACGGCCAGAGTCAGCGGAGTTTCACAGGCAGCCTTTTCAATCTTCCTCCCGACTGTCTTGGATGGCATACTCAGCCTGATTCCCCAGCACCTTCACTTCCCCAACACTGTGCAGGAACAGATTGCGACCAAGCAAGGCTTCCATGCCATAGCCGGATTCCCACAGGTCTTGGGGGCAATTAACTACACACATGTCCTATTTGTGCCCCCTGCGGACAGTGCACACATATACCGCAACAGAAAGCACACACATTCTATGAATGTGCAGGCAATAGTGGACCACCGGGGACTGTTCACCAATGTCATAGCCAAGTTTCCTGGGAGTGTGCATGATTCCTACATCTTCCGACAGTCCATCATAAACCAGCGCTTCCAGGATGGCACATACGGAAATGCAGGTCTTGTTGGTAAGTACCAACTTAACACACCACACGCCTCAACTGCACATACATGCAACTTCCAATTGTTAGAATGTACATGTCATAATTTCCCATACAACACGTCAATCAACATGCCCACTTACCAGACACAACAACACAAGGAACTGTGGGAACTGTGGCTAGCTATGTAGACTAACCATCCCCAAAGGCTCAGCCCCTCTGCCACTCATTTGCAAATGTGGGGAGAGGTGGGAACCAAGTATGTGTGATGGAGGGACTTGATCCATAATGAAAGTATGTACACAAGGCACTTTGTGTCGGGGTTTTGCTGGACAGTTGGGACTAAGCTGAGTGCAGACCTGCCCATGTGGGCATATAGTGAGTTTCCGTAGTCCAGCACGATGCCAATGACTGTGTGGGTGACTGTCTTACCTGACAATGGGGGGATCCATTTGAAGGTTGCATGGAAGACACAGAGGCAGTTGAAGCAGCTGCAGGCCACTGCATAGACCTATTGGTTCATGGAGAGGGAGGAGTCACATACGGTGCCTACGTACCTAGGCTGGGGGGGCTGCTGAAGCTGTCATCCCACCAGGTGAAGCCACATGCTGATGGTTTCGTTATAAGGATGAGGACTCATGTCTCCTCTGCGTATAGCACCCCCCAGCTGGTGATCATTCATGTTGCAACTGACAGCAATCCCTCCTGGAAGCCAGGTATTGTTGATGGAGAATATGAGCTTTGTGTCCTTGTAGGTGCTGATGTTTAATGGTATCCTCAATCTTGTACCAGTTCTTCTCCATGTGTCAGCAGATGCATCTGCCATCTTTGAGTTTGTTTGTGACCGAGGTGGCATTTCTTGCACTCTGTATGTTGCAGTTGCATAGTGGTGCAAGTGTGTATGCACAGTTGGAGATACATGTCAGTAAAATCTGATCTAGCGCCATTGGTGTCTACTGCAGCGTTGTGGGTGTTGCTGTTGATGGTGGTGTATAGCATCACCTCGTTGACTGAGCTACACTAACTTTGTGTGGGTCTGCATGTGGTCTAGGGTGGCTTGGGATTGACCGACGAGGAAGTGTATGCATTTGTGGTCACTACATGTGCGTTTAGTGGGGTTGATGAACTAGTCAAAGTTTACACATGCTAAGAAGGTGTCAAAGGTGTGCCCTGCCTTGTGGGTCATTGTGGTGAAGATTTTGGACAGTCTGATGTCAGCAAACATTTCACAGATTGTAATGGATTTTGTGTATTCGTGGTATGTGATTTGGAGCCTCCGCTCAGGTATACGTACGTAGTCCATGGAGTGGATGGCGTGGTGTCTGATGATGTTGATGTGTGGGTGAAGCGTTCCTGCCCTCAGTGGTCCCTGCAGGCGAGGGGGCTGCTTAGTGTTGCTTTGTGGCAGCTCTGGACATGAAACAGCTTGTGTTGTGCGGTCGGGCAGGTCTTGCGGCAGCATTAGAACTGAACGTGATCCGTGTCTGGTGTGCCCTATTGCCATGTGAAAGTTATCATGCCATTGAGTCTGAGGACGGAGGATGAGTGCAATGGCTAGACGCTCGGAGAGCCAGGGTGCCTGTTGGTGTGTGTGTTATGTCTGCGGTTATGCGCTGATGGCCGTAACAGTAGCACAGTAGGAGTGCCAGTGATGCATCCATGCAGCGCACACAATCAAAATGGCTTGGGGGACGGTGGATCAACTGTGAGGCAACGCAATAAGCATTGATGCTGGTAACCAGTCATAAGCGACACATGGCTAACATGAAATTCAACATAGCACAAATCACACAACACAAAACCATCCACACTAACAACACATCCTGCATAACCAACAATGAGCACATCTCTCCATCACATGTTACAGGTGATCAAGGATATGCACTATGCCCATGGATGATGACACCCCTCCGAAACCCCACCACCCAGGCACAGAGGCAGTATAATGCGGCCCACAGATGCACCCAGTCCATTGTGGAGCGCACATTTGGCATGCTAAAGGCACGTTTCCATAGCCTGGACATCACAGGTGGCAGACTGCTGTACAGCCCCGAAATGGTGAACAAAATCATCCTAGCATGTTGTGTATTGCACAATATATGTGTGCGCACCAATGCTCCATGGATCCAAGTGCCTGCTGCACCGGACGATGACCAGGATGAAGATGAAGATGAGGCAGGTGGAGCACACACCACAGTTAATGCAGCAGGAACTGCCCGAAGGAACCGAATAATAAACAATTTCTTCAACTGAGCACGTCATATTGTGACAGTCCCCATCAAATGTATATCATTGCAAAATTACCCCAATCACGGTTTGTGACAATAAAAATACACTACACACATACCCTGTCTGCATTTTACTGTCCTGCATAAGTACATCACTATGAAAAGAGTAGGTACCACAATGATTGCAAAGAACATCACAATACTCAATTAATGGTGGGAATGTCTCCTCAGTAAAGAGATGCTCTTCAGTGTGTCAAATGTGCCAAAGTACACTTTTAATTGTGTAAATTGTGCTAACAAACTCGAATATTTGGTGTGTCCTGTTGTGTAAATCATGAAACATAGGTTGTCCTGTGTGCACAAATCCTAATTGTAGGGTGTCGTTTTGGGGCAACAAGTCAATAGAGTGTGTACGTTGTGTTAATTTATGCAATTTAGGGTGTGAAAAGGGGTAAAATATGAAAAATGGGCGTGAAATGGGGTAAAAGATGAAAAATGGACGTGAAATGGGGCAAAAGATGAAAAATGGGCGTGAAACGGGGTCAAAGATGAAAAATGGGCGTAAAATGGGGTAAAAGATGAAAAATGGGCGTGAAATGGGGTAAAAGATGAAAATTGGGCGTGAAATGGGGTCAAAGATGAAAAATGGGCCTAAAATGGGGTAAAAGATGAAAATTGGGCGTGAAATGGGGTAAAAGATGAAAAATGGGCATGAAATGGGGTCAAAAATGAAAAATGGGCGTGAAATGGGGTAAAAGATGAAAAATGGGGGTGAAATGGGGGAAAAGATGAAAAATGTGCGTGAAATGGGGTCAAAGATAAAAAATTAGCGTAAAATGGGGTAAAAGATGAAAAATGGGCGTGAAATGGGGTAAAAGATGAAAATTGGGCGTGAAATGGGGTCAAAGATGAAAAATGGGCGTGAAATGGGGTCAAAGATGAAAAATGGGCATGAAATGGGGTAAAAGAAGAAAAATGTGCGTGAAATGGGGTCAAAGATGAACAATGGGCGTGAAATGGGGTCAAAGATGAAAAATGGGCATGAAATGGGGTAAAAGAAGAAAAATGTGCGTGAAATGGGGTCAAAGATGAACAATGGGCGTAAAATGGGGTAAAAGATGTTTTTTAGGGTGTCATCTGCAATTACCTTTGAACCCACTTCCACCTCAATTTCATAGACCACCAAGACAAATTGCTGGACCACACACCGGACGCGTCAGCCGGACCACCCGCAGCCCTGAGAGACACCAACCAGACCACCATCTCCAAATGGGCACCAGGCACGGATGAAGACACCGCCTACACCATGAAAGGCATCCACTCGGGGGCCCACACAGACCCCATGACCCCTCACAACTACCACAGAGCGGCATCTGCCAATGCACACAAACCACTATGCAACATCAACACCACCTTCAAAACATGCACCTGCACAGACAAATGGAAGCGTGCAGAAGTAATGGCCCTGCTCAAGAAGCACACAGCTGACCCCACCAGCCTCAAGAACTATCGGACCATCTCAATCCTCACCTTTGCAGCCAAAGTCACTGAGAAAACAGTCAACAGGGAACAGACAAGATTCATCAAAGAGAACGCCATCCTCAACCCATCAAAATCAGGATTCAGAAGCAAGCACAGCACTGAGACCGCCCTACTTGATGCCACAGATGACATCAACACGTTCCTGGACCAAAGACACTACGCAGACCTCATCCAACTCAACCTTTCAGCAGCCTTCAACAACATCACCCACCGCACACTAGTCACCAGACTACATGACGCAGGCATCCAAGGTACAGCCCTGGACTGGATCCAATCATTCCCCACCGTAAGAAGGCAAAGGAGCAGACTGCCAGACTTCATCTCTGATCCCACAACAATCACCTGCAGAGTCCCACAGGGCTCATCACTGAGCCAGAGCCTCTTCAAAATATACATGTACCCCCCTCGCAGACATCTTCAAACACCACGGCCTCAACATCCTATCCCATGCTGACGACACCCAGCTCATCCTCTAACCCACCAAAGACCACTCCACTGCCACTATCAACTTCCTGAAAGTAATGCAACACGGGGCAGTCTGGATAACCAACAGCTGCTTAAAGCTCAACCCTGAGAAGACTGAAGACCACGTCCTTGTAACCAGCCCTTCAGCATGGGACAACTCCTGTTGGCTCACAACCCTCAGAAGCCACCTCTCCCCCCAGACCACGCTAAAAACAGCAGCATTATACTCGACTCATCACTCAACATGAACCAACAGGTCAGCGCCGTCACCTACAGCTGCTTCAACGCACTCCGCATCCTCTGGAAGTGCTTCAAATGGATCCCCCCCTGAGTCAAGGTAGACAGTCACCCATGCACTCATCACCAGCAGACTGTACTATGTAAATGCACTTCATGCTGGCATCAGCAAGTCCATACTCTGCAAACTACAGACAATACAGAACACCGCCGCCAGACTCGTCCTCGTCATCCCCTGGCACATACACATCAGCAAACACCTACAATGACTCCACTGGCTCACAGAGGAGAAAACAGTCAGCTCCAACATCCTCCTCTCATGCCCACAAATGCCTATACAACAATGGACACAAATACCTCAATTACAGAATCAACTTACACGTACCCAAAAGAAAACCACAATTTACAAAACTATCACTGGCCAAAAACACTCGCATCCACAGAGCCTGAGCATGCGGAAGATCCTTCTGTAACATTGCAGCCAAGACCTGGCCCATGCTACCGACAGACATCAGACACGCTCCCTCCATGAACACGTTCATGAAGCCCCTCAAGAGCTCGCTCTTTGGCCAACAGATCTGCGCACCACCACCCCAGCGCCTCGTGACCCCCACGGGTGAGTAGCACACTTACAATTCCCCTGATTGATTGATTTAATTGTTGTGAAATATGCAATTATGGTGTCAGCTGGGGTGAAAGTTGCAATTTAGGGTGTCATGTGTTGTGAAACATCATATTTAGGGTGTCATTTGTGTGCTAATCAAGCATTTCATGTTGTTATAGGTGTCTGAAATGAAGTTAGCTCTAAGACTGTACATCTGCGTATGATTTTGCTGTAAGAGTGAAGATTTTTCCACTACAGCGATAATGCGATGATTTTATTTACTCGCCCGAATGAAAAATACATCGCTCAACACATTGTACAATGCTAAATATTACTCATGAGCCTATTTGCATGCAGATTTTACCGCTTTCTCAAAAACGGGCCGCATTGAGACAGGAAGTGATATCTGCATGCTTCCTGTCTACTGGAGTAGTGTTTTGCACCCTCACTTTCTCTTTTGAGCACATTGCTGGTGATTGTGGAGAGTGTTGGAGGTGTTTAGTGGTGTGTGCTGCAGTGTTGAGATTTTGAGAGTGTTGCTGTGTCCTGTTGATAGTGTCTGTGAAGTGTTGTGTACCTATTTTGTGTGTTTTTTTGTCTCTTGTACTCAAATTTGTCGGGTGTTTGTCTGGGGTAGTTAACTTTCTTAGTAGTTTTGGGGGATATATTAGAGGGTTATAATTTTTGGCTGTGGGCTCTCAGGTGTGCAGGGAGATGCCGGGTGTGGGCAGGGAGGGCAGGATGTCCGAGGGGGCATTGGGGGGCTTCCTCTGGATGATAAAATTCTACCTGCCCTTGATGTTGGAGAGGGGAGGCTGTATCCTTCAAGGATACAATGTCAGTGTGCGGAAGATGAGGTGGGAGCATGTGCAGGTGCAGATGCTCTGGTTCTTTAGAGTGGACCATACCGTGCGCCAGTGGAAGCACCGCTGGCAGGATCTGCTGGCCCGTGAAGCTGACCTCTTGGACTACACAGGAGTCATGACTGGCATACAAGGTGGTAAGTACAAACTACATTTAATTGTGATTGCTTAAACTAAAATAAATTAGGACGTGTGTGACACTGGTGTCACAGTGAAAAAAGGTTGCTGAGTGAGGTGGGAGATGTAATGCACTCACGCATAACATTGGCACATCCGAGACTCAACGCTGCATCATATTGACAAGCATAGGGTGCTAGTATGTGTTAACCACTGCGCAGGAGCAACACTTAGCACTGTTGTGCCATAGCTGGCACACCTGCACAAAAAATAAGTGCATGCAGAATATTGTTTGTGTACGGCAGGGGTGACTGTACATGCACTATCCAAGGAACTGTTAATGTGAGCAGTGTGCTGGCCAAAAGGTAGTGTTAAAATGCTTTCCTCATGAATTGTGTTACGTTACCTACGCTGCAATGTGAACATAGTTGATGTGCGACGATGTATTTAATAGGAACAAATGGTCAAAGGAAATTGGACATGTCCAGATTGTCATACACCAACAAGCTCTGTGAAACTGCCTTGTGCGATTGGCAGCAATGCAATTGTACAAAGAGCATGTATAACATCATGATGCATGTAGTAATGGTGCCTTGTGGATGTCTCACACTACTAGCATGTGCATGTTAGCTGGCATTACAGTCTGGTTTGTCCCGACTCAGCATTCACTGTTCTGTTGTGAATGGCAGTCAAAGTGGACACAATCATGTATCCAACATGAAACGCAACACTACAGTTACGTAGCATTTTCTGTTATGGTGATGATTGGTATGAGGAATATGACACATATGATTTAACGTCTGATACCAACACATATATTTTTTCTTGTCTCGCAGATGGTCGGCCACCAATCACACAGGGGACATCGACAGCTTCGAGGACCCACACGCCACTGGTGAGTTTGGACATAATATATTGGCATAGTGCAGTGTCATGGATGTCTCGGTCAAATGATCAACGTTGTAGTATGCCGTATGGGTGTGTATCACATGTCCCTTGCCTACAGTGTGATGATGTATTGTTGAAGTCAGAAGTGTGCACAAATCAGTAAGTGAAGTATGAGCAATGCACTGGTCTCACTGTTGTAACCTTGCCCATCCCCAGTCTGTGATACACATAGTAAGTAAGGTGCATATCATCGAGACCCTATTGCATAACACAACATCACTTTCATTGAAGTGGTGTTGTCAATAGGGGCCTAGCATCATGAGTGAGCCAGCGTTAATCCACTTCACTTGTAATAACGCTTCATTTGTAATAAGGCACACTTTCACGCTGTGTTTAGCGTGAAAGTGGCGTGCAGTGGGTGTTGCGGTTGGCGTTCCACCTCAACACCCATTGTATTTGACGCTGCCACCTATGTACAAGTGCGGCGTTGATAGATGGCAGCGCACAATTTAACAACTGTGACATCCTGGTCGTAATCTGGCTAAATGAGGATGAATATTTTTTTCTCATCATTTTTTCTTTTTACATGTGAGCTGCCTTGTGCAGCACACATTGAGTAAGCAAAATTACATGGTTTGGATATGTACAGGACGGTGGCCCTTCCTGTACATACAGAAAAACTTTACAATAATCAAAATTGTATCTTTCCTGTGTGCTGCACGACTCAGCACACATGAAATTTACAACATGGTATACTAGGATTGGTTATGGCCATGAAGGGGCACCTTCCTGTACAGAAAAAAACCTCCCCTGCACACACACACCCTTGCACTCTGGTGCATGTGTGCCTGCCTAGCCGCTAAATTGTAAGACTTGCCGCCATCGCCGGGGGAACGCAAGTATGCACCACATCCTTTGTAATATGGTGCAGACTTGCGTTTCCAAATTGGCGGTCAGAGGTGTTAAGCCAAGGAGGCTAATGCCTGTCTCCGCCACTTCCTTGTCAATATGCCCCTAGGTCTATGGGTACTGTCACCACAGCACATGCCTGTGGATTGCACAGGACACTGACAGGAGAGGAGACATATAAGTGGGGTTGCTGATGACTATCAGATGACATGGAATGCATCTACATCCGTGCAAGTGTGCCCGATGATGCACAAGGAGGCATTGCTTTTCAGTCTGTAAGTGCGCAGACACAGTTTGGCACTGTGAATTTGTAGGTATGCTGCATGCCATCTTCAAAAAAGTGGCAATGTGTATCTTTGAGCCAAGCATATCAATGCCACGTTCCCCAAACACACAGCAAAGGTGGCCCGATGAATCTCATTGGCATGTGTGTCTCCTGCAATGGTGTCGACAAGCTGTCTCCTTGAGGCCATTCCCTGATTGACTCTGGACCAGGTGTGGGAACTCCTCTGTCCCAAGTGTTGTCATTACTGTGCATGCATTTCACATGCATGGTTTGGCTCTGCCTCCATTGCTGTGCCATTTATTTTACAATGCAGGGCTATCAAACGCTATATGTGAGAAAGCATTACCCCTAAAAACACTATGAGCATCATGACTGAAGAGTGCCGTTACAATGGGGAATGCATTGTGACTTTTTGCGTTGTAAAGGCATGCTTATATTGATTCACTACGGAGTGAGCTTAGCGGATACAAGACATGCATGAGTGATTGAGAATTTGGAGGAAACGATGTTTCCCCCTCTCTGCGGCAACACTTCACATATTGTGTAGTAGTGTTGGAGAGCGGGACAGCGCATCATGTATAACTCAGCGTTCATCCATACAACGGGTTTACATGTGTGCTGCATGATGCAGCATAGTTGAAAGTGTGAGAAGGGCTGTCCCCGGATAGCTCCAGAGCAGGTTGGGTAAACTTTCAAAACATTTACCAGGCCCCCAGCACACAGACACCCATGCACTCTTGTGCAAGGGTGACTGTGTTGGCGCTAACTTGATGAACTGCACACAGTTGCTGGGGGACACACAGGCCTGCACATGGGCATTGCACATATCATGCAGCTCTGTGTCACAGGAGAGGATGAGGGTGGTGCTACACACGGTCGGGATAATGCCTCCCTCCTCCGATTGCTTGTACATGTCACCCTCAGTCCGGGTATGTCATGGCACCATCGTTTGACACTATCAGTCCCATTTGGTTGTGACAGTACATGTACCATGCCATGCACTGTCATGTCAGTCTCTCCAGCATGTAGTCACTGATCCATGCTTCAACATTTTGTTGTCCAGGTCACTCTCTGACTTCACATAGTTACCCTGGAGTGTAGGCTCCCATGTTTAAGTGATCTTGTATTGCAGATGTCATTGCAGAACATTGACATAGTCTAAAGGACTCAAAATTTCCATTGTTGATATTTTACAGACGACATGACACCAGCGGAACAACATGCCTTCCAGGTGAGGAAGGACCGCTTCAATCACGTAAAGAAGGTGGCAAAGGGTTACTGCAACATGGCCAAGAGGCACCAGGAGGAACGGAAGAAAGGGACATGGAAGGCGGTGCCCGAGATTTTGACAACTGGCACACAGCCCATCCCAGGCCCCTCTGGTGTCAGTGGTGGGTCCCAGCCAGGACAGGTGCCACACCCCCCTACGGCCACCCCCCCCAAGGGACAGTCCCACATGCACCTGGCGATCAGGTGGTGCCATTTACAGTTAGGGACAGGAGGGTGATTCATGATGACAATGTGTTCCTGGCAGAGATGAGGCGGGAAATGGCTGATATGAACAGACATTTAACGGACCTTAAAAAACAATTTGGACTGCCATGATGCCTGGAGATGTTGGACCCCATCCCCCTCTTCTCCCTTCCCCCAATGTTTTAAGATCTGTTATTAGGTAGTGTTAGGTTAGCTCTTTAAATTGTTAGGTAGTGTAGTTTTAGCGTAGGTTATAGTTCGTGTTAGCTTTTAAGGTAGATTTTAGATATTTATTATGATGCCGTATTTGGGGATAAGTTTCCTTTTCCTTTGGGTGGGGGTTGATGTATTTTTGGAAAATAAAATACAAAAAAATATATCTTTGTGTAGGTTACATATGTAGTTAGTTTATGTATAGCTTAGATGTCTTTGTCCTGTCTCGTGGTCTGCCTGAAGGGTGGGAGGGGGGTTGATGTCTAAGATATGTTGTTGTGTGTTTAGGATTAGTTAGGGTAGATAGTTTAGGTAAGTAAGATTTTTCTAGTTAGTTTAGATTTTAGTAGTAGTTCTAGTGTTCAGTGTTAGTTTAGGGTTGTTAATTATTTTTACTGTTCAAATAAAATTGTAAAAATTTGTATTTCTGCTTGCACTTCTGTCAGGGATGATGTTGGGGAGTGTGGCTTATTGGCTTGTATGCAACTCATACCATCACTGGATGTGAGAAGTTGGCCTGGTATATGCTGTTCACTAATTAAAGTGGACACCTTGCACCAGAACAATTCGACTCTTATGGTAGATAGGTTTAAGACAACCTTTATAGAACGCTATCCTAGTTTTAGCTGTGGAGAGCAGCCTTCAGGCTAAGTCTTGAAGGAATGTAAAGCAGCTTGTTTTACCACACAATCTCTTGAATCACCAAATGAAAAGACACCACACAGGTATATATATCAAATATATATGTATTTATTAATAAACACTCTCTACTAATCTCTTTATGAGATTAGAAGTCAGGAACATATGTACAAATCAAATGTTATCAAAATAAGTTTAGCACAATCGAATATCACAATCTTAGTTTGGCTAGACCTAGGTCTAGGGCATCTAGAATCGAGGGACCCCCAAGAACCACCCCAGGTAGTTGTAGGAGACCCACAGGGGACGGACGCGGTGTCCCTGCACCGGTGCGAGTCCTGTACGAGTCTATGCGAACAGACGCGATTGAGATTTCAATGTTAAAGGTCCCTTGCGTGTTCGAGGCGAACACACCGATCGGTCCTTGTATGAGTCGAAGGACACGGTTACAGATAGAGTTGCAAGGGAGTTGGACGCGGTGTGTCTAACACAGACGCGAACCATGTACGAGTCAGCGCGATAGTCGCACTTGGAAAGTAAGAGTTTTAGGGCACTTCTAGGGTAGCTACAAGCAAGTCACTTACAGGGTAAGTAGTTCTAGGGCCCACACCCACAGGAGCACCATAGTGCTGAAGTTACCTCACCCAGGGGAGCCGGGTGCATAGGTGTTCTTTGGTGTCGGGTCGCGGCATCGCTTTCAATGGGAGCCAGTGAAGACTTGCTGCTTGCGGCGACAGGAGAATAGTCCGGAGGAATCCAAGCCTGGATTCAGAAGATGGAAGACCTGAAAGCAGAGGGGACAGTGTTCAAAGTCACTTGGCAGTGACTCGGGGCAAGGAAGATGGATGCCCACCGTTGTTGCAAGATTCAGGTCATTCACGGGTGCCTTGACTCTTCAGCCACGAGGTCCAGGAGGCGTCGATGATGACCAGGAGCTGGATTCGGCATATACCATGACGTCTGCAGCTTACTGCGGTGTCGGCGACTCGATTGGAGCCAACAAGCCTTGGTAACAGCAAGTCTTGGGGAAAGTGTAAAAAGTCAATGGCGCAGACCAGCAAGGTCTGAGGGACTCGCCCAGTGAGGGTAAGTCAGGGCAGGCCTGGAGCAACCAGGGGAGCCCTTTGGTTCTGTAGGAAAGCCTTCAGGGGACCCACAAGCCAGCTGGCAAGGGATCGCGAAGACACCTCGGGAGGATTCGCTCAACAGGGGCCCACGGTCACTTGGGACGAGGTAGGCCTCTGATCTTTGGAGGAATTACTGCAGGAGGCTAGGACCATACGTGGTCCAAAGCACAAGGTCGTAGAACGTTGTAAAGGGGTTGCACTCGACAATAGTGCACGTTACCCCGGGGTCGCGGTTCCTCATCACTCTTGGGGTCCACTGGCCTCAGCTTTGCTGAGGACTCACGATGGCCTTTGAGAAATCAGGAAATCCACATCTGGGGCTGCAGGGACTTCGGACTCCGGTGGGAGCAGCGTAGTTTGCGACCATCGTTTGTAGTTTTTGGTGCCTGCCAAGCAGGGGAGTCACTCCTTGACTCCAAGGGAGATTCTTCAGTCTTCCAAAGGTAGTGGAACGTCGAAGGTCCAGGATTCTTCTTCAGAGCGTCGTCCAGGGATATCTAGGTTGCAATGCACAGGTTCCCCCTCTTATACTAAAAGAAAGGGAGGGACTAGCTCTATGACCCCACCTATGGGAGGGTCAGGGGAGTGGGTGGTTACACCTACTTCCCTTTGTCCAGTTTCGCGCCAGAGCAGGGGCAGGTAGCCCCTGAGCCGGTTTGAACTGGGGTATGCACACAGGAGCCTTCTGCTCCCCCAGTGCAGGACTTCAAAGCACTCTAAGAGTGCACCCACCCAGCCCCAATACACTGGTGGCATCCATTTTGTGATGTCAGGGCTCTGCAGGATTCTACCGCGTTTCCACAGTAGGTACATGTCTATCTCTCTAGAAGGGTGGAATGCTACCCCCGCCGCCAGAACTGGCGGGGGGGGGGTAGTATTCCAAGATGTTTGACACCAAACACGACATGTTTTGATGCAGCCATTCCAAAGTTAGCATTCTACCGCGAGGATATAATGCACTTAAGAGTATATGGTTTAACCGCATCCACAAACAGCCCCAGAGAATGGACTCTGAGAGCTGCAGAGGGGCCCTGCTCAGTCAGAGGCACCCCCTCACATGGAAACTAAGCACCCTGCCCTCAGGATTGATAGGGCCTGCTTTAGGGGTGACTGATAAGTCTCAATGTGTGTGCAGGAGAGATATAGGGGACCTATATCTCAGTGAGGGGTGCTAGCACTTCCTCACCAAGGCTGCAGTAGCAGGCCTGTGGTGTCAGATTTAGTCTGCTTCCCAGGGGTGGCATAATACATGCTTCAGCCCCTGGTAGGCCTGTGAAGCACCTATGCCCTGAGTACCTAAGGTACCATATACTAGGGACTCATAAGGTACCACAGTATCCAATCACTATTGCACCTAGAGTGCACTCCAAATCGTTTAGAGAGAACAGAGAGGCTGGGGCCCTGATTGGAAGGGTCCCAGCCAGACTATAGCCAGAAACCAGTGTAAACATCAGGAAAAAAGTGGGGGCAACATAAGAGGCAGATCCTACTCTCCTACACAACCCCCCCCCAAACGCAGGGACACTGAACTAACCTTGACCAGTTGAGTCTTCGTGTTCAAAGTGGAAATACCTTGAGAGTCCATCTGCATTGGCATGTTGGGTCCCAGGTCTATGTTCCACTGTATAGTCCATCCCCTGTAGGGAAATGGACCACCTCAAAAGTTTTGGGTTTTCTCCTTTCATTTGTTTAAGCCATAGGAGGGGCTTGTGGTCAGTCTGAACTATGAAGTGAGTGCCAAACAAGTATGGCCTCAGCTTCTTCAGGGCCCACACCACAGCAAAGGCCTCCTCTCTATAGCTGACCAACGTTTCTCTCTAGGGGTCAGCCTTCTGCTAATAAAAGCTACTGGCTGGTCTTGACCTTCATCATTCAGTTGAGACAGTACAGCTCCCACACCCAGCTCAGAAGCATCTGTTTGGACAATGAACTTTTTGGTGTAGTCTGGACTCTGTAAGATGGGGGCAGTGCACATGGCCTGCTTTAGGTCTTCAAATGCCTTCTGACAGCTAGCTGTCCACTGAACCTTTTTGGCATTTTCTTTGAGGTCAGATCATTCAAGGGGGTCACTATAGATCAATATCCCTTCACAAACCTCCTATAGTACCCAGTCAGGCCTAAGAAGGCTCTCACCTGTGTCTGGGTGATTGGAGCAACCCATCCATTATGGTTTGGATCTTGCTCTGTAAAGGCTGAACCTGGCCTCCACCTACAAGGTGGCCCAGGTACACAACCTGACTCTGCCCTATCTGGCACTTAGTGGCCTTGATAGTGAGGCCTGCTTTCTGCAGAGCCTCCAAAACATTTCTGAGGTGGACCAGGTGATCCTGCCAGGAGTAACTAAAGACAGCAATATCATCTAGATAAGCTGAGCAATAGGTTTCCATCCCTGCCAGAACTTTATTCACCAACCTCTGAAAAGTGGCAGGTGCATTTTTCAATCCAAAGGGCATCACCACAAAGTGGTAGTGCCCACTAGGGGTCGAAAATGCTGTTTTGGCTTTTGCCTCATCAGCTAAT
The DNA here is from genome assembly GCA_963921515.1 of Calotriton arnoldi. NCBI lineage: Eukaryota > Metazoa > Chordata > Amphibia > Caudata > Salamandridae > Calotriton > Calotriton arnoldi. The sequence continues at coordinate 575,711 of CAWUFW010011381.1, forward strand.
CTGATCTGCCAGTAGCCAGCTGTTAGGTCAAATGTACTTAGATACTTGGCTGAGGCCAAAGTATCAATCAGCTCATCTGCCCTTGGTATGGGATAGGCATCAGTCCTAGTGACTGCATTGAGGCCTCTGTAGTCTACACAAAACCTCATTTCTTTCTTACCACCCTGGGTATGAGGCTTGGGTACCAGGACTACTGGGCTAGCTCAATGAAGGCTCAATTACACCTAGCTCCAACATTTTCTGGACTTCAGTCCTGATACAGTCCCTGACATGGTCAGGTTGCCTGTAGATTTTACTCTTTACAGGCAGACTGTCTCCAGTGTCCACCTCATGGGTGCACTAGGTAGTCTGACTAGGGGTCAGGCTAAACATATGTCTATACTGTTGCAGAACTTGTCTGCACTCAGTTTGCTGATGGTCAGTGAGGCTGCTTGCCAAAGCAACACCATCCACTGACCCATCATCAGGGTTCTGAGAGAGCAGGTCAGGGAGAGGGTCACTCTCCTCCTCCTGGTCCTCATCAGTTGCCATGAGCAAGCCCATGTCAGCCCTGTCAACATATGGCTTTAATCTGTTGACATGGAGCACCCTCAGGGGGCTCCTGGGAGTTCCAAGATTCACCAGATAGGTGACTTCTCCCTTCTGTTCAACTATTGTATGGGGGCCACTCCACTTGTCCTGGAGGGCTGCTGGGGCCACAGGCTCCAACACCCACACTTTCTGTCCTGGCTGGTACACAGTCAGCACAGCCTTTTGGTCATGCCAAGCTTTTTGCAATTCTTGGCTGGCCTCCAGGTTTTTGGTTGCCTTTTTCATGTATTCGGCCATCCGGGAGCGGAGACCAAGTACATAGTCCATCACATCCTGTTTGGGGGGTTTGAGAGGTAACTCCCAGCCTTCTTTAACCAAACACAATGGACCTCTTACAGGGTGCCCAAACAGAAGCTCAAATGGGCTGTAACCAACCCCCTTCTGTGGAACTTCTCTGTATGCAAATAACAGGCAAGGAAGAAGAAGGTCCCATTTCCGCCTAAGCTTCTCTTGGAGTCCTTTAATCATTCCCTTCAGGGTTTTGTTGAAACGTTCAACCAACCCATTGCATTGTGGGTGATAGGGGTGGTGAACTTATAAGTTACACCACACTCCTTCCACATTGCTTTCAGATATCCTGACATGAAGTTAGTACCTCTGTCAGAGATGACCTCTTTTGGGAAACCCACTCTGGAGAAAACTCCAATGAGGGCTCTTGCCACCACAGGGGCTGTGGTGGTCCTCAGAGGAATTGCCTCTGGGTACCTGGTGGCATGATCCACTACCACCAGGATAAATCTGTGCCCAGATGCAGTTTGAGGGTCAAGGGGACCAACAATGTCAATCCCTACCCTTTCAAAGGGTACCCCCACCACAGGTAGTGGTATCAGGGGGCCTTTGTTGTGCCACCTGCCTTGCCACTGGCTTGGCATGTGACACAGGAGCGACAAATCTCCTTTGTGTCCTCTGACATATGTGGCCAATGAAAATGTGGAACAAGCCTGTCCCAGGTCTTGTTTTGGCCCAAGTGACCTGCCAAAGGGATATCATGTGCTAGGGTCAAGAGGAACCCCCTAAACTTCTGAGGTATCACCATCCTCCTGGTGGCTCCAGGGGCTGGATCTCTACCCTCAGAATATAGGAGTCCCTCATCCCAATAAACTTTATGGGACCCACTAGCACTCCCAGCAGCCTCAGCAGCAGCCTGCTGTCTGAGGGGTTCAAGAGAGGGGCAGTACTGTTGCTCCTTACTCAGATCTTCCCTAGAAGGGCCCCCTGCCCCCAAGAACTCAACCTGATCAGGCTCAAGTCCCTCTGGGGCAGTTCCTTCTTCAGGATCTGCTTCACCTCCCTCTGGAGGTGAATCTGTGATCTGAGACAGAGGGGAAGGCACTGCCTTTACCCTACTGCTCCTCCTCTTGTGAAGCATCTGGTCCATTGTTCCAGGATCCAGAGCTGGTTCAGTGTTATGCATTCTTGCTTGTGACCTGGTCACAGCAAATACCTCTGCAGGGATGCCCAACATCTCAGCATGAGTCCATAACTCTACTTCAGACCAGGCTGAAGTCTCTAGATCATTGCCCAATAGACATTCTACAGGGAGATCTGCATTGACTACAACCTTCTTGAGGCCAGTTACCCCTCCCCAGGAGAAATTCACAACTGCCAGACTATGGTTGGTCTTGGCATTGCTCGCATTGGTCACCTGGTACATTTCACCCAGGATGATCTGTCCAGGGTCCACAAGATCCTCTGCCACCATGGTGACACTAGCACCTGTGTCCCTAAATGCCAAAGCCTGTTTGCCATTGATTACAGGCTGCTGTTTGTATTTGCCCAGATTACTGGGGCTTACTAGGAAGGACATATCAAGGTCTCCATCACAAATCAGCATTGCCTGAGTGGGCACTCTGACTAGGTCAGAGTCCACTTCAGAACCCAGGGTCAACCCTACTACACCCTTATTCTGAGTACCACCTCCACCAGTAGCTGAGCTAGGGGGAACAGTTGCCTTAGGGGCAGGAGTGGTGGTGGTTTGGTCTTTGGACTTGTTACAATCAGAAGTCCAGTGCCCTTTCTGTTTACAGAATTTGCACCAGGGCTTCTTTTGGCCTTTTCCCTTGTTGGATTGTGACTCCCCACCAGATGCAGATTTTTGGGGCCCTTGTGAAGACTTCTGGTCTTTTGACTTATCCCCACCTTTCTCAGAGCCCTTAGGATCTTGCTTCTTGGTGTCACCCCCTTGGTTCTGGGGTTTCTGCCTTACCCTGGTTCTGACCCATTTGTCTGCCTTCTTTCCCAATTCTTGGGGAGAGGTCAGATCTGAGTCCACCAGGTATTGATGCAACAACTGGTTCTGGCAATTATTAAGGATCTGTTCTCTCATCATCAGATTATACAATCCCTTGAAATCACTAACCCTACTGCCAACCATCCAACCCTCCAGAGCCTTGGTTGCACAATCTACAAAGTCAGTCCAGTCCTGAGTCTGTGCCTTCTGGGTGTCTCTGAACTTCAACCTGTACTGCTCAGTGGTTAAGCCAAACCCATCTATCAGTGCACTCTTCAGGACTTCATAGTCATCAGCATCCTCTTCTCTAACAGTGAGGAGCTTGTCTCTACCTTTGTCTGAAAAGGAGAGCCACAAGATTGCTGTCCACTGCTTTTGGGGGACCTGCTGTACTCTACAGGCCCTCTCCATAGCAGTTATCCACTTGTGGATATCATCCCCACTCTGGTATGGAGGAACAACCTTGCTCAGGTTCCTATGGTCTGGAATAGATTCTCTGCCTCTAGGGACACTGTTGCTGCCACCACGGGGTTCTAACCCCTCTCTTCTAGAAGCTCTCTGGATCTCCAGGGCTTCTCTATCTAGTGCCAACTGCTTGGTTCTGAGGGCAACTCTTGCTTCCTCATACTGCAGCAGTTTGCACATTCTGTCAGAGGAGCTCTCTCTTATGGGAAAGTATGAGTTCGTCTGCTGGACAAATTCTCTGCCAGAGTGATAAGAGTGGTCAGATTCCCTGGAAGGGGACCTATGCCTCTCATCCACTCTGTCAGTTCTCTTAGGGAGAATTCCTCTGTCCTTTTCAGGCCCCTTGGAGCCTGGCCCTTCAATCACAGAGTCTTGGTCATTCTGATTTTCATCATCTGACCCAGACACTGTAATTGACCCACCCACTGATTCAGACCCATTAGCTCCTAGAGCCAATCTAAGATCATCTGCTGTCAGCAGATCTATCAGGTGTAGTGTGGAGGGACTCTGTCCTAGCTTCAGGTGTCTTTCAACACACATGGCTCTCAAGTCAGAGAAAGCCATGTCCTTATACTGAGGCTGAGTGGATCCACTGGTTCCACCCTTTAAGGACATTCTAGTGTTGTGCAGTGTTGTACTACCTACACTAGTTTGTGGACTACTGTTACTAGCTTGAGCTGTAGAAAGGGTGTGCTATACCTTGGCACACAGCTCTAAGTTCAGTAGAACTTATTGATACTAAGCTTGACTTTATATGTACCTTAAGTACCTATAGTGGTTTTCAGTTAGTAATTCAAATAGAGATTTTCTGGTAAAACAATAGCAAGCTGGAATCCCACACGCTGCCCACCAATGTGAGATGTTGGCCTGGTATATGCTGTTCACTAATTAAAGTGGACACCTTGCACCAGAACAATTCGACTCTTATGGTAGATAGGTTTAAGACAACCTTTATAGAAAGCTATCCTAGTGGTAGCTGTGGAGAGCAGCCTTCAGGCTAAGTCTTGAAGGAATGTAAAGCAGCTTGTTTTACCACACAATCTCTTGAATCACCAAATGAAAAGACACCACACAGGTATATATATCAAATATATATGTATTTATTAATAAACACTCTCTACTAATCTCTTTATGAGATTAGAAGTCAGGAACATATGTACAAATCAAATGTTATCAAAATAAGTTTAGCACAATCGAATATCACAATCTTAGTTTGGCTAGACCTAGGTCTAGGGCATCTAGAATCGAGGGACCCCCAAGAACCACCCCAGGTAGTTGTAGGAGACCCACAGGGGACGGACAAGGTGTCCTGGCACCGGTGCGAGTCCTGTACGAGTCTATGCGAACAGACGCGATTGAGATTTCAATGTTAAAGGTCCCTTGCGTGTTCAAGGCGAACACACCGATCGGTCCTTGTACGAGTTGAAGGACGCGGTTACAGATAGAGTTGCAAGGGAGTTGGACGTGGTGTGTCTAACACAGACGCGAACCATGTACGAGTCAGCGCGATAGTCACACTTGGAAAGTAAGAGTTTTAGGGCACTTCTAGGGTAGCTAGAAGCAAGTCACTTACAGGGTAAGTAGTTCTAGGGCCCACACCCACAGGAGCACCGTAGTGCTGAAGTTACCTCACCCAGGGGAGCCGGGTGCATAGGTGTTCTTTGGTGTCGGGTCGCGGCGTCGCTTTCAATGGGAGCCAGTGAAGACTTGCTGCTTGCGGCGACAGGAGAAGTGTCCGGAGGAATCCAAGCCTGGATTCAGAAGATGGAAGACCTGAAAGCAGAGGGGACAGTGTTCAAAGTCACTTGGCAGTGACTCGGGGCAAGGAAGATGGATGCCCACCGTCGTCGCAAGATTCAGGTCATTCACGGGTGCCTTGACTCTTCAGCCACGAGGTCCAGGAGGTGTCGACGACGACCAGGAGCTGGATTCGGCGTGTCCCACGATGTCTGCAGCTTACTGCATTGTCGACAACTCGATTGGAGCCAACAAGCCTTGCTAACAGCAAGTCTTGGGGAAAGTGTAAAAAGTCAATGGCGCAGACCAGCAAGGTCTGAGGGACTCACCCAGCGAGGGTAAGTCAGAGCAGGCCTGGAGCAACCAGGGGAGCCCTTTGGTTCTGTAGGAAAGCCTTCAGGGGACCCACAAGCCGGCTGGCAAGCAATCGCAAAGACGCCTTGGGAGGATTTGCTCAACAGGGTCCCACGGTCACTCGGGACAAGGTAGGCCTCTGATCTTCAGAGAGTTTCCTGCTTGAAGCTAGGACCATATGTGGTCCAAAGCACAATGTCGTAGGATGTTGTGAAGGGGTTGCACTCAACAATAGTGCACGGTACCCCGGGGTCGCGGTTCCTCGTCACTCTTGGGGTCCACTGGCCTGAGCTTTACTGGGGACTCACGATGGCCTTTGAGAAGTCAGGAAATCTACTTCTGGGGCTGCAGGAACTTCAGACTCCATCGGGAGCGGCATAGTTTGTGACCGTTGTTTGTAGTTTTTGGTGCCTGCCAAGCAGGGGAGTCACTCCTTGACTCCAAGGGAGATTCTTCAGTCTTCCAAAGGTAGTGGAACGTCAAAGGTCCAGGATTCTTCTTCAGAGTGTCGTCCAGGGATATCTAGGTTGCAATGCACAGGTTCCCCGTCTTATACTAAAAGAAAGGGAGGGACTAGCTCTATGACCCCACCTATGGGAGGGTCAGGGGAGTGGGTGGTTACACCTACTTCCCTTTGTCCAGTTTCACGCCAGAGCAGGGGCAGGTAGCCCCTGAGCCGGTTTGAACTGGGGTATGCACAGAGGAGCCTTCTGCTCCCCCAGTGCAGGACTTCAAAGCACTCTAAGAGTGCACCCACCCAGCCCCAATACACTAAACCCTGTCTGGGAGGTGGTCACACCCCCTTGGGACAGGATATCTATTGTTGGGCTTCCTCCACTGCGAGTGTTGGTCATCAGCAGGAGGGCAGCCCAGTGTCTGTGACTGGTGGCATCCATTTTGTGATGTCAGGGCTCTGCAGGATTCTACCGCGTTTCCACAGTAGGTACATGTCTATCCCTCTAGAAGGGTGGAATGCTACCCCGCCGCCAGAACTGGCGGGGGGTAGTATTCCAAGATGTTTGACACCAAACACGATATGTTTTGATGCAGCCATTCCAAAGTTAGCATTCTACCGCGAGGATATAATGCACTTAAGAGTATATGGTTTAACCGCATCCACAAACAGCCCCAGAGAATGGACTCTGAGAGCTGCAGAGGGGCCCTGCTCAGGCAGAGGCACCCCCTCACATGGAAACTAAGCACCCTGCCCTCAGGATTGATAGGGCCTGCTTTAGGGGTGACTGATAAGTCTCAATGTGTGTGCAGGAGAGATATAGGGGACCTATATCTCAGTGAGGGGTGCTAGCACTTCCTCACCCAGGCTGCAGTAGCAGGCCTGTGGTGTCAGATTTAGTCTGCTTCCCAGGGGTGGCATAATACATGCTTCAGCCCCTGGTAGGCCTGTGAAGCACCTATGCCCTGGGTACCTAAGGTACCATATACTAGGGACTCATAAGGTACCACAGTATCCAATCACTAGTGCACCTAGAGTGCACTCCAAATCGTTTAGAGAGAACAGAGAGGCTGGGGCCCTGATTGGCAGGGTCCCAGCCAGACTATAGCCAGAAACCAGTGTAAACATCAGAAAAAAGTGGGGGCAACATAAGAGGCAGATCCTACTCTCCTACACTGGACAATCCATGGAATGTGTAAGTCAGGTCATGACATGTTACTTAGCATGATGTATTGTGTCAGGATACCTTAGATGTGAGCACAGTGAACTTGCATGGTTGGCAGGGTGGCAAGTAGTATTTATGGCCTAGTCTAGGGACTGTTGTTTGTCACGTTCTACATCTTAAGTGTGACTCACATAGTTGTACAGCACATTGTTGCACATTTACAGCACAACCTAGGGACATGGCATTGAGAGTATATATATTTTGCTAATGTTATCCATCATTGAGATGGATGTATGCGCAGGGTAACACAGATTCCGTCACACACCTGCATATCAGATGCTCCTGGCGCTGAGTCCATCTGCATTGCACAGACCTTTGCACACTTTCTGCGTATTGCCAGTGAGTCAGCTGCCTCTGAATTTTATGTTCCTGTGCATGGACGCTCAAACTCAGGCACATGCATGAGTTAGTAAATTTGTGTGTCCATTGTGTACGGCACATGGCACAACAGTCATCCTGATTCAGATAAGTAATCTGAGAGTAAGTAATTACTTTATATTTTACGTTATTCACAAATGGCATTTATGAGTAGTACAGTTAGGTATACTGACTTCACTTCTCATCAATGCCTTTCGTGACTCACTTAATTTTTCAAAATGTGATTTTGTCACAGGTAACGTTTTGTTGCGTTCACACTGTTCTGCTGCACACAAGGGGGTAAATGTTGCATTGCTCCCTGTAGTGACAGTGTCATAGCCACTTGTCCCAGCTGTTCCTCTGCAATTGTCTCATAGTGATGCCCCCTTGAAATGTTGGCCTTGCATCTGACTATATGCTAAGTGCAGTGCACCACACATCCCTAGACACCTTGCCCAATACGCTCACAGTGATCACAGCATGAGAGGGATAAAAATGTGTTGTGCATTGTTTGTCCACAGGAAGGGGCTGTCTGAAGACTTGCACTTTGGTGTGAGTCCCTATTGGCAACTCAACTTCACTGAGGCAGACATTGTGGTTCCATATGTGTATGGTAGACATGTGCCCTTACGTGTCTTCATCAATGTGAATATGGTGTGCACCATCTTGGGATGTGACATGCAATGCGCACCATCACAACAGGCTTTGTCCACCACGTAGAGTGTGAGTAGATATGCCAAGAGAAAATTGTTTGCAATTGTTAAGGGGGACACTACTTGTGGTCTGCTACAAACTTTGACATTTTAGCACACATGCCAAATTCCATATTGGACGTGGGTATAGGTTGTGATATAGCTAGATTGTATTTCTTTTGCAATGAGCGCACAGATAGTTGACACATACATGGGCATCTCACTGCCTATCTGTGTCAGGTAAAACATGTATATTGCTCGTATTTCCCTTGGGGTACCTTCTGGTGGATTCATTGTCCACACACTTTTTACAGACTTCTATACTTGATTGTTCATAGGCAACACACAACAGTGTGAGTTCAAGATTTTAATCTACATTAACAGAATGAAGATTGGACCAGTGCTTGGCCATACAACCACACATTGCATGGATGCCCGTTAGAGGGCCAGACAGAGTCCTTTGTTGGTAACAGGTCCAAGGGAAGAGGCACAGTTCAGTCCGCAGGCTGATTGCAGTGTCATTGGTAAGAAAAATATGATTTGGCAGTCCATGTGGAGGTCCAAGGTGAGTTTCGGGGGACAGTGGAAGACAGTGGAAGATGATCTTCCGTGGCAGGATACTAAGCCCAGAACCAAGAAGAAACAGGCCTTTTGGCGTCGATGTATGCTACCGCTTTCTCCTTTGCAATAATGCACTATCATCCTCATCTTCATCCTCTGATGTGTCATGTGCCTCACATGTGGGTGGTGGTATAGTGGGTGCAGCACTGTGAGGGACTGACGCATCAGGGGGCGGAGCTGAGGATGTAGAAGCAGCAGCAGCATTCATTGACACCAGACCTTGGGGCAGCAATGCAGTGATGAGCAGCTGCAGGGCATGATAGATTCCAGCAACATCACGCTGGTGTTCAGCCCTGGCAGCCAATTGTTGTGCCTGCATCCGCTCCATGCTCTCCATTATCTTACTGATGTTAGACAAATCCTGGCTGAGATTGTTGGAGCCACTCTGACCAGACAGTTGGTGTTGTTTCAGAATCATAACTCCAGCAATGTCAGCCATGGACCGTTGGAGAGCATCGAGCGGGCTGTGGGTGTCCGTGAGCTTCTGTATGTGGTCCCGGATGGGACTCAGACACCCACGTATGGCATCAAGTTTGGCCACCAGCATCTCAAACCCCACCAGCACCTGATCAGCCATCTCCCGCTGGACCTCTAGCGGCGTTGGAAGGCCAGATGTGGGTCCTCGAGGTCCTGGGAGCCAGATGTGGTGGGAGGTGCTTGCTGCTGGTTGGTTTGTGCAGGGGTGGGGTTGCCGCGATGCTGCTGGGTTGCCCTGATCCTGGAGGTGGGCTGCTGAGTGAATTGAGCCGAATTTGCAGTTCATCCTGATTAATGGTGGTGTAATCGTCCTCGTCATCAGTGAAGGCTGGGCCAGTCTGCTGTCCAGGAGGTGGTGTCTCTCCCTCTGCAATGTGATAGGGGAGATAAATATTAACAGTGTGTTTCATGTATGATCATGCATTGTATGAGTTTACAAGCAGACTGCAGGACAGTGTACATTCTGACTGTTTATTGGGAGATGCCTATTTGTTGCGGGATAGTGATTATTTTGAGGACATAACCGATGTGATGTTGTTATTGTACATTGTCATCTCACAGTTTACAGCTATGACAAAGGATGCTTGTCGTATTTGTACACACAAACGGCACATGTTGTGTCCTATGTTCATTTGTGTGAGTGATGCAGTTTGTTCCACATATTAGTCAATGTTGATGAGCTAAGATTTGTTTGTGTGTGCACTGCATTGTGTGATTGTGGCACCTGCAGCTTTAGTTTTACTGCCCGTTATACCTTTCAGGCAGTGAGCCTTTCACTTCTGTGCATTTACAATTCTGAGATGTCGCAAGCTGGGTGGAATATGGCTCTTGGTCAGAGTTGGGAGACTTGTGCATTGTTTGTCATCAAATGTCTTGTTTACGTCAGGGGTTGTATGTACACAAGGATGTGTCAGAGTGTGACCTTCTCCTTTAAGGATGTAGTCCACACTCAGCCACCTCAGTGAGGTAGCCGGCACCATGTTAAGATGTTGTGCCTGCAGGCATGCTATTCATCATGCACTGTCACTTGCCTTGTCAGTGTGGCTCATGGACACGCAGCTTTGCAGGGTAATGCACATGTGCATGTGTTTTGTGCAAGATGAGTTATGTGTGAGGAGGGCCCCCTTTGTGCACATTAGCAATGAGAGTCTACTTGGTGTTTCAACGTGTGCTGCACTATGTAGTACACATGTGCATCCAGGTAGCTTTGTCTATTGTCATTGTTCTTGTGTGCATGTCGTCCATCATTTTTTATCTTGCATGCACTGATTACTGCCCTCCTGTTGGCTTACCCATTGTGAGTATGGTGCATAGTGAGTTTCTATTGTTGTTGCTGCTGTCTGAACTGACAGTGTCAACACCCATTACCCTCAAAGTTGACCCCATGTGTGGTGTGTGAGTGGTCTGTGATTTGATGTATGCGCATTTCATGATGCCTATTTATGGTGCTCAGGCCTTGTCACCGCCACCCTCAGAAGAGATGCAAATGGCAGGGTGATGTGTGTTTGTGTATGTGCCACGCAGCTGCTGACATGGATGATACATGCTGTCCTGGTTCTGGTTATCAGTGGCTGGCTTAGCGTGTGGGTTATAACTACCTAACTGCAAAATAGTTCACTGACACAGTTGACTTACCAAACAGTTAAGTTTAATTGCACATGATGGTGTGATGGGCAACTCACATCAGGACTGATGTGGAATGCTGTTTTCTGTATGGCAGATGTGTAGACTCGGGGGTGGAGGAGTGCAATTTGACCTAAGGGTTGAGGGTGACATTTCTGACTTTCTCTTTAATTGTTGCAACTTTGCTATCCTTGCTTGTTGTCATACTTTGGTTGTCATACTGCTTTACAGGCACATTTAGGTTCTATGAGTATGTCACACATACAAGGCATGCAGTACATAATTGTGTGACACATTCCTAATCTGCATTGTCCACGTACTGTGGTGTTGTAGGCATACCCCCCCTGCAAATTGTATTTCATCGCATTTTGAGTCAAGTCTGATGTTTGTGTGCATTTTTGGATGTGCATCTTTTATCCAGCGGCCTACATGGTCACTTTGTTGTGACATTGCATGTGTGTCTGGTATGCAGACTCACTAGTTGCTTCCCCACTTGGTGTACACAGGACTGCATCTCATGAACAGGCAAATGTGCACATTGCCTGGAGATGCGTGAGGATGTCATTATTTCCCCCTTGCCTCATTAGCACACATATACCAATCGTCTGCACAAGGACACATCTCTCTCTGACGCCAAAATGATGATGCACTGTGCAGGTGACTGATCATGTGCACGAGTAGGCATGCTACCACCAATGTCAGCACACCTGCAACATTGTGCACGTGTGTCTGAGTTGTGTGCAAGGTTGTGTATGTGCAGTAAAGTCCACCTATTTGCACATGCACATTCCTGCACACAACTCAGACACACATGCACAATGTTGCAGGTGTGCTGACATTGGTGGTGGCATGCCTACTCATGCACATGATCAGTCAAATTCACAGTGCATCATCAATTTTGCGGCAGAGAGAGATGCGTACTTGTGCAGGCAATTTGTATATGCGTGGTGATGAGGCTAAGGGGCTATTTTGCCACCCTGCCGCATCTCAAGTTAAAGTGCCACTTTGCCATTTCCTGTGGCATTTATTTTGTGGTCTGAGGGTGATCTTGGACTATATTGTGCTTAGTTTTCTGTGCACATTTCAAAGTCTGTGTGCCCGCCAATATGTGTCTTGCAATGTATTGTTTGAGTAGGGTGATATGTGTCTGTGCCACCATGTACAAGGGTATCCAGGACATGATCCACAGCAATTATGTGTTTGCACTGCGAGATATTTAATTGTGCATGAGTGCCATTGGGCCCATCCGCCCCCGTCCCCTCAAGTCCCTGGCTCTTACTCACTCTTTTGTTGTTCTGTCTGGTCACGGTCAGCAGTGTCCTGGCCCGCAACTCCATCCACCGTCTCCTCCCTGATGACTCGGGAAACATGCTCCTCCAACTCATCCAGCTCCTCCTGTTGCGCTGGACTCCCACCTCCAGTCTGCATTGCTGCTTTCAGGTTGGCTGCTAGTTTCTCCTTGGTCTTGCGCTTAGTATCATGCCAGCGCTTCTAGCAGTCGCCCACTGTCCTCCTCTTCTCTCCGACGGCATTCACCTTGACCACAATGTCCTGCCAAATTTCTTTTTTTCTTGCCAATGTCACTGTGGAGGTGACAAACAGTTCTTGTTGGTGTTTAGTCACCTCCGCAATCAGGACCTGGTTTTCCTGCGGGCTGAACTTGGGGTTCCTCTTCCTCTTGGCCTTCACATGGGGCTCTGGCTGGTCCTCCTGGGTATTTGTGGGGTTGTTGGGGGCCTCTGCACTGGTCCCAGCTTCATCCCTGGCTCCTCTGCTATTTTCCATTTTTTTTTCCCTGCTTGGAGAGCCTTTTGTAGTGCATTTTCCCTCCGAACGTGGGAAATGCAGGCCTGGTGCCAATTAGCGATCAGATTCCGTTGCTAATTGGCACATCAGCACTTTTTTTACGTTAGCGTCAGGCTTTTTATCGCCGTCACGCTAAATCTATCGCCGTCCATTTCCGCCGGAAAGGGAAGCTATCGCCTGTTAGCGGCATGTTGCTAATACGCCGCTAACACAGCGATTTATTCCGGCGTTTGACGGCGATAAAAAATATCGCGCTAAACGCGGTTAGCGATAAATATCGCAATTTGTTGCTAATATCCCCCAGTGTTTTCAAACATAGCAACTTCAGGAACCCACCTGGCTGGACCTGCAACAAACATGCGTTTCATTTTACTTCGGGCTGTCTCCTTGGCTACCTGATCTGCAAATGCATTTCCTCTACTCACATCATCAGTAACCTTTCTATGAGCGCTGCACTTAATTATTGCTAATCTCTTGGGAGCGTTAAAGCAGACAAAAGCCTCGATATAAGGTGCCCATGTTGAATCTTGGTACCATGAGAGGTAAGGAACACTCTCTCTGCCTACAATTGCCCAAAATTATGCGCAACCCCAAATGCATACTGGCTGTCAGTATAAATATTGACAACCAGTCCTACACTCAATTCACAAGCTCGGATAAGGGCAGCAAGCTCAGCGGCTTGAGCCGACTGATAGGGGACCCATGATGTCTCTACCACCGTCCGCAACGTAGTGATAGCATAAGCTGCAGTGGTAGTGCCGTCTGGTAATTTAAAACAGGAGCCATCAACATATAGTTCTCCTTGGGGGTCAAATAAGGGAACACCAGTCAGATCTACCCATCCTTTTGTCTCTTCTTCCGTCCGGAAAATGTAGTCATATTTGTCGACTGCATCATTCTTAGAAGGGAGGGGTAGTAACGTGGCTGGATACAGTGTGGCACATCTTTTGATCATAATAGGTTTAGTAAACAATTTCAATTCATAACCAGTAAGACGTGCACTGGTGAGGTGCTGTGTCTTTGTCTTATTCAAAAGTGTATCCACAGCATGGGGTACCATAACTGTGAGGTCTGTATCAAGTACGGGTCCAGCCGATTGCCTTATTGAAGTGGACACAGCTGCAACTTCTCTCAGACAACTCGGAAGGGCCCTAGCGACAGGGTCAAGCACAGCAGAAAAATAAGCACAAGGCCTCTGTTTATCCCAAATTTTTGTGCTAAGACAGAAAGTGCGCAACCGGCCATCTCATGAACATAGAGCACCACCGGTTTTCTATAATTAGGTGGGCCAAGCACCGGAGCCGAGCAAACCACAGTTTTTAATTGATCAAAAGACTGCTGACATTCTGGCATCCAAGGCAAAGGCTCATGCACTGCTTTCGTTGTTAGTGCAAGCAATGGTTTGATTAGTAACAAATAATTTGGGATCCACTGGCAACAGTAGGAAGTAATACCTATAAAAGCACGTACATCCTTTTGAGTTTATGGAATGGGCATTTTAACAATGGTACTAATACCCTCAGGGGTCAGCCTCCTACCCTCCTTTGACAGTAGGTGACCTAAATAGGTAACCTCCTGTGGACAATACTGAAATTTCGAAAGAGAGACCTTATGTCCATGATGTGCCAAACGCAACAACAATTTTACTGTACTGTCCTTGCAACCTTGTCCCGTATCAGAAGCAATTAACAGATCATCGACGTACTGCACCAATACATTACCTGGGGAAAGCGATAGTGAATCCAACAGACTTTTCAATGCTTGACTATAAATACTAGGACTCTTGAGGAGCATGACAGAATCTAAAGCTTCTGCCGGCCAGTGTAAATCCAAACAAATACCTACTGTTCGGGTCAATAGGAATACTGAAGAAAGCATTTTTCAAATAAATCAATAACAGAAAAGAACTTAGCAGTAGATGGGATCATCGTTAAAAGCGTAGTGATGTTAGCAACCACCGGAAACCGTGGAACTACAATTCTATTAACCTCTCGCAAATCAATCACAAAGCGATAAACATCATCAATAGCATTAGAGGAACCCAAGGGTGTCCTTTCAAGGACCGGAAGAATAGAACTATTACAAATGTTGGCGGATGTTTCTTCAACTACACCCTTCCGTATCAAATCCTGAATAATTTGAAGAAGAGCCCGTTCCCCTGCTTGTAGTATTTTATATTAAGGAATACGGGGCAAAATAGCATTATTTTAAATTGTATAGAAACTGGCGGTATATGCAATAGACCCACGTCTGTATCACCTGTGGCCCATAATGTAGGGGGTACCTGAGGAAACTCATCTGGAAGGGGCGCATCCTGGGACAAACATTGACTGGTGTTCACATGCGGGCCCATTGTAATATAGACACCATCAGGAGAACAATATATGGTAGCATGCAACTTCTTCAACAAGTCCAATCCCATTAGATTTTCACCACAATTAGATGTTAACAAGAATGGAGACTCAACAGTAAAAGGACCAACAGTAAGCACAAGGGGGAGCGAAATGGGGCTCACGACTGGTACGCCGGAAAAACCTACCAAAACATTATCTGGCCAGACAGGGCCGCCACAGGGACCATATGTCGAGAAACAGAACTTTTTGTCGCACCTGTATCCACCAAAAATTCCTTAGTCGAACCTTGCAGATCTGCTGTGACATAAGGACCACGCTAATCTACAGGTATCTGAACTGGTCCCCCACCCTGTCCCTGGCTGTCCTTAACTATAAGACATACCTGTCACATCATCCACATCATAATCATCATGATAATACTGTCCATCTCTGGGGTCATCAAAATAATTATTATCAGAGCGGCCCACCGATGCCTCAGCATTATGATTTCTGTCGGGCCCATGGCCTCTACCACCAGAACCACGTCCTCTAGGGGACGAAACCTTCTGTTAAAGCACAGGGCACTGGCTACGCCAATGTCCTTCCTCCTTACAATACGCACACTGATTTTGTCCCAAAGGCGTCATAGTAGGCTGCCTAGTATGTGGGAGTTGTCGAGAAGGACCTCCCCGTCCCCTGTTATTTCCCCGAAAAGCCTGCTGCAACAACACTTTTGTCTTTAAATCCTTATGCTTTTTATCAGTTTTATCCTTTTCCTCCTATTCTCGATGCTCATAATATTGAGCCATATTCAAAATAACAGAGGGAGAAGATGTAGACCAAGTACTTTCAGACACCTGCAAAAGAGTCATTATTTCAGGAAGAAGATTAGTAACAAACCTGTCAATAAACAAACAAACTCCCCCCTCTGTGGACATATCCTGCCCACTGTAATCCAAAAATGTATCATGAAATCTAGTAAAGAATTCAGATACACTCTCATCCTTCTTCTGTCGACAAGCCGTCAATCTGTCCCAACTTACTTTCTTAGGTGGAATAAGTGTATGCATATATGTAATAATACGACCAGGCAAATCGATTATCTCCGCATGAGGCTTATCTCCTGGCTTCCTTTCTTGATCCCATCCCTTAATCACATCCCATGTACCACCCAACTCAGCGACATGATCTTGAGTATGCACCTGCTTCCAAATATCAACCGGAACAAGAAGACCAAAAAACATTTTAATATCAGCAAGAGTCATTACAGTAGAAAAGGCAGCTTCTGTTAATTCCTTATAATAAGCTGTGTGATTTTTCCTAGGATCGGGCAGAGTTGCCTTAAGGGCTAAAACCTCACTTCTTTTCCATGGAGTATAAACCCATTGCTCCTGGAAATGGGCAGCTATGGCCGGGCTGGTGGTCACACCATGCTGATCCGTCAATGCAGGTATTTCTGGATGATAAATTGGATGAACTTCATGCATAGGGAACCAAGGGGCATATTAGCAAGACTGGCGATAAAATTATCGCCGTTTTAGCGGCAGGAAACTGCCGCTAAAACCAGGTTAGATGTCCTGCACATCTAACCTTATAGAATTCCAATAGAAGCCCAGGTTAGATGTCCTGCACATCTAACCTGGGCTTCTATTGGAATTCTATAACGCTTATTAGCAAGCCAATTATCGCCAGATAATTTTATCGCCAGTCTTGCTAATATGCCCCTGAGTTATTTGAGTAGGGCTCTTATCATACAACCGACCTCTATAGGAAACTATGGTAGAAACATTACCAAACACCCGTCCCAGTTCCAGATCAGTAACATAAACACGGTCTCTAATATCAAATAATATTTGGGGAGCCTCTGACCCAATGTGTGTATGCCAAAGATCAATCAATGTAGCAGACATATGTTGAAGAGCATGCTGTAGTAAAAAGGGCTCAAAATCACATATAACTCGCCAAATATCCTTCACACTATAAACTGCATTACGAGCCCACCGCATGGCCTGAATCGCTATTTGTCCTCTTCTCTTCCTCCCCAATTTCAGATCACATCAATGGACCTGTTTGTTCCCTAAATCTCACTATATCCCTGTCTTTAAACCCATGTACAGGGGTATCAACATCCAAAAACAGCGGGGGATGAATAACTGCAGGAGGAGGGGTAATAGGAGTAGTAGGTAGAACTGTAGTCAATGATTGCATTTTAGGAGAAAGAACAGAGAGTACAAGAGTAGGGGCAGTGGATGTAACAGAGGTCACAGTTGTCAAGGATGGCGAAGGGAGAGAATGAATAGAAGGCATGGTAACCGGGACAGTGGGTATAACGGTCGTAGATACAGGGGCAACTTCAGCAGATGAAACAGGCTGCTCAGTCTGCAAAGAGACAACGGGGTATATCCTCTGTAGGGCATAAGGTATCATCATCCTCTTTCGCCACATGTGACTTATCAATATGCAACCGAAATCTCCTATCTTCACATTCTATTCCTGTCTCCTGCTTTTCTCTATCATATGCCACAGCTTTCTGTGTAAGAGTCTGCAGCCTTCCTTTCCGTTCATCTTTCTCCATTTTTAACCGTCTTTACTTTGCCTCTTTCTGCAAAGTTCGAAGAGAGTCAAACATCGACTGTTTACTTTGTCTCTTATACAACTGTCCTTGTAAAAAGCCAATCTTCTGTTCATCAAAAGAGCCTGTCAAAGGCCACTGCAACTCGGCATTATCCCTCGTATATTTGTGCCATAATGTTCTAAACATAATAGGGCCAAGACCATGTGTAGGAGAGTAGGATCTGCCTCTTATGTTGCCCCCACTTTTTTCTGATGTTTACACTGGTTTCTGGCTATAGTCAGGCTGGGACCCTGCCAATCAGGGCCCCAGCCTCTCTGTTCTCTCTAAACGACTTGGAGTGCACTCTAGGTGCACTAGTGATTGGATACTGTGGTACCTTATGAGTCCCTAGTATATGGTACCTTAGGTGCCAAGGGCATAGGTACTTCACAGGCCTAACAGGGGCTGAAGCATGTATTATGCCACCACTGGGAAGCAGACTAAATCTGACACCACAGGTCTGCTACTGCAGCCTGGGTAAGGTGGTGCATGCACCCCTTACTGTGATATAGGCTACCTATATCAATCCCTAGATACACACATATAAACCTATAAGTCACTCCTATGGCAGGCCTTTTCAATCCTGAAGGCAGAGTGCTTGGTTCCTATGTGAGAGGGTGCCCCTGCATGAGCAGAGCCCCTCTGCAGCCTTCGGAGACCCTTCTCTGATGCTGTTTGTAGTGCAGCCTGACCATATACTCTTAAGCGCATTATAACCTCGCGTTAAATGCTAACTTTGGGATGGCTGCACGGAAACATGTCGTGTTTGGTGTCAAACATCTTGGAATACTACCCCCCCGCCAGTTCTAGCAGCAGGGGTAGCATTCCACCCTTCTAGAGGGATAGACATGTACCTACTGTGGAAACGCGGTAGAATCCTGAAGAGCCCTGGCATCACAAAATGGATGTCACCAGTCACAGACACTGGGCTGCCCTCCTGCTGATGACCGAAACTCGCAGTGGAGGAAGCCCAACAATAGGTATCCTGTCACAGGAGGGTGTGACCACCTTCCAGACAGGGTTTAGTGTATTGGGGCTGGGTGGGTGCACTCCTAGAGTGCTTTGAAGTCCTGCACTGGGGGAGCAGAAGGCTCCTCTGTGCATATGCCAGTTCAAACCGGCTCAGGGGCTACCTGCCCCTGCTCTGGCCCTCCCATAGGTGGGGTCTTAGAGCTAGTCCCTCCCTTCCTTTTTAGTATAAGGTAGGGAACCCTTGAACTTGCAAACTAGATATCCCTGGACGACGCTCTGAAGAAGAATCCTGGACCTTCGACGTTCTACTACCTCTGGAAGACTGAAGAATCTCCCTTGGAGTCAAGGAGTGACTCCCCTGCTTGGCAGGCACCAAAAACTGAAACAACGGTTGTAAACTACGCCACTCCCGCCAGAGCCCGAGGTCCCTGCAGCCCAAGATGAGGATTTCCTGACTTCTCCAAGGCCATCGTGAGTCTCCAGTGAAGCTGAGGCCAGTGGACCCCACGACTGACGAGGAACCGCAGTCCCTGGGTACCGTGCACTATTGTCAAGTGCAACCCCTTCACGATGTTCTACGAACTTGTACTTTGAACCACGTGTGGTCCCTGCCTCTAGCAGAAATCCCTTCGAAGATCAGAGGCCTATCCCGTCCCAAGTGACCGTGGGCCCCTGGTGAAGGAATCCTCCCGAGGTGTCTTTGCGATCCCTTGCCAGCCGGCTTGTGGGTCCCCTGAAGACTTTTCTACAAAACCTAAGGGCTCCCTTAGTTGCTCCAGGCCTGCCCTGACTTACCCTTGCTGGGTGAGTTCCCCAGACCTTGCTGGTCTACACCATTGACTTTTTACGCTTTCCACAAGAATTGCTGCTACCAAGGCTTGTTGGCTCCAATCGGGATGCCGACACCGTAGTCAGCTGCAGACTTCGTGGGACACGCTGAATCCAGCTCCTGGTTGTTGTTGACACCTCCTGGACCTCGTGGCCGAAGAGTCAAGACACCCGTGAATGACCTGAATCTGTCGACGACGGTGGGCATTCATCTTCCTTGCCCCGGGTCACTTCCCAGTGACTTTGAACACTGTCCCCTCTGCTTTCAGGTCTTCCTTCTTCCGAATCCAGGCTTGGATTCCACCGGACACTTCTTCGGACTTCACAAGCAGCAAGTCTTCATTGGCTCCCATTGAAAACGACGCCGCGACCCGACACCAAAGGACACCTATGCACCCAGCCTCCCTGGGTGAGGTAACTCCAGCACTACGGTGCTCCTGTGGGTGTTGGCCCTAGAACTACTTACCCTGTAAGTGACTTGCTTGTAGCTACTCCCGAAGTGCCCTTAAACTCTTGATTTCCAACCGCGACTTGCCCCATTGAAGTCTACGGCGATCCGCGCCTGTTTTCACTCACTGCACGCGTCCCCCGTGGGTCCTTTACTTACCTGCCTTGGGTGGTTTCGTGAGGCCCCAACACTTCTGAAGGCCCTAGGCCTTGTCCCTTTGCAAGTCGTTGTTCTTAAGTCTCTTTTTTTAGTATATGGTCTGGTACGCCCCTAGGGCCCCAGCCATATTGTGCTTAATTTATTGTGAAACGTTGATTTGTGCATATGTTCCTGACTTCTAATCTCATAAAGAGATTAGTAGAGAGTTGTTTAGTAATAAATACATATATATTTGATATATATACCTGTGTGGTGTCTTTTCATTTGGTGATTCAAGAGATTGTGTGGTAAAACAAGCTGCTTTACATTCCTCCAAGACTTAGCCTGAAGGCTGCTCTCCACAGCTACCACTAGGATAGCTTTCTATAAAGGTTGTCTTAAACCTACCTACCATAAGAGTCGAATTGTACTGGTGCAAGGTGTCCACTTTAACTAGTGAACAGCATATACCAGGCCAACTTCTCACACCATGTTTTACATTTATATCAAAATTAGGGCTGCCTTCAGGAGGCGCAGGCTGAGCTTCTTCCAACCAAGCATTTGCACAACAACAACACAAACTCCAAAGCTTACTGAAGCCAGGCATTGTAAAGGAAAAACAAAATCGTTATTTTTACCCGGCAAAGTATTTGCAAACACTTTTATCAAGACAGTCATCAGACCGTACCAAACTCAAACCCAAACGGAACCATATCCCCAAAGAGACAAAACAAACTCACCTGATATCAGTAGTACAAACAAACCTGTTCTCCACTGGCGACTCCTCAGACCAAACAGTCAAATCAAGGGTTTCGCCGTTCAGGACTCCAGTCGGGATGACCATTGGATGAGGCACCGTCTGGCGGGACAGAAGGAGCAGCTGCGAGTAATAGAAACTCTTTGTGCAGGGATCCCTGAGCCGTCAGTCTGACCTGACGATGCCCTCGTCCTCCCCCCCTTCTGCGGCAAGGGGATGGATCAATCACCCGAAGGAGTCCCTGTTCGGGCGCCAACTGAAGCAAGTGACATGTTTGGGGCCACTCAGGTCTCCTGAGGCCACCTCTCAGTCTTCCAACCAAATGAAGAGTTGGAAAAACAGTGGAGAATATACCACTACTTGTTTTATTCAAATGCACTCAGAGTGGAGCCCCATCTGCGCAGTCTCGGAGAGTGGTACAGAGGGAACTGAAATCAACAAGCATAGAGATTAACCCTGGGTGGAGCTGGTGGAGCGGCACTACGCGGAGGTCAACGGAGTTGGGGACCAACTCCGTGGAACTTCACTCCGCTCCGCCTCCACCCCCCCTTGTAAGAATGAAATAAATATACATTGAAGGTAAAATAATAAACACTTACCTTGACTGCGGCGTCCCCGGGCTGCCGTCCTCCTCTTCCTCGGCGTTTCACGGTGATCTGCGCATGCGCGTGCGCCCACACATTTCTCGCAAGCAATGTGCATGCACGGAGTGCGCGCTCATGCGCAGATCACCGTGAAACGCCGAGAAGAGAAGGACGGCAGCCCGGCGATGCCGCAGTCAAGGTAAGTGTTTATTATTTTACCTTTAATGTATATTTATTTCATTCTTACTAGGGGAGTGGAGGCAGGGGCTGGTTAACTCTGCTACGCCACAGAGTGTGTGGAGATTTGCCTACTCCGCGTTCTCCGCAGAACGCGGAGTAGGCAATTCTCCGCATACTCCGCGGGCGGAGCGGAGTTCTCCGCCCACGGTTAATAGAGATACATTATGTGCATTTCATAGTACAGCAAAGACACGCCTACAGTGGAATTTTCCAGACAGATGCAGCTGGGCCATGAAATACAGAAAAATAGGTATTGGTTCTCATATCTCACAGAACCTAGCTCAGTTCAAGGTCGTTTCACCTTGCGCCCGCCACCAGACAAGTGGGAGAGGGCTTATATCTAGTGAGAAAGGTATGCGCTAATACTGAGGCAAAACTTTAACATTTCAGAAAGGAAACTTAACAGAGGCTTCTTCTCGGAAACGGTAAAGAATTAGTTTCAATCATCATTCAGGATGGCGTCTGGACAGAAAATGGTGCCACGACTGCTAATTTTTATAGAGCACTGCGTAAGCAATCTCAGATTTATTCTAACAGAAAGAGGCAAGAGAGTTGCAGAAACAGGCAAAAGAGGTGAAGAAGGAGGGAACAGGGGTGAAGACAGAGGCAATAGAGGTGTAGTAAGAGGGAAGAGGGGTGTAGTAAGAGGGAAGAGGGGTGCAGAAATTTGCAAGAGACGTGCAGAAAGAAGCAAAGCAGTGCAGAAAGAACCAACAGAGATGCAAAAAGAGGCAAGAGGGGTGCAGAAAGAGGCAACAGAGGTCCAGAAAGAGGGAATATGAGTACAGAACGAGGCAACATGGGTGCAGAAAGAAGCAAGAGAGGTGCATAAAGAAGGAAGAGAAGTGCAGAAAGAAGCAACAGAGTTGCAGAAAGAGGCAAGAGAAGTGCAGAAAGAGGGAAGAGCGGTGCAGAAATGGGAACAAGAGGTGTAGAGAAAGGGAAGAAGGGTGCAGAAACAGGCAAGAGGGTTGCAGGATGAAGCAAGATAGGTACAGAAAGAAGCAAGAAAAGTGCAGAAAGAAGCAACAGAGAGGCAGAAAGAAGAAAAAGGGGTGCAGAAAGAGGCAAGAGAGGTCCAGAAAGAGGGAATATGAGTGCAGAAAGAGGCAACAGGGGTGCAGAAAGGAAGAGAGGTACAGAAAGAAGCAAGAGAAGTGTAGAAAGAAGCAACAGAGTTGCAGAAAGAGGCAAGAGAGGTGCATAATGAGGCAAGAGGGGTGCAAACAGAAGCACAGAGGTACAGAAAGAAGCAAGAGAAGTGCAGAAAGAATGAACAGAAATGCAGAAAGATCAAAGAGAAGTGCTGAAAGAAGCAAAAGAAATACAGAAGGAGGTGGACAGAAAGAAGCAAGAGAGGTGCAGAAAGAAGCAATAGAAGTGCAGAAAGAAGCAACAGGGATACAGAAAGTGGCAAGAGGGGTGCAGAAAAAGGCGAGAGAGATGTAGAAAGAGGGAAGACGAGTGCAGAAAGAGGCAACAGGGACGCTGAAAGAAGCAAGCGAAGTGCAGAAAGAGGCAAGAGATGTGCAGAAAAAGGCAAGAGAGGTGCAGAAAGAGGCAAGAGAGGTGCAGGAAGATGGGCATAGAAAGAGGCAAGAGGGTTGCAGAAAGAAGCATGAGAGGTACAGAAAGAAGCAAGAGAAGTGCAGAAAGAAGCCACGGGGTGCAGAAAGAGGCTAAAGGGGTAGAGAAAGAGTGAAGAGAAGTGCAGAAAGAAGCAACAGAGGTGCAGAAGGAGGAAGGAGAACTGAAGAAAGAGGCAAGAGAGTTGCAGAAACAGGCAAGAGAGGTGCAGAGAGAGGGAGGAGGGGTGCAGAAAGAGGCAAGAGTGGTACAGAAATTTGCAAGAGAGGTGCAGAAAGAAGCAAGAGCAGTGCAGAGAGAGGCAAGAGGGGTGCAGAAAGAGGCAAGAGAAGTGCAGAAAGAAGCAAGAGAGGTGCAGAAAAAGGCAAGAGAAGTGCAGAAAGAGGCAAGAGAGGTACAGAAATATGCAAGAGGGGTGCAGAAAGCGGGAAGAGGTGTGCAGAATGAGGCAAGAGGGTGCAGAAAGAAGCAAGAGAGATACAAACAGAAGCAAGAGAAGTACAGAAGGAGGCAAGAGAAGTGAAGAAAGGGCCAAGAGGGGTGCAGAAAGAGGGAAGAGGGGTGCAGAGAGGGCAAGAGGGGTACAGAAAGAAGCAAAATAGGTGCAGAAAGGGGCAAGAGAGGTGTAGAGAAAGGGAAGAAGGGTGCAGAAATGGGCAAGAGAAGTGCAGAAAGAAGAAACAGATGTGCAGAAAGAATCAAGAGAAGTGC
The DNA here is from genome assembly GCA_963921515.1 of Calotriton arnoldi. Classification (NCBI taxonomy): domain Eukaryota; kingdom Metazoa; phylum Chordata; class Amphibia; order Caudata; family Salamandridae; genus Calotriton; species Calotriton arnoldi. The sequence continues at coordinate 599,555 of CAWUFW010011381.1, forward strand.
AGAAAGAAGCAACAGGTTTGCAGAAAGAGGCAAGAGAGGTACAGAAAGAGGCAATATGGGTACAGAAAGAAGGAAGAGGGGTGCAGAAAGAAGCAAGAGAGGTACATAAAGAAGCAAGAGTAGTACAGAAAGAAGCAACAGGGGTGTAGAAAGAGGCAATAGGGGTGCAGAAAGAGGCAAGAAGGGTGCAGAAATAGGCAAGAGAGGTACAGAAAGAAGCAAGAGAGACACAAACAGAAGCAAGAGAAGTACAGAAGGAGGCAAGAGAAGTGAAGAAAGAGGCAAGAGGGGTGCAGAAAGAGGGAAGAGGGGTGCAGAGAGGGCAAGAGGGGTACAGAAAGAGGCAAACTAGGTGCAGAAAGGGGCAAGAGAGGTGTAGAGAAAGGGAAGAAGGGTACAGAAATGGGCAAGAGAAGTGCAGAAAGAAGAAACAGATGTGCAGAAAGAATCAAGAGAAGTGCAGAAAGAAGCAACAGGTTTGCAGAAAGAGGCAAGAGAGGTACAGAAAGAGGCAATATGGGTACAGAAAGAAGGAAGAGAGGTGCAGAAAGAAGCAAGAGAGATACATAAAGAAGAAAGAGTAGTACTGAAAGAAGCAACAGGGGTGTAGAAAGAGGCAAGAGGGGTGCAGAAAGAGGCAAGAAGGGTACAGAAATAGGCAAGAGAGGTACAGAAAGAAGCTACAGAGGAACAGAAAGAGCCAAAAGAGGTGCAGAAAGAATGAACAGAAAGCAGAAAGAGGCAAGAGAAGTGCTGAAAGAAGCCACAAAAATGCAGAAGGAGGCAAGAGAAGTGCAGAAAGAAGCAACAGAGGTACAGAAAGAGGCAACAGAAGTGCAGAAAGAGGTAAGAGGGGTACACAAAGAGACAAGAGAGATGCACAAAAAGACAAGAGGGGTGCAGAAAGAGGGAAGACGAGTGCAGAAGGAGGCAACAGGGGTACAGAAAGAAGCAAAAGAGGTGCTGAAAGAGGAAAGAGAAGTGCAGAAATAAGCAAACAAGGTGCAGAAAGAGGCAAGAGAACTGTAGAAAGAGTCAAGAGAGGTGCAGAAAGAGGCAAGAGAGGTGTAGAAAAAGGGAAGATGGTGCAGAAAGAGGCAAGAGGGGTGCAGTAAGAAGCAAGAGTGGTGGAGAAAGAAGCAAGAGAAATGCAGAAAGAAGCAACAGATGTGTAGAAAGTGGCAAGAGGGGTGCATAAAAAGTAACCCTGGGCGGTGAACTCCGCTCACTGAGTTTTCGGAGTTTTCCACACTCCGCGTTACGCGGAGCTTGCGGATTTCTGAAAAATTCCGTTTCGCGCAGCGGAGTGGAGTTTTTTCCTCGCTCGTGTTCACAAACGTCAAGTTGGCGAGCGCGAACGAGGAAAATCCACCTCCCTGTGAGATTTTTCCTCGTTCGTGATCGTCAACATCAAGTTGGAGAGCACGAGCGTGGAAAAGAAACATCCTGGCAAGATTTCTCAATGACGGGGGTCGGGTTTCTCATTGCGAGTGGTCGCGTATGCTCACAACCGCTCGCGTTGAGAAACTGCCCGTTCGCGTTGAGAAAGCTGCTGCTCGAGTAAAAATCTACTCGAGCAGCAGAAAGGAAAGCAGCGCTCGCTTGCGCTGTGCATGGTGCCATTCACGACAATTGCACAGTGCGGACAAGCATCCGGCACTAAAAATCACAGCGAATGGCATTTTTCTATCTCACTCCACCGCTTGCGGAGCTCCGCGTAGTGCGGCAGAGTTTTTATTCCACTTCGCGGAGTTTCAAGTAGCGCAAATCCGTGCTCTCCGCCCAGGGTTAATAAAGAGGCAAGAGAGGTGCAGAAAGAGGGAATACGAGTGCAGAAAGAGGCAACAGGGGTGCAGATAAAGCAAGAGAAGTGCAGAAAGAAGCAACAGAGGTGCATAAAGAGGCAAGCGAAGAGCAGAAAGAGGCAAGAGAGGTACAGAAAGAGGCAAGAGAGGTGCAGAAAGAGGCAAGAAAGGTGCATAAAGAAGGAAGAGGTGTGCAGAAAGAGGCATGAGGGGTGTAGAAAGAAGCATGAGAGGTACAGAAAAAAGCAGGAGAAATGCAAAAAGAAGCAACAATGATGCAGAAAGAGGGAAGAAGGGTGCAGAAAGAGGCAAGTGAGGTGTAGAAAGAAGCAACAGAGGTGCAGAAGGAGGCAAGAGAACTGCAGAAAGAAGCAAGAGAGTTGTAGAAACTGGCAAGAGAGGTGTAGAAAAAGGGTGGAGGTGTGCAGAAATAGGCAAGAGGGGTGCAGAAATTTGCAAGAGAGGGGTAGAAAGAAGCAAGAGCAGTGCAGAAAGAGGCAAGAGAGGTCCAGAAAGAGGGAATACAAATGCAGAAAGAGGCAACAGAGGTGGAGAAAGAAGCAACAGAATTGCAGAAAGAGGCAAGAGAGGTACAGAAAGAGGGAATAGGGGTGCAGAAGAAGGCAAGAGAAGTGCAGAAAGAGGCAAGAGGGGTGCAGAAAGAGGGAAGAGGGGTGCTGAAAGTGCAAGAGGGGTGCAGAAAGAAGCAAAAGAGGTGCAGAAAGAGGCAAGAGAACTACAGAAAGAGACAAGAGAGCTACAGAAAGGGGCAAGAGAGGTGTAGAGAAAGGGAAGAAGGGTGCAGAAATAAATGGGTAAGAGGGGTGCAGAAAGAAGCAACAGATGCGCAGAAAGAAGCAAGAGAAGTGCACAAAGAAGCAACAGAGGTGAAGAAAGAGGCAAGAGGATGCAGAAATAGGCAAGAGAGGTCCAGAAAGAGGGAATACGAGTGCAGAAAGAGGCAACAGGGGTGCAGAAAGAAGCAAGAGAAGTACAGAAAGTAGCAACAGATTTGCAGAAAGAGGCAAGAGAGGTACAGAAAGAGGCAAGATGGGTGCAGAAAGAAACAAGAGAGGTACATAAAGAAGCAAGAGAAGTGCAGAAAGAAGTAACAGGGGTATAGAAATAGGCAAGAGTGGTGCAGAAAGAGGCAAGAAGGGTGCAGAAATAGGCAAGAGAGGTAGAGAAAGACGCAAAAGAGGTACAGAAAGTGGCAAGAGAAGTGCAGAAAGAATGAACAGAAAGAAGAAAGAGGCAAGAGAAGTGCTGAAAGAAGCAACAGAAATGCAGAAAGAGGCAAGAGAAGTGCAGAAAGGAAAGAAGCAGCAGAGGTGCAGAAAGAGGCAACAGAAGTGCAGAATGAGGCAACAGGGGTGCAGAAAAAGGGAAGAGGGGTGCAGAAAGGCCAAGAGGGGTGCAGAAAAAAGCAAAAGAGGCCCAAAAGAGGCAAGAGAACTGCAGAAATAGGCAAGAGAGCTACGGAAAGAGGCAAGAGAGGTACAGAAAGAGGCAGGATGGATACAGAAAGAGGCAAGAGGGGTGCAGAAAGAGGCAAGAAGAGTGCAGAAATAGGCAAGAGAGGTACAGAAAGAAGCAAGAAGACACAAACAGAAGCAAGAGAAGTACAGAAGGAGGCAAGAGAAGTGAAGAAAGAGGCAAGAGGGGTGCAGAAAGAGGGAAGAGGGGTGCAGAGAGGGCAAGAGGGGTACAGAAAGAGGCAAACTAGGTGCAGAAAGGGGCAAGAGAGGTGTAGAGAAAGGGAAGAAGGGTACAGAAATGGGCAAGAGAAGTGCAGAAAGAAGAAACAGGTTTGCAGAAAGAGGCAAGAGAGGTACAGAAAGAGGCAATATCGGTACAGAAAGAAGCAAGAGGGGTGCAGAGAGAAGCAAGAGAGATACATAAAGAAGAAAGAGTAGTACAGAAAGAAGCAACAGGGGTGTAGAAAGAGGCAAGAGGGGTGCAGAAAGAGGCAAGAAGGGTGCAGAAATAGGTAAGAGAGGTACAGAAAGAAGCAACAGAGGTACAGAAAGAGACAAGAGAAGTGCAGAAAGAATGAACAGAGAGCAGATAGAGGCAAGAGAAGTGCTGAAAGAAGCAACAGAAATGCAGAAAGAGGCAAGAGAAGTGCAGAAAGAAGCAACAGGGGTGCAGAAAGAGGTATCAGAAGTGCAGAAAGAGGTAAAAGGGGTGCAAAAAGAGACAAGAGAGGTGCACAAAAAGACAAGAGGGGTGCAGAAATAGGGAAGACGAGTGCAGAAGGAGGCAACAGGGGTGCAGAAAGAAGCAAAATATGTGTAGAAAGAGGCAAGAGAAGTGCATAAATAAGCAAAAGAGGTGTATAAAAAGGGAAGGGGGTGCAGAAAGAGGCAAAAGGGGTGCAGAAAGAAGCAAGAGAGGTGCAGAAAGAAGCAAAAGACGTGCAGGAAGAGGCAAGAGAGGTACAGAAAGAGGCAAGAGAGGTGCAGAAAGAGGGAAGAGGGGTGTTGAAAGAGGCAAGAGGGGTGCATAAAGAGGCAAGAGAGGTGCAGAAAGAGGTAAGAAAGGTGCATAAAGAAGGAAGAGGTGTGCAGAAAGAGGCAAGAGGGGTGTAGAAAGAAGCATGAGAGGTACAGAAAAAAGCAGGAGAAGTGCAAAAAGAAGCAACAATGATGCAGAAAGAGGGAAGAGGGGTGCAGAAAGAGGCAAGAGGGGTGTAGAAAGAAGCAACAGAGGTGCAGAAGGAGGCAAGAGAACTGCAGAAAGAAGCAAGAGAGTTGTAGAAACTGGCATGAGAGGTGTAGAAAAAGGGTGGAGGGGTGCAGAAATAGGCAAGAGGGGTGCAGAAAGTTGCAAGAGAGGGGTAGAAAGAACCAAGAGCAGTGCAGAAAGAGGCAAGAGAGGTCCAAAAAGAGGTAATACAAATGCAGAAAGAGGCAACAGAGGTGGAGAAAGAAGCAACAGATTTGCAGAAAGAGGCAAGATAGATACAGAAAGAGTAAATAGGGGTGCAGAAGAAGGCAAGAAAAGTGCAGAAACAGGCAAGAGGGGTGCAGAAAGAGGGAAGAGGGGTGCTGAAAGGGCAAGAGGGGTGCAGAAAGAAGCAAAAGAGGTGCAGAAAGAGGCAAGAGAACTACAGAAAGAGGCAAGAGAGCTACAGAAAGGGGCAAGAGAGGTGTAGAGAAAGGGAAGAAGGGTGCAGAAATAAATGGGTAAGAGGGGTGCAGAAAGAAGCAACAGATGCGCAGAAAGAAGCAAGAGAAGTGCACAAAGAAGCAACAGAGGTGAAGAAAGAGGCAAGAGGATGCAGAAATAGGCAAGAGAGGTCCAGAAAGAGGGAATACGAGTGCAGAAAGAGGCAACAGGGGTGCAGAAAGAAGCAAGAGAAGTACAGAAAGTAGCAACAGATTTGCAGAAAGAGGCAAGAGAGGTACAGAAAGAGGCAAGATGGGTGCAGAAAGAAACAAGAGAGGTACATAAAGAAGCAAGAGTAGTGCAGAAAGAAGTAACAGGGGGTATAGAAATAGGCAAGAGTGGTGCAGAAAGAGGCAAGAAGGGTGCAGAAATAGGCAAGAGAGGTAGAGAAAGAAGCAAAAGAGGTACAGAAAGAGGCAAGAGAAGTGCAGAAAGAATGAACAGAAAGAAGAAAGAGGCAAGAGAAGTGCTGAAAGAAGCAACAGAAATGCAGAAAGAGGCAAGAGAAGTGCAGAAAGGAAAGAAGCAGCAGAGGTGCAGAAAGAGGCAACAGAAGTGCAGAACGAGGCAACAGGGGTGCAGAAAAAGGGAAGAGGGGTGCATAAAGGGCAAGAGGGGTGCAGAAAAAAGCAAAAGAGGTCCAAAATAGGCAAGAGAACTGCAGAAATAGGCAAGAGAGCTACGGAAAGAAGCAAGAGAGGTACAGAAAGAGGCAGGATGGATACAGAAAGAGGCAAGAGTGGTGCAGAAAGAGGCAATAGGGGTATAAAAAGAGGCAAGAGGGGTGCAGAAAGAGGCAAGAAGAGTGCAGAAATAGGTAAGAGAGGTAGAGAAAGAAGCAACAGAGGTACAGAAAGAGGCAAGAGAAGTGCAGAAAGAATGAACAGAAAGCAGAAAGAGGCAAGAGAAGTGCTGAAAGAAGCAACAGAAATGCAGAAAGAGGCAAGAGAAGTGCAGAAAGAAGCAACAGAGGTGCAGAAAGAGGTATCAGAAGTGCAGAAAGAGGTAAGAGAGGTGCAAAAAGAGACAAGAGAGGTGCACAAAAAGACAAGAGGGGTGCAGAAATAGGGAAGACGAGTGCAGAAGGAGGCAACAGGGGTGCAGAAAGAAGCAAAAGATGTGTTGAAAGAGGCAAGAGAAGTGCATAAATAAGCAAAAGAGGTGCAGAAAGAGGCAAAAAAACTGTAGAAAGAGGCAAGAGAGTCCAGAAAGAGGCAATAGAGGTGTAGAAAAAGGGAAGGGGGTGCAGAAAGAGGCAAAAGGGGTGTAGAAAGAAGCAAGAGAGGTGCAGAAAGAAGCAAAAGACGTGCAGGAAGAGGCAAGAGAGGTACAGAAAGAGGCAACAGAGGTACAGAAAGAGGGAAGAGGGGTGTTGAAAGAGGCAAGAGGGGTGCATAAAGAGGCAAGAGAGGTGCAGAAAGAGGCAAGAAAGGTGCATGAAGAAGGAAGAGGTGTGCAGAAAGAGGCAAGAGGGGTGTAGAAAGAAGCATGAGAGGTACAGAAAAAAGCAGGAGAAGTGCAAAAAGAAGCAACAATGATGCAGAAAGAGGGAAGAGGGGTGCAGAAAGAGGCAAGAGGGGTGTAGAAAGAAGCAACAGAGGTGCAGAAGGAGGCAAGAGAACTGCAGAAAGAAGCAAGAGAGTTGTAGGAACTGGCACGAGAGGTGTAGAAAAAGGGTGGAGGGGTACAGAAATAGGCAAGAGGGGTGCAGAAATTTGCAAGAGAGGGGTAGAAAGAAGCAAGAGCAGTGCAGAAAGAGGCAAGAGAGGTCCAGAAAGAGGGAATACAAATGCAGAAAGAGGCAACAGAGGTGGAGAAAGAAGCAACAGAATTGCAGAAAGAGGCAAGATAGGTACAGAAAGAGGAAATAGGGGTGCAGAAGAAGGCAAGAAAAGTGCAGAAAGAGGCAAGAGGGGTGCAGAAAGAGGGAAGAGGGGTGCTGAAAGGGCAAGAGGGGTGCAGAAAGAAGCAAAAGAGGTGCAGAAAGAGGCAAGAGAACTACAGAAAGAGGCAAGAGAGCTACAGAAAGGGGCAAGAGAGGTGTAGAGAAAGGGAAGAAGGGTGCAGAAATAAATGGGTAAGAGGGGTACAGAAAGAAGCAACAGATGCGCAGAAAGAAGCAAGAGAAGTGCACAAAGAAGCAACAGAGGTGAAGAAAGAGGCAAGAGGATGCAGAAATAGGCAAGAGAGGTCCAGAAAGAGGGAATACGAGTGGATAAAGAGGCAACAGGGGGGCAGAAAGAAGCAAGAGAAGTACAGAAAGTAGCAACAGATTTGGAGAAAGAGGCAAGAGAGGTACAGAAAGAGGCAAGATGGGTGCAGAAAGAAGCAAGAGAGGTACATAAAGAAGCAAGAGAAGTGCAGAAAGAAGTAACAGGGGTATAGAAATAGGCAAGAGTGGTGCAGAAAGAGGGAAGAAGGGTGCAGAAATAGGCAAGAGAGGTAGAGAAGGAAGCAAAAGAGGTACAGAAAGAGGCAAGAGAAGTGCAGAAAGAATGAACAGAAAGAAGAAAGAGGCAAGAGAAGTGCTGAAAGAGTCAACAGAAATGCAGAAAGAGGCAAGAGAAGTGCAGAAAGGAAAGAAGCAGCAGAGGTGCAGAAAGAGGCAACAGAAGTGCAGAATGAGGCAACAAGGGTGCAAGGAAAGGGCAAGAGGGGTGCAGAAAAAAGCAAAAGAGGTGCAAAAAGAGGCAAGAGAACTGCAGAAAGAGGCAATAGAGCTACGGAAAGAGGCAAGAGAGGTACAGAAAGAGGCAAGATGGATACAGAAAGAGGCAAGAGGGGTGCAGAAAGAGGCAATAGGGGTATAAAAAGAGGCAAGAGGGGTGCAGAAAGAGGCAAGAAGAGTGCAGAAATAGGTGAGAGAGGTAGAGAAAGAAGCTACAGAGGTACAGAAAGAGGCAAGAGAAGTGCAGAAAGAATGAACAAAAAGCAGAAAGAGGCAAGAGAAGTGCTGAAAAAAGCAACAGAAATGCAGAAAGAGGCAAGAGAAGTGCAGAAAGAAGCAAAGGGGTGCAGAAAGAGGTATCAGAAGTGCAGAAAGAGGTAAGAGGGGTGCAAAAAGAGACAAGAGAGGTGCACAAAAAGACAAGAGGGGTGCAGAAAGAGGGAAGACGAGTGCAGAAGGAGGCAACAGGGGTGCAGAAAGAAGCAAAAGATGTGCAGAAAGAGGCAAGAGAAGTGCATAAATAAGCAAAAGAGGTGCAGAAAGAGGCAAAAGAACTGTAGAAAGAGGCAAGAGAGTCCAGAAAGAGGCAAGAGAGGTGTAGAAAAAGGGAAGGGGGTGCAGAAAGAGGCAAGAGGGGTGCAGAAAGAAGCAAGAGAGGTGCAGAAAGAAGCAAAAGAAATGCAGGAAGAGGCAAGAGAGGTACAGAAAGAGGCAAGAGAGGTGCAGAAAGAGGGAAGAGGGGTGCTGAAAGAGGCAAGAGGGGTGCATAAAGAAGCAAGAGAGGTGCAGAAAGAGGGAATACGAGTGCAGAAAGAGGCAACAGGGGTGCAGAAAGAAGCAAGAGAAGTGCAGAAAGAAGCAACAGAGGTGCAGAAAGAGGCAAGCGAAGAGCAGAAAGAGGCAAGAGAGGTGCAGAAAGAGGCAAGAGAGGTGCAGAAAGAGGCAAGAGGGGTGTAGAAAGACACATGAGAGGTACAGAAAGAAGCAAGAGAAGTGCAGAAAGAAGCAACAGGGATGCAGAAAGAGGCTAAAGGGGTGCAGAAACAGGCAAGAGAATTGCAGAAAGAAGCAACAGAGGTGCAGAAGGAGGCAAGAGAACTGCAGAAAGAAGCAAGAGAGTTGCAGAAACTGGCAAGAGAGGTGCAGAAAAAGGGAAGAGGGGTGCAGAAATAGGCAAGAGGGGTGCAGAAATTTGCAAGAGAGGTGCAGAAAGAAGCAAGAGCAGTGCAGAAAGAGGCAAGAGAGGTACAGAAAGAGGGAAGAAGGGTGCAGAAAGAGGCAATATGCATACAGAAAGAGGGAAGAGGGGTGCAGAAAGAAGCAACATGGGTGTAGAAGAGGCAAGAGGGGTGCAGAAAGAGGCAAGAAGGGTGCAGAAATAGGCAAGAGAGGTACAGCAAGAAGCAACAGAGGTACAGAAAGAGGCAAGAGAAGTGCTGAAAGAAGCAACAGAAATGCAGAAAGAGGCAAGAGAAGTGCAGAAAGAAGCAACAGAGGTGCAGAAAGAGGCAACAGAAGTGCAGAAAAAGGTAAGGGGGTGTACAAACAGACAAGAGAGATGCACAAAAAGACAAGAGGGGTGCAGAAAGAGGGAAGACGAGTGCAGAAGGAGGCAACAGGGGTGCAGAAAGAAGCAAAAGCGGTGCAGAAAGAGGCAAGATTAGTGCATAAATAAGAAAACGAGATGCAGAAAGAAGCAAGAGTACTGTAGAAAGAGTCAAGAAAGATGCAGAGAGAGGATAGAGAGGAGTAGAAAAACGGGAAGAGGGTGCAAAAAGAGGCAAGAGGGGTGCAGAAAGAAGCAAGAGAGGTGCAGAAAGAAGCAAGAGAAGTGCAAAAGAACCAACAGATGTGTAGAAAGTGACAAGAGGGGTGCATAAAGAGTAACTCTGGGCGGTGAACTCTGCTCCGCTCGCGGAGTTTGCAGAGATTTCCACACTCCGCGTTACGAGGAGCTCGCGGAGTTCTGAAAAACTCCGCTTAGCGCAGCGGAGCAGAGTTTTTTTCCTCGCTCGCGTTCACCAACGTCAAGTTGGCGAGCGAGGAAAATCCACCTCCCTGTGAGATTTTTCCTCATTCACGATCGTCAACATCAAGTTGGCGAGCGCGAGCGTGGAAAATAAACCTCCCGGCAAGATTTCTCAATGCAGGGGGGTCGGGTTTCTCATTGCAAGTGGTCGCGTATGCTTGCGAACACTCGCTTTGGGAAACTGCCCGTTCACGTTGAGAAAGCTGCTGCTCGAGTAAAATTCTACTCGAGCGGCAGAAAGGAAAGCAGCGCTCGCTTGCGCTGTGCATGGTGCCATTCGCGGCAATTGCACAGTGCGGACAAGCATCCGGCACTGAAAATCACCGCAAATGGCATTTTTCTATTGCACTCCGCCGCTTGCGGAGCTCCGTGTAGTGCAGCGGAGTTTTTGTTCCACTTCGCTGAATTTTGCGTAGTACAACTCTGTGAACTCCACCCAGGGTTAATAAAGAGGCAAGAGAGGTGCATAAATAAGCAAAAGAGGTGCAGAAAGAACCAAAATAACTGTAGAAAGAGGCAAGAGAGTTGCAGAAACTGGCAAGAGAGGTGCAGAAAAAGGGAAGAGGGGTGCAGAAATAGGCAAGAGGGGTGCAAAAATTTGCAAATGAGGTGCAGAAAGAAGCATGAGCAGTGCAGAAAGAGGCAAGAGAGGTACAGAAAGAGGGAAGAAGGGTGCAGAAAAAGGCAATATGGGTACAGAAAGAGGGAAGATGGGTGCAGAAAGAAGCAAGAGAGGTACATAAAGAAGCCAGAGTAATGCAGAAAGAAGCAACAGTGGTGTAGAAAGAGGCAAGAGGGGTGCAGAAAGAGGCAAGAAGGGTGCAGAAATAGGCAAGAGAGGTACAGCAAGAAGCAACAGAGGAACAGAAAGAGGCAAGAGAAGTGCAGAAAGAATGAACAGAAAGCAGAAAGAGGCAAGAGAAGTGCTGAAAGAAGCAACAGAAATGCAGAAAGAGGCAAGAGAAGTGCAGAAAGAAGCAACAGAGGTGCAGAAAGAGGCAACAGAAGTGCAGAAAAAGGTAAGGGGGTGCACAAAAAGACAAGAGAGATGCACAAAAAGACAAGAGGGGTGCAGAAAGAGGGAAGACGAGTGCAGAAGGAGGCAACATGGGTGCAGAAAGAAGCAAAAGCGGTGCAGAAAGAGGCAAGAGTAGTGCATAAATAAGCAAACGAGATGCAGAAAGAAGCAAGAGAACTGTAGAAAGAGTCAAGAGAGATGCAGAAAGAGGAAAGAGAGGAGTAGAAAAAGGGAAGAGGGTGCAGAAAGAGGCAAGAGGGGTGCAGAAAGAAGCAAGAGAGGTGCAGAAAGAAGCAAGAGAAGTGTAAAAAGAAGCAACAGATGTGTAGAAAGTGGCAAAAGGGGTGCATAAAGAGTAACCCTGGGCGGTGAACTCCGCTCCGCTCGCAGAGTTTGCAGAGATTTCCACACTCCGCGTTACGAGGAGCTCGCGGAGTTCTGAAAAAATCTGCTTCGCGCAGCGGAGCAGAGTTTTTTTCCTCGCTCACGTTCACCAACGTCAAGTTGGCGAGCGCGAGCGTGGAAAATGCACCTCCCTGTGAGATTTTTCCTCGTTCGCGATCGTCAACATCAAGTTAGCAGCGCAAGCGTGGAAAATAAACCTCCCGGCAAGATTTCTCAATGCAGGGGGGTTGGGTTTCTCATTGCGAGTGGTCGCGTATGCTCACGACCACTCGCGTTGAGAAACTGCCCGTTCGCGTTGAGAAAGCTGCTGCTCGAGTAAAAATCTACTCGAGCGGCAGAAAGGAAAGCAGCGCTCGCTTGCGTTGTGCATGGTGCCATTTGCGGCAATTGCACAGGGTGGATAAGCATCTGGCACTGAAAATCACCGCGAACGGCATTTTTCTATTGCACTCCACGGCTTGCGGAGCTCCGTGTAGCGCGGCAGAGTTTTTATTCCATTTCACGGAATTTTGCGTAGTGCAACTCTGAACTCCACCCAAGGTTAATAAAGAGGCAAGAGAGGTGCAGAAAGAGGTTGAAGGGATGCAGAAACATGCAAGAGAAGTGCAGAAAGAAGCAGCAGAGGTGCAGAAGGAGGCAAGAGAACTGCAGAAAGAAGCAAGAGAGTTGTAAAAACTAGCAAGAGAGGTGCAGAAAAAGGGAAGAGGGGTGCAGAAATAGGCAAGAGGGGTACAGAAATTACCAAGCGAGTGGCAGAAAGAAGTAAGAGCAGTGCAGAAACAGGCAAGAGAGGTCCAGAAAGAGGGAATACAAATGGAGAAAGAGGAAACAGAGGTGCAGAAAGAAGTAACAGATTTGCAGAAAGAGGTAAGAGAGGTACAAAAATAGGCAAGATGGCTGCAGAAAGAGGGAAGAGGGGTGCAGAAGGAGGCAAGAGAAGTGCAGAAAGAAGCAAAAGAGGTGCAGAAAGAGGCAAGAGAACTACAGAAAGAAACAACAGAGGTTAAGAAAGAAGGAATACGGGTGCAGAAAGAGGCAACAGGGGTGCATAAAGAAGCAAGAGAAGTACAGAAAGTAGCAACAGATTTGCAGAAAGAGGCAACAGATTTGCAGAAAGAGGCAAGAGAGGTACAAAAATAGGCAAGATGGCTGCAGAAAGAGGGAAGAGGGGTGCAGAAGGAGGCAAGAGAAGTGCAGAAAGAGGCAAGAGGGGTGCATAAAGAGGGAAGAGGGGTGCAGAGAGGGCAAGAGGGGTGCAGAAAGAAGCAAAAGAGGTGCAGAAAGAGGCAAGAGAACTACAGAAAGAAACAACAGAGGTGAAGAAAGAGGGAATACGAGTGCAGAAAGAGGCAACAGGGGTGCATAAAGAAGCAAGAGAAGTACAGAAAGTAGCAACAGATTTGCAGAAAGAGGCAAGAAAGGTACAGAAAGAGGCAAGATGGGTACAGGAAGAGGGGTCTAGAAAGAGGCAATAGGGGTGCAGAAAGAAGCAAGAGAGGTACATAAAGAAGCAAGAGAAGTGCAGAAAGAAGCAACAGTGGTGTAGAAAGAGGCAAGAGGGGAACAGAAAGAGGCAAGAAGGGTGCAGAAATAGGCAAGAGAGGTACAGAAAGAAGCAAAAGAGGTACAGAAAGAGGCAAGAGAAGTGCTGAAAGAAGCAACAGAAATGCAGAAAGAGGCAAGAGAAGTGCAGAAAGAGGCAAGAGGGGTGCAGAAAGAGGGAAGAGGGGTGCAGAAACGTGCAAGAGGGGTGCAGAAAGAAGCAACAGATGTGCAGAAAGAAGCAAGAGAAGTGCAGAAAGAAGCAACAGAGGTGCAGAAAGAGGCAACAGAAGTGCAGAAAAAGGTAAGGGGGTGCACAAAAAGACAAGAGAGATGCACAAAAAGACAAGAGGGGTGCAGAAAGAGGGAAGACGAGTGCAGAAGGAGGCAACATGGGTGCAGAAAGAAGCAAAAGCGGTGCAGAAAGAGGCAAGAGTAGTGCATAAATAAGCAAACGAGATGCAGAAAGAAGCAAGAGAACTGTAGAAAGAGTCAAGAGAGATGCAGAAAGAGGAAAGAGAGGAGTAGAAAAAGGGAAGAGGGTGCAGAAAGAGGCAAGAGGGGTGCAGAAAGAAGCAAGAGAGGTGCAGAAAGAAGCAAGAGAAGTGTAAAAAGAAGCAACAGATGTGTAGAAAGTGGCAAAAGGGGTGCATAAAGAGTAACCCTGGGCGGTGAACTCCGCTCCGCTCGCAGAGTTTGCAGAGATTTCCACACTCCGCGTTACGAGGAGCTCGCGGAGTTCTGAAAAAATCTGCTTCGCGCAGCGGAGCAGAGTTTTTTTCCTCGCTCACGTTCACCAACGTCAAGCGAGCGCGAGCGTGGAAAATGCACCTCCCTGTGAGATTTTTCCTCGCTCGCGATCGTCAACATCAAGTTAGCAGCGCAAGCGTGGAAAATAAACCTCCCGGCAAGATTTCTCAATGCAGGGGGGTTGGGTTTCTCATTGCGAGTGGTCGCGTATGCTCACGACCACTCGCGTTGAGAAACTGCCCGTTCGCGTTGAGAAAGCTGCTGCTCGAGTAAAAATCTACTCGAGCGGCAGAAAGGAAAGCAGCGCTCGCTTGCGTTGTGCATGGTGCCATTTGCGGCAATTGCACAGGGTGGATAAGCATCCGGCACTGAAAATCACCGCGAACGGCATTTTTCTATTGCACTCCACGGCTTGCGGAGCTCCGTGTAGCGCGGCAGAGTTTTTATTCCATTTCGCGGAATTTTGCGTAGTGCAACTCTGAACTCCACCCAGGGTTAATAAAGAGGCAAGAGAGGTGCAGAAAGAGGTTGAAGGGGTGCAGAAACATGCAAGAGAAGTGCAGAAAGAAGCAGCAGAGGTGCAGAAGGAGGCAAGCAAACTGCAGAACAAAGCAAGAGAGTTGCAGAAAATAGCAAGAGAGGTGCAGAAAAAGGGAAGAGTGGTGCAGAAATAGGCAAGAGGGGTACAGAAATTACCAAGCGAGTGGCAGAAAGAAGTAAGAGCAGTGCAGAAACAGGCAAGAGAGGTCCAGAAAGAGGGAATACAAATGGAGAAAGAGGAAACAGAGGTGCAGAAAGAAGTAACAGATTTGCAGAAAGAGGCAAGAGAGGTACAAAAATAGGCAAGATGGCTGCAGAAAGAGGGAAGAGGGGTACAGAAGGAGGCAAGAGAAGTGCAGAAAGAAGCAAAAGAGGTGCAGAAAGAGGCAAGAGAACTACAGAAAGAAACAACAGAGGTTAAGAAAGAGGGAATACGGGTGCAGAAAGAGGCAACAGGGGTGCATAAAGAAGCAAGAGAAGTACAGAAAGTAGCAACAGATTTGCAGAAAGAGGCAACAGATTTGCAGAAAGAGGCAAGAGAGGTACAAAAATAGGCAAGATGGCTGCAGAAAGAGGGAAGAGGGGTGCAGAAGGAGGCAAGAGAAGTGCAGAAAGAGGCAAGAGGGGTGCATAAAGAGGGAAGAGGGGTGCAGAGAGGGCAAGAGGGGTGCAGAAAGAAGCAAAAGAGGTGCAGAAAGAGGCAAGAGAACTACAGAAAGAAACAACAGAGGTGAAGAAAGAGGGAATACGAGTGCAGAAAGAGGCAACAGGGGTGCATAAAGAAGCAAGAGAAGTACAGAAAGTAGCAACAGATTTGCAGAAAGAGGCAAGAAAGGTACAGAAAGAGGCAAGATGGGTACAGGAAGAGGGGTCTAGAAAGAGGCAATAGGGGTGCAGAAAGAAGCAAGAGAGGTACATAAAGAAGCAAGAGAAGTGCAGAAAGAAGCAACAGTGGTGTAGAAAGAGGCAAGAGGGGAACAGAAAGAGGCAAGAAGGGTGCAGAAATAGGCAAGAGAGGTACAGAAAGAAGCAAAAGAGGTACAGAAAGAGGCAAGAGAAGTGCTGAAAGAAGCAACAGAAATGCAGAAAGAGGCAAGAGAAGTGCAGAAAGAGGCAAGAGGGGTGCAGAAAGAGGGAAGAGGGGTGCAGAAACGTGCAAGAGGGGTGCAGAAAGAAGCAACAGATGTGCAGAAAGAAGCAAGAGAAGTGCAGAAAGAAACAACAGAGGTGAAGAAAGAGGGAATACGAGTGCAGAAAGAGGCAACAGGGGTGCATAAAGAAGCAAGAGAAGTACAGAAAGTAGCAACAGATTTGCAGAAAGAGGCAAGAGAGGTACAGAAAGAGGCAAGATGGGTACAGGAAGAGGGAAGAGCGGTCTAGAAAGAGGCAATAGGGGTGCAGAAAGAAGCAAGAGAGGTACATAAAGAAGCAAGAGAAGTGCAGAAAGAAGCAACAGTGGTGTAGAAAGAGGCAAGAGGGGAACAGAAAGAGGCAAGAAGGGTGCAGAAATAGGCAAGAGAGGTACAGAAAGGAGCAAAAGAGGTACAGAAAGAGGCAAGAGAAGTACTGAAAGAAGCAACAGAAATGCAGAAAGAGGCAAGAGAAGTGCAGAAAGAAGCAACAGAGGTGCAGAAAGAGGCAACAGAAGTGCAGAAAGAGGCAAGAGGGGTACAGAAAGAGGGAAGAGGGGTGCAAAAAGAGGGAATAGGGGTGCAGAAAGGGCAAGAGGGGTGCAGAAAAAAGCAAAAGGGGTGCAAAAAGAGGCAAGAGAACTGCAGAAAGAGGCAAGAGAGCTGCAGAAAGAGGCAAGAGAGGTACATAAAGAGGCAAGATGGGTACAGAGAGAGGCAAGAGGGATACAGAAGGAGGCAATAGGGGTGCAGAAAGAAGCAAGAGAGGTACATAAAGAAGCAAGAGATGTGCAGAAACAAGCAACAGGGGTGTAAAAAGAGGCAAGAGTAGTGCAGAAAGAGGCAAGAAGAGTGCAGAAATAGGCAAGAGAGGTAGAGAAAGAAGCAACAGATGTACAGAAAGAGGCAAGAGAAGTGCAGAAAGAATGAACAGAAAACAGAAAGGGGCAAGAGAAGTGATGAAAGAAGCAACAGAGATGCAGAAAGAGGCAAGAGAAGTGCAGAAATCAGCAACAGAAGTGCAAAAAGAGGCATCAGAAGTGCAGAAAGAGGTAAGAGGGGTGCAAAAAGAGACAAGATAGGTGCACAAAAAGACCAGAGGGGTGCAGAAAGAGGGAAGACAAGTGCAGAAGGAGGAAACAGGGGTGCAGAATGAAGCAAAAGATATTGAGAAAGAGGCAAGAGAAGTGCATAAATAAGTAACAGAGGTGCAGAAAGAGGCATAAGAACTGTAGAAAGAGGCAAGAGAGTCCAGAAAGAGGCAGGAGAGGTGTAGAAAGAATGAACAGAAAACAGAAAGGGGCAAGAGAAGTGCTGAAAGAAGCAACAGAGATGCAGAAAGAGGCAAGAGAAGTGCAGAAAGCAGCAACAGAGGTGCAGAAAGAGGCATCAGAAGTGCAGAAAGAGGTAAGAGGGGTGCAAAAAGAGACAAGATAGGTGCACAAAAAGACCAGAGGGGTGCAGAAAGAGGGAAGACAAGTGCAGAAGGAGGAAACAGGGGTGCAGAATGAAGCAAAAGATGTTGAGAAAGAGGCAAGAGAAGTGCATAAATAAGCAACAGAGGTGCAGAAAGAGTCAAAAGAACTGTAGAAAGAGGCAAGAGAGTCCAGAAAGAGGCAGGAGAGGTGTAGAAAAAAGGAAAGGGGTGCAGAAAGAGGCAAGAGGGGTGCAGAAAGAAGCAAGAGAGGTACAGAAAGAAGGAAGAGAAGTGCAGGAAGAAGCAACAGAGGTGCAGAAAGTGTTAAGAGGGGTGCTGTAGGAGAGTAGGATCTGCTTCACATGGGTACCCCCACTTTTTGCTGATGCTTCACTGTTTTTCGACTTTAGTCTGGCTGGGGCCCTGCTAATCAGAACCCCAGCCTAGCTGCTTCCTCTCTAAAATGGTTTCCATGTGCCTTAGGCACATCTCTGATTGGAATCTGGAGTGCCCTTATAAGTCCCTAGTATATGGTATACTATGTACCCAGGGCATAGGTACCTCAGAGGCCTACCAGGGGCTGCAGCATGTATTGTGCCACCCCTGGAAGGCCATCCAAAATGACACCACAGGTCTGCTACTGCAGCCTGGGTAAGGTGGTGCATGCACCCCTTACAGTGGTATAGGCTACCTATATCACTACCATTGCACACACATATAAACCTATAAGTCACTCCTATGGCAGGCCTTACCAATCCTGAAGGCAGAGTGCTTGGTTTTTATGTGAGAGGGTGCCCCTGCATGAGCAGAGCCCCTCTACAGCGTTCGGAGTCCCTCCTCTGATGCTGTTTGTGGTACAGCCTGACCATATACTCTTAAGTGCATTATATCCTTGCGGTACAATGCTAACTTTGGACTGGCTGCACCAAAACATGTCATGTTTGGTGTCAAACATCTTGGAATACTACCCCCGCCAGTTCTGGCGGTGGGGGTAGCATTCCACCCTTCTAGAGGGAGAGACATGTAACCACCGGCATACCCGGTAACTTCTTTCCAGAGCCCTGGCATCACAAAATGGATGCCGCTGCCACAGACACGGGTCTGGCCTCCTGGTGCTGACTGAAACTCCGGCAGGGGAGGCCTGGACAATAGGTTTCCTGTCTCAGGGAGGTGTAACCACCTCCCCAGACAGGATGATGTGTATTGGGGCTGGGCGGGAGCACTCTCTGGTGCTTTGAAGTCCTGCACTGGGGGCACATTTGGTGTCCCTGTGCATACCCCAGTTCAAACCGGCTCAGGGGCTTCCAGCCCCTGCTCTGGCGTGAAACTGGACAAAGGGAAAGGGGTGTAACCACCCCTCTGCCCTGACCCTCCCATAGGTGGGTCCCCAGAATATGTCCAACCCCCTAACTTGGTATAGGTATGGGACCCCAGTCCTTAGGACTTTAGATTTACCTGGACGAAACTCTGATACAGAATCCTGGACCTTCGACGCTCTACTTCAAGATTAGAGGACTGAAGAATCTCCCTTGGGGTCAAGGAGTGACTCCCCTGCTTGGCAGGCACCTAAGAAGCAATTGTCTGGTCTGCATCGCTGAAGCTCCCGCCGGACGCCGAAGTCTTTGCAACACCAGAGGTAGATTTCCAGACTTCTCCGAGGCTGCCCTGAGTCCCCAGCTAAGCTGAGGCTCGTAGCTGTCGTGGGTAACGTGGAACCGTGAAACCTGGACACCAAGCACATTTGCAAGTGCATCCTCTTCCTGGTCTCTCACAAAGTTGTGCTTTGGGCTCCGAGTAGCCCCTGCCTCCAGCACCGACTGCACCGAAGATCACTGGCCTCCAATACACGAGTGTCCTGTGAGCCAGCTCCAAGTGTGTCCACTTGAGGCTCCTTCACGGTCGCTAGTCCGCTGGCTAGTGGGCCCTCCCAAAGGCAACTCTTCTTCTGCTTGGGCTTACCTGATTGCTCCAGAGGAGCCCTGACTTACCCTCGCTGGGTGAGTCCCTCAGACCTTGCAGGTCTGCACCACCGTCCTTCTTCTATTTCCACAAGACTTGCTGTTGCCAAGGCTTGTTGGGTCCAATCCGGTCGCCGACACCCCTGCAATCGACAGACGTTGTGGCACAGCTCGAATCCAGCTCCTGGTCAATGTCGATGCCTCCTGGACCTCATGGCTGAAGAGTCAAGACAACCGTCAACCTACCTGAAGCACCCGACATCGGTGGGCATCCGCTCATCGCCTTCCTGGTCACTGGCTAGTGACCCAGACTCTGTCCCCTCTGCTTTCAGGTTCTTCAGATCTTCGATCCACCTTTGGATCCACCCGAACACTTTCGACTTGGCCGCCAGCAGCACTTTGCAGCAGATCGCCATTGAAAACGACGACGAAACCCGACCCCGAAAGACACCTATGCACCCGGCTTCCCTGGGTGAGGTAACTCGAGTACTCCGGTGCTCCCGTGGGTATAGACTCTAGAACAACCTAGTTCTAAAGGGGTTTTCTCCAAGTCCTCCTCTAAGTGTCCCTTTTCTTTAAAACTCCAACCGCGACATTCCCCATAGAAGTCAACGGCGGCTCGCGGCTGTGTTCTCACACTGCACGCGTCCCCCGTGGGTCCCCTGTGTCACTACCTTGGGTGGTTCCTTGAGGGCCAAGCACTTCTACAGGCTCTATGTAGGAGAGTAGGATCTGCCTCTTATGTTGACCCCACTTTGTTTCTGATGTTTACACTGGTTTCTGGCTATAGTCTGGCTGGGTCCCTGCCAATCAGGGCCCCAGCCTCTCTGTTCTCTCTAAATGACTTGGAGTGCACTCTAGGTGCACTAGTGATTGGATACCGTGGTACCTTATGAGTCCCTAGTATATGGTACCTTAGGTACCAAGGGCATAGGTACTTCACAGGCCTACCAGGGGCTGCAGCATGTATTATGCCACCCCTGGGAAGCAGACTAAATCTGACACCACAGGCCTGCTACTGGAGCCTGGGTGAGGTGGTGCTAGCA